>OZ019975.1:30010451-31210451 GCA_963970395.1 Ephialtes manifestator | reverse complement strand
TTGAGGTTATGGAAAGAAAGAAAAGAAAGAAAAAAAAAGTTACACCCTTTATTTAGTATGTTGGTATTACTACTACACGATGAGACGGATGCGACTCTACTATCTCCGGCTTATACGATCCTTAGCTACAGATAAAGCAGCTTTCACGGAAGAACGCTCGATTTTATGGAACCCGTTCCCACATTGAGCCTCACACACAAACGGGTTTAAGGCGAGCGCACACGCTTTACGCTTGGACGACGTCTCTAAGTGTCGTAAATTAACGTATCGTCGCACTCATTGGGACAACCTTGCCAGCGGGAAATCCGAAAATTCCATTGGGTGATATCTCAATTAATCGCGGGTTTCTTATTCGAGTATATCTATAGGATAAACGGTTTACATTATATATATATATAAAAAGCTTTATATGCTACGAGCCTCGTAAGATAGCGTAATGTCTCTGTCTCAAAACCCTTATCTCGTTTTAAAGGTTTGTTATATTTCTTATTTAACGCTGGAATTTCTTCGCTGCTATGGTATTATAATAGTGTGAAAAAAAGATGCGGTTACGATTGAACTGTGATAGATTTTATCGATTGGCCACGGAATGTAGGACATAGTGGATAATTTTGAAGTTTTATATTTTACTGGAATTTACATTGATGAATTTCATTTGCTATTCATTGTTTTATATTGAAAAATGGAGGTATTACGAAATTTTCGATTTTTAAATTTTTACGTGATTTTATATCATGAAAAATAAATGTAGTGTGGATTTTTTGTGGAATTCTGTTGCTTGTCTATTTTTTATAGATTTTTTTTTGGAATTCCAATGTTTTTCTATTTTTTGGAGAATTTTTAGATAATTAATGGCATTTGCGACAAATTCATTTTTTGAATTTTCATGTGTGTTTTCCTTTCACAAAATTCAGATATAGAATGAATTCTTAGGGAAATTCCAATGTTTGTCTATTTTTCCTAGAATTTTTAGAGAAAAGTTGATGGGATTTTTGAAAAATTCGTTTCTTGAATTTTCATGTGTGTTTTTCTTGCACAAAATTCAGATATAGAATGAATTCTTAGGGAAATTTCACTGTTTGTCTATTTTTCCTAGAATTTTTAGATGAAAGTTAATGGGATTTTTTAAAAATTCGTTTTTTGGATTTTGTTATGTTCATTTGTTTTCTTTTCGCGAAATTCAAATGTAGGATGTCTTTCTAGTCAAATTCCACTGTTTGTCTATTTTTTTTCAGATTTTTAAAATGAAAATACGAAAAACGCTTTGGAAAATTGATTTTTCAATTTTTTCCTCATGCATGCATTTTTCTGTCACGAAATTGAAATATAGGATGTATTCCTAGTCAAGTTCCACTGCTTTTCTTCAGGATGTTGAAATAAACATTTAAAAAGATGCCTTGAAAAATACACGTTACGAGTTAAAGGGTTAAAAGACTGCAAAATCATGAATTTTTCACGTAAATTCATTATAATTGATGATTTCATTGAATCTGGACCAACGAATTGTTGCTGCATTGATAACTATCGATTTCGTATTCTTAAAAAAAATTATACCTATAGTACAAAAATAAAACCGAAATTTAAAAAAATATTAGACTCAAATTTCATTTACATATATAAACAATCACTAAACGTGGTTCAAAGTTAAATTTGTCGTGAATTCGTCATGCAGTTTACAATTTAGGCAATTGTAAGTTAACTCTTTTGCTTCCTCATAGAGGAAGCTTTGTTTTCGTGAAAAAATTTTTTTTCGAGATTTTCATGTCAGGTATATTTATATTTCTTTCATAAAAGATTTTTCAAACAAAACCTTTAAACAAACAAAAACAAAAAAAAAGTTTAAACATCTAAAATCCAGTCAACTTTTCTGTCAAACAAACAAACATAAATATTCTCCTCCAATAAATACAAACTCCATTAAATTCCATTAAAAATAAAATAAAATAAAAAAAACATTGCAGCTTTAAGTTCGCTGTTAAAAATATTTTGAAAATTAATATATGTATTGGAAGTTCTTTTGCAGATATAGTATATTAAATTTCATTTATTATACAGATATGTTGTAAAATTCCAATAATTATATTATAAACACAACTTTTATAAAGTGTTTAATTTTACAAATTGTTGTAAAATTAATATACAGTATGTATATTAATTTTACATTAATATACAGTATTAATATACAGTATGTATATTAATTTTACAACAATTTTTTTGTATATTAATTAATATTTGTATTTGTATATTAAATTTAATATACGCGTATCCGCAAAAAAACTTCCAATACTTTATATTAATATTCATTAGGGTGGCCCAAATTTCAGCTGTATTTTTTAATTTTTGATCTCACCCCATAAAATAGTTGTTTTCGGTGAAAAAACCATTTTTATGAAAAATGGAGATTGCGAAAAATTATTTAGAGATAGCTCAACAATTTTGAAAATTTCCGAAACGTTTTCTTTTTCTTCATTTTTTGTAATCTCTCATCCCTCATATCATCTTGTTATCTCATTCCTAGTTTATGGTCGAAATTTTGGAAAAAAATATTAACTTCAAAACGTCGCTCAATGACAAAAAACATTTTGGAATTTATTTTCAATTTTTCTTTTTTTCTCAACTTTCACCCCTGATTTTCACTCATTATCAGACGTCTAGTTCATAGTTTAAAAAATGTTATGAAAATATTAACGTTAGGCTGTCGCTGAAAGAAGTAAGTCGTTTTTTTTTGCTAATCGAGAATCGCGAAAAACGACTTATTTCGTTCAGCGATCGCCTAACGTTAATATTTTCATAACATTTTATAAACTATGAACTAGACGTCTGATAATAAGAGAAAATCAGGGGTAAAAGTTGAGAAAAAATAAAAATTGAAAATAAATTCCAAAATGTTTTTGCTTCCTCATAGAGGAAGCTTTGTTTTCGTGAAAAATTTTTTTTTCGAGATTTTCATGTCAGTATGCTTAGAATCACCTAGAAAATTCGAGAAAAGTGGTCTAGAAAATATGTCTGTATGTGTGTATGTGTGTGTGTGTGTGTGTGTGTGTGTGTGTGTGTGTGTGTGTGTGTGTGTGTGTGTGTGTGTGTGCGTGCGTGCGTGCGTGCGTGCGTGCGTGCGTGCGTGCGTGCGTGCGTGCGTGCGTGCGTGCGTGCGTGCGTGCGTGCGTGCGTGCGTGCGTGCGTGCGTGCGTGCGTGCGTGCGTGCGTGCGTGCGTGCGTGCGTGCGTCCGTGCGTCCGTGCGTGCGTGCGTGCGTGCGTGCGTGCGTGCGTGCGTGCGTGCGTGCGTCCGTGCGTGCGTGCGTGCGTGCGTGCGTGCGTCCGTGCGTGCGTGCGTGCGTGTGTGCGTGCGTGCGTGCGTGCGTGCGTGCGTGCGTGCGTGCGTGCGTGCGTGCGTGCGTGCGTGCGTGCGTGCGTGCGTGCGTGCGTGCGTGCGTGCGTGCGTGCGTGCGTGCGTGCGTGCGTGCGTGCGTGCGTGCGTGTGTGTGTGTGTGTGTGTGTGTGTGTGTGTGTGTGTGTGTATGTATCCAGACACTGAAAATTCAATTGCCCATAACTCACGAACGGCACGATGGATCTAGCTAAAATTTTGCACGCAGGTAGAGTATTGACTCCTCTGTTATTGACGTGATTTTTAATTAAATGTATCAATGTAAACAGATTTTATGCAATTTTTAATTTTTTCAAAAAATGTCGTGATCGCTCTAACTTTCGTAAAAGTTCGCCAATTTAGCTAAATAGTTCTTTATAAATGAAGACACGTTCAATGACGTTTGGTATTGAATTTCAGCGAAATCGGTAAAGCGGTTCCGATTTTATAGAATTTTGAATTTTTCGAAAAAAATACATTTTGCTCTAAATTACGTCGAATTTCAACAAATGAACAGAAATTTTGTACAGACGAAAAATAACATTCAGAAATGCCATGTACCAAATTTGGTGATGATCGGTAAAGTCGTTCGGATTTTACACCATTTTTCATTTTAAAAAAAATGTAGATTTTCGCTATAACTTCCGGAAAAGTTGAGAAAGTACGACAAAAATTTGTATCTAATCAAAATTAGATGTAACGGTGTTTGCAGAGGTGATATATAGCTGTATAAAACACCTCTGCAAAAGAGACACAAGGTATAAAAAAAAAAGATGCAAAGTAGAACCTTGCACATTGCTTCCTCATTATTTTTCGCTTTTTACAAAGCTTCCTCTATGAGGAAGCCAAAATTGAATAACATACTGCTTCCTCACAGAGGGAGCTTTGTAAAAAGCGAAAAATAATGAGGAAGCAATGTGCAAGGTTTTTCTCATTCTGAGACGTTTTGAAGTTAATATTTTTTTCTAAAATTTCGAACATAAACTAGGAATTAAGTAGGAGTTAACAAGATGATATGAGGGGTGAGAGATCACAAAAAATGAAGAAAAAAAAAATCTTTTCGAAAATTTTCAAAATTGTTTCCGCGACCTCTAAATAATTTTTCACAATCTCCATTTTTCATGAGAATTGTTTTTTCACCGAAAACAACTATGTTATGGGGTGAGACCAAAAATTTAAAAATACAGATGAAATTTGGGCCACCCTAATATTCATACAAAAATTTCTAACAGTGTTCCACGTTAAAAATTCTCCCGAACCTCAACTTTGCCCCACTTTCCGTCCACTTAATTGACAAATCTACTTCTCCATCGTAAAACAATTTTTTTTTTTATTTTAAAAACTTTAAGGGCGCAAAAGTTGTTTGCAGGGATTGTACTTGATTCCTCGGAGAGGCGGTTGAGCGTATATAAGCTAGGGGGTGGTAAGGGTCTTTGGTTAAGCCAACGACGAGAAGGCACACAGCAGAGCGAGTCTCATCTCGTGTGTACGGGGGTAAAAGAGTGACTCATGTATCGCAGATTCGACGCCTAGTCGTTCGTTGCCTCGGGACGCCTAACCCTCCAAATATCGATTCGTTGCCTCGTGCTGTGTGTCCAAGGGACGCTAGCTTTTCTACCCTTCGACTCTCCTCGCCTTCTATTATCGGGTGGGATACAAAATTTGGAATATCGAAAGTTTGGAATTACTAATATCTTGAAATTCCAGAATTGTGAAAATTAAAATAACGATAGATAAGTTGCTTGAATTAAAAAATTTAAAAATATCACGATGTCCAATGATTATTTGTTTTTCTTATTTATTCGAACAATATTCAAATAATAATATATTTTTTTATTTATTCCAATAATATTCGAATAATTATTTATTTTTCTTATTTATGCGAACAATATTCAAATAATAATATATTTTTTTATTTGTATAATATTTATTTATATAATAAAAAAATATATTATTATTTGAATATTGTTCGAATAAATTAAAAAAATAAATAATTATTCGAATATTCTTGGAATAAACAAAAAAAATATTATTATTTGAATATTGTTGGAATAAATTTTTAAAAAATAATTATTCGAATATTGTTGGAATAAATAAAAAAATATATTATTATTTGAATATTGTTCGCATAAATAAGAAAAATAAATAATTATTCGAATATTATTGGAATAAATAAAAAAATATATTATTATTTGAATATTGTTCGAATAAATAAGAAAAACAAATAATCATTGGACATCGTGATATTTTAAAATTTTTAAATTCAAGCAACTTATCTATCGTTATTTTAATTTTCACAATTCTGGAATTTCAAGATATTAGTAATTCCAAACTTTCGACATTCCAAATTTTGTATCCCACCCCTATTATCATTACAAAGTAGTACGCCAGTCAAAAAAAAAAAAAAAGAAAAAAAAAAAGACACCCATTAAATCCCCACGAAAATTCTATATGCTTTTTCAACCGAAAGCAGTAAATGCATCGATCGGTAGGTAAATAATAATAGTCATCGGCCGCCAGTCGATGAACTACTACACTATACTAGGACGATGAACTCTGCATCGATCCCTCCAGACTTTTATTCGTGTAGAGCTTCTATGATTAAATAAATAGTCTGTCGCTCGTGGGAGTTAAAAAAAATAAATTTATAAAAGGTGAAAAAATGCTGAATTGATGAAATAGAGTTTTAGTGAAATTCAAGGACGATTGTGGAAGGAAGATTGCGATTTATAATCCGGTTTGTTCGGTTGGCTTTTTTTTATTGGTTTACATATATTGAACGTATATTTGCATTTATCGGGATTTTGGTTGGAATTTTTTTAAGGATGTTTTAGATACGTTTACTAATTAATGTTTTATTATATAAAGATCTTTTTTTTAGATTTCTTTTTTTTGGGACTTTGGACACATTCGCAATAAAAATATTTATTCTGGGTTTTTGTATCTGTGTGATTTAAAATAATGGGTATTATTGAAGATATGAAGAACATGGATTTTGTATTAAAATCATGCCAAAATATTATGTAACAATTTTTATTATTTATTTTAAATATGAAATAAATTTTCTGATTTCTTCGAATATTTAGCGTTTCTGAATGAATTTTTACACAATTTTGCTATTTTCATTTTTTAACTTTTTTACCATGATATTTATACAGCTCACAAATTTTCGAACTATTCGTAAAAAAGAAAACGAGATTTCAAAATGATACGAAAAATTCTTGTAAAAAATCATATATTCGGAAAAATAAAAAATTCATTTTATGTGAAAGATATCAAAGCTTTCCACTGAATCGGTTTCACATTTTTGAAATCAATATACTAGTAACTTTTTGGTATTATGATTATTCAAAATCAGTGCAGTCTCTGCAGCATTGACGTAGTTTTTCATATTTTTCTCTTGTAACGAAAACCTTCAATTCTGAACGAATTAACCTTTTGGTTTGTGAATATGCAAGTATTATATTATTGGCTCAATAGTTATTATTTAAATTAATTATTAGTAGCTTTTACAACAAAAAAAAAAGTTTCGATTTTGTTTCCAACGTCAAAATCTTAGATTTTTTGTCAAATTTTACCAGCATATATTTTTTTCAATTTGCAAATAAACTTAATGCATTTGACGAGTGAACAGAATCAAAACAGGTACTTCTCTATTTTTCATACAATTGTATTGCTTTTTTTTCAGTCATTCTTTATCTTAATCATATTTTTTACTACAAATTATTTACCACAAAATAATAATAAACCTCAAAATTCACCGACAAATTATACTAAAAAAAATAAAAAATCTCCGTCTAAATTTATGATCGAAATTTGAAGTATTCTTACAACTCTGCGCAACAAACAAAAGAAAAAAATTCGCTTAACAAACATTCGAAAGTTAAAGCCAATTAAAATTCTTCAACTCTCTGCATTCATTTCTATTTCACAATCCGAGCAACTGCATATTACAAAAACTCATCTAATACTATTAATAAAGTATTATTTACCACAAAATAATAATAAACCTCAAAATTCGCCGACAAATTATATATTAAAAAAAAATCTTCATCTAAATTTGTGATCAAATTTTGAAGTATTCTTCCAACTCTCCGCCACAAACAAAAAAAATTCGCTTAACAAACATTCGACATTAATAGCCAATTAAAATTCTTCAATTCTCCACATTAATTTCTATCTCACTCCAAATAATAAAGTATATTGTAGAGTTATATCAGATTTGCTCGATAATTCCGATTGGTAAATGATTTTTATTACCAAACCCGATAACTAAATCGGGAACAAAGCTGAATCCCACTGAATCAAATCTCGTCCAATGTCCTGCTTAAAAAAAAATTCCATCTAAAGTTATGATCAAATTTTGAAGCAAACAAAACAAAAAAAAATCGCTTAAGTAACATTCGACATTAATAGCCAATTAAAATTCTTCAAATCTCCGCATTAATTTCTATCTCACACAATCCCAGAGCAAATCGACATTTCAGGAGCTCATTTAATCCAAATAACAAAGTATATTGCAGTGTTATATCAGATTTGCTCGATAATTCCGATTAATCAACATTTTTATTACCAAACCCGATAACTAAATCGGGAACAAAACTGAATCCCAGTGAAATAAATCTCGTCTGATGTCCTGCTTAAAAAAAAACTCTCCATCTAAAGTTATGATCAAATTTTGAAGCAAACAAAACAAAAAAAAAATCGCTTAACTAACATTCGACATTAATAGCCAAATAAAATTCTTCAATTCTCCACATTAATTTCTATCTCACTCCAAATAATAAAGTATATTGTAGAGTTATATCAGATTTGCTCGATAATTCCGATTGGTCAATATTTTTATTACCAAACCCGATAACTAAATCGGGAACAAAGCTGAATCCCAGTGAAATAAATCTCGTCCAATGTCCTGCTTAAAAAAAAATTCCATCTAAAGTTATGATCAAATTTTGAAGCAAACAAAACAAAAAAAATCGCTTAACTAACATTTGACATTAATAGCCAATTAAAATTCTTCAATTCCCCACATTAATTTCTATCTCACTCCAAATAATAAAGTATATTGTAGAGTTATATCAGATTTGCTCGATAATTCCGATTGGTAAATGATTTTTATTACCAAACCCGATAACTAAATCGGGAACAAAGCTGAATCCCAGTGAAATAAATCTCGTCCAATGTTGCGCTTAAAAAAAAATTCCATCTAAAGTTATGATCAAATTTTGAAGCAAACAAAACAAAAAAAATCGCTTAACTAACATTCGACATTAATAGCCAATTAAAATTCTTCAAATCTCCGCATTAATTTCTATCTCACACAATCCCAGAGCAAATCGACATTTCAGGAGCTCATTTAATCCAAATAACAAAGTATATTGCAGTGTTATATCAGATTTGCTCGATAATTCCGATTGGTAAATGATTTTTATTACCAAACCCGGTTACTAAAGCGGGAACAAAGCTGAATCCCAGTGAATCAAATCTCGTCTGATGTCCTGCTTAAAAAAAAATTCCATCTAAAGTTATGATCAAATTTTGAAGCAAACAAAACAAAAAAAATCGCTTAACTAACATTCGACATTAATAGCCAATTAAAATTCTTCAATTCTCCACATTAATTTCTATCTCACTCCAAATAATAAAGTATATTGTAGAGTTATATCAGATTTGCTCGATAATTCCGATTGGTAAATGATTTTTATTACCAAACCCGATAACTAAATCGGGAACAAAACTGAATCCCAGTGAAATAAATCTCGTCCAATGTCGCGCTTAAAAAAAAATTCCATCTAAAGTTATGATCAAATTTTGAAGCAAACAAAACAAAAAAAATCGCTTAACAAACATTCGACATTAATAGCGAATTAAAATTCTTCAAATCTCCGCATTAATTTCTATCTCACACAATCCCAGAGCAAATCGACATTTCAGGAGCTCATTTAATCCAAATAACAAAGTATATTGCAGTGTTATATCAGATTTGCTCGATAATTCCGATTAATCAATGTTTTTATTACCAAACCCGATAACTAAATCGGGAACAAAGCTGAATCCCAGTGAAATAAATCTCGTCTGATGTCCTGTTTAAAAAAAAACTCTCCATCTAAAGTTATGATCAAATTTTGAAGCAAACAAAACAAAACAAAAATCGCTTAACAAACATTCGACATTAATAGCCAATTAAAATTCTTCAATTCCCCACATTAATTTCTATCTCACTCCAAATAATAAAGTATATTGTAGAGTTATATCAGATTTGCTCGATAATTCCGATTGGTAAATGATTTTTATTACCAAACCCGATAACTAAATCGGGAACAAAGCTGAATCCTACTGAATCAAATCTCGTCCAATGTCCTGCTTAAAAAAAAATTCCATCTAAAGTTATGATCAAATTTTGAAGCAAACAAAACAAAAAAAAATCGCTTAAGTAACATTCGACATTAATAGCCAATTAAAATTCTTCAAATCTCCGCATTAATTTCAATCTCACACAATCCCAGAGCAAATCGACATTTCAGGAGCTCATTTAATCCAAATAACAAAGTATATTGCAGTGTTATATCAGATTTGCTCGATAATTCCGATTAATCAATGTTTTTATTACCAAACCCGATAACTAAATCGGGAACAAAACTGAATCCCAGTGAAATAAATCTCGTCTGATGTCCTGCTTAAAAAAAAATTCCATCTAAAGTTATGATCAAATTTTGAAGCAAACAAAACAAAACAAAAATCGCTTAACTAACATTCGACATTAATACCCAATTAAAATTCTTCAAATCTCCGCATTAATTTCAATCTCACACAATCCCAGAGCAAATCGACATTTCATAAGCTCACTTAATCCAAATAACAAAGTATATTGCAGTGTTATATCACATTTGCTCGATAATTCCGATTGGTCAACGTTTTTATTACCAAACCCGATTAAAAAAAAAACTCCATCTAAATTTATGATCAAATTTTGAAGAATTCTTCCAACTCTCCGCGACAAACAAAAAAATTCGCTTAACAAACATGCAAACAAAGAACAAACAAGCGTTGAATCGCTTATCGTGGGCCAGATACTCTATTTATTTAGTATAGCGCCTTTAGCTGCTGGACCAGCAAAAAGGACATAATTATTGTAAAAATGATTATTATTGTAATTGTAATTGTAATAATAATAATAAATAAATAACATTCGACATTAATAGCCAATTAAAATTCTTCAAATTTCCGCATTAATTTCTATCTCACACAATCCCAGAGCAAATCGACATTTCATAAGCTCACTTAATCCAAATAACAAAGTATATTGCAGTGTTATATCAGATTTGCTCGATAATTCCGATTGCTAAATGATTTTATTACCAAACCCGGTTACTGAATCGAGAGCAGAGAATCCCAGTGGAATAAATCTCGTCTGATGTCCCTTGTAAAAAAAAAACTAAATAAAAAACACGTCCAGCGATTCTAGATACGGGCAACGAGAGCTCGTAGAGCAAAGCCCGGTGTGTTTTCTCGTGGAGTTGTAGACCTGGCGAACGGAAACGAGTCTCCAGAGCTGGAGGGCTTTAAGAACAATCGTGTTACCGATGTTGCTCTCTGTAATACCTTCTCGTTTACCGCGGGGTCGTTACACCACGTTGCTCGTGTGTCCCTCTAATTAATTATTTATTTTTCTCGTGGGAAAAATCCTGGAGCGTGTAAAGAAAGTTCCGCCGGCTTGGCATTCGTCGTTGTAAATGCGTGTAACTATTAGCAAGTTTGTTACAACCCGCCTTTATTTAATTCACACACACAGAACAGAGAAATGCATAGAGTGAAAGAGATGCCATTGAATATAAAAAGGTCACTCACCGCCACTTCAAGGCCGCCGAGGATTTTGTCACATATTATAATACGACGTAAGTATATCCAGTTGAAGAAAAAAATCTATGCGATTTTCGTCACAATTTGTCGTCACTTTTTTTTTACTTTTTTGTCACAGAAAATAGTGGGGAATAACTGGAGGATTTTTTAGTTTAAGGTGAAGAAAGGATGTAAAGACACACGCGCCGCGCACCTTTTGCTGCTGGATAACGTTCGCGTCCACCGCAGAGCGTCGAATACCACTACTCTTACACACGCGACTACTCACGCACTACTAACACGCGTCAATGAGCCACCGGAGCCACCGTATCGATGGCTCGTTTTATTATTACAGTTTACCTCCACTCTGCGCGCTTGCTCCTCCTGCTGTCGCTATCGCTGCTGCCGTGAGCGCGAACTGCGCGAGCGCAACGCCAGGTTGTTTGACCACATTTCGAACGTACGGCTTTGGGTGTGTTGTATACGTGTTTTTATGTGCATTTGTGTGCGTTTTATGTATGCCTGTGTGTTTACGTGCATTTGTGTGCGTTTTATGTGTGCCTGTGTGTTTACGTGCATTTGTGTGCGTTTTATGTGTGCCTGTGTGTTTACGTGCATTTGTGTGCGTTTTATGTGTGCCTGTGTGTTTATGTGAATTTGTGTGCGGTTTATATGTGTCTGTTGTGACTGTTTGTGTGTGTTTATGTGTGTCTGTGCGTTTATGCGCATTTGTGTGCGTTTTATGTGTGTTTGTGCGCTATGTGTGTGCTTATGTGTGCCTGTGTGTTTATGTGCATCTGTGTGCGTTTTATGTGTGTTTTTGTGCGTTATGTATGTGCTTATGTGTACCTGTGTGTTTATGTGCATTTGTGTGCGTTTATATGTGTCTGTGTGTGACTGTTTGTGTGTGTTTATGTGTGTCTGTGTGTTTATGCGCATTTGTGTGCGTTATGTGTGCCTGTGTGTTTATGTGCTTCTGTGTGCGTTTTATGTGTGTCTGTGTGTGTGTTTGTGTGTATTATTCGTGTCTGTGTGTTTATGCGCATTTGTGTGTGTTTGTGTGTTTATGTGCATTTATATATGGGGCATTCCATACCAAGTGAGCCAATCAAATTTTAGCATGGTTGCAAAAAGTGTTCGTAATTTTTTCAAAAGTTGTTTAGAGTATCACGAATATCCATAAATTATTTCAGAATTTTATCACCTGTGGTTTGCCCAAATTTTAATAGCGACTTTTTTATTTTTTTATTTTTTTCAATTCGCTGTATACTCAAAATTATCGATCGTACAAAAAATTTGTTCCAGTATTAAATTTTAGTTTTTGAATGGACAAAATTATCGATTGTACAAAAAATGTGATCCTGAATAAAATTTTAGTATTTGAATGGATTTTTAAATAATAATTTTTCCATAGACGCCCAAAATAAATTTGTGTTTATAATCTTTTCAAAAGTTGTTTAGAGTATCACGAATATATCCATAAAGTATTTCAGAATTTTATCACCTATGATTTATCCAAAATTTAATAACGATTTTTTTTTCTTTTTTTTTCAATTCGCTGTATATTCAAAATTATCGATCGTACAAAAAATTTGTTCCTGTATTGAATTTTAGTTTTTGAATGGACTTTTTACAAACAAAGAAATAATATAGACAAAATAAAGTTATAATTTTTTTTTTCGTTGAGACAGACCATTCCGATTTTTCTTAAAATTTAACAGAATTTTTATTATTATATGCTTACAAATTACAGAAAAATTGGCGTGATGGCAAATAAATGGCTCAATTCGTATGGAATGACCCATGGGGTTCTTTCTGCGTATGTATGTGTGTATTTGTCAGCCATGTTGGATCCTCCACCATTGATAACGAAGCCGCCGCCCGCGGGAACCAATCAGGAGAGACTAAATTCGCCGGCTAGGTAAAAACTTATGTCAACCTTTTATTATGGGATTTTTTTTGTTTTTTTTTCTTCAAATACTATGTAAGTAATGATGTGAAGGGTTTAAGAGGATGAGTTCTAGAAATTTAGGCGTTTGGTGCATAAGGTGTGGAAATTATTTTTCGGATTGTGACCTTTTTTATGTTTTTTTAAGGATTCCCTTAAGAGAAGCCGAAATGTCCATTTTGGAACAAAAATTCTCAGAAACTTGATTTTTTTTTTTTTGGGAAAAATTAAAGTAAAAATATGCAGAATTAAGAGACCAATGATGTACGACTTTTTATTTTATCAAAATAAAAGTTACCGACTGAGTAACTTCGACTGAGTAGATTTCACCTCCTCTTAAGGCAAGGTGAAATATTCATGAGTGCGAGAAGGATAGCGAATATCTTTCGGAACAAGAATTCTCAGAAACTGGACATTTTTTGGGAAAAAAGAAAGTTTTACATCATGCAGGATTAAGAGACCAATGATGTAAAACTTTTCTTTTATCAAAAACCGTTCGGTGTCGTCTGAAAGATTGTTTACAGTTTTTGTTACCGACTGAGTAGGTTTCACCTCGCCTTAAGGGGATGCTGGAGTAGATTTTATTACCGACTTTGGTCGGTAAAAACAGGCTTTTTCGTAGTTTTGATTATTCTTCGTTAATACGCTACAAACATGCTTCAAATTGTACACGATTGTAATATCAACATAAACGAGTGGACGTACATTCGAATATTTGGTGAAAACGTACAATAAATGAAAAAAATCGTATAATACTAAACCTCCCGAAATCAAAATGGCCGCCAGGGTTTGACAGCATCGCCTGTTTGGTACGATATAAAAGATTCTGGAATTCACATACGTTAAATCGAAATGTACGTCCATTCTTTAGCGTTCTCTGAATATTCTGCGAGCGTCGAAAAGTCAATTACACAAAAGGAATCCACGCAAAACCGAAACTACGATCACGTAGTCTGTTTGCGATCCCCGCGATGATCCAGGCTTAGTAATATACGAATATCTTCATTCATTGTACGTATTCACCCAATATTCGAATGTACGTCCACTTGTTTATGTTGATACTACAATCGTGTATAATTTGAAGCATATCTGTAGCGTATTAACGAAGAATAATCAAAACTACGAAAAAGCTTTTACCGACTTCGGTCGGTAAAAACCTGCTCCTGCACTCGACTCCAGCTTCCCCTTAAGGTGATGTGTTACACTGACCGAGTCGCCGTGAGTGCGAGCGAGAAAGCGGCATTGGCGCTTACGGTAGAACGAGAGAGAACGAAAAAAACGAGTAACACATCACGTTAAGATGATGTGCTACTGCTCGGTCGGTAACAAAAACTGTAAAGCGTTGTTCTTGGTTACAATTGATATTTCAGGCAAAATACGAGAAGTACTGACTGCATCTTGGCACTCTGCAGTCAGTACTTCTCGACTTTGATTCGAAAAATCAACCGTGGCGAAGAATAACACTTCGGGAAGATTCAGTTATCTCACTCGCATTTATGGCGATCTGAGAGAGACAGACGACATGTAGCACATCATTTTAAGGGAAGGTGAAACCTACTCAGTCGGTAACAAAAACTGTAATCAAACTTTCAAAAAACGCTGAACGTCTTTTGATAAAAGTTTTACATCATTGCTCTCTTAATTCTGCATGATGTAAAACTTTCATTTTTCCCAAAAAAAGATCAAGTTTCTGAGAATTCTTGTTCCGAAAGATATTTGCTATCTTTCTCGCACGCATGAAGCTTTTGCCTCCCCCTAACGTCATGTGCTTATCGATTGAGTATAAGTTTGAATTGCACTGATTGAAATTTTTTAATTATACGAAAAGAATTGCAGTACCGTAATGAGTTGAAAATGTCCCGATGGACACGAATTTATGATTTATTTTATTGAGAAATCAACATTTTTCATTTAAATATTCCCAAGTAGCACAAAGACAAAGGATATCTATTTGGTATACGAAAAGGTATATTAATTTCCGTCAAAATGATATCTTTTTGGATTTGGATATCTTAAGAACGTCTAAAAGATATCCAAATCCAAAAGTTATCATTTGGACGGAACTTAACATATCATTTCGTATACCAAATAGATATCCTTTGGCTTTGTGCTACTTGGGATTTTAGAAAATGTCATTTTCTGGATTTTTTTTTGTACTTTCATTATGATGGATTAAGATTTTTTTAAATAAATGATTCACACTGAAATCATTGGAAAATATCCGATGAAATAAGATCTATCCTATCGAAGTCGAAAAAAAAAAAATTTTGCACATTACATGTGGATTATCCACAAAATTAATCACACAAATTAAACACAGTTGATTCAAAAGTGATGAACAACATTTGTTGTGTCAAATACTTTTCTTTTATCTACCGATTAATTCTGTGAAGAATTGCATAGTCAGTTCAAAAGATTCGCGTATTATTCATTAATTTTGGAGCAAATAAATGACTAAATACATTTTTAGTACAATTATTTACAATAAACACTAAAAATAAATAAATCAAAATTAAAAAAAAAACAATTACACTTCAATTTGTGCATCACAAAAAAATAAAATAAAAATTCTGTATCCAACTGAGCGTTAAAGAATCACTCAGCGAATCATCTTGCGTGTAATTTATTTACGCAATCTGATTTCTCTCAACCCCTTTTATTTTCAACTCTTACGATTATCACTAATGTTTGCTCAACTAATAGACAAATTATCACACTTAAAATGAAATGAATAAATAAATAAACATAAGGATAAATGAAAGATGATTAAATACCATGGTAATTAAAATATTTATTATCACAAACTATCAAATGAATCGTACACGGTAGTACATATATATAATAAAAGCTTATCCGAAACTATAACTTCATTTTGCCCGTACCATGCGCGACGTTTTTTTTTTTTTTTATTTCGACTATTCCGAAATTTTCGTTCATGCATAAAGCTCCTTAATCGTTAGAGAATTAAATGCACCCGTAAATGCATCGTAAACGTTTGACATTCATATACATATAATTTTCTCGAAAATTCCTCCAGGATTGCACAGTTCGAGGACCAGACCTATAAAATATTACATCAACTTGCTTTCGATGATACGATATTTGACTCTGACATCGTGTGTCTGTATTTTTGCTCGCTTGCAATTTAAAAAATGTGTATTGACGAGTGAAAAAGCTAGTTGATGTTAAAGTACATTGTAAACATTTTTTTCTTTTTTTTTTTCTTTGCAGTTTCTTTTTCTCGACAATTGATTTAAGGACAAAGTTTTATACTATATCGGTGAAAAATTTTATTCGTTTCGACAAAGGCACCTTTTGTTTCAGAATATATTCACTTAAAATAACATAAAAATTATATTGCATTACCAAACTAATATGTACATAATTGATGGTATAAGTGTTTTTTAAAATCCGATTCGGTTCATTCAATGTATATTATTAAATCGTGTGTTTTATAACATTGAAAGGTGCTCGCATCACTCAAACTTTCACCACAAAATATATAGATATATATATATATTAATTTTGTGTGTTATCTCCGATTGGAGAAAGACAAAAATGTTGCATCGGATTCTCTGAATAAAATCCTCCCGCGAGTTTCTATCTCTAATTCTCCTCGTTAACATAGTCGTGAAAGCTTTACATTACTTCAAAAAATTACATAAATTCGTCCAACGACTAAAAAAAGGGGGGAAAAACGAACTGTTAAACGACAACAAAGTTTACGAAATCCTGCTAAAAAATCACATGATCATTTTAACCATTAAGTTTACGTGATATTATCTCCGATTGCCTTTTAATTACGTGAACACACGATTCTCACGAAAGGCACGTGTGAATTTTCTTCAAATCTAATCGTGCGAATTTTTTATTTTCAATACCGCGAAGTAGAATTTTTATTCATGCCAGAGTTTTCAGATTTGGACCCATTGTGACATTATTTTTTTTTTTTTTGCCATGTGCGAGATAAAGTTGTAAAATTTTTTTTTTCATTCACAAAAATGGTGACAAAAAGCAAAAAAAAAGCGATATATTTTGTTCGACGTTCGGCAGTCTCACGAAATTATATTTAAGAGCGGCCTTCTTGCATTAAACACCCGAATCGAACATGTTTTTATTGTTTGTTTGTTGGTTTTTTTTAACGACCGATAATCGCTCGAAGTTACGTTACCCTCGATCGGTCTTTCGCACGAAATAAAACCGCGCAATCTTCTTTCGGATAAGGCACGTTTTACACTCTTGATAAACGCAAGAGACTCGACGGAGCCTATGTGATTTTAATCAGACAATAAAATCAGCTCGGACAGTTTCAGCATCGAGCGTTTTTAATTCGTTATCCGAATTCGAGACATTCGCTAAGTTTGATCACATGTGAATTGTTGCCGCTGTGTATCGGGCTTCGCCTCGTCGCCAACTCCATTGACTTGGTCGGTACTGTGGAAAATAAAGAGAATAGTGATGATAAATATTGTTCAGGCGAATTTTTATAAAGGAAAAAGGATGCAAAGTTGAACTTTGCACATTGCTTCCTCATTAATTTTCATCTTTCGCAACGCCGCATCTATGAGGAAGTTTCTTTATTTTATTTTTGGCTTCCTCATAGAGGAAGCTTTGCGAAAGATGAAAATTATTGACGAAGCAATGTGCAAAGTTCAACTTTGCATCCTTATTTTAAATACAAATCAAAGAAGTACGAAAACAAAAATTTTCATAAATTCAATATTCTATAAAATCTAAACCGCTGTATGTATTTCGCTTAAATTCAATGCCAATCGTCATTTTTCATTGCTTTATTCGTCAAAAATTGTTTAAACTCATTATCTAAAAAATTGTGGCAGCTAGAGAACATACAGAGAATTTTTGAAAAAATTCAATGTCTTATAAAATCTGAACCACTTTACCAATCTTCACCAAATTCGATATCTACTACAACTGGATGTTAATTTTACCTTGCAAAAGAATTGAGCAGGTTTGGTCGAACTTAACTTGAATAAGAACGAAAACAAAATTTTTTCGAAAATACGAAATTTTATAAAATCTAAACTGCTTTATGGATTTCGCTCAAATTCAATACCGACCTTCATTTTTCATTTCTCTATTTGTCCAGAACTATTTAGCTCATTAGCTGAAAAATTGCGGAAGCTAGAGAACATACTGACATTTTTCGAAAAATTGAAAGGCTTATAAAATTTGAATTTCTTTTTAAATTTTTTCGAAAATGTATACATAGGAAGGGGCGTTGCTTCTCTACCAGTGTGCCAAATTTCAGCTTGATTGTTAAAGCCGTTTTCGAGATACAGCGGTTTGAATTTTGCAAGCGTGCCACACACACACACACATACATACACACATACACACATACACACACATACATACATACATATGGACTTTTTTTCTAAACCACTTTTCTCGACTTTGTGTCGAGAAAATTTTTCGTAAAAAGAATTTTTTTTTACGAAAACAAAGTTTCCTCTATGAGGAAGCAAAAAAATAAAATAAAAATGCTGCTTACCCTAATTAACATCTGTCCGGATGCGCTGTGAGGATTGCGATATGCATATCCGGCCCAAACGGCGAGAATTGTCACCAGGGAAACGACAAGAAGTATTCCAAGTATTCCTGAGACTCCCATATTCATGTGATTTTCACCAGCTGAAATATAGATAATGCTTAAGATAATGTTAATTAAACAGAGTTGTAAATCCCCATTAATTTATGAAATATAGTTTGCAGTACAGTTTGTTTTGTAATTGTCATTTCATAATAATATAATATGTAGTGATTATTAAATAAAGTGTAAACATTTAATTAGCTGCAAGAAATACTAATTTTCGCTTAACTATTGGAAGAAATAGAGGAAAAATGGAAGAGATAATTAATGCATTACTTTCTTAATGCATTGATTATGTTTCTTCATTTTTTCAAAAAGATTACCTTGAAATTTGATTGAAAAATAATAATTTTTGCAGCTGTTAAAAAATTTAGTCATCGTATTATAATCGCTACATGTTATTATTATGAAATCACAATTATAGAGCTGATGGTATCATCATCTTTATTTTTATAAATATTAGGCATTTACAGCTCTGCAATTAAATAATAAAAATAATGTCGATGAAGGAATAACAAATATGCGTGTTGCTGTAGCAAAAGTGATTTGTTAATTTGACAGTGTCGAAAGAATTGACTGAATTTACAAATATTGTTCGTTTACAATTTTCAGGAATAAAAAAAAATGTTAATTCCTTTTTTCTGCATTTCTTTAGGCACTGTTGATGATTTTTTTAAATTAATCATCTGAAAACATTTTTCTAATTCAATTAAAAAAATTTCAGTAAAACATTTTACTATTCATGCGCAAAATGAGGGGATTTATTTTATAAAAAGAAGACAGAATTCTCTAAAAGTTTGTTAAGTTATTTTTTGTGCACAAATTAATTAACAACCTCTTTGGCATTATTATTATTATTCAATGTCGTCGAGGACTTAAAAAACGTATTAAGCTTAAGTAAATCGCAGAAAACGGAAAACGTATGGCTCAAAGGATTAAAGACGGAAATTCATCTGTAATTATAAGAGTGTTACCCTGATCGGCAATTGTAACACCTGCAGCTCCTTTCACGACATTTTGATCAACGCTGGCTGATAAACCGGCGTCCGAATGCACGTGTCCAGGATGATCTCGAGTGTCCAAATGTTCTTTATACGGTGTTTGAGTTGCCGGGCAACCGCTTTGCTCTTTGATGTTCCTCTGTTCACATCCCTTTTCCAGCCAATCCTGTCTGAATCTAAAAGTACCGGTGCTGCATTGACGTAATTCGGGGCACCATTTGCAGTCAAATTCCGGCACTTTAGTGAGGCAATCGTTGCAATTATCCATCTCGAGACAAGTCGGCAATGCTCGTAAATAAATCACAGTCCAGTTTTCGATCTCCTGACGATTGAAGTTGACTCGGTGATACTCGTAAATCGTTTTCCTGCGGACAACTAAAAACGAAAAAATTGCACCTCTTAATAAAAGATTTTCCACTGTCATGAGTTAAAATAAAAGCACATAACAGAAATAAGACACCAGAAATGTCCGCTTGTTTATAGACTTTCAATAATATCCCTATTTTGATTTTGAACGAATTGGAATTGGAATTTGATTGGAAGATTTTGAAAGGACGAAGAATAAGCAATTTAAGAATATAAACGATAGCCCCTTAATAATTCTGATTTCTAACGTTTTGATTTTTTTTCTATGTTCACACAATTCGCAAATTCCGGATATTTTTGTATTTTCGTTAATTGAGAAAAAGATTGACAGGAAATAAAAATTAACAATTGAAATTATATCTACTTAATAAATTGATTGATAATGAAGAGAAAAAAGGTCTACATAGTTAATATATAATTATTATACGTGTATTTATGGATTATTAAATCTTTTTGCATGAGTTTTGATATAAATAACTATTGGATTTTCAAGATATTCTTGTTCATTTCAAGATCTGCGTAAGTTTGTGTAAACCTTTGAAATCTCGGTTTGCCCGGAAATTGGAACACGTGGTGTCCGAATAGAAGAACATGCCAACAACAGCCGTTCAGAAATCAGTATATTTCATCATCGAGTTATTTTCATGCATTAATTTACAAACATTCATCATTTTGACATGAGTTGGTTTTAAATATTTAATTATTGCATTCGAAAGACTAAAATTTTTTTCGGACACGATTAATTTCTCGGATAAAAGACTAGAATTATTCTCTTCTCGAAATTATGCAGACAATTTTTCTAGTCTGTAATTCGAAAACTTAAACGCATTATAAAAATATTAATTCTGAAAATAAATACACTTTTTTTCGGAAGTTTATGCATAAAAACTTTCGATAAATGTATATCAATTTTCTGAATATTTGTTCTTCGAAAAAATTCAGCGATTTTCTTTGCAGTTATAGAAATCTTAGAGAAATCGTGAGAGCGTTACATTTTTTTGCGAAAAGTTTTTTGAATACTTTTGTAGTCAATTTCAGAAGAAATTCTGCCCTGTGCTAATTTGGAGGATTTCCGAAAGGATTTAGAAAAAGTCTCGTCGCAAAATCTACCAAAAGATTATAATTTTATCTAGCGATTTATCTGGATAACTTTTATTCAGAGAAAGTTTCTAAACTCGCTGGGAGGTCAGAAAATTACCGAGATTCGATGCAACGAGTCAGGGGAGAAAAGCACAGAGACGCGCTTCGAGCTTTTTATAGATTTGGAAAGCAGCCAAAACATAGGCGCACCGCAGACGTGAATTTTAGTTTATCTGGATCACAATGCGATTTAAGGGTCAAATTTATATCCGCAAAATTGAACTTAACTATGTGCTTAAGATCGAATTTTATGTATTTAATTTCGGGCTTGAAGAACTTAAGTTCAAACTGGGGGACTATAAATTCTATCCTAAGTGTCATTTTCCACCAGTATTTTTTTTTAGGATTTAAACCAAATCACAGAAAATTGTTCTGTTATTTTTCCCACGAGTATTTTTATAGTATTTTTTAAAATCAACTAACAAAAATTTGTACTGTCATTTTATTCACGAGTATTTTCATAATATTTTTACCAACTCCCAAAAAATTCTTCTGTCATTTTTGCACGAGTATTTTTATAATTTTTTTATCGACTCCCAGAAAATTGTTCTCTCATTTTTCCACGAGTATTTTCATAAAATTTTTACCGTCTTCCAGAAAATTATTCTGTCCTTTTTCCACGATTGTTTTCATAATATTTTTACCAACTTCTAGAAAATCGTTGTCTCATTTTTCCACGAGTATTTTCATAAAATTTTTACCATCTTTCAGAAAATTATTCTGTCCGTTTTCCACGAGTATTTTGATAATATTTTTATCGACTCCCAGAAAATTGTCCTGTTCTTTTTCCACGAGTATTTTCATAAAATTTTTACCATCTTCCAGAACATTATTCTGTCCTTTTTCCACGATTATTTTTATAATATTTTGACCAACTTCTAGATAATTGTTCTCTTATTTTTCCACGACTACTATTTTCATAATATTTTTATCGACTCGCAGAAAATAGTTCTCTCATTTTTCCACGAGTATTTTCATAATATTTTTATCGACTCCCAGAAAATTATTCTGTCCTTCTTCGACGAGTATTTTCATAAAATTTTTACCATCTTTCAGAAAATTATTGTGTCCTTTTTCCACGAGTATTTTCATAATATTTTTACCAACTTCCAGAAAATTGTTCTCTCATTTTTCCACGAGTATTTTGATAATATTTTTACCATCTTCCAGAAAATTGTTCTGTCCTTTTTCCACGATTATTTTCATAATATTTTGACCAACTTCTAGATAATTGTTCTCTCATTTTTCCACGACTACTATTTTCATAATATTTTTATCGACTCGCAGAAAATAGTTCTCTCATTTTTCCACGAGTATTTTCATAATATTTTTATCGACACCCAGAAAATTATTCTGTCCTTTTTCCACGAGTATTTTCATTAAATTTTTACCATCTTTCAGAAAATTATTGTGTCCTTTTTCCACGATTATTTTCATAATATTTTGACCAACTTCTAGATAATTGTTCTCTCATTTTTCCACGACTACTATTTTCATAATATTTTTATCGACTCGCAGAAAATAGTTCTCTCATTTTTCCACGAGTATTTTCATAATATTTTTATCGACTCCCAGAAAATTATTCTGTCCTTTTTCCACGAGTATTTTCATAAAATTTTTACCATCTTCCAGAACATTATTCTGTCCTTTTTCCACGATTATTTTCATAATATTTTGACCAACTTCTAGATAATTGTTCTCTCATTTTTCCACGACTACTATTTTCATAATATTTTTATCGACTCGCAGAAAATAGTTCTCTCATTTTTCCACGAGTATTTTCATAATATTTTTATCGACTCCCAGAAAATTATTCTGTCCTTTTTCCACGAGTATTTTCATAAAATTTTTACCATCTTTCAGAACATTATTCTGTCATTTTTCCACGATTATTTTCATAATATTTTGACCAACTTCTAGAAAATTGTTCTCTCATTTTTCCACGACTATTTTCATAATATTTTTACCATCTTCCAGAAAATTATTCTGTCCGTTTTCCACGAGTATTTTGATAATGTTTTTATCGACTCCCAGAAAATTGTCCTGTTCTTTTTCCACGAGTATTTTCATAAAATTTTTACCATCTTCCAGAACATTATTCTGTCCTTTTTCCACGATTATTTTCATAATATTTTGACCAACTTCTAGATAATTGTTCTCTCATTTTTCCACGACAACTATTTTCATAATATTTTTATCGACTCGCAGAAAATAGTTCTCTCATTTTTCCACGAGTATTTTCATAATATTTTTATCGACTCCCAGAAAATTATTCTGTCCTTTTTTCACGAGTATTTTCATAACATTTTTACCATCTTCCAGAACATTATTCTGTCCTTTTTCCACGATTATTTACATAATATTTTGACCAACTTCTAGAAAATTGTTCTCTCATTTTTCCACGACTATTTTCATAATATTTTTACCATCTTCCAGAAAATTGTTCTGTCCTTTTTCCACGAGTATGTTAATAATATTTTTACCAACTCTCAGAAAAATGTTGTCATTTTTCCCTCGCGTAATTTTTATACTACTTTGTATCAACTTACAGAAAATTGTTCTGTCCATTATGTAAGCGTCACTGAGTCCGACCTTCACTGGATGAGCCGAGTCTTCGATTGCTTCGACAGTCAATGGAATTTTTGAGTACACGAAGACGATGTTGCCGTTATCGTGCAAAGTAGCTTGGAACGTAAAACCTCCGGCTTCCGGTTTGTCCTGAAGTACGACATCTTCCCACTCGACCGTAAATGCCGTTCCTGAGAAAATGTTTTATTTTCAAGAAAAATGTGTTGGCAATTTCGTGGGGCGTTGCTGAAAAAAAAAAGATAACGTGGCTCTTACCGTTGTCGGCGTACTTGACCCAGCTTGAGTTGGATAGACGAGTGTCAAAGTTGGCCATCAACGGGGCAATGTACTGCGTGGCAGCGAGCCAACTATGCACGTATTCTCCAGTGTACAAGAAACCGCCTGTAGCTATTGTGATGTTGCGAACTTTGTGGCCGTAGAATGGAAAATCGAACTTTAGTTTGACAGTCTGAAATAAGAAATAAACAAAAATTGTAAAAATGGTAAATTAACCCTCTATAACATTACCGAGAAAAAAAAATTTAGTGGAAAACATAGAAAAAAAGGTTTTTTCGAGTTTCACTAGAATTCTTTTCTTGTTGTTATTGACAAACAAGGATGCAAAGTAGAACCTTGCACATTGCTTCCTCATTATTTTTCGCTTTTTACAAAGCTACCTCTGTGAGGAAGTATGTTAATCAATTGTTGGCTTCCTCACAGAGGAAGCTTTGTAAAAAGCGAAAAATAATGAGGAAGCAATGTGCAAGGTTCTACTTTTCATCCTTGTTTTATTTTATTCTTATTTTCTGATGTTTTCCGAAATGCAGAGCGAAACCAGTGAATTTTTTTTTTAATTCAAATTAACGTAAAATCCGAACCGCTTTACCAATCATTATCAAATTTGGTACGTAGCAGGGCTGAATATTATTTTTCCTGTGTAGAAAATTTCAGTCGATTATTTGAAATTTTATCTGAATTAGAGCAAAACGAATTTTTTCGAAGAATTCAAAATCTCATAAAAACCAAACCACTTTACCGATTTGGCACAAATTCAATACCAAAGGTCCCATCACTTTTTTTGAATTTTAATACGAAGATTCAGCCCGATAGTTACAAATTCGTTCGAGCTAGAGCATTTACGTACTTTTTTCAAAATTTAAAAATTCTTATAAAAATGAAATGTGTCAATCGATTTTCCCGAAATTTATACCAATTGAAGATTAAGTAGTACTGCACTTAATCGCATCACGTTTTTTAAATTTTAATACGAAGATTCAGCCCGATAGTTACAAATTCGTTCGAGCTAGAGCATTTACGTACTTTTTTCAAAATTTAAAAATTCTTATAAAAATGAAATGTGTCAATCGATTTTCCCGAAATTTATACCAATTGAAGATTAAGTAGTACTGCACTTAATCGCATCACTTTTTTTAAATTTTAATACGAAGATTCAGCCCGATAGTTACAAATTCGTTCGAGCTAGAGCATTTACGTACTTTTTTCAAAATTTAAAAATTCTTATAAAAATGAAATGTGTCAATCGATTTTCCCGAAATTTATACCAATTGAAGATTAAGTAGTACTGCACTTAATCGCATCACTTTTTTTGAATTTTAATACGAAGATTCAGCCCGATAGTTACAAATTCGTTCGAGCTAGAGCATTTACGTACTTTTTTCAAAATTTAAAAATTCTTATAAAAATGAAATGTGTCAATCGATTTTCCCGAAATTTATACCAATTGAAGATTAAGTAGTACTGCACTTAATCGCATCACTTTTTTTGAATTTTAATACGAAGATTCAGCCCGATAGTTACAAATTCGTTCGAGCTAGAGCATTTATGTACTTTTTTCAAAATTTAAAAATTCTTATAAAAATGAAATGTGTCAATCGATTTTCCCGAAATTTATACCAATTGAAGATTAAGTAGTACTGCACTTAATCGCATCACTTTTTTTAAATTTTAATACGAAGATTCAGCCCGATAGTTACAAATTCGTTCGAGCTAGAGCATTTACGTACTTTTTTCAAAATTTAAAAATTCTTATAAAAATGAAATGTGTCAATCGATTTTCCCGAAATTTATACCAATTGAAGATTAAGTAGTACTGCACTTAATCGCATCACTTTTTTTAAATTTTAATACGAAGATTCAGCCCGATAGTTACAAATTCGTTCGAGCTAGAGCATTTACATACTTTTTTCAAAATTTAAAAATTCTTATAAAAATAAAATGTGTCAATCGATTTTCCCGAAATTTATACCAATTGAAGATTAAGTAGTACTGCACTTAATCGCATCACTTTTTTTGAATTTTAATACGAAGATTCAGCCCGATAGTTACAAATTCGTTCGAGCTAGAGCATTTACGTACTTTTTTCAAAATTTAAAAATTCTTATAAAAATAAAATGTGTCAATCGATTTTCCCGAAATTTATACCAATTGAAGATTAAGTAGTACTGCACTTAATCGCATCACTTTTTTTGAATTTTAATACGAAGATTCAGCCCGATAGTTACAAATTCGTTCGAGCTAGAGCATTTACGTACTTTTTTCAAAATTTAAAAATTCTTAGAAAAATGAAATGTGTCAATCGATTTTCCCGAAATTTATACCAATTGAAGATTAAGTAGTACTGCACATATTGTTTAAATTTGAGCTGATTCGGTCGAATAGTTTAAAAGTTACAGTCAAATGCATTTTTGGTCTTTCATCACACACACACATACATACATCCGGACAATTTTTCTAAACCACTTTTCTCGACACTGAGAGAAAACTTGAAATCCTGACAACCTCGCGCGGTGGTTGGCAAATATTACTTTGGCTCAAAGAAATAGAGGTTGACACAAACACCCATTCGTCGAGGCAATACAGTGCATTTCTTTGAGACAACTACTTCATATAATTGAGCGTCAACATAACAAAGTTTTGGCTGAACATTGATGCTGTTATGCGAATGGCAGTGCAGTCGACTTAATCCCGTGAGGGGTTAAGGCAACAATTTTTCGGTACTTAAAACGTGCGTAACGAGTGGTTGAGCCACTGATTTCAATGAAGCAACTGTATCAGAATGGTTACGAGAACTGTTTTATGCTTTTGAAAGAACCTCGGTGCAACTGGTTTCTAAGAAGTATAAGGTTGACTCAACCTCACGTCCGTTTGTGTGAAAGCTGTTTCTGAAGATACGAGTATTGACACCTATCCAACTA
The DNA here is from genome assembly GCA_963970395.1 of Ephialtes manifestator. Lineage (NCBI taxonomy): Eukaryota > Metazoa > Arthropoda > Insecta > Hymenoptera > Ichneumonidae > Ephialtes > Ephialtes manifestator. Next base: position 31,183,398 of record OZ019975.1, on the reverse strand, counting down.
CTGACCGCCAGAGACAGCCAGGTTACCCATCCTAGTACTGAACCTCAGGTCAGTCAGACGGTCATCCACCCAAATACTAACAAACTAATTCGGGCTAACTCTTTTCGATATAACCGAGTGCCGTGAAAAAAAACAGAAAGTGCTTTTATTTTTACTACACCAAACGCAATCATATAAATCTATAAAGTTCTGACTGTATTATACTAATTCCATTTTATATTTCATGTTACCGATATTCAAATAGACAAAAAAAAAGTTAGAATCATATGATCCGAATGGCCGTGTGAGCTAAAGCGCAGCGCAACAACATTATCCGGAGGGTCGCAGGTTCGATACTCGTCAATGTAATAAAAAATTAAATATGTTTTTTCAGCGATTAATATGTACCATCCTGAAGAGAAAGACGTAATACCAAGTTAATATGCAGGATTACTCGATTGAATAAGGACGATTAATAATTTTCAATTAATTTTCTTTATTATTTTAGACTCACTCAAACACACAATGAATTTGATTGAAATATGAGTGTAGTTGAAGCAACTGCATCAATACTTGCAATCAATCGATTAGAGATTGACGCAAGAGTGCGCATGGTCTGAGAGAAAACAATGTTAGAGTTATAATAAATGCACTGTAGCTGTCTCAACCACATGAAACATTTGAATCGAAGAAAGTCCGACAACCATTTCATGGAGGATAGAGTAAAGGAGACCGAACGTAGTTCTGAGCAGATGATCGATGAAATGGGCCAAAATTATTTCAGCTTTCGCCGATAGAGGCGCAGCGTACGATTAGATCCCAGAGAGCGGGAATTTTGAACAGAGTATTCTTCTACGTTCGTACTTACGCGATCATACTCGAATAATTAAGGTTACACGTAATTACGGATTGAATAATTATTGGATTCTGTCCTACTATCACCTGGAGGCGCTTTAAGGATCGTTTAATTGTGCGTTTCGTCGAAAACCGTCGTATCATAGGGGGCGAGAGGTATAGCATCTGTACGCGAAAAGTATAAACAAGTTATTTTAGTTTGTTCAGATTACAAGGCGATTATTGCCAGTTTTTAAGTCGGTACGTGATGCTAATTGTCCAAATTCCATAACAGAAATTATATCAGATAAACGATATCGAGTAACTGAACACCTAACGTAAAGCGACGCGGCGGCGAAGCGCGTAGATACAAGCTTCGTATTCGGAAGGTTCGCGGATCGATTCTTTCCTCATGCATTTTTTAAAAATCAAGAATGTATAATTATTGTAACTAATTAAGGAGGTTGGATACCGTCTTTCTGGAGGGGAGGTGCGCGGTTTGCCGGGGAGGTAGTGTGCAAGAGAGAGGTCCGTGACGCGTCTTCACTGGCGTACATTGTTGTACTATTCCAGCAGTTTTGTTTTTACGTTTTCTCGGCAACCAAGCAGACGAATCATTTCGGTCTTCGTAAAAGTTCTTTTCGAAAAAACAAGAAATGATTTGGTTCTGTTATCAACAATTGTTTATCATTTTTATTATACTTTCGAGCATAACGTTGAAGGTGCGTATAGTTGTCGCTATGTTGCCCATGCATAAGTGTGTAATTTCAATAATTAATTTCTCGATAACCATCTAGACGATTGATATGAAATTTGGCATGGAGATGTAATTTTTATCTACGAATATCCTCAAAAAATTTGAGAGTATGTTTATCATTTTGAGTTGGGTATCCACCCTCCTTAAGTAAATTGTGGGTCGTTTAAAACATGAACTGAAAACTGAAAAATAAAAGGTGGACATTCCGACACTTTAAAACGGTATTTCCTCTAATAAAAAAAAAAAAAAATGCTTACATAAAGATTTGATCCGTCAACCTTACGGTCACGAACGCCCTTACTCAACGCGTTTCGCTATCGAGTCACTTTGGTATCGTTAATCAGTAATTAAATATCGTTTATCTGTACCAAAATGTTGTTTAACAATTGTAAGTATATAAATTACTTGCCGCTAGCTATGAAACGAAAGAAAAATAAAAGGATATTTCGATACTTTAAAACGGTATTTGCTCTAATTAAAAAAAAAAAATTCTTGCATAAAGATTTGATCCGTGAACTTCACGGACACGAACGCCCTTACTTAACGCGCTTCGCTATCGAGTTACTTTGGAATCTCTAATCAGAAATTGAATATCGTTTATCGACCAAGCGCTAACTTCACCGTGGAACTCAACGATCGGAGCGACGCTTGTAGTGACAACTGGAACTAAAACGTAGGCCCGTTTTGTAGACCAAAATTCTAGACCTCGCGCCATAAGCGTTCGGTCTCCTTTATTCTAGTCTCCATGAACCATTTGGTGAGTTTTACCCAACCTCCTCGTTCCATTCGCCGTATATAACCTCTCGGAGAGATTGAGTCAACCTCTATTTCGTTGTGCCCAACAATTTTTTCTCTCAGTGGATTATGTCAGTAATCTGACATAAAAATCTCGAAAAAAAATGTTTTCATGAAAGCAAAGCTTTTTCTATGAGGAAGCAATAATAAATTAAATAAACTTACGGCTGCTCTTCGGTGGCTCTGACTGAGAAGATCGTTGACCTGTCGGTAAGGATTGTTCTCCATATCGACCCAGTACGATTTTGCGATTTTCTCATTGATGAAGAACGTGCTGTTGTAATACTGATGAGTGTCCTCCTCCGTCTTTGTTATATTGTTCTGAGCAAGAGTGTTGTTCGTCACATCAGAGAATTTGCTTATCGACATATCACCGAGATCGCCGTCAGTTGCGTTTGTCGTTGTGACATTAACAACGTTTGTCTCTAATTTTGGTGGATCCGGCTTGGTAGGATCTTGTATCGCAGGTGGTTTTGCTTCGCTCGGTTCATTTGTCGGATGCTGCGCTTCGGTGTTCGTCACGTTTTCCTTGTTTTCCACGACCTTACGAGTAGCGTTTTCCCAACGTGTCTGATTGGCCCATATGTGAATCTGGAAAAATATGTGAAAAAAAAAGTTCCTTTATTCTCTCATTTCTAAACTGCGAAGATACTTTATGGGTAATTAGCGCTCCAATTAACTTGGAACAAGGAGAGAATCTGGAAAAAAAACTAGTGTTTCGACATCATAAAAGCTTCCCCTAGTATCGCTCGTCTAAATTTTTTTTTAAATCACGAGGATTTGTTTTCTATGCTAAGTTTTGAAACAAAATTATATTTCTAAACAGAAATTTATTTACGATAAATTATTATTTTCATGATTACAACACGCAGTGAAAAAATAGTTTTTAATTATTGTAATAATTTAATTATAGTAATTATCGTATTTAATTATATCACAATGACATTTATTTGGAGTTATTTAAACAATCTTTTAAACAACTCCAAATAAAAGTCATTGTGATATAATTAAATACTATAATTACTATAATTTAAACAATCTTTTAAATAACTTCAAATAAAAGTCTTTGTGATATAATTTTACAAAAAAATTGAGAAATGGAGGAAACTCTCCATTTATTTTTTAATGCATTAAGTATGTGGCTACATTTATTTTCTCACTGTTAATTTAAAACTTTGAATTTTGTTTTCTAAGCTGCAGTTTTGTTGACAAATAATAATTAATCTGTAAATATACGTTTGCAAAATGAAATGAAATGAAAATGAAAATTTCCTACGTATCGGTTTTGATTGCTGGGTACGAAAGATTGAAATTTTCAGTAAAATTCCCAACGATTTGAGAAGTTTTTACTTGATACTTCTCGACGGATACCACAAACGACGAGACGCTAAAAAATGCTCATATCCATGCCGCTATCTTACCTGATTGGCCCATTGCATCTGGGAAAATGTGTAAAGAAGATCTTCCATTCTGTCATTTCCATTCTGTAATTTGAATATACTCTATGGGTGATTAACGCTCACTAGTCTACCAACTGGAAATTATAATGCGAATCAAAGTTCTAGCCACTTCCTTACCCCTAAACTCATACTATTTTATCTCTACTTAACAAACAATTTCGCATTTATCTTCTCTAAGAATATTCTACAATATTTGTGTGGAGAAAAGGGTAGAAATATTTTACTAAAACTAAAAAGATATATTTTTATACAGATTCACGCACAATTTTAAAAATAATTGTTGTATTTACTTCTTTCCGGCATTTCTTATCTGCAGCTTTGAAAATAAAATCTATCCTATTTAAATGAAGCCACTATTTAATACATTTTTACAGGAATCAATTTTTTTCAAACGTTCCTAATTTTCCGAACGATTATCGTGTCAAATAATGAAAGATTCGTTACAACCAGAGTTGTAAATGCCTAATACTTATAGAAATAAAGATAATAATATGATTAGATCTATAATTATGATTTCATAATAATAACATGTAGTGATTATAAAAAAATGACTAAACTTTGGAAAAGCTGCAAAAATTATTATTTTGTAATAAAATTTCATGGTAATCTTCTGGAAAAAATGAAGAAACATAATTAATGCATTACTTTCTTAATGCATTAATTATCGCTACCATTTTTCCTCCTCTTTCTTCTAATATTTAAGCGAAAATTTGTATTTTTTGCAGCTTTTAATATGTTTACACTCTATTAATATATAATCACTATATATACTAATTATATTAAATTATATACTAATATATAATCATTATATAATCACTACATATTATTATTAGGAAATCATAATTACAAAATAAACTGTACTGTAATTTTTCATGAATTAATGGGATTTTACAACTCTGGTTACAAATCCGATTTAAAAAAATCGTTAATAATTACCGGCGAACTAATTGCAGGATTCATCGGATCCGAGACAACGACACTCATGTTTTTCGTTGATTTTGGTGCGTTCGGCTTATCCACGATAATTGTTGCATTCGTTGTATTGTTTGTATTTTTCTGCTGATCCACAGATTTTGCTGTTGTGTTAGCCGCCGGATTTCCCTTGTGGATCGAGTACGTTACGTTTACAGAAGCAATTGGTTGAGTGTTAATCTCCGTTTGTTCAACACTCGGATGATGTTCAACATCAGGTGCTGGTTCTTTGCCGATTGACCGACGATTTCTCTTCAATTCCACTCCGTCCATTTCTTCCGTGTGAAAAATGTGGGTAGCTTCGTCCGCCAAATTCTGCTGTCTCGATATGACGTCATAATCGTAAATGGAGGCATCTGTAAAAAAATTAAAAAAATTATTTAACAAAAAATAATAAAATTGCTTTTTTTTGTAAAGTGGAAAAAATATGATGATTAAACCAAAATTCAACGACACGACTGATATTTGCTGAGGCTTTGACTACTTGCGTAACACAGAATTTATTCATTCACTTGGATTTTATACGAGAGATTAAACTGGGAGGAAGAAATTTGCGATAAGGAGATTTAGTTATCTGGAATATCACGATACACTGTAAAGAGTGCAAACAAACTGATTTACCTATCAAGCTGAAAAAGATCTGGCAAAAATTGGCATATCTGTATCTTAAATGCTTTTTCAATAGCAATTACGAAAAATTACAATAATTTCGGTTAAGTTGAGTTGTTAGCTCACATTATTTTTTTTTTTAATATGGATTTAGGGTAATGTCATTTTTATAATTATTATTTCATGATAATAATCTGCAGTGCTTATAAAAAGAAAATTTTGCTTTTGAATAACTGCGAAGAAAATTTATTTTTGATATAATTTAACAAAAGAAAAATTGGGGAAAATGGAGAAGGCCCAAAATTATTTTTTAATGCATTAATTATGAGTCTCTATTTTCCAAGAATTATAAACAAAATACGACATATTCTTTGTAGTTAAAATTTCAATTTGTATATATATTTTTTTAAAGCTGCAATTTCCTTAAAAAATAATTATGACTTATGCAAATATGCGATAATGTTGAAATTTTTAATGTTCTAAATTACAATAATTTCGGTTAAGTTAAGTTGTTAGCTCTCATTATTTTTTTAAATATGAATTTAGGGTAATGTCATTTTTATAATTATTATTTCATGATAATAATCTGCAGTGCTTATAAAAAGAAAATTTAGCTTTTGAATAACTGCGAAGAAAATTTATTTTTGATATAATTTACCAAAAGAAAAATTGGGGAAAATGGAGAAGGCCCAAAATTATTTTTGAATGCATTAATTATGAGTCTCTATTTTCCAAGAATTATAAACAAAATACGACATATTCTTTGTAGTTAAAATTTCAATTTGTATATATATTTTTTTAAAGCTGCAGTTTCCTTAAAAAATAATTATGACTTATGCAAATATGCGATAATGTTGAAATTTTTAATGTTGAAAATTACAATAATTTCGGTTAAGTTAAGTTGTTAGCTCTCATTATTTTTTTAAATATGAATTTAGGGTAATGTCATTTTTATAATTATTATTTCATGATAATAATCTGCAGTGCTTATAAAAAGAAAATTTAGCTTTTGAATAACTGCGAAGAAAATTTATTTTTGATATAATTTAACAAAAGAAAAATTGGGGAAAAATGGAGAAGGCCCAAAATTATTTTGTAATGCATTAATTATGAGTCTCTATTTTCCAAGAATTAAAAACAAAAATACGACATATTCTTTGTAGTTAAAATTTCAATTTGTATATATATTTTTTTAAAGCTGCAGTTTCCTTAAAAAATAATTATGACTTATGCAAATATGCGATAATGTTGAAAATTACAATAATTTCGGTTAAGTTAAGTTGTTAGCTCTCATTATTTTTTTAAATATGAATTTAGGGTAATGTCATTTTTATAATTATTATTTCATGATAATAATCTGCAGTGCTTATAAAAAGAAAATTTTGCTTTTGAATAACTGCGAAGAAAATTTATTTTTGATATAATTTAACAAAAGAAAAATTGGGGAAAATGGAGAAGGCCCAAAATTATTTTTTAATGCATTAATTATGAGTCTCTATTTTCCAAGAATTAAAAACAAAAATACGACATATTCTTTGTAGTTAAAATTTCAATTTGTATATATATTTTTTTAAAGCTGCAGTTTCCTTAAAAAATAATTATGACTTATGCAAATATGCGATAATTTTGAAATTTTTAATGTTGAAAATTACAATAATTTCGGTTAAGTTAAGTTGTTAGCTCTCATTATTTTTTTAAATATGAATTTAGGGTAATGTCATTTTTATAATTATTAATTCATGATAATAATCTGCAGTGCTTATAAAAAGAAAATTTAGCTTTTGAATAACTGCGAAGAAAATTTATTTTTGATATAATTTAACAAAAGAAAAATTGGGGAAAAATGGAGAAGGCCCAAAATTATTTTTTAATGCATTAATTATGAGTCTCTATTTTCTAAGAATTAAAAAAAATACGACATATTCTTTGTAGTTAAAATTTCAATTTGTATATATATTTTTTTAAAGCTGCAATTTCCTTAAAAAATAATTATGACTTATGCAAATATGCGATAATGTTGAAAATTACAATAATTTCGGTTAAGTTAAGTTGTTAGCTCTCATTATTTTTTTAAATATGAATTTAGGGTAATGTCATTTTTATAATTATTAATTCATGATAATAATCTGCAGTGCTTATAAAAAGAAAATTTAGCTTTTGAATAACTGCGAAGAAAATTTATTTTTGATATAATTTAACAAAAGAAAAATTGGGGAAAAATGGAGAAGGCCCAAAATTATTTTTTAATGCATTAATTATGAGTCTCTATTTTCCAAGAATTAAAAACAAAATACGACATATTCTTTGTAGTTAAAATTTCAATTTGTATATATATTTTTTTAAAGCTGCAGTTTCCTTAAAAAATAATTAAGACTTATGCAAATATGCGATAATGTTGAAATTTTTAATGTTGAAAATTACAATAATTTCGGTTAAGTTAAGTTGTTAGCTCTCATTATTTTTATAATTATTATTTCATGATAATAATCTGCAGTGCTCATAAAAAGAAAATTTAGCTTTTGAATAACTGCGAAGAAAATTTATTTTTGATATATTTTAACAAAAGAAAAATTGGGGAAAAATGGAGAAGGCCCAAAATTATTTTTTAATGCATTAATTATGAGTCTCTATTTTCCAAGAATTAAAAACAAAAATACGACATATTCTTTGTAGTTAAAATTTCAATTTGTATATATATTTTTTTAAAGCTGCAATTTCCTTAAAAAATAATTAAGACTTATGCAAATATGCGATAATGTTGAAATTTTTTTGTAAAATTTCCTACGTATCGGCTTTAATTGCTGGGTACGAAAAAGTATGCGAGTAATTTCCAACGATGTGGTAATTTTTTTACTACATACTTGTCGACGTATGCCATAAACGAGACGAGGCGCTAAAAAAATGTTCTTATTCAAGCTGCAAACTCATTTTAGCCATATGCAGCACGAACGTAATCTTTAAGGTCTTAAGTTATCCAGTTTTCCTTGACAATCGATGTCAAGTCTGTTCATTAGTTGTCGTTCCTTATATCGAATATCAAGGAACACGTATTGACGTCACGTATAAAAAAAAATAATTAAAAATACTTTTTTCAATCCTTCATTAACTTCCAATTTCCATACCTATTTTAAATTAAAAAAACATTGCTAAACTATTTTATACTAAAAATAAAAATACTTTAGAAAATGCACTTAGAAAAATAAATTTAAAAAAATCACGTCGTAATGAAAATAAATTTCAGGATTTTTAGGTTGTTTTATTAAAATAAAATTAAAGATGTTTTTAAAAATTGATTTCAAGATTAAGGATTTCCTTGTTTAGCATACGAAAAAATAATTAAAAATACTTTTTTCAATCCTTCATTAACTTCCAAATTCTATCCACATTAAAATTTTAAAAAACATAGCGAAACTGTTGTACAATAAAAATAAAAATACTTAGAAAATCCACTTAAAAAAATAAATACATTTTAAAAAATAACACCATAATGAAAATAAATTTAAGGATGCATCAAATTTAATTATTATTCAATTTCAATTATTAAATTCTACTATTCGTTGACATTTTTTAGGTTGTTTTAAAATTGAAGATGTTTTTAAAAATTGATTTAAAGATTAAGGATTTCCTTGCTTAGCATACTAAAAAATAATTAAAAACACTTTTTTTAATCCTTCATTAATTTCCAATTTCCATCCTTATTTTAAATTTAAAAAAACATTGCTAAACTCTATTTTACACTAAAAATAAAAATATTTTAGAAAATCCACTTAGAAAAAGAAATTTTTAAAAATGACGTCATAATGAAAATAAATTTAAGGATGCATCAAATATAATTATTATTCAATTTCAATTATTACATTCTACTATTCGTAGACATTTTTTTAGGTCGTTTAAAATTAAAGATGTTTTTAAAAATTGATTTAAAGATTAAGGATTTCCTTGTTTAGCATACTAAAAAATAATTAAAAATACTTTTTTCAATCCTTCATTAACTTTCAAATTCCATCCCCATTTTAAATTAAAAAAAATATTGCTAAACTATTTTACACTAAAAATAAAAATACTTTAGGAAATCGACTTAGAAAAAGAAATTTAAAAAATCACGTCATAATGAAAATAAATTTAAGAATGGATTAAATTTAATTATTATTCAATTTCAATTATTAAATTCTACTATTCGTTGACATTTTTTAGGTTATTTTATAATTAAAGATGTTTAAAAAAATTGATTTAAAGATTAAGGATTACGAAATCCTTAATCTTTAAATCAATGTTTAGTATACTAAAAAATAATTAAAAATACTTTTTTTAATCCTTCATTAATTTCCAATTTCCATCCTTATTTTTAATTTAAAAAAACATTGCTAAACTCTATTTTACACTAAAAATAAAAATACTTTAGAAAATCCACTTAGAAAAAGAAATTTTTAAAAATGACGTCATAATGAAAATAAATTTAAGGATGCATCAAATTTAATTATTATTCAATTTCAATTATTAAATTCTACTATTCGTTGACATTTTTTAGGTCGTTTTAAAATTAAAGATGTTTTTAAAAATTGATTTAAAGATTAAGGATTTCCGTGTTTAGCATACTAAAAAATAATTTTAAATACTTTTTTCAATCCTTCATTAACTTCCAATTTCGATCCCCATTTTAAATTTAAAAAACATTGCTAAACTATTTTACACTAAAAATAAAAATACTTTAGAAAATCCACTTGGAAAAATAAATTTAAAAAAATCACGTCGTACTGAAAATAAATTTCAGGATGCATCAAATTGAATTATTATTCAATTTCAATTATTAAATTCTACTATTCGTAGACATTTTTTTAGGTCGTTTAAAATTAAAGATGTTTTTAAAAATTGATTTAAAGATTAAGGATTTCCTTGTTTAGCATAATAAAAAATAATTTAAAATACTTTTTTCAATCCTTCATTAACTTTCAAATTCCATCCCCATTTAAATTTAAAAAAAACATTGCTAAACTATTTTACACTAAAAATAAAAATACTTTAGAAAATCCACTTAGAAAAATAAATTTAAAAAAATCACGTCGTACTGAAAATAAATTTCAGGATGCATCAAATTGAATTATTATTCAATTTCAATTATTAAATTCTACTATTCGTTGACATTTTTTAGGTTGTTTTAAAATTGAAGATGTTTTTTAATTGACTTAAGGATTAAGTATTTCCTTGTATGCTAATCTCAACAATCAAAGAAACAGAAATCATCAGGTTTATAATCTTCTTCTTGAAGAAATAGTTAAGAGAATTTATGAAGCTGTGTATATGTATTATGAGCTTGGCAGTTTAAACATTTTGCTGATATATACGATGACTATAATCGACCATCCTGCGAAGAGTGCTTCAGTCGCAGTTTCAAACGAATCGTTAAATTGCCTACAACATATATATATATATATATATATAGTACAGTACAATTGTTAGAGGTTCGTATAGTGCCAAACGATTCGAGGTATTTCCACTCTGTATGTACATAGAAAGAGATGACAATGTGCGTCCGCTATTCAATTGCCCTTCGACGACAACAAGGACGTGAATTGCCAAACCGTCTAATGCAAATAACTACACGATATGTACATTACAAAAATTCAAACGCATTAAATGATTTTCGTCTCGTTATGTTATTTTTGTTTCGATTCATTTTAATACTGATTTAACGATAGTTTAGAACTGCTAATTTTCAATTTTCAACGCAAATTACGATTCTTTTTTTACACAAATAATTTTGGGTTAATTAACTTTATTTAAATCGTTACAATAGATTCGTTAAGAAAAGTGTGAAAAATTTATTAAAAAGAGAAAAAACGTATTTTTTCTTTAAAGATTCAAATTACATTCTTTGTTTACACAAATCATTTTGGGTTAATTAACTTTATTTAAATCGTTATGGTAGATTCGTTGAAAAAGTTTGAAAATTTTATTGAAAAGAGAAAAAATGTATTATTTAAAATATGTTTTCTTTAAAGATTTATGACGACATGTTGAAAATGAAATTTAATGAAGTGCACTTCGCTGCAATGAATTTTATTTTAAAGTAATTGCAATTGTTATTACCAAAAAACTAACATAGCCTAAAAAAGATTATTGAAATAAAATGACTCATGAATTAAACAAAAAAGTGGCTTGATTTAGAAAGTAAAAGAATCTCTGTGATGTTTAATAGAAAAATAATGAATTACCATAATTTAATTTAGCACCAGAAAAATAAGTTAGCTCACAATTTTATTTTTCCAGAAAAATAAGTTAGCTCATAATTTTATTTTTTCAGAAAAATAAGTTAGCTCATAATTTTATTTTTCCAGAAAAATAAATTAGCTCATAATTTTACTTTTCCAGAAAAATAAGTTAGCTCATAATTTTATTTTTCAAGAAAAATAAGTTAGCTGATAAGTGTATTTTTCCAGTAAAACAAGTTAGCTCATAATTTTATTTTTCCAGAAAAATAAGTTAGCTGCTAAGTTTATTTTTCCAGAAAAATAAGTTAGCTTATAATTTTATTTTTCCAGAAAAATAAGTTAGCTTATAATTTTATTTTTCCAGAAAAATAAGTTACCTCATAATTTTATTTTTCCAGAAAAACTAAGTTAGCTCATAATTTTATTTTTCCAGAAAAACTAAGTTAGCTCATAATTTCATTTTTCCAGAAAAATAAGTTAACTCATAATTTTACTTTTCCAGAAAAACAAGTTAGCTCATAATTTTACTATTCCAGAAAAATACGCTAGCTTATAATTTCACTTTTCCAGAAAAATAAGTTAGCTCATAATTTTATTTTTCCAGAAAAATAAATTAGCTCATAATTTTATTTTTCCAGAAAAACTAAGTTAGCTCATAATTTTATTTTTCCAGAAAAATAAGTTAGCTCATAATTTTATTTTTCCAGAAAAACTAAATTAGCTCATAATTTCATTTTTCCAGAAAAATAAGTTAGCTCATAATTTTATTTTTCCAGAAAAATAAATTAGCTCATAATTTTACTTTTCCAGAAAAATAAGTTAGCTCATAATTTTACTTTTCCAGAAAAATAAGTTAGCTCATAATTTTATTTTTCCAGAAAAACTAAGTTAGCTCATAATTTCATTTTTCCAGAAAAATAAGTTAGCTCATAATTTTATTTTTCCAGAAAAACAAGTTAGCTCATAATTTTATTTTTCCAGAAAAACAAGTTAGCTCATAATTTTATTTTTCCAGAAAAACAAGTTAGCTCATAATTTTATTTTTCCAGAAAAACAAGTTAGCTCATAATTTTATTTTTCCAGAAAAACAAGTTAGCTCATAATTTTATTTTTCCAGAAAAATAAGTTAGCTCATAATTTTATTTTTCCAGAAAAATAAGTTAGCTCATAATTTTATTTTTCCAGAAAAATAAGTTAGCTCATAATTTTATTTTTCCAGAAAAATAAGTTAGCTCATAATTTTACTTTTCCAGAAAAATAAGTTAGCTCATAATTTTACTTTTCCAGAAAAATAATTTTACTTTTCCAGAAAAATAAGTTAGCTCGAAATTTTACTTTTCCAGAAAAATAAGTTTATTTTTTCAGAAAGATAAGTTAGCTCATAAATTTATTTCTCCAGAAAAATAAGTTAGCTCATAATTTTATTTTCCTGGCGCCAAATTTCATTGTGGCAATTCACTATTTTTTTTCTATGCGTCCCGACGACGTTCTTTAATTTGTCTTCAGACTGTTAGTCGTGTGCTGTGCGCGCGGTTAAGCATGTTCGATATCTCTGGAGGTATCGAACGAGTCCGGAGGGGGCAATGTCCTCCAGCGACAAACAACGATCGATCCGGACGACCGGCAGCCGGCACTAAGCAAAGCGTATGCAAGCTTCGTGCAGAAGAAGAAGAAGAAGGCGGCAGCTAGAACAGGAAGACTATTTTTCCTCCAATTATTCACTTGGTAAAACGCAACACATTGAAACAAGGATGCAAAATAAAACCTTGAGTATTACTTCCTCATAGAGAGGAAGATACAGGTAATATTTTTTTTTTTACTTATTTTGCAAAACGAAGCTTTTTCTATAAGGAAGAAAAGAGGAAAAGAATTTAAAGAATCGAAGCAAAATAAATTCAGTCATTACAGGAAAAATTTATTATTTCCTCACTACATTACAAAATTCCTCGGAATTCTAGTCAGACTTGTTTTGAATTAATATTGCAATATTTTCTAAGATATTTTTTTTATTCCCAGAAGAAAATTCGAAGATATTTTTATCAAATTTGTAACGATATCGAATTTTGAAAGAGTGAAAAATTTAATCCAACGACAAAATTAATAGTAATAACAAATTCATTTTTCTTGATTAAATTAATTATAAAAAAATTACTTTTCTCGACTAAATTAATTATAAAAAAATTAATTTTTCCCGACTAAATTAATTATAAAAAAAATTATTTTTCCCGACTAAATTAGTTATAAAAAAATTTATTTTACGCGACTAAATAAATTATTTAAAAAATGTATTTTTCTCGACTAAATTAGTTATAAAAAAATTTATTTTACTCGACTAAATAAATTATTTAAAAAATGTATTTTTCTCGACTAATTTAATAATAAAAAAAATTATTTTTTTCGACTAAATAAATTATTTTAAAAAATTTTCTCTCGACTAAATTAATGATAAGAAAATTATTTTCTTATTTTTATAATTACTTTTACTCGATCAAATTCGCGTACGCTGTTTTATTTTTAACTTACACTTTGCGTATGTCATAATAATTGATGATATCGAAAATGTATTTATCATCGATTAAAAACGACCTTCGTCTGATAGGCTATCAATTATTGTGTTTTCCTGGAGTTAACCACAACGAGATTCACCTTTGATTCTGTCTCTAAACTGTATTCTTTTTTATCACTAGTGTCTGATGTGTTCACAACACCAGAGGCAATGCGTTTCGACCTTCAAGGTTGACTTGATTCGTCTGCTGTAAGTACAGACTCTTTCCGTCGTACAATCTTATCGCGCTTCTCAAATATCCTTGTTTTCCAACAAAACGTAGATAAGAATTTTGCATATTAGTCCCTCACACAAAATGATGCCGAATATTGACATAAAAGATAGTTTGATTAATTTAAATATGAACGATTGTTAATGTTACAATTTCTGCATTTTTTTACGTTCGATTTGCCCTCTTTGGGGTATATTTCTACCCCACAGCATTAAAATCAAAATACTAATTCATTTATCTCATAAATAATTCTATAATTTTTTAAATAAATTATTTGAATCAAAAGTTAATTGAATTTTCTTGTACTTTTTGGTTATGTCACTGAAAAATATAATAAATATGTACAATCTTATCGCGCTTCTCAAATATCCTTGTTTTCCAACAAAACGTAGATAAGAATTTTGCATATTAGTCCCTCACACAAAATGATGCCGAATATTGACAGAAAAGATAGTTTGATTAATTTAAATATGAACGATTGTTAATGTTACAATTTCTGCATTTTTTTACGTTCGATTTGCCCTCTTTGGGGTATATTTCTACCCCACAGCATTAAAATCAAAATACTAATTCATTTATCTCATAAATAATTCTACAATTTTTTAAATAAATTATTTCTATCAAAAATTAATTGAATTTTCTTGTACTTTTTGGTTATGTCACTGAAAAATATAATAAATATGTACAATCTTATTGCACTTCTCAAATATCCTTGTTTTCCAACAAAACGTAGATAAGAATTTTGCATATTAGTCCCTCACACAAAATGATGCCGAATATTGACAGAAAAGATAGTTTGATTAATTTAAATATGAACGATTGTTAATGTTACAATTTCTGCATTTTTTTACGTTCGATTTGCCCTCTTTGGGGTATATTTCTACCCCACAGCATTAAAATCAAAATACTAATTCATTTATCTCATAAATAATTCTATAATTTTTTTAATAAATTATTTCTATCAAAAATTAATTGAATTTTCTTGTACTTTTTGGTTATGTCACTGAAAAATATAATAAATATGTACAATCTTATCGCGCTTCTCAAATATCCTTGTTTTCCAACAAAACGTAGATAAGAATTTTGCATATTAGTCCCTCACACAAAATAATGCCGAATATTGACAGAAAAGATAGTTTGATTAATTTAAATATGAACGATTGTTAATGTTACAATTTCTGCATTTTTTTACCTTCGATTTGCCCTCTTTGGGGTAGATTTCTACCCCACAGCATTAAAATCAAAATACTAATTCATTTATCTCATAAATAATTCTATAATTTTTTATAAAAATTATTTCTATCAAAAATTAATTGAATTTTCTTGTACTTTTTGGTTATGTCACTGAAAAATATAATAAATATGTACAATCTTATTGCACTTCTCAAATATCCTTGTTTTCCAACAAAACGTAGATAAGAATTTTGCATATTAGTCCCTCACACAAAATGATGCCGAATATTGACAGAAAAGATAGTTTGATTAATTTAAATATGAACGATTGTTAATGTTACAATTTCTGCATTTTTTTACGTTCGATTTGCCCTCTTTGGGGTATATTTCTACCCCACAGCATTAAAATCAAAATACTAATTCATTTATCTCATAAATAATTCTATAATTTTTTAAATAAATTATTTCTATCAAAAATTAATTGAATTTTCTTGTACTTTTTGGTTATGTCACTGAAAAATATAATAAATATGTACAATCCTATCGCGCTTCTCAAATATCCTTGTTTTCCAACAAAACGTAGATAAGAATTTTACATATTAGTCCCTCACACAAAATGATGCCGAATATTGACAGAAAAGATAGTTTGATTAATTTAAATATGAACGATTGTTAATGTTACAATTTCTGCATTTTTTTACGTTCGATTTGCCCTCTTTGGGGTATATTTCTACCCCACAGCATTAAAATCAAAATACTAATTCATTTATCTCATAAATAATTCTATAATTTTTTAAATAAATTATTTCTTTCAAAAGTTAATTGAATTTTCTTGTACTTTTTGGTTATGTTACTGAAAAATATAATAAATATTAAAAATAACCAAAGATTTTCTGTAGAATTAATAAAAAGTTACTGTGGACGAAAAGTTTTTGTTAAAAGAACAAAAAAGTTAATGAAAGAAAATAGAAATATTTTGTTATAGAGAAAGAGAAATATTTTTCTTTTGAAAGTCAAAAGGCTATAAAATGAATTTTACCAAAAAATCTTTTATTTTTTAAATTTAATTTACTAATTTATTTAAAATACTAATTCATTTATCTCATAAATAATTTTATAATTTTTTTAAATACATTATTTCTATCTATATATTTAAAAGTTAATTGAATTTTCTTGTACTTTTTGGTTATGTCGCTGAAAAATATAATACATATTAAAAATAAGCAAAAATTTTCTGTAGAATTAATAAAAAGTTACTGTGAACGAAAAGTTTTTGTTGAAAGAACAAAAAAGTTAACGAAACAAAATAGAAATATTTTATTATAGGGAAAGAGAAATATTTTTCTTTTGAAAGTCAAAAGGCTATAAAATGAATTTTACTAAAAAATCTTTTATTTTTTTTATTTAAAATACTAATTCATTTATCTCATAAATAATTTTATAATTTTTTTTATAAACTATTTCTATCTATATAGTTAAAAGTTAATTGAATTTTCTTGTACTTTTTGGTTATGTCACTGAAAAATATAATAAATATTAAAAATAACCAAAAATTTTCTGTAGAATTAATAAAAAGTTACTGTGGACGAAAAGTTTTTGTTAAAAGAACAAAAAAGTTAATGAAAGAAAATAGAAATATTTTGTTATAGAGAAAGAGAAATATTTTTCTTTTGAAAGTCAAAAGGCTATAAAATGAATTTTACTAAAAAATCTTTTATTTTTTTTATTTAAAATACTAATTCATTTATCTCATAAATAATTTTATCATTTTTAAATACATTATTTCTATCTATGTAGTTAAAAGTTAATTGAATTTTCTTGTACTTTTTGGTTATGTTACTGAAAAATATAATAAATATTTAAAATAACCAAAGATTTTCTGTAGAATTAATAAAAAGTTACTGTGGACGAAAAGTTTTTGTTCAAAAAAACAAAAAACTTAACGAAACAAAATAGAAATATTTTGTTATAGAGAAAGAGAAATATGTTATATTTTTCTTTTAAGGATCAAAAGGCCATAAAATGAATTTTACTAAAAATCTTTTATTTTTTTTAATTTTTAAATTAATTTAAATAGGCCTTAAGTCTCGTTTGATTGGATTTAGCAATGAAACTAAAATAACGAGCCTGTTAGCTGACAGAACAGAGTCCACTAGCGATAGACAAATAGAAAAAGAGAAAAAAAAAGAAAGGAAACGAATTTCGTCACGGTATAAATGTGAACGATGCGCGCTGTAATAATTATGCATGCCGTACGAGATTAAGATTTATCAATCATTTTCAGAGCGCCAATGATAATGTCACTCAATGGCGTATATATATATATATATTTATCCATACTTAGCATCGATAAATCACGTGGATATAGAATTTTTGTTCAACAGATTCGATCTTAGAAACTCGGTCATTGAAATTCAGTCTCAATGCGCTTATCATTAGCATTATTAACTTCTAATTAAGATTGCATTGCTTTCAATCATTAATAAATAGCTATATTTTATTAACAAATATTATGATCTCATTAAATGCGCTTTTTTACTTTTGCACGTATTTACAATGTCAGAAAAAAAATTATATAGAAATAAAAAAACAAAGAAATTATTTTAAACACATAAAAATGAACAAAATTATCCAAGCTTTAAAAAAAACGAGAAAATTATTAAAAATAAAATTGGACAAAATTATGTAGGCCTAAAAAACGAAAAAATAATACAGATATAAAAATGAAAAAAATATACAGGATTAAAATAACAACTAAAAAAAATACTGGGATAAATTATACAAAAATAAAAATAAATCATATAGTAATGGAATTCGAAAATAAAAAAACGAAAAAATGATTAAGGTATAAAAACAGGCAAAAAAAAAATGGAAAAAATACAGGTATAAAAATGAAGAAAATATACAGGATTAAAATAAAAATTAAAAAAAAAAATACTGGGATAAATTATACAAAAATAAAAATAAATCATATAGTATTGGAATTCGAAAAAAAAAACGAAAAAATGATTAAGGTATAAAAACAGGCCAAAAAAATGGAAAAAATACAGGTATAAAAATGGAAAAAATATACAGGATTAAAAAAAACGAAAAGAAAACTGGAATAGATTATACAAAAATAAAAAATTTAAAAAAATCATATAGTAATAAAATTCGAAAAAATTGAATAGTAATAAAAAACTTTGTTTTTTTCACTATGAAATCGGTGTTTGAAAGGTAAAAGTGTGGAAAAAAAGGGCGAGAGGCAAAAGACACGTAAACATTAAAGAGTAAAATGAGGGAGTCGAGATATCGAGTATATTGACAAGGGTGCGTCGGTCGTCCCCTTAATGACCCGACGCTAATTGCGGCTGATTACGACAATGACGTTGGCGCTCGCGCAACGATAATGAGGAGATGAACTGCGACTCGCTTAGGCGCCTTAGCTCGCGTATTCTGTGCTATCAGAAAGTCTTCTATATACCACCAGCCCCTTAATAGTCTTTTCTTATCGACTACTATAAAGCGATAGCGCGCACGGATCACAAAAGCACTGTTAACCTTTCCTTTTACCTCGATAGCCACAAGGAATTTATCACGTATACATTCCCAGCCAAAAATGGGATTCCCTGACTCCGTAATATAAACAACTCACGATCCAATGAAAAATAAGGATGTAAAGTAGAACTTTGCACATTGCTTCCTCATTAATTTTCATCTTTCGCAACGCCGCCTCTATGAGGAAGTTTCTTTATTTTATTTTTGGCTTCCTCATAGAGAAAGTTTTGCGAAAGATGAAAATTATTGACGAAGCAATGTGCAAAGTTCAACTTTGCATCCTTATTTTGAATACAAATTAAAGAAGTACGAAAACAAAAATTTTCATAAATTCAAAATTCTATAAAATCCAAACCGCTTTATGTATTTCGCTTAAATTCAATACCGATCGTCATTTTTCATTGCTTTATTCGTCAAAAATTGTTTAAGCTGATTATCTAAAAAATTGTGGCAGCTAGAGAACATACAGAGATTTTTTGAAAAATTCAATGTCTTATAAAATCTGAACCACTTTACCAATCTTTACCAAATTCGATATCTACTACAACTGGATGTTTATTTTATCTTGCAAAAGATTTGAGCAGATTTGGTCGAACTTAACTTGAATAAGAACGAAAACAACATTTTTTCGAAAATTAAAAATTTTATAAAATCCAAACCCCTTTATGTATTTCGCTTAAATTCAATACCGATCGTCATTTTTCATTGCTTTATTCGTCAAAAATTGTTTAAGCTCATTATCTAAAAAATTGTGACAGCTAGAGAACATACAGAGATTTTTTGAAAAATTCAATGTCTTATAAAATCTGAACCACTCTACCAATCTTTACCAAATTCGATATCTACTACAACTGGATGTTTATTTTATCTTGCAAAAGATTTGAGCAGATTTGGTCGAACTTAACTTGAATAAGAACGAAAACAAAATTTTTTCGAAAATTCAAAATTTTATAAAATCTAAACCGCTTTATGGATTTCACGTAAATTCAATACCGATCGTCATTTTTCATTGCTTTATTCGTCAAAAATTGTTTAAGCTCATTATCTAAAAAATTGTGGCAGCTATAGAACATACAGAGATTTTTTGAAAAATTCAATGTCTTATAAAATCTGAACCACTTTACCAATCTTTACCAAATTCGATATCTACTACAACTGGATGTTTATTTTACCTTGCAAAAGATTTAAGCAGGTTTGGTCGAACTTCACTTGAATAAGAACGAAAACAAAATTTTTTCGAAAATTCAAAATTTTATAAAATCTAAACCGCTTTATGGATTTCACGTAAATTCAATACCGATCGTCATTTTTCATTGCTTTATTCGTCAAAAATTGTTTAAGCTCATTATCTAAAAAATTGTGGCAGCTATAGAACATACAGAGATTTTTTGAAAAATTCAATGTCTTATAAAATCTGAACCACTTTACCAATCTTTACCAAATTCGATATCTACTACAACTGGATGTTTATTTTACCTTGCAAAAGATTTAAGCAGGTTTGGTCGAACTTCACTTGAATAAGAACGAAAACAAAATTTTTTCGAAAATTCAAAATTTTATAAAATCTAAACCGCTTTATGGATTTCGCTCAAATTTAATGCCGACCTTCATTTTTCATTTATCTATTTGTTCAGAACTATTTAACTCATTAGTTGAAAAATTGCAGAAGCTAGAGAACACACAGACATTTTTCGAAAAATTGAAAGGCTTGTAAAATCTGAATTTTTTTTTCAAATTTTTCCAAAATGTATACATAGGAATTGAATTTTATATACATACGCACATACATACATCCAGACATTTTTTCTAAATCACTAAATCACGACGAAGCAAAACATAATGATTTGGCAAAAATGAACATTGAATTTCAATAATGATTAATATTTAAAAAAATGATTTGTGTTTTTTAAACAGAATTGTTTCAAAAGTGGGAAAATTTTTCTTGGAAAAAGATTAACGAATTTGGAGGAATTAAAGATATTAATTATGAATAACAATAATGGCAAAAAATTGTTGATGGGTTTAAATATAATTGTAAACAACTCTATTTAAAGTCTTTATATATTAAAATAGCATAAATAATATTCTTAGTTAAATAAGCGAATTTAAAAAATTGTACTTTAAAAATTTAATTTCGATTATACATTTAAATAACGATTTCAAAATATTATTTGCTTATTACTGTTAATTTTTGCGTTTTTCCTAACAAACATTAGTTTTTTTTGGAATATTTCAACAAAAATATAAAAAATCTTTACGATATTTTAACGATATTTAAAATAAAATTAGAAAAAAATTCTTATTTTCACAAATACAGCCATTTTGAAAAATCATAAATATTCGAAATAAAAAATAAAATCATAAAACTATTTTATTCATCCACATTAATCAATAATTCTTTGACATTATTATTCACAAGGTTTCCAGTATCTTCATAGACGTTGTTTTATTTTTTTCTTTTTCAATATTTTACCTTATCGCATAGTATTTAAATTTTTTACGTCACCATTGTGAGAATGTATAGATGATACATTCCTAATTTATCACCGCCAATATCTCATTCTCAAAGCCGTGAAAAAATGACAAATAACATACGACAAATTGAAACGAAAAAAAAATTAATAAAAAAATTCTGACGTTTTCTACGTCAGACACATAATAATAATAAAAATAAAAATAAAAATAAAAAAAAGCAAAGCCACTTGGAATTTTTGTGGCTGGTTTATCTCTGGATGGGAGAACAGACTGGCCGCGAAGAGATGAGCGAAAGTGGACGGCCTATCGAGAGCCGAGACCTTGAGAATCCGAGCGTACAAAGTGGCCAAAAGCAGACGCAGCTCAACTCGTTTTCGGTATTAAAAATATTTAACAAAAGTCGAGACTCTCCTTCCCCACTTTTGTAGTATTTTTTTTTTTTTTATTCCTCAGATAGCCGAAGCTTTGTTTTCGTGAAAAATTTTTTTTTAGTTTTTCACATCAGGAAACTCAGAATGATTCGAAATGTCAAGAAAAGTAATTTAGAAAAAATAAGATTATTTTTTCATTCTGTTTTTAATTTTTAGGAAAAACTCTACAGGTTTCTCTAGTTTCCGCAAATTTGTAGCTATCGAGTTAAATATTTTTGTATAAATAAAACCATGTCAAAGGATGATCGATATTGAATTTAGGATCAATTTATAAATAAGTTTGATTTTTATGGAATTTCGAATTTTTCGAAAAATTTACGTTTAACTCTAACTCACGTAAAATATCACGGAATCAATTGAAATTTTTTACAGACTAACAATAGTATTTAGCCCTCTTATGTACCAAATTTTGTAATGATCGGTAAAGGGGTTCGAGTTTTATGTTATTTAGAATATTTTCATAAATTAACATTTTGCTATAATTCACGTAAAATATTATAAAATAAATTGAAAGTTATTGAAGTATTGAAATTATTTAGAATAATTTACACAACAATAAAAAAAATCTTTGTTCATATTGTGTTAAATATTGAATTAAAACCAAAAAAAAAATCTGCACGCTTTGCACAATAATTTAATAATTCCTGCGATTTGTTTGTGTAATCAAAACTTTAAATGAAAAAAAAAATGAATTTTATTTCAAACATTGCTTTTTTATTCATTTGCATTTTGCACAAATCTTCTTCTGCGAGGAAGTCAAAAATTATAAATTAACATTTTCTATAATTCACGTAAAATATTATAAAATAAATTGAAAGTTATTAAAACATTGAAATTATTTATAATAATTTACACAACAATAAAAAAAATCTTTGTTCACATTTTATTACATATTGAATTTAAAAAAAAAATCTGCACGCATTGCACAATAATTTAATAATTCATACGATTTGTTTGTGTAACCAAAACTTTAAATGAAAAAAAAAAATGAATTTAATTTTAAACATTGCTTTTTTATTCATTTGCATTTTTCACAAAGCTTCTTCTATGAGGAAGCCAAAGATTATTATATACGATTACTCGTATTTTTGTGAAAAATATAAATAAATGAGGAAGCGCAAAGTTATACTTTGCAATTTTTTTTTGTTTTTGTTTCCTCGTAGAGGAAGCTTTGTTTTCATGAAAAAAATTTTTTTTTCGAGATTTTCATGCCAATATGCTTAGAATTGTCCAAAACGTCGAGAAAAGTGGTTTAGAAAAAATGTCCATATGTATGTGTGTGTGTGTGTGTATGTCCTGGGCTCCGAAAATTCGATGAACTATTACTCATTAACCGTTCGAGCAATATGGCTCAAATTTGGCACGCAAGTGGAGTAGTTGCCCCCCTTTGAATGTTGAGAATTTTGAAAAAAAAGAATCAGCCATTTTGATTTTATGATACTTTTAATTTTTCGAAAAAAGGTCGTGGTCGCTCTAACTTTCGTAAAAATTAGACGATTTTGCTAAATAGTTGTTTATAAATAAATATACATTCAATGTTGTTTGGCATTGCATTTGGGCGAAATCGGTAAAGCGCTTCAGATTTTATAGATGTTTGAATTTTTTGAAAAAAATCATTTTTTTTTATAAATCACGTCGAATTTCACCAATTTAACCGAAATGTTTTACAGATGAAAAGGAACATGCAGCTATGCCACGTACCAAATTTGACGATGATCGGTAAAGTGGTTCAGATTTTACGACATTTTGAAATTTACAAAAAAAAAACGATTTTCGCTCTAGCATCAGCAAAAATTGATAATGCGAGACAAAAGTTTGTACTCAATGGAAATAAAAATGCAAAGTAGAACTTTACACATTGCTTCATATATAATTTTTATTTTTTAAAATTTGTAATGACCGATTGTCCCAAAATAGAATTGCTCATAACTCTCGACCGGCGTGACGAATCAAGATAAAAATTTACACAAACGAGGAGGATAAACTCCCTTTTCGTTATTTCGATTAAGGTAGTCCTTGCGCATTAAGCTGAGGTCAAATAAGTTTTCGAAAAATGGGAGGGAATCGCAAACACTTTTCGCCAATATAAACAAGGCTGCAAAGTAGAACTTTCCAAATTTCTTCCTCATTATTGTTGGATTTTTACAAAGCTTCCTCTATGAGGAAGCCAAAATAGATTAACATGCTTCCTCATAGAGGTAGATTTGTAAAAATTCAACAATAATGAGGAAGCAATTTGCAAAGTTCTACTTTGCATCCTTTTTTGCTTCCTCATAGAGGAAGCTTTGTTTTCATGAAATTTTTTTTTTTCGAGATTTTCATGTCAGTATGCTTAGAATCACCTAAAATGTCGAGAAAAGTGGTTTAGAAAAAATGTCCGTATGTATGTATGTGTGTGTGTGTGTGTGTGTGTGTGTGTGTGCTGGGCTTCGAAAATTCAATCTCCTCTCACTCGGTAACCGTTCGAGCGATCCGGCTCAAATTTGGCACGCAAGTAGAGTAGCTGCCCCTCTTTGAATGTTGTGATTTTTGCCAAAATATGTGAAGTCATTAAGATTTTATGTTGATTTTAATTTGTTGAAAAAAGGGCATGGTCGCTCTAACTTTCGTAAAAGTTCGCCGATTTGGCTAAATAGTTCTTCATAACTGAAGATACGTTCAATGTTGTATGGTATTGAATTTCGACGAAATCGGTAAAGCGGTTCGGATTTTATAGAATTTTGAATTTTTCGAAAAAAATAGATTTTGATCTAAATTACGTCGAATTTCAACAAATGAACAGAAATTTTGTACAGACGAAAAATAACATTCAGAAATGCCATGTACCAAATTTGGTGATGATCGGTAAAGTCGTTCGGATTTTACACCATTTTTCATTTAAAAAAAAATGTAGATTTTCGCTATAACTTCCGGAAAAGTTGAGAAAGTACGACAAAAATTTGTATCTAATCAAAATTAGATGTAACGGTGTTTGCAGAGGTGATTTATAGCTGTATAAAACACCTCTGCAAAAGAGACACAAGGTATAAAAAAAAGATGCAAAGTAGAACCTTGCACATTGCTTCCTCATTATTTTTCGCTTTTTACAAAGCTTCCTCTATGAGGAAGCCAAAATTGAATAACATACTGCTTCCTCACAGAGGGAGCTTTGTAAAAAGCGAAAAATAATGAGGAAGCAATTTGCAAAGTTCTACTTTGCATCCTTTTTTTAATGTATTGATGATGATTCGTGCGCAACAACAAAAACACTCCCAAGAGACATCTCGAGATTATTTTCTCCCGCTTGTCTCTATTTTTGCGTCCCCAGTGCTGTAAGCGATACGGATAAGAGTTGTCGGCGACTGTAAATGATGCGTTTGCTCGCATTACGCGATCAAACTATCACCGGAAGTTTGCGTGTTATGCGCTCGCTATTTGTGTACACAGATCGTTTGTGTCCATGTGCGACAAAGTTGTGCTGGTTAATTAACCTCGAACTCTAGCGATTAACCGCGCATCTTACGTACATTCCCAACCAAAAATTTTGGCGATTGACATTTTTTTTCGCAAACCGGAAAAAAAAATTTTAACGGCGTTAAAAGTACTAAGAGTGTTGATTTTGAATAACAATAATGTTAGAGTTATTAACAAAGTGAAAAATAAAAATATTTAACAGGCGATAAGATTTTATTTGGGAAAATAATTTTTTTTTTTTCAAATAAATACAATTTTTCGGATTTTTTTTTAAATTTTTAAATTTTTTAATTTTTTTTTTTTTCAATTTTTTGGAATGGCTGAAAATAAGCGCATTTTCAATGTGTTTTTATAGAAAGGTTGTATGTTGCAGGAATTTGATAAAAAAGCTTTTTTTTCATGAAAATTAAATCTGTTTTCTCGGATATTTAGGATTTGGAAAAATTTTGTTACATTTTTGAATTAATTTTTTTTTGTTTTTTCAATTTTCAGTAATGTCAAAATAAGAACGAATTTTGGATATGTTTTCGAAGTATGATTCTCTATTAAATCTAGAAAGTTTCAAGATCTTTGAATGATCGAAGTCGAAATTTTTTTTTTTTCAATCAATATAAACTTTATTCAGGGTTATTATTATTATGCAAAATTAATATTCATGATATTGTCAATGACGTTCGAATTATTCCAGATTTTTTGGCTGCTGAATACTGAAATTCCTTTTCAATTAAACTTTTGATTGGGGATATCCATTCTTAATTGAAACTAATTGCGTTTTATGACATGTGTGATATGTATATACGACATAAGGAAAACCGAAACCGCAAGGAAAAAAAGCAGCTTGTCTGAGAGATAAATTAGCTGAATTGTAGTAGCATCATTTGTTTGCTCGAGGAATGGGAAATAAAAAGAAAACGTCGACGACAATTCAGGAAAGTCACGACATTTATCAAAATCCAGTTTCACAAAAACATATCCTAAAAAAATTATCGATGTTATTAAATTTATTTTTAATCAGAGAATCCTTTAAAAAATGATAATATTTAAAAATAATTAAAATCTGACAAACTTTTTTACAATTTTTTAAATTTAAATTATTAATAATTTTTCAGTATTTATCGATTACATAAAATACTACACTATTTATAATATTTTCAATGACGTTGAATTTTTTCAGATTTTATTCCAACTACGAAATTTGGAGATTCTGAATAAATCAAATTTTTAACTCTCAATTGTTAAATTTATTTTTAATCAGGGAAACTTTAAAAATTTTAAATATTTAATAATTATTTAAATCAGACTTTTCACAATTTTTTTTCATTCAACTTATTAATAATTTCTCAGTATTTATTAATTACACAAAATCATCATAGTATTTTCAATGATGTTAAATTTTTCCAGTTTTTTTTTCCAGTCACTAAATATTTAGATTCTTTTTTTTACGTAATTTAGATTGTTTAATGCATGTTTTATAGTTTTTACCAGGTAGAATCGACCCAAGTGTGACTATAATAAAATTCCAAATTGATAAAGTCGTGACCGATGTCTGTATGATATATGAAAATTTTATATTTCTTTAGGTATTCTCAAGCAATTCTGAATCACCGCTGATGTCATTTGACACCTTACCTCATAATTATTTTTCGGTAGAAATAAGTTTGAGAATGTTGATGTAATTTTGTTAAGTCCACCGTCGATTATATAAATAAAAATTTAAAATTTTTTTTTTTTTTTTTTATAATAATTTATATAATTTAAGTATATATTTTTTAAAATAAAAATTTATAAAATTTTATATAATTTCAGTATATATATTTTTTAAATAAAAATTAAAAAATCAATTTTCAAAATCGTTATTCGAATTTTCATTACAAAAATCTAGGAAAAATACACAAATAGTGGAATTTTACTAGAAATGGATCCTTCATTTGAATTTTTTGCAAGGAAAACAAATTAACACAAGAAAATCCAAAAAATTGATTTTTCGAAACGCCATTAATTTGAATCTATGTACTATATTTTTTTTATACATAATGTTGTACAATTATAATATTATTTTTTTATTATTCCGTATACCGTTTTGGATTGTATATTACAATTTTTTTTATATATAATTTTATACAAAAAAAAAATAAATAAAAAAGATAAAAAATTTAT
Source organism: Ephialtes manifestator (assembly GCA_963970395.1). Classification (NCBI taxonomy): domain Eukaryota; kingdom Metazoa; phylum Arthropoda; class Insecta; order Hymenoptera; family Ichneumonidae; genus Ephialtes; species Ephialtes manifestator. The sequence continues at coordinate 31,155,780 of OZ019975.1, read as the reverse complement.
TTTCTAAATTGTAGTGTCGTTTGTTTGCTCGAGGAATCGAATAGAAAACAAGAGAGGATTGAGAAGGGAAACAACAATAGTTCACGGCGGTCGTATGGCAGCAGCAAAACACAATCGAACAGCAAAAAAAAAAATAGTGGAACAAGGAAATATTTAGAGCAACGGTAATATTCGAGCGACTATCGGTTTACGGCGATATCGAGAGTCACTGCTAAATACCACTCTTCAGCAGCTCTCGGAAAATAACGAAACATCGAAAGTGTTGCTGTGTGACTGTGTCTGTGTAAATACACTGATTTGACATCGGCAACGGTGCGAGCGAAAAGTAGGCAAAAGCGAAATTGTCCTACCGCTTCGAGATATCGTGCAACAGAGCGTTTCCCGGAAATGAAAGCTTCAGCTCAACGGTGTGTTGCCGACGATGCTGAGAGGAACGGGACTCTTAAGGAGGTTGGAGCGCTCGACACTAGTCAAATCAGTGTTAAATTTTTAAAAGCGTTTCTACAATTTCAGATGGTTTAATAATCTGTTCCAAGGTGTTAATCACATAGCAGCATTAGTTTTTGATATTCAAATACATTCACAGCTGTGATATCAACAGTAAATCGATCAATATCTCCAAATTTCCGATGTTATGTTTTTTCATCCAGTTTTTTAAAAGGGAAAATCGTAATATCAGTCCGATTATGACGACCAATAGCTCATTTTGTTTACTAAAAGATATTCTATCGATTGGCCGTCTATTCTTTGAAATCGTATTAGTAGTTCAAAAGATACAACCGTTTGTTTATTCTATCATAACCTAACATCAAGTATACAAATGGCTGTAACTTTTGAACGCCTGATACTATAGAAAATCCGGACGGTCAATCGATTAAGGATCTTCCACTAATCAAAATGAGCTATGTTTTGTCATAATCGGAATGATATTACGGTTTACCCTTTTAGAAAACTGGATGAAAAAACATGACATCGGAAATTTTGAGATATTGATCGATTTACTGTTCATATGACAACTGTGAATGTATTTGTATATCAAGAACTAATGCTGCTATGTGATTAACACCTTGGAACAGATTATTAAACCATCTGTAATTGTAGAAACGCTTTTAAAAATTTAGCACTGATTTGACTAGTGTGGAGCGCTTCACACTATTTTTAAAAGCGTTTTTACAATTTCAGATGGTTTAATAATCTGTTCCAAGGTGTTAATCACATAGCAGCATTAGTTCTTGCTATTCAAATACATTCACAGCTGTGATATCAACAGTAAATCGATCAATATCTGCAAATTTCCGATGTTATGTTTTTTCATCCAGTTTTTTAAAAGGGAAAATCGTAAAATCAGTCCGATTATGACGACGAATAGCTCATTTTGTTTACTAAAAGATATTCTATCGATTGGTCGTCTATTTTTTTAAATCGTATTAGTAGTTCAAAAGATACAACCGTTTGTTTATTCTATCATAACCTAACATCAAGTATACAAATGGCTGTAACTTTTGAACGCCTGATACTATAGAAAATCCGGACGGTCAATCGATTAAGGATCTTCCACTGATCAAAATGAGCTATGTTTCGTCATAATCGGACTGATATTATGGTTTATCCTTTTATAAAACTGGATGAAAAAACATGACATCGGGAATTTGGAGATATTGATCGATTTACTGTTCATATGACAGATGTGAATGTATTTGTATATCAAGAACTAATGCTGCTATGTGATTAACACCTTGGAACAGATTATTAAACCATCTGTAATTGTAGAAACGCTTTTAAAAATTTAGCACTGATTTGACTAGTGTGGAGCGCTTCACACTATTTTTAAAAGCGTTTTTACAATTTCAGATGGTTTAATAATCTGTTCCAAGGTGTTAATCACATAGCAGCATTAGTTCTTGCTATTCAAATACATTCACAGCTGTGATATCAACAGTAAATCGATCAATATCTGCAAATTTCCGATGTTATGTTTTTTCATCCAGTTTTTTAAAAGGGAAAATCGTAAAATCAGTCCGATTATGACGACGAATAGCTCATTTTGTTTACTAAAAGATATTCTATCGATTGGTCGTCTATTTTTTTAAATCGTATTAGTAGTTCAAAAGATACAACCGTTTGTTTATTCTATCATAACCTAACATCAAGTATACAAATGGCTGTAACTTTTGAACGCCTGATACTATAGAAAATCCGGACGGTCAATCGATTAAGGATCTTCCACTGATCAAAATGAGCTATGTTTCGTCATAATCGGACTGATATTACGGTTTATCCTTTTAAAAAACTGGATGAAAAAACATGACATCGAGAATTTGGAGATATTGATCGATTTACTGTTCGTATGACAACTGTGAATGTATTTGAATATCAAGAACTAATGCTGCTATGTGATTAACACCTTGGAACAGATTATTAAACCATCTGAAATTGTAGAAACGCTTTTAAAAATTTAGCACTGATTTGACTAGTGTGGAGCGCTCCACACTATTTTTAAAAGCGTTTCTACAATTTCAGATGGTTTAATAATCTGTTCCAAGGTGTTAATTACATAGCAGCATTAGTTCTTGATATTCAAATACATTCACAGCTGTGATATCAACAGTAAATCGATCAATATCTGCAAATTTCCGATGTCATGTTTTTTCATCCAGTTTTTTAAAAGGGAGAATCGTAAAATCAGTCCGATTATGACGACGAATAGCTCATTTTGTTTACTAAAAGATATTCTATCGATTGGTCGTCTATTTTTTAAAATCGTATTAGTAGTTCAAAAGATACAACCGTTTGTTTATCCTATCATAACCTAACATCAAGTATACAACTGGCTGTAACTTTTGAACGCCTGATACTATAGAAAATCCGGACGGTCAATCGATTAAGGATCTTCCATTGATCAAAATAAGCTATGTTTCGTCATAATCGGATTGATATTATGGTTTATCCTTTTATAAAACTGGATGAAAAAACATGACATCGGAAATTTGGAGATATTGATCGATTTACTGTTGATATCACAGCTGTGAATGTATTTGAATATCAAGAACTAATGCTGCTATGTGATTAACACCTTGAAACAGATTATTAAAGCATGTGAAATTGTAGAAACGATTTTAAAAATTTAGCACTGATTTGACTAGTGTGGAGCGCTCCAACCTCCTTAATGTTTGCCACGCTTCTATCATCGTCCAGTAGGAAAATGCAACTTTTCTTGCGATTTCATATTTACATATTCAAAATAAATTGGCGTTTTTTATTTCTATATTTATGCTAATGTTAAATGTTACAATATTTATTTATTATTTTATAATTCGTTATAATAAGAATCTGAATATAATCTAATGCCTTAAGGCGAGAATGGCTAAATAAATATATGATGATGATAATAAGAATCTGGATAAAAAATGAAAAAAATAATAATAATAATAGAGAACCGTAAAGGATTTATTTTTGTTTACTTGAAAATAATTCATTTTTTTTTTCTACTGTATTAAAAAAAGGCTCCAGTTATTTTGAGTAAAAAAATGGATTTTATTTTCTTATATTGATAAAAATGATCAAAAATATTCTGTCATTTATTGTAAAAATTAATTACAATTAGTGTACTTAAAAATTTACTATTAATAGTAAATTAATAGTAAAAAAATCCAGATCTGAATGTAGTAAATTTCACGTTCACTGTTTTCAAAGTTCTGGCTCCAATTGTCAACGCTTTTATTTATTATTTTCCCCGACAACGAACAAACATCATAGTCGATAGATACGTAAATGTAAAGGTGAAGCTTAAATAGTAGATAAAAAATATTTCTTCAATACAAAAAGAAAAAAATTCAGAAGTTGTACCCACAATTTTTTATATTTAATCTAGTAAGTGCTGCTTATCTTTTTCGCCCAAACTGTGTGATCAGTCTTGACCGCAAGATTCGTCCTCGACCGTATGAGTGGACTTATCAATAACCTTAATCTACGTCGGTTTGCGGTTTATCATGTCTCGGGATTTCAGAACCTAATTAGCTGCTCACTTCGCTATAAATAGTACTTGTTTATATTCAGTTATTGTCTTTCCCTTTGGCAGTTTAAAAAATATAAATTAAATAAAAATAAATAATAAATTAATTAAATGAATAAAATAAATAAATCATCGAAATGGAATTTTTTTTCATATAATCATCGCCAGAAAGAATATGTTGAAAATACTGTTGTAAAAAATAAATGACAATACATTTTTTTTCTATAATTTTTTTTTTTAATCATAGCAAAAAATTAAAGTCTTTATTTTATAAAATTGGCCCAATTCAGTGACAATATTTAAAAAAAAATGAAATCTGTTAAAATTGTCGAGTTTTTCAGTACGAACAGCGAACAAGCTAATTTTTATATTTCTTTATTACTGGAATCGTCTTTCCCGTTTTCAAATTAAAAAATAAAAATAAAAATAAAATTCAAATAAATACAAATAGAAAAATACAAAAAAACGACAATACATTTTTTTTCCATGGTTTTTTTTTTTAAATATAGCAAAAAATTAATCTTTATTTTCTAAAATTGGTGTAATTAAGTGACAATATTTAAAAAAGTGAAATCTGTTAAAATTGTCGAGTCTTTCAGCACGAATACCGAATAAACTAGTTAGCTGATCCCTTAGCCATAAATAGTACCTCTTTTATATTTATTTATTGCTGGATTTGTCTTTTCAATTCGCAAATTGAAAAATAAAAATAAAAACAAAAATTCAAATACAAATAAATAAAAATAGATGAATACAACAAAAAAAATGCCAATACATTTTTTTTCTATAATTTATAGCAAAAAATGAATGTCTTTATTTTCTAAAATTGGTGTAATTCAGTGACAACATAGAAAAAAAAGTGAAATCTGTTAAAATTGTCGAGACTTTCAGCACGAATAGCGAATAAGTTAGTTGATACGCTCGAATCGGTTCTCCAGTGGCGGTACACAACAAACCACAGCGTGCGAAACAGCATTGATGCATTATCCTAACGGACCACCGTAGACGACTCGAGAAATGTTTACTTATATTGTCTACTGCGAGAGAAAGGCCACAACAACACAGAGACCTAGTTGCGGTTGAATTGTTACAAAATTCCTTTTTCTTTTCGTTTTCAGAGAAAACGAAGAAAATAAACGTTGTGGATTCTAATACTTTTTTTGCAGTGTACAAATGTATACTGCAAAAAAAATCTACTTGAAATTTAGTGTACTTTTACTGAAAGTTTTTATTCATAAACTAGTATACTAAATTTAGTATACAAGTGTAATGTAAAATTAATGTATGGTACAGCACATTTAATAATTTACTTTATTTAATTTTACAGTAAAAGTACTTGAATTTTAATAATTTTCTTTAATTTTACTGGAAAAATACATGAATTTTATACCACAATTGTATACTAAATTTCGATGACGAGTTTATGAATAAAAAATTCCAATATTTTCTAACAGTGTATACACACCAATGATCCTATCGTTACTATGTATAGTGTGTTTCGTTTGAAAACGAATTTAAAAATTAGCATAGCGCCGATATGTACTGAGTTAGAATTAAATAAGTATAGAACGTTACTTCCTTATTATAGAATCGTCCTCGACTACAGATTAACATTCACCAACTGCGGTAAGACGCTTTGCTAGATTTTTATTTCCAACCAAGACACTCATTGCTAAAAAAAAAAAAAAGTATTAAAATTAATACCAGATTTGGAATTTTTTTAAAAATTGTTTTCCTGAAATTTTAAATCTGTTATTTAATATTAGAAAAGTATTTTGTTAAGAAAAGCAAATTAATAATTAGACACAAGATTTTTCAGAGTCAATATTTAAACCTAATTAAAATTTTTTTAATGTATCATATGATGAATATCGAATTTTTATTCGAACATTAATTTCCATTTATAAAATATTAATAAATTGTAACAAATATTAATTCTTATGATTGATTATATTAAATTCAATATACCAGTTTTTGCATAAAAATTTCCAGTACGAATAGTTGAAATTTTAAGCACCTTTTTATTTTAAACTCTGCAAAAAATGCAAGTGTAAAAAAAAACGTGAGGTATAATTGCAAGTTAATTACCCGCAACGCTATATATTTTTAATGACGTGTTTTCTAGGAAAACTAAAAACCCATCACATGGCACGAACCAACCATAAAGATAAAACTAAAAAAAAACAACCGCAATGATAAAGCATATATTAGGCTTTTGACTTAGCTAAAGTGATAATTCTTATCTCAGCTCCATGCAACAATCAGGGATTTTGCTATCAGAATGCAGAAATATAAAAAATGCATATATACATATATGCTACCTGCATTTTAAAATATTTTTATACAGAAAATTAAAAAAAGTGTATGTATATATTTTTTTCTTTTCTGCATAAAAATATATGTATTCATGTATATCAATTTTTAAAATATTTTATGCAAAAAAGAAAAAAAATGTATATATATATATTTTTTTCTTTCTTTTTAAAAAAATGAATATATATATATATATATATATATATATATATATATATATATATATATATATATATATATATATATATATATATATATATATATTCTTCTGTCTTTCTTTTTTAAAGAAATATATATATATATATATATATATACCTTTTTTCTTTCTTTCTGTTTTAAAGGAAATTTTTTTTTCTTTCTTTTTTAGAGAAAAAAAATATATTTTTTTTTCCTGCGCAGCTTCTTTTAACTTATCAGAAGTCATTTATTAAGTAAGTTAAAAAGAAAGAAAAAAACATATATTTCCATATTTTTTTTCTTTTTTTTTCTTTTTTAGAGAAAAAAAAATGTATGTTTTTTTCCTGCCCAGTTTCTTTTAACTTATCAGAAGTCATTTATTAAGTAAGTTAAAAAGAAAGAAGAAAACATATATTTCCATTTTTTTTTCTTTTTTTTTTCTTTTTTAGAGAAAAAAAAATGTATGTTTTTTTCCTGCACAGTTTCTTTTATCTTATCAGAAGTCATTTATTAAGTAAGTTAAAAAGAAAGAAAAAAACATATATTTCCATATTTTTTTTTCTTTTTTTTTCTTTTTTAGAGAAAAAAAAATGTATGTTTTTTTTTGCGCAGCTTCTTCTAACTTACAAGAGGTAAGTTATTGTGGTGAGATTCGTTCGTGTTTGTGGTTACGTCGAGAGTACATTACGAAAAGTCTCGAGGATAGATAAAATACGCGTTAGTCTCACAGGCTCGAATTTCTTTGGCGATTATGCACTTTGCGTAATTTTCGCACAACGTCAAGAGGACAAAGAGGCTCTTTGCTTGACAACTCTGACGACGATGAATTATGTAAACACAAGGACGCTCTAAAGATTTGCGGCGATGCGAATGTAAAACAAACTTCTGCTGCTGCTGCTGCGACTGCAACTGCATTTCCGACTACAAATAGACCTGATCGCAATGTATCGACTGAAATGAGACACGCATCTTGCATTCTCATTTAACTGCAATGACGTCACACATTGTTCTCAAGTTCATTGTTAGAAATCCATCGACAGACATTCGCACACGTTGTTTTATTTGTCATGGAAAGCGAAAGCATTTTTTCATTGCAATTTATTTTCTTTTGTCATATTTAATCCACGCTGTTGGAAGAAAAGAAATTTTATATTTTTTATATCATAAAAAGTGTAATTTTGAAATTTAATAAATAAAATTATTATTATTTTTTTTTAATTAACAATACTTTTGAAATTTATGAATAATATTAAATAATTAATGTGTAAAATTTTAATGTATCTCTAAATTAAAAAATTTGCAAGAATCTTGTATTGAGAAAATTTGAAAATGATGTAAAATCGTATTTCGTTTTTGTGTTTGTTAATAATTATTGACTTGTATTTATTTAACTTGAAAAGTATTGTAAATATATTTTTGTTCGAATATTTTTTATTCCTCGTTACAATCAACGTGAAATTGAATGCACGTAATTGATTAAGGAAAAAAATTCGAGTTCCATCGCTGTTCTAAAAATTCTCTTCGTCGGTTTGTTGTAAATATTTGAGCTTAGCAAACAGAAAATAATCGCGAGCTTCGAAAGTTTATCCGTTTGGTACACAAAAGGCGTATGTACCGAATGTTCGCCCGAGTGATAATTTTTTTTTTTAAATGTTATCTCAAGGTTGACCTTAGAAAGGTCTTTAAGATAGCATTAAAAAAAAGTTATCAGTCCAGAAAAAAATTAGTTTGTGTACCAAATGACCTTTTGGGATTTCCTATGTTTTGCTTTGAGTGTACAAATTATGTCATATTATTTATCTCTATTTTTTTTATATTTTTAAAGATAAAAAATAAAATTTGTGCAGAATGTTAAAATGGTAGAACCAAAATTATGTGTATAATTTTTTTTGTTAGAATTTTCATTAAAACTTATTGGCAATAAAAAGAAATAATTATAATAAATTACTATTTTGTTTGTCTAGTTATTTAAAAAAATCATCTTTTTATAAGCGTCTTAAGTTATTATTATAAAAAAGGAAATAATTTTTTGGGAACCTAAAATTTTCACAAAATCGTATTGCCAACAAAAAAAAATTTATAATAAAATATAATTTCGTTAGTATAGTTATTAAAAAAAAAAGAAATCATCTTTTTATCAGCGTCTTAGGTTAAAAAAAATTAAAATTAAATATAATTTTTTTAGTATAGTTATTAAAAAATTAAAACATCTTTTTATAAGCGTCTTAGGTTATTATTTAAAAAAATGGATTATACCAAAATTATCTATTTTTTGAAGTAATATAACCTCACAACTCTAGCTGAGATCGATTTAAGTGGAAATAATAGAACTTGCTACCGTCTCACAAATTTAAACCTCACTTATCTTCACACAGCTCTAATTGCGATTGCATATGTATGACATTGGATATGTAGTTACTCGGAATGCGATTATGGCGGTAGGGAATATATAAGATAAGTTATAGTGCAATGCATAAACGATTACGGTCGTATATATGAATATTCTGACGTATATATATGGAACATTCCCTTTCAGTGTGACTACTTTTATTCTTATATTTTTTTTTCAGCCATTCCACATTTTTTTAAATTATGTTTTTAATTTTATATAATATGCAGTAGTATTTACAGAAACTATAAAAAAATTGCCAGATTCAGCGAAAAATATTTCAAGGTATAAAAAAATGTTTTTGAAAAAACATTTTTCAAAATTACACTTTTATTTAATTACACTTTTTTTCCTAATTATATTTCTTTCACTCATACTGAGGCTTTTCATTTTACTCTTAATTTCATATAATCTGCAGTGGTATTTATGGGAATTATAGAAAAATTGGCAAAGTGAATAAAAAATATTCATAGCAGTAAAAAAAAATTTACAAAATTTATAATTTTATTTTCTGTTTATATTTTTTTCACTTATTCTGACGCTTTTTATTTTGCCCTTAATTTTATATAATCTGCAGTGGTATTTATAGAATGTATAAAAAAATTGGCAGAGTGGTCGACAAATATTTGAAGGAATAAAAAAATGTTTTGCAAAATTATACTTTTTTCTATTCATATTTTTTCACTCATAGTGACGCTTTTAATTTTTCTCTTAATTTTATATAATATACAGTAGTATTTATAGAAACTATAGAAAAATTGGCAGCTTGAGCTAAAAATATTTCAAGGTATAAAAAAATGTTTTTGAAAATTACGCTCTTTTTCCTAATTATATTTCTTTCACTCATACTGAGGCTTTTTATTTTACTCTCAATTTCATATAATCTGCAGTGGTATTTATATAAACTATAGAAAAATTGGCAGAGTGAATGAAAAATATTCATAGCAGTAAAAATTTTTTTTTCAAAATTTATATTTTTATTTTCTGTTTATATTTTTTTCACATATTCTGACGCTTTTTATTTTGCTCTTAATTTTATATAATCTGCAGTGGTATTTATGGAATGTATAAAAAAATAGACAGAGTGGTCGACAAATATTTGAAGGAATAAAAAAAATGTTTTGCAAAATTATACTTATTTCTATTGATATTTTTTTTCGCTCATAGTGACGCTTTTCATTTTACTCTTAATTTCATATAATCTACAGTGGTATTTATGGAAACTATAGAAAAATTGGCAAAGTGAATAAAAAATATTCATAACAGTAAAAAAAAATTTTCAAAATTTATAGTTTTATTTTCTGTTTATATTTTTTTCACATATTCTGACGCTTTTTATTTTGCTCTTAATTTTATATAATCTACAGTGGTATTTATGGAATGTATAAAAAAATAAGCAGAGTGGTCGACAAATATTTGAAGGAATAAAAAAATGTTTTGCAAAATTATACTTTTTTCTATTGCTATTTTTTTTCACTCATAGTGACGCTTTTAATTTTTCTCTTAATTTTATATAATCTGCAGTGGTATTTATGGAAACTATAGAAAAATTGGCAAAGTGAATAAAAAATATTCACAGCAGTAAAAAAAAATTTTCAAAATTTATAGTTTTATTTTCTGTTTATATTTTTTTCACATATTCTGACGCTTTTTATTTTGCTCTTAATTTTATATAATCTGCAGTGGTATTTATGGAATGTATAAAAAAATAGGCAGAGTGGTCGACAAATATTTGAAGGAATAAAAAAAATGTTTTGCAAAATTATACTTATTTCTATTGATATTTTTTTTCGCTCATAGTGACGCTTTTCATTTTACTCTTAATTTCATATAATCTACAGTGGTATTTATGGAAACTATAGAAAAATTGGCAAAGTGAATAAAAAATATTCATAACAGTAAAAAAAAATTTTCAAAATTTATAGTTTTATTTTCTGTTTATATTTTTTTCACATATTCTGACGCTTTTTATTTTGCTCTTAATTTTATATAATCTACAGTGGTATTTATGGAATGTATAAAAAAAATAGGCAGAGTGGTCGACAAATATTTGAAGGAATAAAAAAATGTTTTGCAAAATTATACTTTTTTCTATTGATATTTTTTTTCACTCATAGTAACGCTTTTAATTTTTCTCTTAATTTTATATAATCTGCAGTGGTATTTATGGAAACTATAGATAAATTGGCAAAGTGAATAAAAAATATTCACAGCAGTAAAAAAAAATGTTCAAAATTTATAGTTTTATTTTCTGTTTATATTTTTTTCACTTATTCTGACGCTTTTTATTTTGCTCTTAATTTTATATAATCTACAGTGGTATTTATGGAATGTATGAAAAAATTGGCAGAGTGTTTGACAAATATTTGGAGGAATAAAAAAAAGTTTTGCAAAATTATACTTTTTTCTATTGATATTTTTTTCACTCATAGTGACGCTTTTAATTTTTCTCTTAATTTTATATACTATACAGTGGTATTTATAGAATGTATAAAAAAAATTGGCAGAGTGGTTGACAAATATTTGATGGAATAAAAAAAAGTTTTTCATTATTTAAGGTGAACTGACGAAGAATGACCCATATAGGGGTTTATAAATTAGTGGACATTTTATGTGTCGGGCAATATTATGAATCGAGTTTCTTAAAGAGGTATAAAATTATAATAAAATGTATAAGATTGTCCGGAGACAATCGTTATTCTCGTAGTTTATTGGCCTTGATGACGTATAATTCGAAATGTGTGTAAGAGAGGAATAAATGATGACAACTTGCGTGTCTCCCTCTCTACAAAAGGCACATCTATACGTCAACGGTTCGAGAAGCGCCAGCAGCAACACCAGAAGGTTTATACTGTCCCATTACGGACACACGCACGCACGTCGTTCCCTCTTCTTTGCGCACGCAATTTCATTCGCATTCAATCATCGCCCTCAACATCAACGAGGACCAACGCTTACGCTCTTCCATCAATTAGGTCGATAGTCTGTTCAAGGGGACATAGCATCTGTCATGTCCTCCTTCATCACTTGAATTTTGCAATAAAAAATTCCCTTTGTTTAAAAAAAAACAAAAAAAAACACTTTAACAAACAATAATTTTGAATTCAGAGAAAATGTATACATAGTTTGATGGAAAAGTAATAAACAATAAGTACAGGGGATTGAAAAAAATGGTGTAAGCAGTTTCATTAGAAAATAAACGAAAAAATTGAAGGGAATTGAAAAAAAATTTGTAGACAGTTTCATAGAAAATAAACAAAAAAAATTGCAGGGATTTGAAAAAAAATGGTGTGGAAAGTTTTATTGAAAATAAACAACAACAAAAAATTACAGGGAATTGAATAAGAAATCTGGACATAATTTCACAGTAAATTATTAACAACAAAAATTGCAGGGGATTGAAAAAAATTGTGTACAATATTGTGTGATGGGAAATTAACAAAAAAATTGCAATGAATTAAACAAAATTGTGTACATAGTTTGATAGAAAAGTAGCAAAATAAAATCGGAAAAATGGTGTTAATTGTTTGGTAGAAAACAAAATATTGTAGAGAATGAAAAAAAAATCTGGACACAATTTGGCAGTAAATTAACAACAAAAATTGCAGGGAATTGAAAAAAAAATGGTGTAAAAAGTTTCATAGAAAATAAACAAAAAAAATTGCAGGGATTTGAAAAAAAATGGTGTGGAAAGTTTTATTGAAAATAAACAACAAAAAAAATTACAGGGAATTGAATAAGAAATCTGGACATAATTTCACAGTAAATTATTAACAACAAAAATTGCAGGGGATTGAAAAAAATTGTGTACAATATTGTGTGATGGGAAATTAACAAAAAAATTGCAATGAATTAAACAAAATTGTGTACATAGTTTGATAGAAAAGTAGCAACATAAAATCGCAAAGAATTGGAAAAATGGTGTTAATTATTTGGTAGAAAAAAAAATATTGTAGAGAATGAAAAAAAATCTGGACACAATTTGGCTGTAAATTAACAACAAAAATTGCAGGATATTGAGAAAAATTGTGTAGACAGTTTCATAGAAAACAAATAAAAAAAATTGCAAGGAATTGAAAAAAAAATGGTGTAAAAAGTTTCATAGGAAATAAGCAACAAAAAAATTGCAGGGAAATGAAAAAAAAAATCTGGACACAATTTGACAGTAAATTAACAACAAAAATTGCAGGGGATTGAAGAAAATTGTGTACAAAATTGTGTGATGGGAAATTAACAAAAAAATTGCAATGAATTAAACAAAATTGGGTATATAGTTTGATAGAAAAGTAGCAAAATAAAATCGCAAAGAATTGGAAAAATGGTGTTAATTGTTTGGTAGAAAAAAAAAATATTGTAGAGAATGAAAAAAAACTGGACACAATTTGACAGTAAATTAACAACAAAAATTGCAGGGGATTGAAAAAAAATTTGTAGACAGTTTCATAGAAAATAAACAAAAAAATTGCAGGGTATTGAAAAAAATTGTGTAGACAGTTTCATAGAAAATGAACAAAAAAAAATTGCAGGGAATTGAAAAAAAAAATGGTGTAAAAAGTTTCATAGAAAATAAGCAACAAAAAAATTGCAGGGAATTGAAAAAGAAATCTGGACACAATTTGACAGTAAATTAACAACAAAAATTGCAGGGGATTGAAAAAAATTGTGTACAAAATTGTGTGATGGGAAATTAACAAAAAAATTGCAATGAATTAAACAAAATTGTGTACATAGTTTGATAGAAAAGTAGCAAAATAGAATTGCAAAGAATTGAAAAAAATGGTGTACATTTTTTGGTAGAAAAAAAAAATATATATTGTAGAGAATTGAAAAAAAAGCATATAAATATTTTGATGCGAAATTAACAAAAAGAAATTGCAGAGAATTGTAGAAGTTGTGTACATAGTTTGATGTAAAATTAACAAAAACATTACAGAGTATTGAAAAAAATAATGGTGGTCAAAGTTTGATAGAAGATTTTTAAAAAATTGCAGAGAATTTAAAAAAAATCGTGTACATATTTTAATAGAAAATTACAAAAAAAATGCAGAGAATTGAAAAGAATTGTGTACACAAAAAATTGTTATTTTTACCATATATTCACAATATCGCATTTATATAAAAGCACAATTTCAATTTTATTTTTGTAAATACCAACTCAATAAACTTGAATAAAAAACAATTCTTTTTAAATTTCGATTTTTTCTACTTTTTGCCTTCAATTATCTTAAATTGACTACAATAACAACACATAATTTCGAAAACCAAAAATCAACAAAAAATGCAGTACATACTTTTCCCTAAATTTTCTCGGCTACAAATTTAACAATATCTATCTATACAAAAATTTTTTTTTATTACAAAAAAATATAAAATTTTTATATTAATGTGTCAATCGTTACTAATTAAAAAATGTCAGCAGCATTTTTTTTTTTTTTTCATTGTTTAATACGCCTATTATATTATTGTTGTCGCCTAGCGGTATTTTATGCTGGCAAGTGAGAGAATCGAGAGTAAAGGTCTGTTAACCCGACTGAAGGGGAACTCAGTGAGTGTTGAGCGTGACACAAGAAGAAACAGCAGCGGCTAAGCCAGCAAGAGCCTCATACTAAGTACTTGATCCAAGCTGTGCTACGCATCGTTCAAACCGTTCAGACCCGCAGGTTGAACACACCACGTGATGTTTTTCTACGATAAAGAAAACCTTGGAGAATAAAGCTACACGGTGGTAGGTACGGAAGTAACAAGGGCTCTCGGGCAGGAAGAGACCTAAAAGTGGATCCGGTTGCGAGTGTATTATACTATATACTATATATACTACTTAATACGCATAAGAGACTCTGATAAAACGTGCTTTTGTCCTAAACAACTGTCACAGCTGACTCACCGTTATTTCACTCGTATATAAATGTATATATATGTACATATATATATATATGGGGGATTCCACGGGACTTTCGTCACTCCGAAAAAAAAAAAAAAATCTCAAATTTTTTCTAAAAATCAGATTCAATGGTGTCTATTGGTGGACCAAATTTCAAAATTCTAAAAAAATATTTGATCGGATATGCAAATTTTTCCGTTTTTTTATCATTTTTCATTTAATCTGTAATATCTAAGAAACTATTGATCGTATCGAAATCATTAAAAGACGAAAATGTGCATTTTTTTATTGCCAACAAGAAAAAAAATATATTCAAAATTAATTGTTTAATTTCAGGTCACATTTTATGGAAAAAAACAACAAAATTATTTTTTTTTAATGGTTGGACTTCAGATTTTTTCATCGGACAAATTGCCTCGGAATCTTTGAGTGATCGCCGAATTTTGAGTATTTTTTTTTTCATGGGATGGCCAAATGCTGTGACGTTACAGCAATTTGAATGTTTTTAATATATAAAAAAATCCATATTCAAAATTAAAATTAATTAAAATGGTTGGACTTCAGATTTTTTCATCGGACAAATTGCCTCGGAATCTTTGAGTGATCGCCGAATTTCGAGTATTTTTTTTTTCATGGGATGGCCCAATGCTGTGAGGTTACAGCAATTTGAATGTTTAACATTCAAATTGCTGTAACCTCACAGCATTGGGTCATCCCGGTCCCTGGATCCCAGTCCCGTGGAATCCCCCATATATGAAGGAAAAATTATTTGAAGAAGGAACATTAATTATTGTGACGATATAATAAACGAAGCATAACAATACAACGGTTATTTACAGCTGTAAATATTTGTATGAAAATTTATAAGCGTTTTATAAAAAATAAGGTTTTTAATAAAAAAGTAAAAAATTCCATTATTTTTCCCATTTGTTGTTATAATTTCTTTGTTTAATAGGAGAATTTTAAACAAATCCTGGATTGGAAAATATGTTTTAGGTCTGGTTTAATAATCTGATATTACACTTATATATTAATAAATGTTTTCAATTACAGGAAAATTCAAATGAAATTTGAATAGAAATTCAAATAAATTTTGAATAGACATTTATATGAAATTTGAATAGAAATTCAAATGAAATTTGAATAGATATTCAAATGAAATTTGAATAGATATTCAAATGAAATTTGAATAGAAATTCAAATGAAATTTGAATAGAAATTCATATAAATTTTGAATAGACATTCAAATAAATTTTGAATCAAAATTCAAATAAAATTTGAATAAAAATTCAGATAAAATTTGAATAGAAATTCAGATAAAATTTGAATAGAAATTCAAATAAATTTTGAATCACAATTCAAATAAAATTTGAATAGAAATTCAAATAAAATTTGAATAGAAATTAAAATAAAATTCGAATAAGAATTCAAATAAATTTAGAATAGAAATTCGAATAAAATTTTAATAGAAATTCAAATATAATTCGAATACGAATTTCAAATGAAATTTTAATAGAAAATCCAATAAAATTTGAATAGAAATTTAAACAAAATTTGAATAAAAATTCCAATAAAATTTGAATAGAAATTCAAATGAAATTCAAACAAAATTTGAATAAAAATGCCAATAAAATTTGAATAAAAATTCCAATAAAATTTGAATAAAAATTCCAATAAAATTTGAATAAAAATTCCAATAAAATTTGAATAGAAATTCAAATGAAATTCAAACAAAATTTGAATCAAAATTCCAATAAACTTTGAATCATAATTCATATAAAATTAGAATAAAAATTCCAATAAAATTTGAATCATAATTCATATAAAATTTGACTAGAAAATCAAATAAAATTAGAATAAAAATTCCAATAAAATTTGAATCATAATTCATATAAAATTAGACTAGAAATTCAAATAAAATTAGAATAGAAATTCAAATAAAATTAGAATAGAAATTCAAATAAAAAACTTCATTAAGTATTTTCATTTGAATAAAAATGGTAATCTCTTAAATATTATTAAGGGTTATTATTTGAATAAAAATTCAAAATCGGATAAGCAAAATGACCAACGAAATATAATTCCTGTGTAAGTTACATCGCATGGTCGTACAGTAGTTGTGTTTGGCAAGTGCGAACCGCGTGTTCTCGGCCATTGACAGCTCAACTTCCCGTCCTCAAACAATGTCTACACTATACATGAGCTGCTGATGCAGCAACAGCTTGCACGAAATCGTGTTCACTACTTGTTTGTAACATATACCGGAGCATTATAAACATATATATATATATATATACACTTTTATATGTATAGCTGCAGAGGGTAGCCAAGTGTTACAAATATATTTGCGCATCCGGGCGTCTGTAGCCCGGCACATATTGAGACCACGTGTCGGGTACACGTAAGTATAAATTCAACCGAGAGCACTCGTAAACTTAATCGGTGTCGCAATTGCAATTTCGCACATAACACGACACAAATATTTCAGTTTATACTCTTCAGTATTTTAGACAATACTGAATATAAAATATAGTATAAAAATATAAAATATTAATATTATATCAAATTAAAAAAAAAAATTGTTACAGAAAAGAAAAAAATTGTCTTTCAGACTTCAAATAAAAATAATAAATTAGAAAAATTATATAGTATAAAAAAAATATAGAATATTAATATTATATCAAATTTAAAAAAAAATTGTTAGAGAAAAAAAAAATTTGTCTTTCAGACTTTAAATAAAAATAATAAATTAGAAAAATTAATCTGGCCATGAAGATTAAAGACCTTTTTGTGAGAACCAGAGGAAAATTATTTTTATTTTTATTTAAGGATAAAAAGACAAAAATCTATTTTCTATTTTTTTATTTTTTCAATTCCATTTTTATTTACCCTTAAAAACTCCTGAAATTGTTACAGAAAAAAAAATTTGTCTTTCAGACTTTAAATAATAATAATAAATAAGAAAAATTAATCTGGCCATGAAGATTAAAGACCTTTTTGTGAGAACCAGAGGAATATTATTTTTATTTTTATTTAAGGATAAAAAGACAAAATTCTATTTTCTGTTTTTTTCTTCTTTTTTTTTGAATTTGAAGAAAGACATGGAATCTCCTTATATGTAGGTTTTTATTTGAATTCCATTTTTATTTACCCTTAAAAACTCCTGAAATTGTTACAGAAAAGAAAAAATTTGTCTTTCAGACTTTAAATAAAAATAATAAATAAGAAAAATTAATCTGGCCATGAAGATTAAAGACCTTTTTGTGAGAACCAGAGGAATATTATTTTTATTTTTATTTAAGGATAAAAAGACAAAATTCTATTTTCCATTTTTTTTTTCTTCTTTTTTTTCAATTTGAAGAAAAACATGGAATCTCCTTATATGTAGGTTTTTATTTCAATTCTATTTTTATTTACCCTTAAAAACTCCTGAAATTGTTACAGAAAAGAAAAAATTTGTCTTTCAGACTTTAAATAAAAATAATAAATAAGAAAAATTAATCTGGCCATGAAGATTAAAGACCTTTTTGTGAGAACCAGAGGAATATTATTTTTATTTTTATTTAAGGATAAAAAGACAAAATTCTATTTTCTATTTTTTTTCTTCTTTTTTTTTGAATTTGAAGAAAGACGTGGAATCTCCTTATATGTAGGTTTTTATTTCAATTCCATTTTTATTTACCCTTAAAAACTCCTGAAATTGTTACAGAAAAGTAAAAATTTGTCTTTCAGACTTTAAAAAAAAATAATAAATAAGAAAAATTAATCTGGCCATGAAGATTAAAGACCTTTTTGTGAGAACCAGAGGAATATTATTTTTATTTTTATTTAAGGATAAAAAGACAAAATTCTATTTTTTATTTTTTTTCTTCTTTTTTTTTTCAATTTGAAAAAAAACATGGAATCTCCTTATATGTAGGTTTTTATTTCAATTCTATTTTTATTTACCCTTAAAAACTCCTGAAATTGTTACAGAAAAGAAAAAATTTGTCTTTCAGACTTTAAATAAAAATAATAAATAAGAAAAATTAATCTGGCCATGAAGATTAAAGACCTTTTTGTGAGAACCAGAGGAATATTATTTTTATTTTTATTTAAGGATAAAAAGACAAAATTCTATTTTCTATTTTTTTTCTTCTTTTTTTTTCAATTTGAAGAAAAACATGGAATCTCCTGATATGTAGGTTTTTATTTCAATTCCATTTTTATATACCCTTAAAAACTCCTGAAATTGTTACAGAAAAGAAAAAATTTGTCTTTCAGACTTTAAATAAAAATAATAAATAAGAAAAATTAATCTGGCCATGAAGATTAAAGACCTTTTTGTGAGAACCAGAGGAATATTATTTTTATTTTTATTTAAGGATAAAAAGACAAAATTCTATTTTCTATTTTTTTTCTTCTTTTTTTTCAATTTAAAGAAAAACATGGAATCTCCTTATATGTAGGTTTTTATTTCAATTCCATTTTTATTTACCCTTAAAAAATCCTGAAATTGTTACAGAAAAGAAAAAATTTGTCTTTCAGACTTTAAATAAAAATAATAAATAAGAAAAATTAATCTGGCCATGAAGATTAAAGACCTTTTCGTGAGAACCAGAAGAAGATTATTTTTATTTTTATTTAAGGAAAAAAACATAAAATTCTTTTTTTTTCTTTTTCAATTTGAAGAAAGACATGGAATTTACTTATATGTAGGTTTTTATTTCAATCGGGCACCAGACGAACGAATGGTGAAGGAAAACAATGATCCTGCTGTGGGCATCGATTTTCAGTAACGGAAATGGTACAACTTCCGGTTGACGGTGCGAGCTCAGTGAGAAACCCTCGCAGAGGCGACTACGACGATGACGACAACGAGGGCGAGGCAGAACCACAAGATTCTATCTATATTATATGATTCATTCTCTGTCAGTTTAAACACTTTTTTCCTAATCTTCTTAAATATTTCATATAAGCTAAATTTACGATACGCTACGATTTTTTTTTCTCACATATATTCAGCTTTTTTTATTATCTATATTTATTCTGTGAAATTTTATGGGAAATTTTGAAAAATATGAAAGAAAAATATTTTTCGTGATTTCCATCTGAAATTTTTCTTAGTTATCAACCAATAATTCAGAGAAAATACTCAATCAGAGTTGTCAAATTTGTTTTCAAATTGGAGTTGTTATCAAATTGGATAAAACACTTTTTTTTCGATTTTGGACCCCCTTAAAATCAGCGATGAAAATCCCGATTTTTTGTTTTTGGTTTGACCGATTTTCTATATTTTTTTTATTCGGAAGAGCTTGCCGGAACGAAGAGAATGGCACTAAGATTATTATAATACCTCAAATTATGCACTCGTAAGATCATTTTGAATAATGCCCAAAAATAATGGAAATCTCAATTTTCGTTGTTCCAACTTTAAAAATCTGTGAAAAATTCGAAACTCAACACAACCTCATCCACCACATGTCATTTCAAAGCTTAAATAAATCCGAAGAAAAACTAGCATACGTCAAACTCTCTGCTCAATTATTTTCAAAAGTTACGTCCATATTCTTAAATCACTAAATATTTGGTCATTATCAAAAAAATTGTCGATATATATATTGTTTTAAATTCTACACCATTGTATTTTTTTCCGCTGGTAAAAAAAAACCCCTCACAAATCCATTTTAATAAACCACGAGACATTTTTCAAAATCGAACCAAAATCCTGAAGACAACAAAAATTTTAAAACGGTAAAAAAAATTGCTGAACTGGCAATTTTTTTTTTACCGTTGTAGAATTTTGTTAATTTTCATGATTTTATTTCTATTTCAAATACTGTCTTCTGCTGTTGTAAAAATGGATTTGTGAGGTATTTTTACCATAAAAAAATACAACGGTGTAGAATAAATTTAAAAGAAGTAGAACCTTGCACATTGCTTCCTCATTATTTTTCGCTTTTTACAAAGCTTCCTCTCTGAGGAAGCAAAAAAGTATGTTATTCAATTTTGGTTTCCTCGTAGAGGAAGCTTTGAAAAAAGCGAAAAATAATGAGGAAGCAATGTGCAAGTTTCTACTTTGCATCCTTTTTTAAATTAGATAAATAAACATGTTGTGAATTCTCTTTTTCTATTTCGTTATTCCGTTATTTCGTTATTATTAGAGCGTTTTCGAAAGTAAATGTGATAATGTATATTATTAAAAATAATTGAACATTCCATAAAATCACAAATTTCATACCGTTTGTCACTAAATTATACATATATAATGGCTGAATATTGTTTCATTTATATACAAAATTTGAGCTCGCTATTTCAAGTTTTGCAAAAGTTACAATAGAGCGATAATTTCAATTTTTTGAAAAATTCAAAATTCCATAAAATCTGAACCACTTTACCGATTGGAGCGAAATTCAATACCAAACAGCATTGAGTGCACCTACTCTTATAACCATACTATTTAGCAAAATAGACTAAATTTTACGAAAGTTATAGCGACCACGTCCTTTTTTCAAAAAATTGAAAATGGCATAAAATCGAGATTTTCGCACAGATTTTGTCGAAAATTGCTACAGTTGAAGAGGATCTGCTGCTACACTAGTGTGCCAAATTTGAGCGCGATATACAAAACCGTTCTTGAATTATCGACGTTCGAATTTTCGGAGTTGTACACACACACACACACACACGCACGCACGCACGCACGCACACACACACACACACACACACACACACACACACACACACACACACACACACACACACACACACACACGCACGCACGCACGCACGCACGCACGCACGCACGCACGCACGCACGCACGCACGCACGCACGCACGCACGCACGCACGCACGCACGCACGCACGCACGCACGCACGCACGCACGCACGCACGCACGCACGCACGCACGCACGCACGCACGCACGCACGCACGCACGCACGCACGCACGCACGCACGCACGCACGCACGCACGCACGCACGCACGCACGCACGCACGCACGCACGCACGCACGCACGCACGCACGCACGCACGCACGCACGCACGCACGCACGCACGCACGCACGCACGCACGCACGCACGCACGCACGCACGCACGCACGCACGCACGCACGCACGCACGCACGCACGCACGCACGCACGCACGCACGCACGCACGCACGCACGCACGCACGCACGCACGCACGCACACACACACACACACACACACACACACACACACACACACACACACACACACACACACACACACACACACACACACGGACATTTTTTCTAGATCACTTTTCTGGACATTTTGGACAATTCTAAGTGTCCTGACATAAAAATCTCGAAAAAAATTTTTTTCATGAAAACAAAGCTTCCTCTATGAGGAAGCAAAAAAGATATCGACATTTTTATACACAATAGTTTGTCTCTTCTGTACCGTTCGTCTACGAGCGACTACAATCTACGTCATTCGTTCGCATGGGATATAATATAAGCTCGTTTATCGACAGGTATATATATCTGTGAACGTATTCACGAATATACGTGGGAAAATACAAATGAAACGTACAGTTTGATGAGTGTTGCACTGTACATGGACGGTAAAGTAAAAGCAGAGTTGCGTATAGGAAGGAATGCAATGCATATGCACTACAAAGGTGGGGGGGGGGGGGAGTGCAGAGAGAACGATGTACGTTCTCGTCTCGTCTACGGTCCCGGACGGCTCGACTCACGGCTGGCCGAGTGCAACGAACTCACAATTTCGCGCAATAGCACAACACGCTTTTCCGTGCGTCACGTACGACCCGCTTTAGACGTTCTAAAGGGTGCGTCGCGGCGCACACGAGGTCTGGCGACTTGTCTCACCGATCTTGTCTCACCACTACGTCTGGGACCTTCGCATTATTTATTAGTTTTTAAGTACCTGAAGAACTACTTGATTTTTTTGTTCTCTCGAGTATCGCTTGAAAATTTATTACTTGACCCATTGACACATTGAGAGAAGACTTTGAGTACTCGTTTTTTAAATACTTAATATATATAATAATATATAGAGTATATAATAATCAATATAATTATATTGATATTTAAAAAATATCAATATAATAACAAGTATTAAAAAATATTAATCTAATATTTTTTAAATATGAAAATTTAAAAAAATTTAACACTTGAGATTGAATATTATATTGATATTTAAAAAATATCAATATAATACTCAGAAATTTTTTATAAGCCAAAAAGTGATTATATTGATATTCAAAAAATATCAATATAATAATATATATAGTATATAATAATCAATATAATTATATTTAAATATATATAATAAAATATAATTATATTTAAAAAATATCAATATAATTATATTGATTATTATATACTATATATATTATTATATTGATATTTTTTGAATATCAATATAATCACTTTTTGGCTTATAAAAAATTTCTGAGTAGGTGGAAAATTTGTCACTTGTTCCATTGACACAATGTGAGAAGGCTTTGAGTGATGTTTTTATAATACTCGACCGCCATTTTAAGATTTTTAAAATATTAATATGATGTTAATATAATTAATCGAAAATTTTTTGCTTAAAAAAAATTTCTAAGTACGGGTGAAAATATATCACTTGATCCATTGACACAATAAGAGAAGACTTTGAGTACTGTTTTTTGTAATACTCGATCTTTATTTTAATAACATTTTTTAAATATCAATATAATATAAATATTATTGATCGATACTTTTCTGCATTAAAAAAACAAAATCATAACAGTCATTTTTTTAAATCGATTTTTCAAATTTTCATATCTGACTTTAAAAATAATATATATATATGCAATTTTGCTCCAGAAACTTTATTTAGAATGCAGTAGTAGTTGTTAATTTTTTTCAGAATTTTCGGAACATTTTGTTTTTAATTTCGAAAATAGGTATTTTATTATTTTGTGAAACACATTTTTAAAAAAAGTTTATATAGGAATTCTGGATAAAATATACAAACAGTGAAGTTTAATTAGCAATGAGATTCATTTGATTTTCATTTCAATGAAATGCATATCCGCGTGTAAATTCAAAAAGTCTTTTTACTATTTTTATTCAGATAATAAAAATAAAAACATTTGAATCGGAAATATTGGGTTTATATTCCTTATTTTCTTCCTTTCGTACGATAATTCACAATGTGATTAGCTGAGTTTTTCGGTATCGATATCCGGTATTGCAGAAATTATTGGGGTTATCACTTATCAGTATTGCTAATGTTATTGCGATATGGAGAAAAAGAAAAGAGAGACTTATATTCTGAGGCTTCATCGTCTCCAAGTATTGATAGGAGGAAAAAAAATCTTGTCTGTTGATAAGTAGATGCAAATATGTGTAATTATAGACAATCATGACATCAGATCCTGGGATAGTAAATGGAAAAAACGTTCGGCTACGAGGCAATATAATTAATATGGCAATTGTGACCGAGGGTCACAGAACGAGAAAAATTCTAGCATATAGCAAAAAAAATATAAAATAGCTATTGTGCAAAAAAAAAAAATATATATTCGTAGAAATAACAAATATATGCATAAGATTATGATGATAATCGAAACTAGTTTTTAAAGATAGTGATTTATAAGATGTAGAACGTCACACCGTGAAATTGTTAAGAAAGGGAGAAATATCTAGTTTAATAAATAAAGAACTTTGAACTTTAAGTGCGGAATATATTAAGTACTTTTCTATCAGGAATTCCTTTATATTTTAATCTTGCGCACTGCCGGTTGCAAATTTAAGAAAATTGTTAACGATTTAATAAGCAACGATTAGAAATTTACAATTTAAAAAACAATCTCTCTTCTCCCAAATTTGTGTAATCTTCTACACTCAAAGAAATTGTGGAAGAACAAATTTACAGTTTTTCACTTTTTATACATGCCATTTATTTTTGTCATTACGATAACTAAACATTTGTTATTTTTTTTTAAATATATTTTCTTCCAAATTTGTTTAATATCCTAAAATGAAATTTTGAGAAAATCATTTAAAATAAAGAAGTATATTTTCTCCCAAATTTTTAAAATTTCCTATAATGAAATTTTTAGAAAATCAATAATATTATTATCTTGCTATGTGCGTATTTTGTTCTCTATCTAATTCCACAAGAACGACTGAATATACTTTCTACTTAATTGAGTGAAATGTACTCAAAGTACAAAAAAAAACTTCAATTGTGTCGAGTAAAACTTCACAAGTGGTACTTCAATGAGCCTCAAAGAAAAATACGATTTTTAACAGAAAAATATCTAGTTAACTAAATAAATATCAAACTTTGAACTGTAAGGGCGGAATATTTCAAGTATCTTTCCATAAGGATACTTTCTACATATTTTAATTTTTATACTATTAGTAGTATAAGAAAATTTTAAGCCAATTAATAAGCAGCAATCAAAAATTCATATATTAAAGAAAAGGAGTATATTTTCTCCCAAATTTGTTTATTTGTTTTGCTTTGTGCGTATTTTGTTCTCTATCTAATTCCACAAAAATGACTGAATATACTTTCTACTTAATTGAGCAAAATGTACTCAAAGTACAAAAAAAAACTTCAATTGTGTCGAGTAAAACTTCACAAGTGGTACTTCAATGAGCCTCAAAGAAAAATACAATTTTTAACAGAAAAATATCTAGTTAACTAAATAAATATCAAACTTTGAACTGTAAGGGCGGAATATTTTAATTACCTTTCCATAAGGATACTTTCTACATATTTTAATTTTTTATACTATTAGTAGTATAAGAAAATTTGAAGCCAATTAATAAGCAGCAATAAAAAAATCATATATTAAAAAAAAGAGTATATTTTCTCCCAAATTTGTTTATTTGTTTTGCTTTGTGCGTATTTTGTTCTCTATCTAATTCCACAAAAATGAGTACATTTTGCTCAATTAAGTAGAAAGTATATTCAGTCAAAGTACAAAAAAAGACTTCAATTGTGCGGAGTGAAACTTCACAAGACTTCAATATGCCTCAAAGAAAATATACAATGTAGTTCTTCAAGCACAGCTAACAATATAAGCTTCTGTCACACACTTTGTGTATATAACTTGAAGAAAGTCGTTGTTGTAAGGTTATTGACGCTCGCAGCGATAAAAAATTCATATTTTAAAAAAAAAGGAGTATATTTTCTCCCAAATTTGTTTAATTTCCTAAAATGAAATTTTTAGAAAATCTTACAATCTTATTATGTTGCTTTGTGCGTATTTTGTTCTCTATCTAATTCCACAAAAATGACTGAATATACTTTCTACTTAATTGAGTGAAATGTACTCAAAGTACAAGAAAGAGACTTCAATTGTGTCGAGTAAAACTTCACAAGACTTCAATATGCCTCAAAGAAAATATACAATATACAAATATACAATTAAAAAAAAAGGAGTATATTTTCTCTCAAATTTGTTTAATTCCCTAAAATGAAATTTTTAGAAAATCTTACAATCTTATTATGTTGCTTTGTGGGTATTTTGTTCTCTATCTAATTCCACAAAAATGACTGAATATACTTTCTACTTAATTGAGCAAAATGTACTCAAAGTACAAGAAAAAGACTTCAATTGTGTCGAGTAAAACTTCACAAGATTTCAATACGCCCCAAAGAAAATATACAATGTAGTTCTTCAAGCACAGCTAACAATATAAGCTTCTGTCACACACTTTGTGTATATAACTTGAAGAAAGTCGCTGTTGTAAGGTTATAGGCGCTCGCAGCGATAAAAAATTCATATATTTAAAAAAAGGAGTATATTTTCGACCAAATTTGTTTAATTCCCTAAAATGAAATTTTTAGAAAATCTTACAATCTTATTATGTTGCTTTGTGTGTATTTTGTTCTATATCTAATTCCACAAAAATGACTGATTTGTTTAATTTCCTAAAATGAAATTTTTAGGACATTTTACAATCTTATTATGTTGCTTTGTGCGTATTTTGTTCTCTATCTAATTCCACAAAAATGACTGAATATACTTTCTACTTAATTGAGCAAAATGTACTCAAAGTACGAAAAAAAAGACTTCAATTGTGTCGAGTAAAACTTCACAAGACTTCAATAAGCCTCAAAGAAAATATACAATGTAGTTCTTCAAGTACAGCTAACAATATAAGCTTCTGTCACACACTTTGTGTATATAACTTGAAAAAAGTCGTTGTTGTAAGGATATTGGCGCTCACAGCGATAAAAAATTCATATATTAACAAAAAAAGGAGTATATTTTCTCCCAAATTTGTTTAATACCCTAAAATGAAATTTCTAGAAAATTCTACAATCTTATTATGTCGCTTTGTGCGTATTTTGTTCTCTATCTAATTCCACAAAAATGACTGATTTGTTTAATTTCCTAAAATGAAATTGTTAGGAAACTTTATAATCTTATTATGTTGCTTTGTGCGTATTTTGTTCTCTGTCTAATTCTACAAAAATGACTGAATATACTTTCTACTTAATTGAGCAGAATGTACTCAAAGTACGAAAAAAAAGACTTCAATTGTGTCGAGTAAAACTTCACAAGACTTCAATATGCCTCAAAGAAAATACACAATGTAGTTCTTCAAGTACAGCTAACAATATAAGCTTCTGTCACACACTTTGTGTATATAACTTGAAGAAAGTCGTTGTTGTAAGGTTATTGACGCTAGCAGCGATAAAAAACTCATATATTTAAAAAAAAGGAGTATCTTTTCTCCCAAATTTGTTTAATTCCCTAAAATGAAATTTCTAGAAAATTTTACAATCTTATTATGTCGCTTTGTGCGTATTTTGTTCTCTATCTAATTCCACAAAAATGACTGAATATACTTTCTACTTAATTGAGCAAAATGTACTCAAAGTACAAGAAAAAGACTTCAATTGTGTCGAGTAAAACTTCACAAGACTTCAATATGCCTCAAAGAAAATATACAATATACAAATATACAATTAAAAAAAAAGGAGTATATTTTCTCTCAAATTTGTTTAATTCCCTAAAATGAAATTTTTAGAAAATCTTACAATCTTATTATGTTGCTTTGTGGGTATTTTGTTCTCTATGTAATTCCACAAAAATGACTGAATATACTTTATACTTAATTGAGCAAAATGTACTCAAAGTACAAGAAAAAGACTTCAATTGTGTCGAGTAAAACTTCACAAGACTTCAATATGCCTCAAAGAAAATATACAATGTAGTTCTTCAAGTACAGCTAACAATATAAGCTTCTGTCACACACTTTGTGTGTATAACTTGAAGAAAGTCGAGCGCATAGTGTGGAACTTGGCTCCTCGTTGTTGTAAGGTTGTTGGCGCTCGCTGTTGCAAGACGTTTCCACGGCGCGTTGACCAATCAAACAATCAAGAGGACCATCCGCACAAGACGAAGCTAATGACCGTACAAAAGGGGGCACGTGGGCGTCTGCATATGTATCGAGAAGCAGCGAGAGCTGAAGTACAGCAACCTCCTTGTTTCTTCAGCCGTTCGAGGATCAAAATTCATCGAACGTGAGAGACTTTTTAAAGTCGTGACAATCTCTGTGGCATCTATGAGACGACGACCTCGAGATTTGTAGTCGGAGCGTGAAGAGACCCAAGCGAGAAGAAGATAGAGAGTCCGTCAGTTTTGTCTCCCTCGATACACAGTCGAAACAGACGCTCTTCCGGTTTGGATTTCTATTGTACTTCATGACTGGCGCTTAGTTTCCTGCTAACTCTGCACTAAATCATCCAACGTTGCTGCTCTGTAAAGCGTTAATGAATTACTATACATTTTAAATTACAATTTTATTAAATCACTGACAATGAACAGGAATTTTTTTCTTTTTTTAAATAACAATCGCTTTAGACAATACTGAATATTAATATAGCATAGAAAAATATAGAACATAGAATATTATAGAAAATTAAAAAAATAAAAAATTTTCTTTGCTGTAACAATTTTTTTTTTTAATTTTATTTGATATAATATTAATATTCTATATTTTTCTATACTCTACTCCTCTACTGCTTGTAGACAATTATTTTTATTTAAGGTCTGCAAGACAAATTTTTTCTTTGCTGTAACAATTTTTAATTTTTGCTTCCTCATTGAGGAAGCTTTGTTTTGATGAAAAAATTTTTTTCGAGATTTTTATGTCAGGACACTTAGAATTGTCCAAAACGTCCAGAAAAGTGATCTAGAAAAAATATCTGTATGTATGTGTGTGTGTGTGTGTGTATGTATACAACTCCGAAAATTCGAACGCCGATAACTCAAGAACGGTTTTGTATATCGCGCTCAAATTTGACACACTAGTGTAGCAGCAGACCCTCTTCAACTGTAGCAATTTTCGACAAAATCTGTGCGAAAATTTCTATTTTATGCCGTTTTGAATTTTTTGGAAAAGGACGTGGTCGCTCTAACTTTCGTAAAATTTAGTCTACTTTGCTAAATAGTTGGTTATAAGAGTAGGTGCATTCAATGCGGTTTGGTATTGAATTTGGCTCGAATCGGTAAAGTGGTTCAGATTTTATGGACTTTTGAATTTTTCAAAAAATTGACATTATCGCTCTATTGTAACTTTTGCAAAACTTGAGATAGCGAGCTCAAATTTTGTATATAAATGAAATAATATTCAGCCATTATATATGTATAATTTAGTGACAAACGGTATGAAATTTGTGATTTTATGGAATGTTGAATTATTTTTAATAATATACGTTATCACATTTACTTTCGAAAACGCTCTAATAATAACGAAATAACGGAATAACGAAATAGAAAAAGCGAATTCACAACATGTTTATTTATCTAATTTTAAAAAGGATGCAAAGTAGTAGTAGCAAAGTATAAAGTTTTTAAATTTTATTTGGTATAATATTAATATTCTATATTTTTCTATACTCACAACAACAAAAATTAATTTGGCCGCTTTCTGCGATTTTGGAGAGAAAATTAATGCGTTTTTAACTTTAATGTGCTATTAAGGATTTGTTTTAATTTTTGGAAAAATAATCTTGATGAATTGTAGTTGATATCTAAAATGAGGAAAAATAACACTTTTTGAGAAAATTTTTGATTTCTTGGTCAAATAAATCGTGTCTTTTGTTGAAAATTTACAATAATGTTTCTTAATGGTAAATTAAAAAAAATATTGGAGCAGTAGGATTAAGACTTAAGGAATTAAAAAAATGTAATTAATAAACTTGAACAATTTTTTGTCAATTTACAAAAAATTAAATACAAGGTCGTTGTAGGTTTAAGACTACATATTCATGCAACACAATTTTCTGTCTTTGCCAAAAATAAAAATTTAAAAAATAAAAAATTATTACAGCAAAGAAAACTTTTTTTATTTTTTAAAATATTTTATTTGATATAATATTAATATTCTATATTTTTCTATCCTCTACTGCTCTACTGCTTGTAGACAATTATTTTTATTTAAAGTCTGCAAGACAATTTTTTTCTTTGCTGTAACAATTTTTTTATTTTTTAAAATTTTATTTAATATAATATTAATATTCTATATTTTTCTATACTCACAACAAAAAAATTAATTTGGCCGCTTTCTGCGATTTTGGAGAGAAAATTAATGCGTTTTTAACTTTAATGTGCTATTAAGGATTTGTTTTAATTTTTGGAAAAATAATCTTGATGAATTGTAGTTGATATCTAAAATGAGGAAAAATAACACTTTTTGAGAAAATTTTTGATTTCTTGGTCAAATAAATCGTGTCTTTTGTTGAAAATTTACAATAATGCTTCTTAATGGTAAATTTAAAAAAAATACTGGAGCAGTAGGATTAAGACTTAAGGAATTAAAAAAATGTAATTAATAAACTTGAACGATTTTTTGTCAATTTACAAAAAAATAAATACAAGGTCGTTGTAGGTTTAAGACTACATATTCATGCAACACAATATTCTGTCTTTGCCAAAAATAAAAATTTAAAAAATAAAAAATTGTTACAGCAAAGAAAACTTTCTTTATTTTTTTAAATATTTTATTTGATATAATATTAATATTCTATATTTTTCTATCCTCTACTGCTCTACTGCTTGTAGACAATTATTTTTATTTAAAGTCTGCAAGACAAATTCTTTCTTTGCTGTAACAATTTTTAATTTTTTAAAATTTTATTTGATATAATATTAATATTCTATATTTTTCTATATTCACAAGAATAAAAAATTAATTTGGCCGCTTTCTGCGATTCTGGAGAGAAAATTAATGCGTTTTTAACATTAATGTGCTATTAAGGATTTGTGTCAATTTTTCGGAAAATAATCTTGATGAATTGTAGTTGATATTTAAAAAAGGAAAAATAACACTTTTGGAGAAAATTTTTGATTTCTTGGTTAAATAAATCGTGTTTTTTGTTGAAAATTTACAATAATGTTTCTTAATGGTAAATTTAAAAAAATACTGGAGCATTAGGCTTAAGACTTAAGGGATAAAAAAAAATTATTTAATAAACGAACCATTTTTTGTCAATTTACAAAAAATTAAATACAAGGTCGTTGTAGGTTTAAGACTACATATTCATGCAACACAATATTCTGTCTTTGCCAAAAATAAAAATTTAAAAAATAAAAAATTGTTACAGCAAAGAAAATTTTTTATTTTTTTAAATATTTTATTTGATATAATATTAATATTCTATATTTTTCTATCCTCTACTACTCTACTGCTTGTAGACAATTTTTTTTATTTAAAGTCTGCAAGACAATTTTTTTCTTTGCTGTAACAATTTTTTTATTTTTTAAAATTTTATTTGATATAATATTAATATTCTATATTTTTCTATACTCACAACAAAAAAATTAATTTGGCCGCTTTCTGCGATTTTGGAGAGAAAATTAATGCGTTTTTAACTTTAATGTGCTATTAAGGATTTGTTTCAATTTTTGGGAAAATAATCTTGATGAATTGTAGTTGATATTTAAAAAAAGGAAAAATAACACTTTTTGATTTCTTAGTCAAATAAATCGTGTCTTTTGCTGAAAATTTACAATAATGGTTCTTAATTCTAAATTTAAAAAAATATTGGAGCAGTAGGCTTAAGACTTAAGGAATAAAAAAAATTTATTTAATAAACTTGAACAATTTTTTGTCAATTTACAAAAAATTAAATACAAGGTCGTTGTAGGTTTAAGACTACATATTCATGCAACACAATATTCTGTCTTTGTCTGTCAGCTGTCGAACTGGACAACCTATAATTCTTGTCCGACTAGTCACTCTCTTCGTCTTCCATCGAACCTATACCAACACTAAATAGTAAAACTAGTTTCTGTGTAAATATTGAATGAACGCGTGCCAGTATCTAGCACGCGATTTACAAGAGTTCACCTTCTTTCTCATATACTGAATGCAAATGGAAATGTTTCGCATGTCTGAAATCAGAGAATCGTATCTTCATCGTTTATTCAGGAAAAATTCGTCCTTCTGTTTTTAATCACGCGAATTTTCCGATTTTTTAAAGCTGTTGTTTAGATAATTTCCAAAGTATTAGCATAATATGATTATCTGTAGAGCTTGCAATTGTCAAGCAGGTAATTTTATATATTAAAGCATTTAAGTAATCGATTGCACCTTTTTTTTCTCTTCTTTTTTTTTCTTTTCTTTTTTTTTTTCAAAGAGCAATGACAACGACAAGCTTTATGATGTCGAGAGGGACACTCACGCGGAAAGTTGCACGAGGCTATGTAATAACAATGCCAAGGTTAACACTTATCGACATGGTTGGAAATATTTATATTTATATGTATGTAAAAAAAAATAACAAGAAATAATGTACCTTAAGATATTATTTTTTTTACATATATACATATAAATACTTGATGTACTTTGTTTTTTATATATTTTATTATCGATATGTTTAATTTAATATAGCATTTGTCTGGAAAGAAAAAAATTTTTAAGGATATGGAGTTTTGAAGGATAAGCAAAAATTGAAGGTCTTTCCAGGAATTTTTAAGGACAGGATAAAATTTAAGGACATTTCAGGAGTTTTTAAAGGTAAATAAAAATGGAAGGATATTCCAGGAGATTTGAAGGATAAATAAAAATTGAACGAAATTCTAGGAGATTTGAAGGATAAATAGAAAATTGAAGGAAATTCCAGGAGATTTAAGGATAAATAAAAATTGAACGAAATTCCAGGAGATTTGGAGGATAAATAAAAATTGAACGAAATTCCAGGAGATTTGAAGGATAAACAAAAATTGAAGGATATTTGAAGGACAAGCAAAAATTGAAGGATATTTCAAGGACAAGCAAAAATTCAAGGACATTTCAAGGACAAGCAAAAATTAAAAAACATTTCATGGACAAAGAAAAATTGAAGGTCATTTCAAGGATAAGCTAAAAATGAAGAAAATTTCAAGGATAGGCAAAAAAACTGAAGAAAATTTCAAGGTCATGAAAAAATTCGCATCACATTTTCAGGAATTTTTAAGGCCAATTAAAAATTCAAGGATATTCTTGGACTTTCCAAAGACAAGAAAAAATCCAAGAAATTTCCAAAACCTTTTAAGGACAAATAAAAATTAATTTTTGCTTTCTATGACTTCCAATAAGTCCATTTTTTATTTTAATGGTGGTTTTTATAGAGAATTTTTACATTTTCCATGTAAATTCTTCTCTAAAATTGTGATTCGCTCATTGTTTGTTCTACCAGTTAGAAAACTCGTCGTATGTCTTTGCTTTGTGATTAAACACGTACAGACGCAGGATATAATGGTGGAATTAACATTAAGGTAGTCCTTTCGAATAGTATCGAGTTCGCATAAGTTTTCGAAAAATGAGAGGGAATTTCAAACACTTCTCGATAATACAAAAATCTGAAAAAAATCATGCATATTAAAGGTGTGGAAAAGATTAATTTAGCCTAATAATAATTCCAAAATGTTATTAACAAATTGATGAAAAATAAAATTGTTCAACAAATCTTTCGACAACCTAATTTTTTTTTCGGTAAAAATAATTCCTTTATTTTGCTGAATACGCATGAATTTTTTCAAATTTTTTAATTCACTTCGAATTTTGGGATTTTCCTCATGTAAAAAAATGAAAAATGAAAAATGAATGAATAGGATAAACAAACGGTTGTATCTTTTGAACTACTAATAGGATTTTAAAAAATAGACTGCCAATCGGTAGAATATCTTTTAGTAAACAAAATGAGCTATTGTCCGTCATGATCGGACTGATATTACGGTTTATCCTTTTAAAAAACTGGATGAAAAAATATAAGATCGGAAATTTGCAGATATTGATCGATTTACTATTGACATCACAACTGTGAATATATTTGAATATCAAGAACTAATATTGCTATGTGATTAACACCTTGGAACAGATTATTAAACCATCTGAAATTGTAGAAACGCTTTTAAAAATTTAGCACTGATTTGACTAGAGTGGAGCGCTCCAACCTCCTTAAATCCAAGTGGTAAGGCGGAACGTGGGTGCTATAAGGGATGAGTCATTTTATCGCGTGCTCTTTCTCCTGGTAGACGTTACGCATCGAGGAAAGGTTTGGTTAGAAGGAAATAACGATCGATCGGTTGCTACTCCTGCTGCTGCTGTTATCCTAGCTGTTGCTGTCACTCGACCGCTAAATTTCCATGTATTTAAACGTGCTAAACATTTTTTCGAAAAATAAAAAAAATGCTATTTTATTTTTCAACTTAAATATATATTTTCAGTATTTATCAAAATGTGGAAGAAAAAATTATTCTGCAAAAGAATAAAACTTCTTCTAAAACTATATACCAATGACTTTTATAATTGAAATCATCAAAAATAAAAGGAATGTTTGGAGGTTTCAATTTTTTTTTAGGATCAGAAAGAAAAAAGTTGGAATTTTTTCTAACTACTATTAATTTTTTAAATTTAATATATCAACTACACGGTTTTTTTTATTGTAATAATGCTGTCGAATTATTTATTATTTATTTAGTTGCAAAAAATCGTTTAACATGTCCGGTAATTTCGGTTTTACATGTATTTAAACCTGCTAGACATTTTTTTAGAAAATAAAAAAAAAATGCAATATTATTTTTCAACTTAAATATATATTTTCAGTATTTATCAAAATGTGGAAGAAAAAATTATTCTGCAAAAGAATAAAATTTCTTCTAAAACTAAATATCAACGTCTTTTATAATTGAAATCATCAAAAATAAAAGGAATGTTAAAAGGTTCCAATTTTTTTTAATGATGAGAAAGAAAAAAGTTGGAATTTTTTCTAACTACTATTAATTTAAAAAATTTAATATATCAACTACACTTTAAAATCATTAGTATAAAATTATTTATGATTGTGAGAAATTTTTGAAAGATGAAATTTTATTTTTGGCGGCAATTAATCTAAATTATTGGACTTTTTATAAAAAATATTATTCATGTTTGTAGATTATTCGAATTTAAAAGTGCTAAATTAATTTTACAATGTTGTTCTTAGCTGTGGTTAATTAACTGACGATATTCTTAAACCGTTAGTTTTCTGACTCACACCACTAGCACAGAGTGGGTTTCGTCAGCCAATTAGTATAAACCATTTTGTACTTATTATTCATACTTTTTTTCCTATATGTCTTTCTTAGACAAATATCTTGCAGCAAACATTGCGAACATTTTTCCACACGTTATTAAGGATATTTCACACATTTATTTCCAACCACAAATTAACTTTCATCAGAATTTCAGTATTTTTCAACAAGAAAATAAAATCAGAAACAAATCAACATCATTAAAGATATTTTAAACATCGATTTCACATAATAATAACGTAAAAAAAATTATTCATAAATTAGTAAAAAAAGTTGTTTAACAAAATCTATAGAATTTTATAACAATTTCAAAACTTAATTTACTTTTTTGGAGAAATAATTGAAAGATAAGTTTATTCCATATTATACGTAATTAATTTCAAAATCATTAAACAATTTCATAAAAACAGATTTAAAAAATCTCTAAAACGAATATTTCATAATTTTAAAGAATTCTCAAAAAAAAATCATCTCTTCCTTAAAATTCATTTCAAATTCAATAAAATTTATCAGCCATGTTAAACTATTTTTTGCAACTAAACAATAAATATTTGGTTAGCATTATTGTTAACAAATTATTATTAATTTGTTAACAATACTTTAACAATAATTTATTAGCATTATTATTAATAAATTAATAATAATTTGTTAATAATAATGCTAATAAATTAATAATAATTTGTTAAATATTTATTGTATAATATTGTATAAATATTTGGTTAGCATTATTGTTAACAAATTATTATTAATTTGTTAACAATAATGCTAACCAGATATTTATTATTTAGTTGCAAAAAATAGTTTAACATGGCTGATAAATTTTATTGAATTTCAAATGGATTTTAACGAAGAATATGATTTTTTTTTTTGAGAATTCTTTAAGATTATGAAATATTTGTTTAAGCATCGCTTATTAATTGACAATTTTAAAAAATTGAATAAAATTTATCAATCAAGTTCTACAATTTTTGCAACTAAATAATAAATAACAGGTCATCATTATTATAACGACAAAACAATGTTATTTGTTTCAAAAAAATTTAATAAAATTACCAGACAAGTTAAACGATTTTTTGCAACTAAATAAATAATAAATAATTCGTCAGAATTATTACAATAAAATAAACGGTGTTATTTCTCTCAAAAAAAAAATGTTTCATATTTTTTTGTCGTTTCGCAAAATAAAATTCTGATTGTATAAAACTTTTGTTTGAGAATGTATGTGTAAAGCATCCTTAAGATCACAATCTTGGAGGTTTCGAGAGCCGCCACACAGACAACCAGCAGCCCATTTGCCCTCGACGCACTAAAGCAGCGACTCGTCTTGTAGTCTTTTCTTTTTTTTTTTTTTTCTTTTTTCTTTTCTTTCATTTATCTTCACTATACCTAAGAAAGAAAAACGACGCGATGGTCCGACGGAACACATGTCGAGGGCATTCGTGGCGAATGCAAAAGTTGCGAGCTCGTTTGGTTGGTTATATTTATTGTTATACCCTCTGCAAGAGGTCTAAACTTTAGCTTTCCACAAAGTGTTTACTCAAGTGGAATATGCAAGCGTGCGAGAAAACTCGAGACGGCGATTTTAGAACGATCGATTGGTCAATCTCGAAGCCGTTACAAAAATATATATATCTAGTGCGTCGTAAGCAATTCTACAGCAATCGACTGGAACACAGTCACGATCGTTCTCCTCTCGCGTTTCTTCGTTCTTCCGTTAATTACTTTTTCTTCGCTACGGAGCTCGAGCGTGACCTTCGATCGATAGATATTTTATTCCAATCGAATTCGAAACAACTGAGAGAGAACGTAAGAAATATGCCTCATATTAAGCACAATATAAATGCTTAAAGAGGTTAATGTCAAAATTACTAAAGAAGTTGTTGAAATTATGTTAAATTTTAAGCTATATATTTAAAGTAATGGAGAATATTATTTGCTCAAGTCTCAGAAAATATTCATAGCTATAGATTTGTGATATTAAAATTTTTTCATAATTTTGGCTTGTTTTTTTTTGCATCTTTCGACTAAAATTTTAAAAAATGTTGATAAACATTTTTATACATTTTTTAAATTAAGAAAAAAAATATTAATCAAATATTAATCAAAATTACTAAAGAAGTTGTTGAAATTATGTTAAATTTTAAGCTATATATAAAAGTAGTGGAGAATATTATTTGCTCAAGTCTCAGAAAATATTCATAGTTATAGATTTGTAATATTAAAATTTTTTCATAATTTTGGCTTGTTTTTTTTTGCATCTTTCGACTAAAATTTAAAAAAATGTTGATAAACATTTTTATAAATTTTTTAAATTAAAAAAAAAATGTTGATAAATATTTTTATAAATTTTGGTTACCAAATTGTGAAAAATGTAACAAATATGCCTCATATAATTCATAATATAAATGTTTAAAGAGGTTAATGGCAAAATTGGTAAAGACGTTGCTGAATTTTTGTCAAATTTTATGGTATATATAAAAGTAGTGGAGAATATTATTTACTCAAGTCATAGAAAATATTCATAGCTATAGATTTGTAATATTACAATTTTTTGATAAGATGTTTTCGATAGATTTGCTTTAAAATGTTTAAAAATTTTGGCTTATTTTTTTTTTTTGCATCTTGCGACTAGAATTTTAAAAAATGTTGATAAATATTTTTGTAAATTTTGTGTACCAAATTGTGAAAAATGTAACAAATATGCCTCATATAATTCATAATGTAAATGTTTAACGAGGTTAATGTCAAAAAATTGGTAAAGACGTTGCTGAATTTTTGTCAAATTTTATGGTATATATAAAAGTAGTGGAGAATATTATTTGCTCAAGTCTCAGAAAATATTCATAGTTATAGATTTGTAATATTAAAATTTTTTGATAAGATGGTTTCGATAGATTTGCTTTAAAATGTTTAAAAATTTTGGCTTATTTTTTTTTTTTTGCATCTTGCGACTAGAATTTTACAAAATGTTGATAAATATTTTTGTAAATTTTGTGTACCAAATTGTGAAAAATGTAACAAATATGCCTCACATAATTCATAATGTAAATGTTTAACGAGGTTAATGTCAAAATTGGTAAAGAATTTGCTGAAATTATGTTAAAATTTATTATGCTATATATAAAAGTAGTGGAGAATATTATTTGCTTCCAAAAAATATTCATAGCTATAGATTTGTAATATTAAATTTTTTTGATAAGATGTTTTCGATAGATTTGCTTTAAAATGATTACAAATTTTGACTTATTTTTTTTTGCATCTTGCAACTAGAATTTAAAAAAATGTTGATAAACATTTTTATAAATTTTGTTTACCAAATTGTAAAAAATATAACAAATATGCCTCATATAATTTATAATATAAATGTTTAAAGAGGTTAATGTCAAAATTGGTAAAGAAGTTGCTGAAATTATGTTAAAATTTATGCTATATATAAAAGTAGTGGAGAATATTATTTACTCAAGTCATAGAAAATATTCATAGCTATAGATTTGTAATATTAAAATTTTTTGATAAGATTTTTTCGATAGATTTGGTTTAGAATGGTTTTAAATTTTGGCTCGTTTTTTTTCTTTGAATCTTTCGACCAGAATTTAAAAAAATGTTGATAAATATTTTTATAAATTTTGTTTGCCAAATGATGAAAAACGTCGTAAATATGCCTCATAGAATTCATAATATAAATGCTTAAAGAGGTTAATGTCAAAATTGGTAAAAAAATTGCTGAAATTATGTAAAATTTTCTGCTATATATAAAAGTAGTGGAGAATATTATTTACTCAAGTCATAGAAAATATTCATAGCTATAGATTTGTAATATTAAAATTTTTTGATAAGATGGTTTCGATAGATTTGCTTTAAAATGTTTTTAAATTTTGGCTCGTTTTTTTTCTTTGAATCTTTCGACCAGAATTTTAAAAAATGTTGATAAATATTTTTATAAATTTTGTTTACCAAATGGCGAAAAATGTAACAAATATGCCTCATATAATTCATAATGTAAATGTTTAACGAGGTTAATGTCAAAATTGGTAAACAATTTGCTGAAATTATGTTAAAATTTATTACGCTATATATAAAAGTAGTGGAGAATATTATTTGCTTCCAAAAAATATTCATAGCTATAGATTTGTAATATTAAATTTTTTTGATAAGATGTTTTCGATAGATTTGCTTTAAAATGTTTTAAAATTTTGGCTTATTTTTTTGGCATCTTGCGACTAGAATTTTTTTAAATGTTGATAAATATTTTTATGAATTTTGTTTACCAAATGGTGAAAAAAGTAAAATATATGCCTCATATAATTTATAATATAAATTTTTAAACAGACTAATGTCAAAATTGGTAAAGACATTGCTGAATTTTTGTAATATTAAATTTGCAATATTAAAAAAATGTCATGAGATGTTTTCGATAGAATTGCTTTATAATGCTTTTAAATTTTGGCTTGTTATTATTATTTTCATTTTTCGACGTTTTCAATTTTTTTTTATAAATATTTTTATTTGCAATATTAAAACAATTTCATGAGATGTTTTCGATAGATTTGCTTTATAATGCTTTTAAATTTTGGCTTGTTATTATTATTTTCATCTTTCGACGTTTCCAATTTTTTTTGATAAATATTTTTATAAATTTTGTTTACCAAATGGTGAAAAACATAATAAATATGCCTCCTATAATTCATAATATAAATGCTCAAAAGCGTTAAAATCAGAATTAGTAAAGTTTTTGCCAAATTTTTGCAATCGACTTATTAAAGTTTGCTGTTCTATATATAAAAGTAGTGGAACATAATTTGCTTAAAACCTTAAGCCAGAAAAAAATTCCTATCGATAGATTTGTAAATATATTAATAATTTCCGAGAAGATGTTTTCGTTGAGTTTTTTTCCAGGAATTCATCGTAATTCGGAACCGATTTTAATGGGGAACGGCTCATTCTCTTCCTTGAAAGACGTTCTATAAATTTGCTGTCTAGATATTTAATAGTGTTCGGCGTCTGAAAATTATACCCATTTGTTTATAGATTTTTTTTCACGCGATAAACAATAGGCTATTATTTATTAACGATGGACAATATAAAACATACAGATGGTGGAATTGTAGAGTATCTTTCAACGAAGAGAATGAGCTATTCCGCATTAAAATCGATATTGAATTACGGATTATTTCTTGAAGAAACTGAGCACAAAAATTAGTTTCTAAGAAATTGACGTTTATTAATTCATTTTTCGAAAATTTATTACCATTAATGGTTCTGTGGGTTTATAACACGTGTTGTTATATATATAATTTTTATATTGGTTATTTTATGCACAAAACTTCACAGAAACGCGAATAAAAATGTGGCAATGATTTGATTAGTGCGAGTTGCTCAACGATTCTTAAAATCTCATGTTTCGATTTACTACGTCGTTCTCGAGCTTCGAGATCGTGAATTGCGCATCTACATACGTAATTGGGGATCGAGAAGAGAAGTGTATAGTATCAGCAACATAATAACGCAGGTAACCAGAGTAAATCATATTGTGTTGATACAATTGCAATTTTAATTACAAGCTACCAACATTTATCTTATTTTCAATGCTGTTTTTTTTCTTTAGCAACGACTGGAAATTCAAAATATTTATCAATTCCGTTTACGAATGCTAATAAATATTTCACCTGTTTTCTTATATCAAATATGGAATTTATTTTAACAAATTTAATTGAATTGAATTTTTTTCAAGTTAAATGAGCTTTTCCAATATTTCGTATTTGAGAAGCAAAATATAGAACTCAAGTCCCAATTAAATTGTAATTTGATTACCATTGCAAATTTTACATTAATTGCAAGCTACCAACATTTATCTTATTTTCAATGCTGTTTTTTTTTCTTTGGCAACGACTGGAAATTCAAAATATTTATCAATTCCGTTTACGAATGCTGATAAATATTTCACCTGTTTTCTTATATCAAATATGGAATTCATTTTAAAAAATTTAATTCAATTTAATTTTTTTCAAGTTAAATGAGCTTTTCAAATATTTCGTATTTGAGAAGCAAAATATAGAACTCAAGTCCCAATTAAATTGTAATTTGATTACCATTGCAAATTTTGCCAGGTTTACTAAACACCATAAAAATTATACCATAATTAACTCGTTCTCCAAAAAATTCGCAGAGCCACATTTGAAAGTAGAGTTGCCGAGAAAAAAAAAACATTATGAACCAATGCAAATTTTGTTCAAATAATTGGCATCAAATTTTTTTCTGCATATCTTTACAACTTTTTCCTGAATTTTCTACCCATATTTTTATTCCCTAATATTACCAAATTTTTCTTAATATCCACCACATAAATAGCAAAAAAATCTCTCATACATAATGTTTAACAAAATTTTCTAATGTTGTTTCGATATTAAGTCTCGAAAATTTGACAATTTTCGTTACCAAAAAATATTTTTTACTTCCTGTAAAACGCTGTTTTCAAATTTTTTATTTATATTCCCTATCATTATAAATTTGTTCTTAATATCCACCACTAAAACGGCAAAATAAAAAATGTCATACACAACGTTAAACAAAATCTTATAATATTCTTTCGATATTAAAATCCAAGTAGCCAAATCCTCGAAAATTTAGTAACAAAAAATAAAAAACGTTTATTTTTTCTGTATTCTCGATGCCACATTTTTCCAAAATTCCCTGCCAATATTTAT
The DNA here is from genome assembly GCA_963970395.1 of Ephialtes manifestator. NCBI lineage: Eukaryota > Metazoa > Arthropoda > Insecta > Hymenoptera > Ichneumonidae > Ephialtes > Ephialtes manifestator. Next base: position 31,113,775 of record OZ019975.1, on the reverse strand, counting down.
ATTTCCTAACGTTACCAAATTTTTCCTAAAATCCACCACAAAACCAGCAAAAAAAACCCTCTCATATATATCGATCAACAAAATCTTCTCCTATTCTCTCAAAATTAAAATCCAAGTAGCCAAATCCTCGAAAATTTGATAACTTTTGTAACTGAAAAACATTTTTTACTTCCCAAAACGTAAAAAAAGGGTAAAACGCTTTTTTTTTTTCTTAAAATTTTCGTAGTCCCATTTTTCCCAAATTCCCTGCTCATATTTCTATTCCCGATCGCCAAATTTTTCCTAAAATCCACCACAAAACCAGCAAAAAAAACCCTCTCATATATATCGATCAACAAAATCTTCTCTTATTCTCTCAATATTAAAATCCAAGTAGCCAAAACCTCGAAAATTTGGTAACTTTTGTAACCGAAAAACATTTTTTACTTCCCAAAACGTAAAAAAGAAGAAAAAAACGCTTTTTTTCTTCAAATTTTCGTAGTCCCATTTTTCCCGAATTCCCTGCTCATATTTATATTCCCGATCACCAATTTTTTCCTAAAATTCACCACAAAACCAGCAAAAAAAAACACTCTCATACATATCGTTCAACAAAATCTTCTCTTATTCTCTCAATATTAAAATCCAAGTAGCCAAAACCTCGAAAATTTGGTAACTTTTATAACCGAAAAACATTTTTTACATCCCAAAACGTAAAAAACGGGTAAAACGCTTTTTTTTCAAATTTTCGTAGTCCCATTTTTCCCAAATTCCCTGCTCATATTTATATTCCCTAACATCACCAATTTTTTCCTAAAATCCAGCCCAAAAACAGAAAAAAACCTCTCATACACATTGTTCAACAAAATCTTCTCTTATTCTTTCAATATTAAAATCCAAGTAGCCAAATCCTCGAAAATTTGATAACTTTTGTAACCGAAAAACATTTTTTACTTCCTAAAACGTAAAAAAAGGGGTAAAACGCTTTTTTTTTTAAATTTTCGGAGTCCCATTTTTCCCAAATTCCCTGCGCATATTTATAATCCCCAACATTACCAAATGTTTCCTAAAATCCACCCCAAAACCAGCAAAAAAAAAAAAAATCTCTCATACATATCGTTCAACAAAATCTTCTCTTATTCTCTCAATATTAAAATCCAAGTAGCCAAATCCTCGAAAATTTGGTAACTTTTGTAACCGAAAAACATTTTTTACTTCCCAAAACGTAAAAAAAGGGTAAAACGCTTTTTTTTTTCAAATTTTCGTAGTCCCATTTTTCCCAAATTCCCTGCTCATATTTATATTCCCTAACATCACCAATTTTTTCCTAAAATCCAGCCCAAAAACAGAAAAAAACCTCTCATACACATTGTTCAACAAAATCTTCTCTTATTCTCTCAATATTAAAATCCAAGTAGCCAAATCCTCGAAAATTTGATAACTTTTGTAACCGAAAAACATTTTTTACTTCCCAAAACGTAAAAAAAAGGATAAAACGCTTTTTTTTTCAAATTTTCGTAGTCCCATTTTTCCCAAATTCCCTGCTCATATTTATATTCCCTAACATCACCAATTTTTTCCTAAAATTCACCACAACACCAGCAAAAAAAACCCTCTCATACATATCGTTCAACAAAATCTTCTCTTATTCTCTCAATATTAAAATCCAAGTAGCCAAAACCTCGAAAATTCGGTAACTTTTGTAACCGAAAAACATTTTTTACTTCCCAAAACGTAAAAAAGAAGAAAAAAACGCTTTTTTTCAAATTTTCGTAGTCCCATTTTTCCCAAATTCCCTGCTCATATTTATATTCCCTAACATCACCAATTTTTTCCTAAAATTCACCACAAAACCAGCAAAAAAAACACTCATGCATATCGTTCAACAAAATCTTCTATTCTCTCAATATTAAAATCCAAGTAGCCAAATCCTCGAAAATTTGATAACTTTTGCAACCGAAAAACATTTTTTACTTCCCAAAACGTAAAAAAAGGGTAAAACGCTTTTTTTCTTCAAATTTTCGTAGTCCTATTTTTCCCAAATTCCCTGCTCATATTTATATTCCCCAACATTACCAAATGTTTCCTAAAATCCACCCCAAAACCAGCAAAAAAAAAAAAAAAATCTCTCATACATATCGTTCAACAAAATCTTCTCTTATTCTCTCAATATTAAAATCCAAGTAGCCAAATCCTCGAAAATTTGATAACTTTTGTAACCGAAAAACATTTTTTACTTCCCAAAACGTAAAAAAAGGGGTAAAACGCTTTTTTCTTCAAATTTTCGTAGTCCCATTTTTCCCAAATTTCCTGCTCATATTTATATTCCCGATCACCAAATTTTTCCTAAAATTCACCACAAAACCAGCAAAAAAAACACTCATACATATCGTTCAACAAAATCTTCTCCTATTCTCTCAATATTAAAATCCAAGTAGCCAAATCCTCGAAAATTGGGTAACTTTTGTAACCGAAAAACATTTTTTACTTCCCAAAACGTAAAAAAGAAGAAAAAAACGCCTTTTTTCTTCAAATTTTCGTAGTCCCATTTTTCCCAAATTCCCTGCTCATATTTATATTCCCGATCACCAAATTTTTCCTAAAATCCACCCCAAAAACAGCAAAAAAAACCCTCTCACACATATCGTTCAACAAAATCTTCTCCTATTCTCTCAAAATTAAAATCCAAGTAGCCAAAGCCTCGAAAATTCGACAAAAAAAAAAAATCGTCGTGAATGCCTCTTAATGTAACGTAGAGAATACATCCGCGACTCTCAGCGTTCTCTCCTTGAAAACCCATCCGCGGTTGGTTCGCATGAGCATCAATGTGGAAACAGAGAGAAAGAGAAAGATGTAAAAGAACTTCTCTCTCTCTCTCTCTCTCACACACTTTGAAAAGGGAGAGAAACAGAAAATGAGGGATACTCACCTGGTTGCGCGATAGCCGGTGAGGATTCGAGTAACACGAAGGCCAACTGGACGAGAATCAACAGACGAACCGGGTTCGTCCACCCACCATACTGTTGGCTATACGACACACACGAATCACTCGCCATATTTCGAAAGCCGGGAGCCGATAACCACCGTGTTCTACGACGTTAAAACGTTCTTTCCTTCTTCTACTGCGCACCTTTTGTAACTTGACCTCTTTCCACTTCTTCAGCTTCCTCTTTTCTTCCTCTATAAAACGTTTTTCTTTCCTCTATAAAACTCCCGAGCGTTACGAAATATCAGTATGTAAAAAAAAAAAAACAAACAAAAAATAAAATAAAAGAATGGAAGTAAAAAAAAAAAAAAAACAAAAAATGCGTAGCACCAACCAGATCACACTTCCCAGCTTCTCTTTCTCTTTCTCTTTCTCTCTTGCGTCGATCACGACGATGAACGCTCGATTTTCCAATCCCTTTGTCACCAGATAGATAGATTTTCTTTTTTTTTTATTATTACAATTTATAAGCACTTTTTTTTATTAAATATACGTGTTTGTTTTGTAAAGAGAAGGTTTTTTTTATTACAATCACTTTGAGACTGTGATGCACGATGTAATTGCGGAGAATTGGACGCACGGGTATAATGGAAGCGCGCCAGTTAAGTTGTACTCATCGGCCGAGGCCTCGAACCGGTACTGCGTTAACTCACTACGTTCTGTTACGACGAGAACGGCATGTCGGCCCTCACTGGCTCGCCTCTCACGATTTTAGAGTCCGGGCAGCCTGTTGCGCGCCAGCTAAATATCTAGATGTGTATCTTCGATAGATTATCTTGATTATCTGGTTATCTGGTTATCTGGTTTAAGAGAGAGCGAGCGGCAAGCACGGCGGTCGGTAATATCGGGTTTTCGTGATAATGCAATAATACTGAGGGTGTCATCATTCGCATGGAAAAGAATTTTTATCACATGCCTTTTTTTAGATATGCATATTTTTTATCTTCGTTTTACGACTATGTTTTAATTTTTATAAACGTTCTTTTTTTTATAGTTGGACGATTTTTATTTTCGGGAAATTTCATTCGAATGAAAAAGAATTTTTATTAAATGGTTTGAAAAACAAAACATTTTTTTTTGGATATGTATTTATCGGGCTTTTTTTATCGCCATTTTACGATTATGGGAAGTTTTTATTTTTAAAAACGTTATTTTTTTTATAGTTGGAGAATTTTTATTTTCGGGAATATTCATTTGAATGAAAAAGAATTTTTATTAAATGGTTTGAAAAAAAAAAAACTTTTTTTGGATACGCATTTATCGGGCTATTTTTTTATGCCCATTTTACGATTATGGGCAGTTTTTATTTTTGAAAACGTAATTTTTTTATAGTTGGAGAATTTTTATTTTCAGGAAATTTCATTCGAATGAAAAAGAATTTTTATTAAATGGTGTGAAAAATAAACATTTCTTTTCGATATGCATTTATCGTGCAATTTTTTTATCGCCATTTTACGATCATGGGCAGTTTTTATTTTTAAAAACGTTATTTTTTTTTATAGTTGGAGAATTTTTATTTTCAGGAAATTTCATTCGAATGAAAAAGAATTTTTATTAAATGGTTTGAAAAATAAACATTATTTTTTTTAGATGTGCATTTATCGGGCTATTTTTTTATCGCAATTTTACGATTATGGGGAGTTTTTATTTTTAAAAACGTTATTTTTTTATAGTTGGAGAATTTTATTTTCAGGAAATTTCATTCGAATGAAAAAGAATGTTTATTAAATGGTTTGAAAAATAAACATTGTTTTTTCGATATGCATTTATCGGGCAATTTTTTTTTATCTCCAATTTACGATTATGGGGAGTTTTTATTTTTAAAAACGTTATTTTTTTATAGTTGGAGAATTTTATTTTCAGGAAATTTCATTCGAATGAAAAAGAATTTTTATTGAATGGTTTGAAAAACAAAACATTATTTTTTTTCGATGTGCATTTATCGGGCAATTTTTTTTTACTCCATTTTACGATTATGGGCAGTTTTTATTTTTACGAACGTTATTTTTTTATAGTTTAATTAGAAGATTAAAATTTTGCGGATATTAAAGAATAATTGAAGAGCCTGTTTTTTTTTTTGCAGTTTTTTTAGGCATTTTATTGCGCTTATTTTCTTCAATTATATAATTTATTTATTAGTTACCTACATTTATCTGTGGTTTTTATAAAAATGCTATTTTTTTAAACAATTTCCAAGAAACGTAACATTTTTTGAGGAATTTCGTTGCACAGTCGTTTTTTTCAATTATTTAAATGGAAAATAATTTCAAATGTTTTGTGAAATTAAGCCAACATAACTTTTTGAAAAAACGTTTATCGTATAATTTATTCATTAGTTATCATTTTCAGAAAAACGGACAGAAATTTCCTCTAAAAAAATCAGAATTGGACTCAATGCATTTAAAAAATTGTAAGTCCACATTCTATTTATTCTCTCAATTTTTCGTGAGTTTGAAGATATATTATTTGCAACTCTTACAAAGTTTTCATAATTTTAATAAAAAGTGCAGAAAACTCATTTACTTATATATATATAACAGTTATTTTTTATTATATTTTGAATATAATAAATAAATAATGAACAGTCGAAATATTTGCCGATCTATTTAACTTTCCATCAGTCAATGAAATCTCTACTTCGTATTGTTGAAATGGATCCAACAGTTTTCAAGCTGAAAGATGACGCCGGAGATACCGGAAGTACTTCCGAAATTTGATCATCAACGATATTTGGACAAACGCTTGGAATCGTGTGAGTCTCTTCGAAAATTGTCTGAAATTGATTATAAAAATCACGCTTAGAAAATATATCAATAAAATTTGATCTCCTATTTTCTATCATATTCTTCATCAAATCTCCTTAAGATGATGGAAAAATTTCACAAACATTGGAATTCCATTACAAATGCATTCTCCATTTTTATTTTATAAAACGAAAACACATTAACACGTAAAAATGAAACAAATGATGTTTTTTTAATTTCTAAAAATAAAAGGAAATTCAGCAAACTTTTTTTTAACGATATAATTAATTAATAGATAAAATTGTCTGCAATCGATTATAAAAATCACGCTTAGAAAATATATCAATAAAATTTGATCTCCTATTTTCTATCATATTCTTCATCAAATCTCCTTAAGGTGATGGAAAAATTTCACAAACAGTGGAATTTCATTACAAATGCATTCTACATTTTTATTATCATAAAACGAAAACACATTAACACGTAAAAATGAAAGAAATGATTTTTTTTTATTTCTAAAAATAAAAGGAAATTCAGCAAACTTTTTTTTAACGATATAATTAATTAATAGATAAAATTGTCTGCAATCGATTATAAAAATCACGATTAGAAAATATATCAATAAAATTTGATCTCCTATTTTCTATCATATTCTTCATCAAATCTCCTTAAGATGATGGAAAAATTTTACAAACAGTGGAATTCCATTACAAATGCATTCTCCAGTTTTATTTTATAAAACGAAAACACATTCACACGTAAAAATGAAACAAATTAAGTTTTTTTTAATTTCTAAAAATAAAAGGAAATTCAGCAAACTTTTTTTAACGATGTAATGAATTAATAGATAAAATTGTCTGCAATCGATTATAAAAATCACGCTTAGAAAATATATCAATAAAATTTGATCTTCTATTTTCTATCATATTCTTCATCAAATCTCCTTAAGATGATTGAAAAATTTCACAAACATTGGAATCCATTACAAATGCATTCTCCATTTTTATTTCATAAAACGAAAACACATTAACACGTAAAAATGAAACAAATGATGTTTTTTTTAATTTCTAAAAATAAAAGGAAATTCAGCAAACTTTTTTTTAACGATATAATGAATTAATAGGTAAAATTGTCTGCAACCGATTATAAAAATCACGCTTAGAAAATATATCAATAAAATTTGATCTCCTATTTTCTATCACATTCTTCATCAAATCTCCTTAAGATGATGGAAAAATTTCACAAACAGTGGAATTTCATTACAAATGCATTCTACATTTTTATTATCATAAAACGAAAACATATTAACACGTAAAAATGAAAGAAATGATTTATTTTTAAATTTCTAAAAATAAAAGGAAATTCAGAAAAAAAAATTTTAACGGTATTTAATTTTTTTTCTGTAATACGTACCGTGACATTTAATTTATTGTTGAAGCTGCTGTGGCAATGTTGTTCATCAGAGTTTTGTGGAAAGCGCAAAGATTTTTCGATTTGTTCACGCTGTAAATTTTTCATTTTAATCTCGTAATTGCGATCAGTCGTTCTTCGAATAAAATCAATCTCTTCGAGGGCTTTTAGAGATGAACCGAGTTTCGAATTTTTTATCCTTGTCATTTCTTTTCGCTCACGTTTCGCTTCTTTTTCTCGTTGCGCTCTGAGAAATTTATCTTGGAGACGTCGAACGTACATAGCCCAACCGCAATGTCGATCTTGCATTAAAATCATTATTTCACCGTCCATTCCCAATAGATTTACACCTTGTTGCTCCAGATATCGAGAAACCTCTGACCACAATTGGCCCTGGCTAAATCTGTACAACTGATCCGCTATGTACATCGTTGTCTGTAAATAAACGCTCGATGCAATGTCAAATAAACGAAAAAAAGTCCTTTCATAAATTAGAATTTTGAAAAAAAAAATGTGGTGGCCATAAAAAAAATTATGGGAAAATTAGCTGACTTTGTCTGACAAAGTTATACTTTTTCATTCACTAAAACTAGTCATAATTCATGAAAACCAAAATTGAGTGATGTGAGAAAGTAACTTGAAAAATTATTTAATGAGAATGGACAAAATTCAATCAGAAAGAAATTATTTTTTTTCGCAAAATTTCCTAAAAAAAAAGAATAGTTAATTGGGGAGATATTTGATGTTCGTTGCCTAGGTTTTTTTTAACACTACTTTCGAGAATTTTTTCTTTTTCAAATTTGTGAGCAGAAAAAATTAACGAAATAGTTCAATAAATTTTCTTAGTGAAAATTAAAACCGAAATTTTTTATTTTATAGAACTATTTCGTTAATTTTTTCTGCTCACAAATTTGAAAACAAAAATTGAGCTTTGACACTTATAAATAAACATAAAATAAAAAAGAGCTCTACTTAATTGTTTAATCAAATAAAAAAAGACGAATTTACAAATATTTAATTTTAGTATAATACAATTTTTTTTTACCGTAAATGTTTTAAAAAATTTCATTATTTTATACTTATCATCAACATAACATTATTTAATGAACTTAGGTTCTTCAAAAAGAGAGTCAAATTTTTCATAATTCTAATTTCTCCTGGTAAATAAAAAAATTATTAACTTTTTGAGAATTCAACAATATTTTGAAATTCCTACATTTTTTTGTTGGCCCTGGCTAAATCTGTACAACTGATCCTCTATGTACATCATTGTCTATAAATAAACGCTCGATGCAATGTCAAATAAACGAAAAAAAAGTCCTTTCATAAATTAGAATTTAAAAAAAAAATGTGGTTGCCATTAAAAAAATTATGGGAAAATTATCTGACTTTCTCTGACCTTTTCATTCACTAAAACTAGTCATAATTCATGAAGATCAAAATTGAGTTATATGATAAAGTAAGTTGAAACAATTATTTAATGGCAATGGACAAAATTCAATCAGAAAGAAATTGTTTTTTTTTCGCAAAATTTCCTAAAAAAAAAAATAGATAATTAGAGAGATATTTGATGTTCGTTGCCTTGGTTTTTTTGTTTAACACTACGTTCGAGGCTTTAGTGATAATTGAAACCAACATGTTTTATTTTGTTGAATTTTTCGTTAATTTTTTCTGCTCACAAAATTGAAAAAAAAAAAACATTGAGCCTTGACAGTCATAAATAAACATAAAATAAAAAAGAGCTCTACTTGATTGTTTAATCAAATAAAAAAGAAAGAAGAATTTACAAATATTTAATTTTAGTATAACACAATTTTTTTTACAGTAAATATTTTTTTAAATTTCATTTTTTTATTCTTATCATCAGCATAATATTATTTAGTGAATTTAGGTTCTTCAAAAAGAGAGTCAAATTTTTTGTAATTATAATTTCTCCTGGCAAATTAAAAAATTATTAACTTTTTTGTGAATGCAACAATATTTTTCTTTCCTACATTTTTTTTAGATATTTCCTCATGGCCACCATAAAAAAGGGAGAAATTGCTTACACATTCTTCCGACTCGTCATCGTTCAACAAAATCTTGTAATGCTCTTTCGAAATTTTGTAACGATCGGCCTCGTTTTTTAAAATTTTTCTCACAGCATAAATCTTGGGTCTGACAGAGCCAAGAATCGAAGCAAGAGCGGGACTGGAATCGTAGGTGGCTCTTGCGTGAAAGGCGTTTATCCACTGTTCCGTTCCCATTATTGGAAGTTCCATGTCTTCGATAAAACCTTCGGGAGTTCTTTTCACGCCTGTTCTTATTTCTTCTTCTCTCCACGATTTGGCCAAAAGGCTAATGAAACCTTTGGTCTTGTCTTCTCCTCTCCAAGTGCATAATTGAGAAATTACTCCATATCCAGTTGAACACATGTCGGTTAATACACCGAGATAAATGCAACGTACAGGAAGTATCGAATTCTCAATAACGTCGAGCAACATGTAAATTCCTCCGATTTCAACAAATTCTTCAGTATTTTCAGGATGACTGAGAATACAATGCCATATGCAGGAACCAATAGCTATTAGAAGCCTGTAAACATAAAATTTTGCAATTACACAAGAAAGATTCAATTTCTTATCAATCCTAACTGTAAATGAGAAATAAATTATTAACTATTTTATTAATTTGGACTGATGTTTGTTTATTTTTCCATTAATTATGGGACATTAAACTTTTTTCTTTATTTTCTAATATGTTAATGAAAAAATTGGAGGAAAATCAAAATTTCCAACATTACAAAATCTCAATTATATTTTAATAGCATTTTTTAAAGAACTGCTATATAGAAAAATTATCAAAATAATTCAGAGTATATATTTTTTGAGAAAATTAGTAGTAGAAAAAAAATAGTATTGCTTTTTAAATCACTTTAATTTTCGTGAAATTAATGAATTTCTACTTTTCTTTTTTATGTCAATAAAATGTTTATACATTTTTTTACTGAGTTGGTAAAATATAAAATATAATGGATACGTAATTACTTGTAATTATATTTGTAAATAATAATAAGTTTTACAATAATAATTGTACAATAATAATTGTAAAAGTGATTATAAATAAACCTTTGATCCAAATAAAAATCGTTTTTTCTCTGATAAAAGCATCGCTTCAAGAATTTCGTAAGTATTGTGATACTCAGACAGTCACGAGACTTTTCTGACGAACGTCGTTCTTTCACTTTGGATATTTCCTCGATAGTAACTATGAGAAGCGTGAGAATTCTCTGATGTTGCATAGTCAAACGATCGAAAGATAAAATTCGATCCGCAAGTTCTGCAATAATAACACTTTAGTAAATGAGACAAGAAAAGATTGCAGAATTATGAATAATAATGAAATTCACTTACCAATCAGCGATGGCATTATTCCTGCTTCACGAAAACTGTCTATTACATGATTACAACATTTATGAAGAATTATGTCGCATATACATTTTGTAAATTCCATCACGATGTGACTATCAAATTTCATAGTCAAATTTTTCCATTGAGAGATTATCGAAATTATTCTGTAAGCGATTAAACAATAAACTCATTAAATTATAAATATTTTAAAATAATTCACATTTCCATAAAATTAATAAATAAATATATATTCTTTTACATACATTTGTTTAAAAACAACTATATATTATTTTTTTTCAACGATGCTCATAAAAAAATATTTTTTATTCTCACTAATTTGAGATATTTAATTTTTTAAATATGCTGTTTATGAATAATTATTATCAGACAAACTAAAAGCTATATTAAAGATGTTTTTAAATTAAAAAATGTCTAATCTTGTTACCTGGATGGACCTTTATGCAGTGTAAATTCTTGAGGCATTTTAGGAACCAAACGTGCGAGGATTCGCAAAGCAAATTCCAAAAAGTAGCAAGATTTTTCCATGGTCGAATTAATCAGCTCGAGAATTTTGCCCATTACTCGTTTTTCCACCATAATCTGTGATTAAATAATGGCTAGAGAAATCTGACGATTTTAAATTGTTCCTTTGCTACTTTTGTTAAATTACAGAGATTATAGCTCCCTCTGAGCGATTACAAAGCTGACAGAGTATCGAAAGCATAATCTTTTTGAAGAATAAATCATCTTCGTTGTTGGTCCGGAATTTAACGTTTTCAGCCCAAGTTTCACTTGCTCCGGATTCCGTTGCGATTGATAATAATATTAGATCCTCTGCAAGGCCACTATTAACCAATCGCCATGAAGGAAACGCTACCAAACCCGCAAGGATCAACACTGCTAGATCATTTCGTAGCATTACATTTTTACTGCCTCCTTGATTACATTCTGACACTTGTTTCCTCAAAACGTTCCGCAGGCTCCTGAAAAATAATTTTGCCATAAATTCAATGAAATGTCAAAATATTATTAAAAGAATAATCAATTATTTCTATAGGATTTTTTAACTTGAATATTGCTTTATGTTCCTGAAAGTTTCTATAAAGATTTGAATAATTTCTCTGAATTGTTAATGATGTAGAAAATTTTTATGATACTTTTTTTGTTTATTTTTTATTCTGCAGTTTCTGAAAATATACTGAAGCTCTCAGATAAATTATACATTTTGAAGAAATGTGGTAAAAATATCTTTCAATCTATGAAAATCTTTAGAATCTTCTGATTAACATTTTTGAGATTAATTTTCAATTAAATATTTTCACCATGGATGTTGAATTTAACGACTTGCAGAAAATCTCCTTTAAGTCTATATAAATCTTCTACATATTTTTAACAGTGAATTTTTCACCACATTTAATTATGTTCTTCGCTTTACCTTGTTGCTTCAGTATTAGGTTCACATGGTTTTTGTAAACCATGTGAATCATTTGAAGTAAGAATTGCTCTCATAAGAGCCCAAACAATATTTGTAGCAGCAACAATAGATTCTTTCCACAAAATTGTCCTTCTATCTTGTATAAATCTTCCATCAAGCTTTTCTTCTGTATTTTTGAAATCCATTCTTATTAAAAGTTGGTCCAGAATCCCAGCATCCAACATTCTGAAACCTGTTTATCACATTTCCAAAACGAAACAGTCTGTTAATATTTATACCAGAGTTGTAAATGCCTAATTCGTTTAGAAATAAAGATGATACAATTCTCTTTATAATAATAATTTCATAATAATTACATGTAGCGATTATAATGCAATCAGAGTTGTAAATCCTCATTAATTCATGAGATATAGTTTACAGTACAATTTGTTTTGTAATGATGATTTCATAATAATAATATGTAGTGATTATAAAATAGAGTATAAACATTTTAATAGCTGAAAAAAATACTAATTTTCGCTTTAATATTGCAAGAAATAGTGGAAAAAATGGAAGAAAGAAGTAATGCATTACTTATTTTTTTCCATTTTTTCAAAAGGATTACCGTGAATTTTTATTGAAAAATAATAATTATAGCAGCCATTCCAAAGTTTAATCAACGTATTACATTCGCTACGTGTTATTACTATAAAATCATAATTATAGAGCGGATTGTATCATCATCATTATTTCTATAAGTATTAGACATTTACAACTCTGAATACAATATGTAAACGTTTAAATAGCTGCAAAAACTATTAATTTTCAATAAAAATTCAAGGCAATCTTTTTGAAAAAAAAATGGGAGAATATAATTATAGCATTAAGAAAGTAATGAATTTGTGATTAAAAATTAATATTTTTTGCAGCTATTTAAATGTTTACACATAATCTTATAGTTGCTGAAGTTTATTATTTTTAAATCATAATTACAAAAAAAATTGTACTGTAAATTATATTTCATGATTTTATGGGGATTTTCAATTCTGATTTAGACTAAAAAATAGCATTATTTATTCTCAAACTTACAGCAAGTATATGAGTTTGCAGCTAGAAGAAAAACCAGCTCCAAAACAAATTTATACATAATCTCTGAAGAAATTTCCACAAGTTCTGCAACAATTATCGGCAGCCTGGATTTTTCCATTGCCCAGACACAAAAATCTGCTTTTACAGCCGATTTATCATCTCTTTTACCAGATCTTACAAGCAAATGATCCACAGCTTGAAAAACTGTCATTACATCTTTGTCGTTTGGTAAAATTGCCATTAAATAGCCCAAAGTGGTAAAATATTGTTCCAATACAGGCATACAATTCAGAATATCTCCAGTTTTTTGTAGCAAAGGTGGCAATTTACAAATTTCCAACATTTTCTCCAAATGAATTTGATATTCCTTCACATTTCTTGCTCTCCAGGCAAGAAATTCTAGGATTTGCATTACTATCGGCAAATCCTGAACATTCTATACATTGCAGTGAACATTTTTTATGTAACGATATACATTTTAACGCTCTTGAAAATTAAAAAAAATAAATAAACAAATGAAATGGGATCTAAAAAATTTTAAGGATACATATCCGTTGTCTCCGTGATCTTGAAGAAAATTGTGAAGCAATCGACTGATCCAAGCTTCATTGTCGTTAGTTATGCCATCGGAAATTAATTCATGCAATTTATTCAGCGAATCAGCGTCATCTTGTTTTTTCTTATCGATTCCACACTTTTTTACAAATTTGTCCAATGGCACAGATTTTTTATCTGACATATTGAACAACTTAAACAGAATGACAGCAAATTGCTTTTTTGACAGCGATTAAGTCTTTTTTTTGTTTACAAGGTGTGTAATTATTTTATTTACTTTTGGAAAATGAAAATGTCATTAAAAATGCAATTCTTGGACAAAGTTTTGTTCCTCATTTTTCATTTCTGTTGATTAATTAAATAAATAAAAAATAGTTTATGATAAAAAAATATTTACTTAATGTGTAATCAAAATAAATTTAAATAGCGAGCACGTGACGGACTTTAAAAGCGCCGCGAACGGCGGATTTTGTAAATAAATACGATCGCAGTTAGCCGGAAAAATGGCGGCTCTCGTTAAGGCGGTGCAGATTTCTAAAGCAATAAATAATGTGGCAAAGTTGTTGACGAATCTTTCGGTGTCTGTCAACAATCATACTTTCGCTGCACCATCATCATTATGTCAAATTCAAAGGTAAGATAAACAATGTCATGTTCATGCACGAAGTTAATTAAAAAAATAGTGATAAAAGTGAGGTTATGTCAATGCGCTACATGTTATTTGTCTCTTATATTTATGTACCTACATTTTTCCCCTTTTGAAAATAAAAAGAAAAAAACATGAGTATAGAGAACTGCAAGATTGACAGATTCAATTCACTGTTCTTGATTTTTATTCCAGAAATCGAATGTAAAATTCAGCTTACAGTTTTTGTTACCGACGGGGTGATGAATACTCGGTCGGTAACAAAAACTGTAATTCAAATTTTCATCAATTTCTTCTTTCAAAATTATGTGACACACTTTTAGGAACTATGTTTTGGATTCTAATTTACTCTAAAACGAGTTAGATTCGAGTAAAATGTGAAAGAAATTTTTACTAAGCATCGTGCGATATCGTCTTTTTAATTTAGTTATTTAATTATTTATGTTTTAAGAATGACGGTAGAAAAATTTGTGTGACAATTTTAGGCATGATTGTATTGGCTATTGAAAAAATGTAATTTTGTTCTAAATAAATGTAAAAATTTAACTGATAATTTCATTTAGAATAGGAAATCGAGCGGTAAAAGTAACTTTTACTAATTACTGTACGATATTGTCTTTTTTATTTAGTTATTTAATTATGTATATCTAAGAATGTTTTAAGAATGACTGTAGAAAAATTTGTGTGCCAATTTTAGCATGATTGTATTGGCTATTGAAAAATGGAATTTCCTTCTAATTACATGCAGTAATTTAATTTAGGATAGGAATAGAATAGGAAATCCAGTAGTAAAAGTAATTTTTACAGATTATTGTACGATATTGTCTTTTTTATTTAGTTATTTAATTATTTACATCTAAGAATGTTTTAAGAATGACTGCAGAAAAATTTGTGTGCCAATTTTTGGCATGATTGTATTGGCTATTGAAAAAAGGAATTTTCCTCTAATTAAATGCAATAATTTAGTTGTTAATTTAGAATAAGAAATCCAGTGGTAAAAGTAATTTTAACCGATTACTGTGCGATATTGTCTTTTTTATTTAATTATTTAATTATTTATATCTGAGAATGTTTTAAGAATGACCGTAGAAAAATTTGTGTGCCAATTTTTGGCATGATTGTATTGACTATTGAAAACAGGAATTTCCTTCTAATTAAATGCAATAATTTAATTGATAATTTAATTTAGAATAGGAAATCCAGTGATAAAAGTAATTTTTACCGATTACTATGCGATATTGTCTTTTTTATTTAGTTATTTAATTATTTATATCTGAGAATGTTTTAAGAATGACTGTAGTAAAATTTGTGTGCCAATTTTAGGCATAATTGTATTGGGTATTGAAAAAAGGAATTTCCTTCTAATTAAATGCAATAATTTAATTGGTAATTTAATTTAGAATAGGAAATCCAGTGATAAAAGTAATTTTTACCGATTACTGTACGATATTGTCTTTTTTATTTAATTATTTAATTATTTACATCTAAGAATGTTTTAAGAATGACTGCAGAAAAATTTGTGTGCCAATTTTTGGCATGATTGTATTGGCTATTGAAAAAAGGAATTTCCTTCTAATTAAATGCAATAATTTAATTGGTAATTTAATTTAGAATAGGAAATCCAGTGATAAAAGTAATTTTTACCGATTACTGTACGATATTGTCTTTTTTATTTAGTTATTTAATTATTTACATCTAAGAATGTTTTAAGAATGACTGCAGAAAAATTTGTGTGCCAATTTTTGGCATGATTGTATTGGCTATTGAAAAAAGGAATTTCCTTCTAATTAAATGCAATAATTTAATTGATAATTTAATTTAGAATATGAAATCCAGTGATAAAAGTAATTTTTACCGATTACTGTACGATATTATCTTTTTTATTTAGTTATTTAATTATTTACATCTAAGAATGTTTTAAGAATGACTGCAGAAAAATTTGTGTGCCAATTTTTGGCATGATTGTATTGGCTATTGAAAAAAGGAATTTCCTTCTAATTAAATGCAATAATTTAATTGATAATTTAATTTAGAATAGGAAATCCAGTGGCCGCCTTCCACACAACACGAAAGCAAGCGGATCTTATGGAATTCTTTGACGATGAGAAAAATTGGGGCCAAAATGAAGTTAAATCAGGTCGTTCTTGGAGATTGGATGAATTGCGTATAAAGAGTAATGAAGATTTACACAAATTATGGTACATTCTACTCAAAGAGAAGAATATGCTTCTGACAATGGAAGAACAGTGCAAAAAAGCTTGGGAAATCTTTCCGAGTCCTGAGAGAATAGACAAAGTAGAAGAGAGCATGGAAAATCTTGAGAAGGTAGTCAGGGAAAGAAATAGAGCTTATCATCGTCTTGAAACTGGTGAATCGGGAGAACGACCAAAGAAACGAGTCTACAGTCAAATTGGTAGGTTCTACCTTAGAAATTTAATACATCGTTATCATTCCAAAAATCTTTAAAGTCCTACAAATGTTTTTGAATTTTGCTCGCCCTTCAAAAGTTCTGCAATTCGCTCAAATTTATTTTTCTTTTCTGTAAAAAGTTCTAAAATAATCTTGAATTTTTTTTTGGTCCTTGAATTTTTGAATTTCAAAAGTTTGGCTACAAAAATTCCATAAATCAACAAAACTGTGATGCATATTGAGATATTTATTGTGTTTACGTTTTAAATCAGAAATAATAATAATAATAATAATATTTATTTATCACTTCATTTTATACATTTCTCCTTACACCCTATGCATAGATATTAGTGACAAATTAGTTTTGCGATATACATTATCAATTAATTTTATTTTCCCCCGAAATATCTTTGAATTTATAACGAGCTTTTTACTAGACTCATGATAACATTAATGATGTATTAAATTCGTGTTATTTTCTTCTCGTTTTCAGGTTTGAAATTCACATATAGAATGCGACAGCATCGCATACCACAGTTTTTGAACACTAAATGGCGAAGTACTCACCAGTTTGGCTTTAACGGATACGCTGTTCGTAAATTCCGTCTGCTTTACAATGAAAAACTATGGAACGAAAGACGCAGAGCGATCAAGTACGTGTTTCGCTTTCTTTCAGAAATATTTACATCCCGAGCTTTACTGTGAAGCCAAAAATTTAATAATAATTTTCTTCTTTTGCTGCAATTTGCACACGTCGTAAATAGTAAAAATTCATGTTTTTAATTCTATGTTATTCTTTAAATTATAATTAAACTAAAATAATTTTCTTCTTTTGTTGCGACTTGCACACGTCGTACATAGTAAAAATTCATGTTCTTAATTCTATGTTATTCTTTAAAATATAATTAAACTAAAATAATTTTCTTCTTTTGTTGCGACTTGCACACGTCGTAAATAGTAAAAATTCATGTTTTATATATATGTTTATTGCTCTCAAAGGGTACAAGTTACCCCTATAGCAAGGGGGGGTGCTTACAATTTCACGGTTTTCACACATTCATGGAGAAGGCTCTCAGCATTAGGCTGTGGTTTACATAGTTAAATATTTTCTTGAGGATCTTTTGATCGCGCGAACATAAAATTGCGATTAATTCGGTCTCCGTTCTTTGCGTTGTTATTAAGTCGCTTAAATAGTGTATTCTGTAGGGCTCGTACACAGGGCATCGGAGCATAACATGTTGTACTGTTTCGTTTTCTTGCATATTACAGATTTGGCATAATTGCTGGGCATCGAGTTTTGCCGAACATTGGCCGTGGGTTAACGTACAATAGTGACTGTTTGCTAGTCGTATCTGGGTTATGTTTCTTTTTAGGGCCAGAGGGAGTCTTGAACTTAAATGCTTGGCGGGAGCGTCGCCGATCAACCTGGGGATTTTTAGCTGACTGGAGGTTGTTGTTTGCCAAGTTTGCAAATCTGCTGTTTGTAACTGTCTTTTGTACCTTGCAAATACCTCGGTTGTTCTATTTGACCAGGCCCTGGGGTCAAGGTTGTCCCACAGGTCAAGGGATTCCACTTCCGCAAGGAATGCCCTGAGTTGAGAGACCCAGTTGTATTTACTCTCTTCCTTTAAATTAGCTGCGAGAGCTATTTGTCTACGCACACATATTTTCGTTAGCGATTCGTCGTTCGATTTAAGCACTCTGATGTACCATTCCCAGGTATTTCTCATTGCTTTATATTTTATCTTTACGAGACCTAGTTCTAATCTAAGTGCCGCGTTTGAGGTGTTTTTGGCTAACAAAAGAAGACGCTTGTAGAACCAAGTCTGCGCCGTTTCAATAAATTCACAGTATCGAAGGCCCCATGCAGGGAAGGCGTAGAGAAGAGTAGACTCGACCATGCTCTCGTATAGTTTTGTGTAGGCTTCCCATGAGTCACACTTTGCCTTCGCGAGAATAGCTAGTGTGGTTCCGGTTGCAATCTTCGCTTTATTTAAGGCCGCTGCGGCTGCTCTAAGACCTAAAGTTGATCTAGCAATCGGAACTCCCAGGTATAGATAGTCCGGAACAGTTTCGATGTTTTTTCCTTTATACAACGTAAAACGACTCTCTACGGGCTTTGATCTCCCACCTGCCTTAAACACGACGATTTTTGTTTTATTTACATTTACCTCGAGGCGGTTTTGTGTGCAGTATTGTTCTAATGCGCTTAGTTTCTTTGCAAGGTCTATCTGGGAGTGTGCTAGGATCACTGTATCGTCTGCGTAGAGTAACATTAAGAGATCGTTTGTGCCGTCAATATTTAGACCTTCTAAGCCCTTTTCCCTGAAAAATGATTCAATATCAGCCAAGAACAGAAGGAATAGGTCCGGGCTTAGGGATTCTCCCTGTAGAACCCCTTCGGTGACTGGGAATTCCTTAGAGAGTTTTGTTCGAGATTTAACCTGTATATTCGCTTGATCGTAGAGAGATTTGACTATTCTTATAAATTTCGGGCTTATTCCTTGACGATACAACTTTTCCCATAGCAAGGTGTGTGGTATGGAATCAAATGCTCTTTTAAAGTCTACAAAAATGGCATATACCTCTCGCCCGCCCAATCTTAGTTGCATTTGTATTACTGCAGTTAGAGTGAAGATACACTCAACGCAGCTTCGGCCCTTTCTGAACCCCAGTTGGGATTCCGGAATAGTTTTAAGATGTTCTGTTAAGTTAATCAATCTGTCTCTAAGTATTCCCGTAAATATTTTGGTGATATTGTTTACAAGTGCTATTCCTCTATAATTAGCTGGATCGTCCCTGTCTCCTTTTTTAAAAATCATAGTGAGTAATACACGGGACCAGGCAGCGGGCGTAGTTTCATTATCCAGTATCGTATTGTAGAGTTTTAATAGGTATTGGAGCCCGCTCGGCGGCAACGCTTTAAGAAATTCTGAGGTTATCTTATCAGGTCCAGGAGCCTTCTTGGTTTTACAGTTTCGCAGTGCCTTCTTTAGTTCGTTTATAGTAATTTCTTTGTCTAATATTTCGTAACCTGGTCCGTAGAATTTTATGTCGCTCGTGATTCTTGGCTTATAGATCTTTGCGTAAAAATCATTCCATCTGCTAATAGGAAGGGAAAACGAAATTCCAGATTTAGAATTACATTTTTTTACCGCGTACCAGAAGTCTGACGGGCTTTTTAAATTCGCAAGGCTATTTTTGATGGAATCTGAGTATAGTTTTTTAGCAGTTTCTAACGCTTTTTTGTATTTCGCTTGACTGTCGAGGAAAATAGATTTAATTTCATCGGCGTTTGAGTTCTCGTAAGCTTTCGCGGCTATTTTAAATTCGTTTTTTCGTTCGATACAGTTTTTGTCATACCAGGGTTTATTTTTTATTTTTGTTTTTCCGAAGTTTGTGACACAAATCATGTTTGCAGAGGCGGCTGCGTTTAGTATTGCGGTTGCTAAGTTTTCGTTAAGATTCTCTGGAACTTGATCAGTCAGCGTATCGTTCAGTCTACTTGCAGTTTCCATCGAGTTGTAATAGGTCGTTTCGGTCTCGCCTTTCCAACGTAAGTATGTCGTAGCCGTTGGTGCTTCTGTTTCGGCATCAACTGGTGTTTCTGTAGGACTCTCTGTCTGTAGGATTAGTTCGACAGGAAAGTGGTCGGAGAGCGACGGTTCTATAACCACGCGCAGGTCTTTTATCATAAAGAGTCCGTCTATACTAATCCAGACTAGGTCTATCAGGCTTTTTCCCGCGCGACTTACAAACGTGGACCGGGCTGGTCGGTCGCTGAGTGTTCGGCCATTTACTAACGCAAAACCGTTTGTTGTCATGAATTCGGTGACTAATGGACCTCTTTGGTTGACTATAGGATCACTAGAGATTACTGAATCGTAAAGACTCGTTTCATTAAATATTTCGGCCGGCAGAAAATCTTGCTCTCCCACTCTTGCATTTAAATCCCCGCCTATTATAATTACTTCGTTTTCGTATTTCACTCTTATTTCGTCGACTAGGTTTTGCATTATTTCTAAGACTGGCTCTAGTTGTAAATGTGGCTTAAAGTAAACAGTTCCTACAATTATTTTTATATTTGGCAAGGATACTCTTACAAAAATCCACCAGGGGCTGACGTCCAAGATCTCGGTTGTATTGATTGCTGTTTGAACTCCCAGACCGCCGCTGGCTCGTCCTACAGTGTGTTCCCTTATCGCCTCTGCCCAAATACACTTCTGGTTCTTCATATGCGGTGGTAATGAGGATGGGGTAGACGTCAACCATGTCTCGTATATGCAGCTGATGTCGGCAGTACGAAGGATCTGGCTGTTGTAGGTGTTCGAGAAACCGCGGACGTTCCAGAAGACCATGGTGAAATCCGATTTGTTTTTTAGTTTTTTGAGAGAGCGGAAGGACCTGACGTAGATGGAGTTACGTCCGATGCAGACGTATGTTCAGTGTTTCTTCTTTGCCGCTCCGGACTTTTCAGTCGTTCTTCTTTTTCGTCCCATCGGTACCAAACTCCGTCGATTTCGAGCTTGTTGAATGCTATCTTCACTTGGTGTTGTTGTTCTCGGTATTTTCTTGCGAGGTCGCGGAGTTGTTTCCCGGTCTGGCGTTCCTTGTGTGTGAGTTCACCGTTGATGTATATGTCTTTTCCTTTTAGTTGTCTTTTGTTCTTCAATATGCTGATTTTTGTTTCCATGGAATCAAGTTTGATGACGTATAGGCTGGTTTTTCCTGCTTGTATGTGTCTCTGCTCGACGATCTTGTCTGAGAGTCCAAATTCTGTTTCAAGAAAACCATTTATGGAGGAGGTTACGTTTTTCGGATCAACTTTTAGACCTTTTATGACGATATTGTTTTTGATTTCCGCTTTTTCTATATACTCGAGTTTTCTCTCCAGATACTCGATCCTCCGGTCATCCGCGGGTTTCAGCTGAACCATTTCGCTTGGTGTCTTTCTGGGATTTGCCTCTATTCTTGATAGTCGCTCTTCAAGGTCGCGATGTTTCTCGGCTCCTGTTTCCTCCAAAGCCCGTATCCTTGTTTCTAAACTCTCGTGGGCTTTTTTAAATTCTTCCTTATTTTTATTCAATTCATCTTTAATCGCGGCGAAGTTGTTTTCTTGATTTATGCTATTTTGTGTGATTAGGTTGCTCATGTGGGCAAACTGCTTTGCGTTGTCCTGGCTCATTTGCTTCAGTTGTGCGGCGATTTCCTCCATCTCCGGGTTGGGCAGTGCGTCGGTGGTTTCGTCGGGTAAACTCGAGCTCTGAATATTCGTTTTTTGGTCCTCTGGGGGTGACCGGGGGATTAGCGTTGATGTTCTAAAAGCTTTTAGGTCTCTTTTATCGTTTAGATCAGGAGAATTTTCCGCTGAGTCTGATCGCTTTCTTTTTTGAATAATAAAATCTTTAATCGAACCGTCCGAGTAACTTCTCTCGCGTTGTAGTCGTTGATGTACCGGCGGTCGGCCCCTTGCCTTCGGAGTTTTGTATGGTGTCGGAGCTAATGTAGAGGCTTGGCCGCTCGGCGGGGCTGTGCGAGTATCGAGCTTGGTATCGATTGATCCAGTCGCTGTTGGTAACGTCGGGCCCCTGGTCTCTTTTTCCCGAGAGGTGGCGCCCCCAGGCATTGGAGATTGCCGTTCGATTACCTCTTCCTTTACCCCGCTCCCCTCGTTGGGTTAACCTCAAAATTTGAACAGGCAATGTAATTTAGCCGGATTTTTGCGGTACCTTCGTGCTCGCCTAGTGTCAATTGGTTTTCCGGTCCTGTATCGCTCTGTTCCTTTGCGGCAGTGCCCAGGCTTTTTACTGTTGTCACCAATCCGGGTTTATTGATCACTGATTTACGAGCTGTCTCCGTGCACGTCTCTCTCTCAGTCGGCTTGCACCGGGCCCCCAAAAATTCATGTTTTTAATTCTATGTTATTCTTTAAATTATAATTAAACCAAAATAATTTTCTTTTTTTGTTGCGACTTGCACACGTCGTAAATAGTAAAAATTCATGTTTTTAATTCTATGTTATTTTTTAAATTATAATTAAACTAAAAGAATTTTCTTCTTTTGTTGCGACTTGCACACGTCGTAAATAGTAAAAATTCATGTTTTTAATTCTATGTAATTGTTTAAATTATAATTAAACGAAAATAATTTTCTTCTTTTGTTGCGACTTGCACACTTCGTAAATAGTAAAAATTCATGTTTTTAATTCTATGTTATTCTTTAAATTATAATTAAACCAAAATAATTTTCTTCGTTTGTTGCGACTTGCACACGTCGTAAATAGTAAAAATTCATGTTTTTAATTCTATGTTATTCTTTAAATTATAATTAAACTAAAATAATTTTCTTCTTTTGTTGCGACTTGCACACGTCGTAAATAGTAAAAATTCATGTTTTTAACTCTATGTTATTCTTTAAATTATAATTAAACTAAAATAATTTTCTTCTTTTGTTGCGACTTGCACACGTCGTAAATAGTAAAAATTCATGTTTTTAATTCTATGTTATTCTTTAAATTATAATTAAACTAAAATAATTTTCTTCTTTTGTTGCGACTTGCACACGTCGTAAATAGTAAAAATTCATGTTTTTAATTCTATGTTATTCTTTAAATTATAATTAAACTAAAATAATTTTCTTCTTTTGTTGCGACTTGCACACGTCGTAAATAGTAAAAATTCATGTTTTTAATTCTATGTTATTCTTTAAATTATAATTAAACTAAAATAATTTTCTTCTTTTGTTGCGACTTGCACACGTCGTAAATAGTAAAAATTCATGTTTTTAACTCTATGTTATTCTTTAAATTATAATTAAACTAAAATAATTTTCTTCTTTTGTTGCGACTTGCACACGTCGTAAATAGTAAAAATTCATGTTTTTAACTCTATGTTATTCTTTAAATTATAATTAAACCAAAATAATTTTCTTCGTTTGTTGCGACTTGCACACGTCGTAAATAGTAAAAATTCATGTTTTTAACTCTATGTTATTCTTTAAATTATAATTAAACCAAAATAATTTTCTTCGTTTGTTGCGACTTGCACACGTCGTAAATAGTAAAAATTCATGTTTTTAATTTTATGTTATTCTTTAAATTATAATTAAACCAAAATAATTTTCTTCTTTTGTTGCGACTTGCACACGTCGTAAATAGTAAAAATTCATGCTTTTAATTCTATGTTATTCTTTAAATTATAATTAAACTAAAAGAATTTTCTTCTTTTGTTGCGACTTGCACACGTCGTAAATAGTAAAAATTCATGTTTTTAATTCTATGTTATTCTTTAAATTATAATTAAACTAAAATAATTTTCTTCTTTTGTTGCGACTTGCACACGTCGTAAATAGTAAAAATTCATGTTTTTAATTCTATGTTATTCTTTAAATTATAATTAAACCAAAATAATTTTCTTCGTTTGTTGCGACTTGCACACGTCGTAAATAGTAAAAATTCATGTTTTCAATTCTATGTTATTCTTTAAATTATAATTAAACTAAAATAATTTTCTTCTTTTGTTGCGACTTGCACACGTCGTAAATAGTAAAAATTCATGTTTTTAATTCTGTTATTCTTTAAATTATAATTAAACCAAAATAATTTTCTTCGTTTGTTGCGACTTGCACACGTCGTAAATAGTAAAAATTCATGTTTTTAATTCTATGTTATTCTTTAAATTATAATTAAACTAAAATAATTTTCTTCTTTTGTTGCGACTTGCACACGTCGTACATAGTAAAAATTCATGTTCTTAATTCTATGTTATTCTTTAAAATATAATTAAACTAAAATAATTTTCTTCTTTTGTTGCGACTTGCACACGTCGTAAATAGTAAAAATTCATGTTATTAATTCTATGTTATTCTTTAAATTATAATTAAACCAAAATAATTTTCTTCGTTTGTTGCGACTTGCACACGTCGTAAATAGTAAAAATTCATGTTTTTAATTCTATGTTATTCTTCAAATTATAATTAAACTAAAATAATTTTCTTCTTTTGTTGCGACTTGCACACGTCGTACATAGTAAAAATTCATGTTCTTAATTCTATGTTATTCTTTAAAATATAATTAAACTAAAATAATTTTCTTCTTTTGTTGCGACTTGCACACGTCGTAAATAGTAAAAATTCATGTTTTTAACTCTATGTTATTCTTTAAATTATAATTAAACCAAAATAATTTTCTTCTTTTGTTGCGACTTGCACATGTCGTAAATAGTAAAAATTCATGTTTTTAATTCTATGTTATTCTTTAAATTATAATTAAACCAAAATAATTTTCTTGTTTTGTTGCGACTTGCACACGTCGTAAATAGTAAAAATTCATGTTTTTAATTCTATGTTATTCTTTAAATTATAATTAAACCAAAATAATTTTCTTCTTTTGTTGCGACTTGCACACGTCGTAAATAGTAAAAATTCATGTTTTCAATTCTATGTTATTCTTTAAATTATAATTAAACTAAAATAATTTTCTTCTTTTGTTGCGACTTGCACACGTCGTAAATAGTAAAAATTCATGTTTTCAATTCTATGTTATTCTTTAAATTATAATTAAACTAAAATAATTTTCTTCTTTTGTTGCGACTTGCACACGTCGTAAATAGTAAAAATTCATGTTTTTAACTCTATGTTATTCTTTAAATTATAATTAAACCAAAATAATTTTCTTCTTTTGTTGCGACTTGCACACGTCGTAAATAGTAAAAATTCATGTTTTTAATTCTATGTTATTCTTTAAATTATAATTAAACTAAAATAATTTTCTTGTTTTGTTGCGACTTGCACACGTCGTAAATAGTAAAAATTCATGTTTTTAATTCTATGTTATTCTTTAAATTATAATTAAACCAAAATAATTTTCTTGTTTTGTTGCGACTTGCACACGTCGTAAATAGTAAAAATTCATGTTTTTAATTCTGTTATTCTTTAAATTATAATTAAACTAAAAGAATTTTCTTCTTTTGTTGCGACTTGCACACGTCGTAAATAGTAAAAATTCATGTTTTTAATTTGATGTTATTCTTTAAATTACAGTCGGGAACAAACCCATGCGACTATGCTGATCAGGAAATTCCCGAATCTTGATTTGGAGGCTCTCAAAGCTAAATACCCGAGAGTGGATATCGAAAAAGCGAAACGAAGTCCATGGGCTCGTGGTCATCGTGTACCTCAGTAAATTGCTTATCGCCTCAATCGATATATTAGGAAATTAGGTATATAACATACAGAAATGGATTTTCTAAAAATTACCAAAATTACCAAGGTAAAAAATTTTTGTAAACAAAAAATACAATAAATCTGTTACGATAATTTCTTCATGTATGAAAAAAGGTACTAGAAATCTGGTAATTTTTCTTCATGTACGAAAAAAGGTACTAGAAATCTGGTAACTTTTCTTCTTCATGTACGAAAAAAGGTACTAGAAATCTGGTAATGTTTCTTCATGTACGAAAAAAGGTACTAGAAATCTGGTAATTTTTCTTCTCCACGTACGAAAAAGGTACTCGAAATCTGGTACTTTTTTCTTCATGTACAAAAAAAGGTACTAGAAATCTGGTAATTTTTTTTCTTCATCTGTATAAGAAAAATGACCATATCGGTGGTAAAAATATAATCTATAAGTAGGAATATTTACCAATTTTCTGGTCATTTTTACCAAATCCTTCTCTGCGTGAATCCATCGCAACAGAATCGATTATCGAGGTGTTGAATTTTTCCAGTCGTCGATCCACTGTTACTGTACAAAATGCAAACATAATAAAAGTTCACATTCATACAATAAAGGTTTAAAAAAATATTTTCTTGATTTTTTTTGGAGATAAATTTGCGATTTTATTCACCTGACTAGCTCGTACAATTCATTGGTTTTTCTCTACTCTGCACCATAATTGCTGAGAAAAACGGTAGTGGCCGTAGAGAATTCGCGAGCAAAGTCGAAGGCTCTGAGAATTGAGTTCCGTTGGCTGTAACGGCAAGCGATTCTCTTTACTCGTTAGACTTTTCTCACGGTGAAAAAAAAACAATCGATTACAAAAAGAAGAAAAATAAAATAAAACAGAAATATCCGACCGCCTATAATCCACTTACGTATACATTATATAATCCATAAAAATCACAATTGCAGACGTTATAATATAAATTAACATTCTTTTGTTATTGTGTGTACAAGTATTCTATTGTCTAATGCTCCTATCACAATTTCACGATCGTTTCGCGACTCGATAAATCTCGTTCACGTTTTTTTCATTTTTTTTTTCATATACTTACTATTCACAAGTGAATACGGGATTTATCTTTTCGGTCATGGCGTGCCATACCTATATGAAAAGGATATAAAAATTTATTCCCAAAATATCTTCAATTAAACAGTTCAACGCAATTGGACTCTTTTTTTCTTTTCATTTCTTCTTTTCCTCTCAAATCTGCGACAGATTGAGTTGACGTTGGGAACAGCGAGCAAAAAATATATTAACAAGCACCTTTTAATTCGATAATACTGCAATCCAATGGGTTTCGTGAGAAATCTTAAGGACGTTTTATAGAAATTCTCAACTTAAAGTTTGATTGAATTAGAATTTTTCATTTTAGCGACAAAAAAAATGGTACGGAATAATTTCATTACAAAGCAGAATCATGCGAAAAAATGATTAATAAATTAATGTTACATATTTGTTAAACTTAAGCAATGGTTTTATAAATTCGTTCTACGAAAACTCGCAAATTTTGATGAGTTATTAAAAATAAAAAATAAATAATTTCAAAACGATTCGGAATTTTTGTTTTTTTTTATTATCCGGTTTTGGAAGAATCATCCAATTCTTACCATAAAAAAAAGTTCCTTTCGAAGTAGTTAAAAAAATTAAAAAATAATTTATTAATAATTTTTTGGCATCATTATTATTAAAGGACATAATTTTTTCAATCAGATTTTCATCGCAAAATACTTAAATCGTAAATAAAATCAAACTTTTTTTTTTATGACTCGTCTTAATCGGATGTTACTAAATTCTTAGCGCGTTTACTTTATTTCAAAAGTCTCACTGTAACTCCAATCGATCGGCAAGCAAAAGAAGCCCAACTTAAAACACACTTAACACAAATATCTAAAATAAAAAGCGACTGAAGCACCTCGATTCGTATAATATAATTTTGGTTACACAATTATATTCCATATAATTAAAAATAACTCGTGGATCTGTACATTAAAAAAGAAAGACAAGAAATAATTATGCGTAATTATTAAAAATATTTTGCAATAAAGCTAAAGCCGTTGATAGATTCACTGAAAGCTGCGACGTTCGTTCTCAACCAGGAGATCTGTGACTGTTACTTTGCCAATTAGGCCAAGTTTTCTTTAACATATCTCGAGAAATTGTTTATAGATTAAATTGTCCAAAGCATATAACTACACAAAATGGTTATCATTATCAAATAACCATCGAACGCATTTTTTTCGTTTCTTTTCTTTTTCTCAGTAAACAAGAGAGTATTCAGAGTTGTAAATCCCCATTAATTCATGAGATACAGTTTACAGTACAATTTGTTTTGTAATTATGATTTCACAATAATAATATGTAGTGATTATAAAATACAGTGTAAACAATTGAATAGCTGAAAAAAAATACTAATTTTCGCTTTAATATTGCAACAAATAGTTGAAAAAATGGAAGAAATAAGTAATGCATTACTTATTTTCTTCCATTTTTTTCAAAAGGATTACCGTGAATTTTTATTGAAAAATAATAATTTTTGCAGCCATTCCAAAGTTTAATCATCGTATTACAATCGCTACATGTTATTATTATAAAATCATAATTATAGAGCTGATCGTATCATCATCATTATTTCTATAAGTATTAGGCATTTACAACTCTGAGAGTATTACATAGACACTCATTACGATTGAATAATATAATCGCTTTTACAATAGCCGGCAATACGTAAACAACAGTCTTTGATAATCGTAAATTAATGGTAACATAAACGAAATATTTAGGGTAGATAATAATAATGTAATAATAAATATATATTATGTATAATATCGTTATATTGCACTGCGAAACGCTGCCTCATTCTAAACAATTTTGGAGTATATTCGACGTTTATGAGCATGAATATTATGTGCGAATAGATTATGTCATGCTTAAACGTCTCTCGAAGGTAATATAGAAATATGTATTTCTGGCTTTTTATCTACGGCTTGACTATTCGATCGAGAACCGGATTCTCGGAGTTTATCGCCGGATACAAAACGTTTTGTTTAGAAATTCGTTTCTTCCGACGATTTTTCTAAAAGACAAATATTTCATTGATTTAATGAGAAACAAATGTTGGTTGTGAGTGCGAAATGAAATGTTGAGTCTCAAAACCGGCGTAACGATACCGACGAGTTGTGATATGCGATTATGATCGAGGAGAAATAGACTATAGCGTTTATCCGAGGCTCCGGTTTCTCTTTAAATCGGTAATAGGATAAGGTCGATGTGACCGGCGCTGGTTTCACGGGCGTCTATCGATTTTAGTCGTTATATCTAACGGCGGCAACGACTCGGACTTACTACTCCGATGATACCGGCAATAAGTATTTCCAAGCGTGCTCGAGATCTTTGCTCGCGTCCGAACATCGCCGGTGAAGCTTATCCTCCGGAGGCAAAGTCACCATCGGAAATTCACCCTGAAATTTTTTTACAAAATTAAATAATTACAAAATTTAATAATTTTTATAAAATTTAATAATTTAATAATTGTAAGTAAATAAAAAATGTAATATTTTCTATAAAATTAAATAATTAATCAATTTTAAATAAATAAAAAATTTAATTTTTTAAATATAATTTAATAATTTAATAATTTTAAAAAAAATTAAAAATTAAAATTTTTTTATTTAATTAAATAATTAATGAATTTTAAATAAATAATAAATTTAATAATTTTTATAAAATTAAATAACGATTAGAAAAGAAGATTTTTTGTTTATTTTATGCATAAATTAGGATATTCACTTTGATATACAAGATGTAAAATTTAAGTAGTTATATATTACGGACGATTTTTTCAAGAATGTTTTTATCTATGTCGTAAAGTAATTGAATGTAGTATTTCTAATTTGATAGACCAGTTTATGGATTTGGAGGACTTTTCTGGAGCTGCTTTTTTTGTTATTGACAGGGACATTTTTATTTTGGATTTTTGCCTTTTATTGACATTTGGCATTTTTTGGTTATTGTGGCTAAATCGAATTTAAAAAAAATCTAGAAATGTTGTAATAGAAAAAATTGAAAAATACAAAGTCTGATGTCGATTTGGCCTGAAATGTCGAATATGAAATGAAAAATAAATCCAACTTACCAAATTAGCAGCGTCTGCCCAGAGAGTCTCCAAAATTTCTCGAAAAGCACAGAGCTCGGTATAGTTGGTAAAATAAATGACCCAATCACCGCTGCTCTCATGAACCTCTCGACAGGCGAATTCCTATTTAAAAAATCCAGTATTAAATTGAAGATAAACACAAAAGAAGCAAACAAAAATGATGCGAAGTAGAATCTTGCATTTTGCTTTCTCATTATTTTTCACTTTTTGCAAATTCCCATAGAAAAGACTTTGTAAAATTGAAAAATAATGAGGAAGCAAGATTCAAGTTTCTATTTTGCATAATTGTTTTTGATAAGTTTGAAAAACTGGAATTTAGCGAAATTTTAATTGTCAAGAAACAATTATTCGATTCTCAATTATTTCGAAATTTTAGACGTCAAAAAATAATTGATGAAAAATCTAAATTCCTAAGTGAAGAATTTGAATTTTTCGTCAATTATTTTGATATTTTAGTCGTGAAGAAGTAATTGATGAAAAAATCAAATTACTTAGGAATATTTAGAAATTCAAATTCCTTATTTAGAAATTTGAATTTTTCATCAATTATTTCAGGACGACTAAAATTCCACTAAAATTCAGTTTTCCTAACATGAAAATCTCGAAAAACAAAAATTTTCTTGAGAAAATAAAAATGTAAAAGTGATTTGAAAAATTTACCAATATTCAAATTACTTAGGAATACTTAGAAATTCAAATTCTTTATTTAGAAATTTCAATTTTTCATTAATTTTTTCAGGACGACTAAAATTCCACTAAACTTCAGTTTTCCTAACATGAAAAACTCGACAAAAAAGAAATTTCTTTATGAGAAAATAAAAATGTAAAAGCGATTTGAAAAATTTACCAAAATTCAAATTACTTAGGAATACTTCGAAATTTGAATTTTTCATCAATTATTTCTTAACGACTAAAATTCCACTAAATTTCATTTTTCCTAACATGAAAATTTCGAAAAAAAAGAAGATTCTTTATGAGAAAATAAAAATGTAAAAGTGATTTGAAAAATTTACCAAAATTCAAATTACTTAGGAGTACTTAGAAATTTGAATTTGTCATCAATTATTTCTTGACGACTAAAATTCCACTAAATTTCAGTTTTCCTAACATGACAATCTCGACAAAAAAAAGAAGATTATTTATGAGAAAATAAAAATGTAAAAGTGATTTGAAAAATTTACCAAAATTCAAATTACTTAGGAGTACTTAGAAATTTGATTTTTTCATCAATTATTTCTTGACGACTAAAATTCCACTAAATTTCAGTTTTCCTAACATGAAAATCTCGACAAAAAAAAGAAGATTATTTATGAGAAAATAAAAATGTAAAAGTGATTTGAAAAATTTACCAAAATTCAAATTACTTAGGAGTACTTAGAAATTTGAATTTTTCATCAATTATTTTTTGACGACTAAAATTCCACTAAACTTCAGTTTTCCTAACATGAAAATCTCGAGAAAAAAAAGAAATTTCTTTATAAGAAAATAAAAATGTAAAAGTGATTTGAAAAATTTACCAAAATCCAAATTACTTAGGAATACTTAGAAATTTGAATTCTTCATCAATTATTTCTTGACGACTAAAATTCCACTAAACTTCTGTTTTCCTAACATGAAAATCTCGAGAAAAAAAAAATTCTTTATGAGAAAATAAAAATGTAAAAGTGATTTGAAAAATTTACCAAAATTCAAATTCTTTACTTAGGAATTTGAATTTTTCATCAATTATTTCTTGACGATTAAAATTCCACTAAACTTCAGTTTTCCTAACATGAAAATCTCGAGAAAAAAAAGAAATTTCTTTATAAGAAAATAAAAATGTAAAAGTGATTTGAAAAATTTACCAAAATTCAAATTATTTAGGAATACTTAGAAATTTGAATTTTTCATCAATTATTTCTTGACGACTAAAATTCCCCTAAATTTCAGTTTTCCTAACATGAAAATCGCGACAAAAAAAAGAAGATTATTTATGAGAAAATAAAAATGTAAAAGTGATATGAAAAATTTACCAAAATGCACCAAGATTGCTGAGCAAGAGGCACCCGAAATGCAGTAAGATCCTCGACGGAAGCGCAGGAGAGAGTTTGTCCTCTTTGAGTGCCGGGGAAAAGTTCCTTCATAGCTACCAAATGACCGGTTGTTGCGATAAGGCTGCAAGGTAGCGGACTTTTCGTTTCCGAAGAGTCAAAAAGTCCCGAAGCGCTTTGAACAAAGCTTTGCAGCCATTCGGATGCGACATATTCATCCGGTGCGGCAAATTGAAACGACTTGTTTGGCTTGAGGAGTATTTCGAAGGTGTGCGGCCTGTGAGCGTTGGGAATTCTTCGGCAACCCTGACATAAACCGCCCTTAAGTGGAATAGCACGCTTAGGAAGCCTCTGATTCGAGTCGGTGAACATATAAACAACTCCGGCCTTCAGAACAAAATAACCGGCTTCCCAAGCGTTGGTCGGAGCATTTGGATGCTGATTTGCTTGGTGATACGAGTGAGGCCGAAACATTAAGTCACCCTCTTTCGTAGGTCCGCAGGGAGTACTCGGAGGCGAGATGTGCTCGTCTTCCATGTATATAAGACTGTAGTGCTCGATTTTTTCATCCTGAAATATCAGTGTTTTTTTAGGGAGTGAATTATAGAGACTAAAATCCGAATGGCTTTACACCGATTTTGTCCGAATTCTATACACGAAAAGAGTATCAAGCTCCGTGAAGATATTAGGAACATTGACTTTCTATAATAATAGTTGGGCCGAAAAATTATTAATGCTTTAGTAAGAAAATTCATTGGATTAATTAACGCCATACGCCAAAACCTTTTTACCATGATTTTTAAAAAAAGTGACTTTTTCCGTTTCTGATTCCAGAATTCATAGATCCGACTTCCGGTCGGAAAAAACAATCTAAATTTTTTTTTCACGTTATCGAATTTTGGCCTTCACTATCGTTCTCAAGTCGCATATTCTAACTCAGAAAATACCGATTACAAATCTTTTTATCACGATTTTTAAAAAAGTGACTTTTCCGTTTCTGATTCCAGAATTCGAAGATCCGACTTCCGGTCGAAAAATATAACCTGAATTTTTTTTTCTTCAAGATATCGAATTTTTGCCTTGACTATCGTTCTCAAATCCCATATTCTACCACAGAAAATACTGTTTACAAGTCTTTTTACCATGATTTTTAAAAAAGTGACTTTTTTTCGTTTCCCATTCCAGAATTCACAAATTCGACTTCCGGTCGGAAAAACCAATCTAAATTTTTTTTTCACGTTATCGAATTTTGGCCTTCACTATCATTCTAAAGTCGCATATTCTACCACAGAAAATACCGGTTATAAGTCTTTTTATCATGATTTAAAAAAAACGTGACTTTTTTCCGTTTCTGGTTCCAGAATTCGCAGATCCGACTTCCGGTTGGAAAATCCAACCTAAATTTTTGTTTCTTCAAGATATCGAATTTTGGCCTTCATTATCGTTCTCAAGTCACATATTCCAACTCAGAAAATACCGATTACAAGTCTTTTTACCACGATTTTTAAAAAAGTGACTTTTTTCCGTTTCTGATTCCAGAATTCATAGATCCGACTTCCGGTCGGAAAATCCAACGTACATTCTTTTTTCTTCAAGATATCGAATTTTTGCCTTGACTATCGTTCTCAAATCCCATATTCTACCACAGAAAATACTGTTTACAAGTCTTTTTACCATGATTTTTAAAAAAGTGACTTTTTTTCGTTTCCCATTCCAGAATTCACAAATTCGACTTCCGGTCGGAAAACCCAAACTAAATTTTTTTTCTTCACGATATCGAATTTTAACCTTCACTATCGTTCGCAAGTCGCATGTTCTACCATAGAAAATAACGGTTGCAAGTCTTTTTACCATGATTTAAAAAAAAGTGACTTTTTTTCGTTTTCCATTCCAGAATTCGCAGATCCGACTTCCGGTTGGAAAATCCAACCTAAATTTTTTTCTCTTGAAGATATCGAATTTTGGCTTTCACTATCGTTCTCAAGTCGCATATTCTAACTCAGAAAATACCGATTACAAGTCTTTTTACCACGATTTTTAAAAAAGTGACTTTTTCCCGTTTCTGATTCCAGAATTCACAGATCCGACTTCCGGTTGGAAAATCCAACGTACTTTCTTTTTTCTTCAAGATATCGAATTTTGGCTTTCACTATCATTCTCAAGTCACATATTCCAACTCAGAAAATACCGATTACAAGTCTTTTTACCATGATTTTAAAAAAAGTGACTTTTTCCCGTTTCTGATTCCAGAATTCACAGATCCGACTTCCGGTTGGAAAATCCAACCTACATTTTTTTCTTCAAGATATTGAATTTTAGCCTTCACTATCGTTCTCAAGTTGTATATTCTATCACAGAAAATACCGTTTACAAGTCTTTTTATCACGATTTAAAAAAAAGTGACTTTTTTCCGTTTCTGGTTCCAGAACTCACAGATTCGACTTCCGGTCGGAAAATCCAACTTAAATTTTTTTTCTTCAAGATATCGAATTTTGATCTTCACTATCATTCTCAAGTCACATATTCCAACTCAGAAAATACCGATTACAAGTCTTTTTACCATGATTTTTAAAAAAGTGACTTTTTTCCGTTTCTGATTCCAGAATTCACAGATCGGACTTCCGGTTGGAAAATCCAACCTACATTTTTTTCTTCAAGATATCGAATTTTGATCTTCACTATCATTCTCAAGTCGCACATTCTACCACAGAAAATACAAGTTACAAATCTTTTTATCATTATTTAAAAAAAAGTGACTTTTTTCCGTTTCTGATTCCAGAATTCATAGATCCGACTTCCGGTTGAAAAATCCAACCTAAATTTTTTGTTCTTCAAGATATCGAATTTTGGCCTTCACTATCGTTCTCAAGTCGCATATTCTATCCCAGAAAATACCAATTACAATCCTTTTTACCATAATTTTAAACAAATATGCAAAATAGAAACTTGTACATTGCTTCCTCATTATTTTTCGTTTTTTTCGAGAAAAAAAATAAAAAAGCAACGTGCAAGATTCTACTTTTTTAAAAACCATTTTGTTAATAACTTTTTGACATTATTATTATTTCCAAATCAATGTTCCTATCTCCAATAACGTTGATTTTTTTAAGGCTCCCGTTAATTCGCAATCCAAATATTACATCATTTTTCTTTTTATTTACTTCAATAAAAAATGAAAACCAAACTTACGGGATGTACTGCAGTCTCGGAAAGTATGGAATGTTTGAGAGTATGCATTTCATCATAGCCCAGTTCTTTAACAGCCGGTAATTTTGGTTTTGAGGGTGATCGCCTCATAGCCATTTCCAAATGCGCTATAAGCTCGGAAGTTGTCTGTGAGCTTCCGGTTGAGAACAAGAATTGCATCTCGTAATCAGCATTGGATATCAGTATAGTTTGTGCATTTGGTCCGATCTAAAAAATCAAAAATGCATCAATAATCTACAATCCAAGTGAGATAAAATTCCTTATGAATTGTAAAAAAATTTCTCTCACTAACCATTATGACATCCAATTCATTGTACGGAATGACAAATTGATTGCTGTACGAATTATCAGACTTCGATCCGGTCAAATACAAAGTTTTGTCAGTCAACAACGCAAGCATAGGCCTGCTATCCCCGTTGTTCATATAAGAGCTTCTAACTTTATAAACCTTATAAAGTTCCTCAGTTTTGTCTCTATAGATATGCCGTTTAAAAATCTCTCTCAGTTTGAGGCTAATTTTTTCCCCGCTAAATTCCCTTTTTTCCGCGACGATGTTATCCTGAATTTCCTTCTCAAGATTGTCATTAAAATCCTTGAAGGAATCATAATCGGCTTTAGCGCCTTTGATATAAAGTGGACTGGGCTTCGGTGGTTTTTTGTTCTTCTTAACTTCGAACTTGCGCTCGGTAATCGACCTGAGAAATCGGCTGAGCAGTGAACTTTTCGATGGAGCTTGACGCAAAGGTCCCATCATTAATCTGCTGCTTTCTCCCGTTAAAACAGCCGTAATATTTCGTTTTTTCAGTGGAGAAGCTAAATGTCGTGAATTTCTTCGTTCGTCCATGTCCGTCGATGTTGTCATACTGTCAACGTCCGACCAATCGCTTGAACTTGCGTATTTTCTCGCATTCGCGTTGGGACTCGCGTTGGGATTTGGATTGCGAAGCGGAAGCATTTCCAATTTAGCCGGAGGATCCTCAACGATATATCCACATTCCCTCTCCACGATATAAGCCTCCTGTGCTTCGTTCTCTTCGAGTTCTATTTCCATTTTGGGCATGAAATTTTTAGCAGGATCTTCTTGACCTTCGGGAACGCCTCGTTCGGACATGGCGAGTTTGCAGACGCATTTAGAGCTGTCCTGACAAGGACAAGGCTCTTCCTCTCTCAATTTGTTGCCGTCGATCGTTCCGCTACGTTCGTTATCGAAAAAACTCGCCGAGGACGAAGACGAGTAATAATCCGAATGAGCATTTCTGATTGGCACGCTTTTTTGCATATAAGGAGAATCTCCGTGAGCGCACCAACTGTATCTTCCCTTTTGCGTGTCCTTTTTCTGCACGGAATTTGGCTGCAAGAAACTGCGCGAAAAATCGGTGTAATTTTCGTCGTCCTCGAGTTTCATGGTTTTCAAAATATCCTCGTGAAAACTGACGCGTTTTTTTGTCTCGCCACGCTTCTTTTTTCGCTGACGACGCTGGACAACCGCCTCGGAACCGGAAGAAGAGAGAATGCTGCTGTCTGTCATGTTTATGGTGTTTAAAATGCTGTATGGGGTTTCTGTGCAACAATCACAATCGGAAATTGTCATGCTCAATTCCAGCAGATTTGTGTCGTTGTTTATCACGTAAGAATTGCGGCTATCCATGTTTTTCTTAAAGCTGTAACTTCCGTCCGCGTAATAACTGCTCCGCTTCACTTTGTTGTAATCTTTTGACTCGGAATCGTCGTTGTCGTTTTTCGGCCTATCGAGCCTCGATTCGTCGAGACTCTTGCTGTACAAATTGTAATCCTTGAGGGTATCCAAACTTGAACAGTTTAACTCGTTATCGTCCATTTTCGTCTTTGTTATCGTGTTGTTTTGATTTACGATGTCGCTCTTTGTGATTATTCCACATTTTTGAAATTTTGGAAGCATCGCGGGCGAATGAACTGGTGTTTTTCCATCCTCGCTTGAATCACTCGAGGAAAATGATCTGTCCACGTTTTTGTTCTCTTGGCTACAGTTGTTCAATATCGGGGGCCGGTATTTGTTGTTACGATATTTTGGAATGTCGTCCATTGAAGAATCCTCCTGGAATTAAGTAATTCATTAATGAGCGTCTTTTTCGAGAAATAATTATTAATTTTTGACAAGATTTCCTCGACAAACGTATTCTAACAATATCATATTTTGAAAAAAGAATTTAAATTTATGAAAATTTATGGAAATTTGTGAAAATTTATGGCCATTTGTAAAAATGTATGGGAATTTGTGAAAAATTATGGAAATTTGTGAAAAATTATGGAAAATTGAGAAAAATTATGGAAATTTGTGAAAATTTATGGAAATTTATGGACATTTGTAAAAATGTATGGGAATTTGTGAATTATGGAAATTTGTTAAAAATTATGAAAATTTGTAAAAAATTACGAAAATTTGTAAAAAATTATGAAAATTTGTAAAAAATTAGGACAAATGTGTGAAAATTTATGGACATTTGTAAAAAAAAATATGAAAATTTATGGACATTTGTAAAAAAAAATATGAAAATTTGTGAAAATTTATGAAAATTTATGAAAATTTGTGAAAATTTATGAAAATTTGTGAAAATTTATGAAAATTTGTGAAAATTTATGAAAATTTGTGAAAAATTATGTAAATTTACGGATATTTGTGAAAATTTATGGACATTTCTGAAAATGTATGGACATTGGTGAGAATTTATGGAAGTTTGTTAAAAATTATAAAAATGTATGAAAATTTATGACAATTTGTGAAAAATTATTAAAATTTATGAAAGTTTATGGAAATTTGTGAAAATTTGTAAAAATTATCACTGTGCGCAAATTAGAGTATTTCAGATTGTTCGTTCATCAATACCGAAATTTCGAATAAAGTTTAAACCAGCAGCATAGTGTTTTTCGGTTCTAACTTCAGCAGGAGCTGATTTGGAGTAAAAAAAATGTAAAAACCTGATAAAAATTCACAATTTAAAATATCAAAAAAGTGAATACACTTCTGTAGAAAGATTCCGTGCAAAATAAACGTTAAAATATTAGTGAAATTGCATTTAATATAAAATAATCAGCACCGCAATGTTTAATTTCATTACACAACAAAATAAAATAAAATTAATCACACAATTAAATCCCATTTAATTCCAAAATATATGAAAACCTGATATAATTCTGTAGAATGATTGTGTGCAAAAAACCACTAAAATATTTGTAAATTACATTAATTACATTTAATATACAATAATCAACACTGCAATGTTCAATGCCATTGGATAATAAAATTTAATTAATTTTATCACATAATTAAATGCCATTTAATTCGAAAACATAATTAAATTCGATTAGATCACGTTTGATGCTCCCCTATAACGAACATTGGAAGACAGTAATTTAATGCAGCTTGTGTTATATATAATCCCAATTACCCACCTCTTTATAACTGCTGGCGTCTGTCTCATTGGCGCCATCCATGTCACTATCCAAAGCGACTCCGCTGTCTCCAGGAGAAGCGAGACTTGATGAAACGCTCGAAGATCTGAGGTGTAACGAAAGTGCAGTACCAGAAGGAGATCCGCTCATAGGTCTTTGAGGCATGTAATTACAGATGTCCAAATACGTGACATCCTAAAGAGAGCAATTAAACAATTTCTCTTTACAATGTTGCTTTTCAATTTGGCAGCACGAAGACGACGTTGAATTCTCAGTGTTGAATCGCACCAATCCACAGATATATTCCAGAGACTTCACATCCTATTTTGTGCTCGCGATAATTTGATGAAAAAAAAAGGAAGCAACAAAAACGTTTGATAACTCTTTGACACGAGGGCCGTAAAAACATATTTATCTTAGTATAAACCTGTCGAGCGTTGCAAGAGTTATTTATTATAGCGATAATTGTAACCAGGGGGTGATATTGGCATTCGATCGAGGGGCCATTTCATCTCAATGAAATAACCAATGGCTCCTTGTTCTTTTTTTAAAACCGCACGGTATTATATTATTATTGCGAACAGACGATGATACGCTATATACTTTCGTTGGGGTTGAGGACGGAGATAATGTTATGAAAATAATTATTGTTACCGCTTTGATAAGTGTAATCTTGAAGCTGTTTACTACATTACTTCTTTGACTCAAACCCCGCGTTTCAATTGAGATTTAAAAGGGTAAAAGTGGAGAATATATATATACGTCTTCTGATAATAAATAAAAATCTTCGTGTTCTATATGTTACTATAATGTGGAAGGAATCGAGATTTTTTTACGTACCAATTGCAGAGTGAAAGAGACATTTTCTAGGCCAGCTAGGAGATTTATCAACTGGTGGGTCTTGTCGGCATCTCGCACAAGAGCGTGGGGAAAGTATTGCTTTTTTAATGATGCTGAATCTCTCAACAAACATGCTAAGTAACTCTCAAAACTGCCCTCGCTGAGAGTGTGATACAGCCACGCTCGACCTGTTGAATTAATCAATGTTTTACAACTTTAAGAGACAACAAAATAAATCAAGCTTAAGATGGTTAGTACAGATCCTTTTTTTTAGTCTATTAGGAATTTCTTATAATTAATGATTTTACTAGTACTTAAAAGTACTTTCTGCAAATTCATTTACTCATAAATTTTGCAGTTGTATTTAAACACTTTTTTTGCATTAAGTTTTTGAAGCACATTTTTTTATTTTGTTTTACAAACAAAATTAATTTTTGGAGCAAATTGATAAAAAAAATGTTCTCATTCAGTTGGAGATCTTTATTATTTAGTACAGATCCTTTTTTTCTTAGCCTTTTAGGAATTTTTTAGATTTAATTATTTTACTAGTACTTGAAAGTTCTTTCTGCAAATTCTGGAGTTGTATTTGAACACTTTTTTTGCATGAAGTTTTTGATGCACATTTTTTATTTTATTTTACAAACAAAATTAATTTCTGGAGAAAATTGATTACAAAAATTTTCTCATTCAGTTAGAGATCTTTATTAGTTAGTACAGATCCTTTTTTTTAGCCTTTTAGGAATTTTTTAGAATTAATGAATTTACTAGTACTTAAAAATTCTTTCTGCAAATTCTGGAGTTGTATTTAAACACTTTTTTTGCATTAAATTTTTCATGCACATTTTTTATTTTATTTTACCAACAAAATTAATTTCTGGAGAAATTTGATAAAAAAAATGTTCTCATTCAGTTGGAGATCTTTATTAGTTAGTACAGATGCTTTTTTTTAGCCTTTTAGGAATTTTTTAAAATTAATGATTTTACTAGTACTTAAAAGTTATTTCTGCAAATTCTGGAGTTGTATTTAAACACTTTTTTTGCATTAAGTTTTTCATGCACATGTTTTATTTTATTTTACAAACAAAATTAATTTCTGGAGAAAATTGATTCAAAAAATGTTCTCATTCACTTGGAGATCTTTATTAGTTAGTACAGATCATTTTCTTTTAGCCTTTTAGGAATTTTTTAGAATTAATGAATTTACTAGTACTTGAAAGTTATTCCTGCAAATTCTGGAGTTGTATATAAACACTTTTTTTGCATTAAGTTTTTCATGCACATTTTTTATTTTATTTTACAAACAAAATTAATTTCTGGAGAAAATTGATTAAAAAAATGTTCTCATTCAGTTGGAGATCTTTATTAGTTAGTACAGATGCTTTTTTTTTAGCCTTTTAGGAATTTTTTAGAATTAATGAATTTACTAGTACTTAAAAGTTATTTCTGCAAATTCTGGAGTTGTATTTAAACACTTTTTTTGCATTAAGTTTTTCATGCACATATTTTATTTTATTTTACAAACAAAATTAATTTCTGGAGAAAATTGATTAAAAAAATGTTCTCATTCAGTTGGAGATCTTTATTAGTTAGTACAGATCCTTTTTTTTAGCCTTTTAGGAATTTTTTAGAATTAATGAATTTACTAGTACTTAAAAGTTCTTTCTGCAAATTCTGGAGTTGTATTTAAACACTTTTTTTGCATCAAGTTTTTCATGCACATATTTTATTTTATTTTACAAACAAAATTAATTTCTGGAGAAAATTGATTAAAAAAATGTTCTCATTCAGTTGGAGATCTTTATTAGTTAGTACAGATCCTTTTTTTTAGCCTTTTAGGAATTTTTTAAAATTAATGATTTTACTAGTACTTAAAAGTTATTTCTGCAAATTCTGGAGTTGTATTTAAACACTTTTTTTGCATTAAGTTTTTCATGCACATATTTTATTTTATTTTACAAACAAAATTAATTTCTGGAGAAAATTGATTTAAAAAATGTTCTCATTCAGTTGGAGATCTTTATTAGTTAGTACAGATGCTTTTTTTTAGCCTTTTAGGAATTTTTTAAAATGAATGATTTTACTAGTACTTAAAAGTTATTTCTGCAAATTCTGGAGTTGTATTTAAACACTTTTTTTGCATTAAGTTTTTCATGCACATATTTTATTTTATTTTACAAACAAAATTAATTTCTGGAGAAAATTGATTAAAAAAATGTTCTCATTCAGTTGGAGATCTTTATTAGTTAGTACAGATGCTTTTTTTTAGCCTTTTAGGAATTTTTTAAAATGAATGATTTTACTAGTACTTAAAAGTTATTTCTGCAAATTCTGGAGTTGTATTTAAACACTTTTTTTGCATTAAGTTTTTCATGCACATTTTTTATTTTATTTTACCAACAAAATTAATTTCTGGAGCAAATTGATAAAAAAAATGTTCTCATTCAGTTGGAGATCTTTATTAGTTAGTACAGATGCTTTTTTTTAGCCTTTTAGGAATTTTTTAGAATTAATGAATTTACTAGTACTTAAAAGTTATTTCTGCAAATTCTGGAGTTGTATTTAAACACTTTTTTTGCTTTAAGTTTTTCATGCACATATTTTATTTTATTTTACCAACAAAATTAATTTCTGGAGCAAATCGATAAAAAAAATGTTCTCATTCAGTTGGAGATCTTTATTAGTTAGTACAGATGCTTTTTTTTAGCCTTTTAGGAATTTTTTAAAATGAATGATTTTACTAGTACTTAAAAGTTATTTCTGCAAATTCTGGAGTTGTATTTAAACACTTTTTTTGCATTAAGTTTTTGAAGCACATTTTTTTATTTTGGTTTACAAACAAAATTAATTTCTGGAGAAAATTGATTACAAAAATGTTCTCATTCAGTTGGAGATCTTTATTAGTTAGTACAGATGCTTTTTTTTAGCCTTTTAGGAATTTTTTAAAATTAATGATTTTACTAGTACTTAAAAGTTATTTCTGCAAATTCTGGAGTTGTATTTAAACACTTTTTTTGCATTAAGTTTTTCATGCACATATTTTATTTTATTTTACAAACAAAATTAATTTCTGGAGAAAATTGATTAAAAAAATGTTCTCATTCAGTTGGAGATCTTTATTAGTTAGTACAGGTCCTTTTTTTTAGCCTTTTAGGAATTTTTTAGAATTAATGAATTTACTAGTACTTGAAAGTTATTCCTGCTAATTCTGGAGTTGTATTTAAACACTTTTTTTGCATTAAGTTTTTCATGCACATATTTTATTTTATTTTACAAACAAAATTAATTTCTGGAGAAAATTGATTAAAAAAATGTTCTCATTCAGTTGGAGATCTTTATTAGACAGTACAGATCATTTTCTTTTAGCCTTTTAGGAATTTTTTAGAATTAATAAATTTACTAGTACTTGAAAGTTCTTTCTGCAAATTCATTCCCCCATAAATTTTGAAGTTATATGTAAACACTTTTTTTGCATGAAGTTTTTGATGCACATATTTTATTTTATTTTACAAAGAAAATTAAATTGTGGGGGAAATTGATTAAAAAAATATTCTCATTCAGTTGGAGATCTTCTATTGTTCTTCAAATTTCATAGAGTTGATAAAGATGTATGCAGAATCTACACAAAAATCTATGTTGTGGTCATAAAATATAAAAATAGTCAAGCAATTTGCAAAATCAGTTTTTTTTTAAATGGCAAAAATTGTTAATACACATTTTTTTTACTACACCAAAAATAAACAACAGAATATTCTAAATTCATCAAATCAAAAATTCTAAAAAAATTCACAGAAAGATCTCTCAAGCATTAGTAAAATCTAGTCATATTTGATAAATATCTGTGAGACTGAAATGACAAAAAATTGAAATACCAGAAGAAGAGCTCTTTAAATTAAAAGAAGTATTTTAAGTTCCTTCGTAACTAAATGCTCATGAAAATAACACCTATGAATGTTCATAATTTTTCTAGAATAGTAACTAAATTATTCATAATAATTGTGAAAGAATGATTTAATTATAAGATAAATGTTTATTTAAAAAAGTAATAAATTTTAAAGTCTGTTAAAAGAAGTATTTTAAGTTCCTTCATAACTAAATGCTCATGAAATAACACCTATGAATGTTCATAAATAATTTTTCTAGAGTAGTAACTAAATTATTCATAATAATTGTGAAAGAATGATTTAATTAAACGTTTATTTAAAAAAGTAATAAATTTTAAAGTCTGTTATTGACAAAATCACTCGTACCTTTTCCAATAGATGTGAGTACACTCTGTAGCGCATGTATAACAACCACTGTATCCTGGTGGCTGAGTTCCCTAGCCGTTCCCCAATATCCGTGTCTCTCGACTCTCAGTCCATGCCGCAGAGCTCGATCGAGCCAGTAAACCAGCCAAGAATCACCGTCCAAGACAACAGTTCCATGCAGACTTTGTGCATAAACCTGCGCATCATTACCACAAAAATAATGAGAATAAATTGCGCCCAAAACAGGTTATCGATAAAATTAAGGTAAAATTAATTTTAAAAAATACTATTAATATAAATCCTCCCAATTTAAAAGGCCCTCGACTACAAAAACATCCACTAATTAATGCTAATTCCCAAAGACTCACATCCTCCTTCAGTTTTCCCAAGAATAATCCATAATTCTACTCCGATTTTAAAACGTTACGACTCATTCCGTTTCTTAAAAAATGCCCAACGATTTAACCACTTAGATAATAAAAATTATTGATCATTAGAAAATCACAGAAATCTCCATCCAAGACTTTGATCTTGTGCCTCAAACTATGCATCATCATCACAAAAATTCCGCTCACAAACAGCATCAAAACAGGTTATCAATGTGTTAAAATAAATTCTAGAAAAACACTGTTAACAATAATCCTCTAAAATTCCAACCTATTTCCTCCCAACTTAAAAAAAAGCCCAAAAAAAAAAACTTCGTACTTATTCCCTCGATCTTTCGTCGATTCTTCGTTGAGTCACTTTCGTGACGTTGCGTCGACAACGTCGTTACAGAAAGTAATTTTTAGACCTCTCAACACGATAAAAAAAACAAAGTGTACACAGTAGGAAACGGAAAACTTGGCAGCTGTCAGAAGTCGTCGTGAGAGCTGCGGTTTTGTTCACTTTCGCTCGCTTTTGTTCACTATTGAGACAGAGTCGCGTAAAGATCGACAGCGTCACACATTCGCATTGTTAAAATCATCTGACAGCGCTTAAAGAGCTACGTGCAAAAGGAAAATCGATCGCTAAAGAAGGTGCAACGTTTTGCAAAGGAATTTAACTTACAAGCTGCGGTACGTATATTATATATCGCTTTGCGCGAAGCGATCGACTTGTTCTTTTCTCTCTACAAAATGTTACATGTATGTATATATATATATATATAAATATATGCGCCTGTTATCAAGTACCAACATGTATATAGATTAAGAGAATATAAAAGAGTGTGTGTGTATATATATATTG
Organism: Ephialtes manifestator; assembly: GCA_963970395.1. Lineage (NCBI taxonomy): Eukaryota > Metazoa > Arthropoda > Insecta > Hymenoptera > Ichneumonidae > Ephialtes > Ephialtes manifestator. Next base: position 31,068,797 of record OZ019975.1, on the reverse strand, counting down.
ATGTGTACGACGGCCTTGACGACCGGAGGCAGCAGCAGCAGCTTTTTACTCACCAATTTGACGGCTTTTGTAAGCTCCTGAAGGATTCTGCCCTTGGAGAGGACTTTGTCGGTACAAAGATCCATTTCTTCCCGAGCCGGCATTTCAACGCCCGATTTTACATTTCTCGCGTCTCGAAGGAGACGCAATGTCGTTGCAAAACGGACGATTTTACTGTGAAACTTCGGAAGCAGCTGTACGGCCTTCTCGTCGTCCTTGCCGAACGGAGGAACCGTCGCACTGACACACTCCTCCTCGGTACGTTGCATTGATTTTGTCAGTGCGCAAGCTACCCGCGAGCTTTGAAATACGTTCTTGTCGAACGAAAATAACAACCGATGACACTGTCAAACGTAACGGAAGATATTTTCAGATTTCGCAAGAGTTTCGGTGGACGAAATTAATAATAAATGGACGTTTACTACATTTTTGCTCGCTTCCCTAATGTTATTGTTTCCACCTAACGCAGATTCGTAACTTTGATATAATATTAACGAAATAACGTGTTCTGTCAAAATAATTATTATTTCTCACTCAAGAATTTATATTTATTTATATTACATAACATTTGTGTAGCAAGTTTATTACGTCACATTTTAATAAAATCTCGATAAGAAATGTTACTTATTTTTGTTACAGAAATAATATATAACATTTATTAATTATTTATACAGAATTTTGTGTCACAACATACGATTGTTATTAAAACAAAACATCATACTTATGTGAATGTTACACATCAACGTTATGTTTTTTTACGATTCGAAAATTATGTAACTGTTACATTTTGTGTTAGGTGAGTTAGTTTCAGAATAACCGCGGGAAATTACTGAAAAGTTGTTCAAATAACCGGGAAATTGAAACTGAGTTGTTTTTGAGACTTTTAGTGACTCGAAATTTGTCAGAATAAACGTAGAAATTATCGTCGGGACTTAACAAGTTTTCGACGGTTCTGACAAATTCTGAGAGTCACTAAAAGGGTCAAAAACAAAGCAGTCATTTCAAGGTTATTTCGACATGTTTTGAATGACACTGTCAAACGTAACGGAAGATATTTTGAGATTTCTCAAGAGTTTCGGCGATCGAAATTAATAATAAATGGACGTTTACTACATTTTTGTTCGCTTCCCTAATGTTATTGTTTCCACCTAACGCAGATTCGTAACTTTGATATAATATTAACGAAATAACGTGTTCTGTCGAAATAATTATTATTTCTCAAAGAAGGTATCAGGATATGGAAGAATTTTCGTAATATTTATATTACATAACATTTGTGTAGCAAGTTTATTACGTCACATTTTAACAAAATCTCGATAAGAAATGTTACTTATTTTTGTTTTACAGAAATAATATATAACATTTATAAATTATTTATACAGAATTTTGTGTCACAATTAGATACGATTGTTATTAAAACAAAACATCATACTTATGTGAATGTTACACATCAACGTTATGTTTTTTTACGATTCGAAAATTATGTAACTGTTACATTTTGTGTTAGGTGAGTTAGTTTCAGAATAACCGCGGGAAATTACTGAAAAGTTGTTCAAATAACCGGGAAATTGAAACTGAGTTGTTTTTGAGACTTTTAGTGACTCGAAATTTGTCAGAATAAACGTAGAAATTATCGTCGGGACTTAACAAGTTTTCGACGGTTCTGACAAATTCTGAGAGTCACTAAAAGGGTCAAAAACAAAGCAGTCATTTCAAGGTTATTTCGACATGTTTTGAATGACACTGTCAAACGTAACGGAAGATATTTTGAGATTTCTCAAGAGTTTCGGCGATCGAAATTAATAATAAATGGACGTTTACTACATTTTTGTTCGCTTCCCTAATGTTATTGTTTCCACCTAATACAGATTCGTAACTTTGATATAATATTAACGAAATAACGTGTTCTGTCAAAATAATTATTATTTCTCAAAGAAGGTATCAGGATATGGAAGAATTTTCGTAATATTTATATTACATAACATTTGTGTAGCAAGTTTATTACGTCACATTTTAATAAAATCTCGATAAGAAATGTTACTTATTTTTGTTACAGAAATAATATATAACATTTACAAATTATTTATACAGAATTTTGTGTCACAACTAGATACGATTGTTATTAAAACAAAACATCATACTTATGTCAATGTTACACATCAACGTTATGTTTTTTTACGATTCGAAAATTATGTAACTGTTTCATTCTGTGTTAGGTGAGTTAGTTTCAGAATAACCGCGGGAAATTACTGAAAAGTTGTTCAAATAACCGGGAAATTGAAACTGAGTTGTTTTTGAGACTTTTAGTGACTCGGAATTTGTCAGAATAAACGTAGAAATTATCGTCGAGACTTAACAAGTTTTCGACGGTTCTGACAAATTCTGAGAGTCACTAAAAGGGTCAAAAACAAAGCAGTCATTTCAAGGTTATTTCGACATGTTTTGAATGACACTGTCAAACGTAACGGAAGATATTTTGAGATTTCTCAAGAGTTTCGGCGATCGAAATTAATAATAAATGGACGTTTACTACATTTTTGCTCGCTTCCCTAATGTTATTGTTTCCACCTAACGCAGATTCGTAACTTTGATATAATATTAACGAAATAACGTGTTCTGTCGAAATAATTATTATTTCTCAAAGAAGGTATCAGGATATGGAAGAATTTTCGTAATATTTATATTACATAACATTTGTGTAGCAAATTTATTACGTCACATTTTAACAAAATCTCGATAAGAAATGTTACTTATTTTTGTTAAAGAAATAATATATAACATTTATAAATTATTTGTACAGAATTTTGTGTCACAACTAGATACGATTGTGATTAAAACAAAACATCATACTTATGTGAATGTTACACATTAACGTTATGTTTTTTTACAATTCGAAAATTATGTAACTGTTACATTTTGTGTTAGGTGAGTTAGTTTCAGAATAACCGCGGGAAATTACTGAAAAGTTGTTCAAATAACCGGGAAATTGAAACTGAGTTGTTTTTGAGACTTTTAGTGACTCGAAATTTGTCAGAATAAACGTAGAAATTATCGTCGGGACTTAACAAGTTTTCGACGGTTCTGACAAATTCTGAGAGTTACTAAAAGGGTCAAAAACAAAGCAGTCATTTCAAGGTTATTTCGACATGTTTTGAATGACACTGTCAAACGTAACGGAAGATATTTTGAGATTTCTCAAGAGTTTCGGCGATCGAAATTAATAATAAATGGACGTTTACTACATTTTTGCTCGCTTCCCTAATGTTATTGTTTCCACCTAATACAGATTCGTAACTTTGATATAATATCAACGAAATAACGTGTTCTGTCAAAATAATTATTATTTCTCAAAGAAGGTATCAGGATATGGAAGAATTTTCGTAATATTTATATTACATAACATTTGTGTAGCAAATTTATTACGTCACATTTTAACAAAATCTCGATAAGAAATGTTACTTATTTTTGTTTTACAGAAATAATATATAGCATTTATTAATTATTTATACAGAATTTTGTGTCACAACTAGATACGATTGTTATTAAAACAAAACATCATACTTATGTCAATGTTACACATCAACGTTATGTTTTTTTACGATTCGAAAATTATGTAACTGTTACATTTTGTGTTAGGCGAGTTAGTATCAGAATAACCGCGGGAAATTACTGAAAAGTTGTTCAAATAACCGGGAAATTGAAACTAAGTTGTTTTTGAGATTATTAGTGACTCGGAATTTGTCAGAATAACCGTAGAAATTATCGTCGGGACTTAACAACTTTTCGACGGTTCTGACAAATTCTGAGAGTCACTAAAAGGGTCAAAAACAAAGCAGTCATTTCAAGGTTATTTCGACATGTTTTGAAAGTTATCGTGATTGTTAGGGTCATAGAGGACGTTTTGTTTTCGTTTTTTTTTCGAGATTTTTATGTCAGGACAATCAGAATGGTCTAAAACGTCGAAAAAAGTGGGTTAGAAAAAAATGTCTTTGTGATTTAAAAAAAGATTTCCTTGTAAGCACAACTGTCGTAATTTTAGGTGTATCTTCTTCAAATTGGGTTTGGGATTGTTGTTGACGCAAATCGGTTGGAAAATAACAATTTTGCAGCATTTTGAAAATTTTGAAAAAATCGAGTTGACGTTATAGCTTTTGCAAATTAAGAGATATCGGGTTGAAATTTTGTACGTTAATCGACTACCATCAAATCATGATGTGTTCTAAATTTGGCAAGAATCGATAGAGCGGTTCTAATTCTATTGCATTTTTAATTTTTTAGGTTCTTTAGTTAGTTCGGTCGTAAGGTCAAACTTAAAATCGACCTAGCGTCCAAAAATATTCTTGCAAATGTCATACATGAAAGTGCAGTCGAAAACTGCTCAAAAAACGAAATTGAACAAGTTTAATCCGTCTATTAACAGGTTTTTTAAAATTTTGTTATGTGGGTTAAGTTCGTTAAGTATGGGAAGTTTTTTAAGTTCTTTAGGTTTACTAAGTTTGGTGAGTTCTTTCAGTTTATTAAGTTTTTTTTGTTTGTTTCAATTTGTTCAATTTGTTAAGTTTTTTCAGTTTTTTAAGTTTATTAAGTTTTTTTTCAGTTTTTTAAGTTTATTAAGTTTTTTCAGTTTTTTAAGTTTATTAAGTTCTTTCAGTTTTTAAAACTTTTTCTAAAATTCAAAATTATAAAAGATCTACAATATTTGTATTATGTGTTTTGATTTTTCCTCCATAATATTTAATCTACATTGTATTTCTCTAGTCTAGTTAATTTATTATACAGATGATAAAAAAAACCACGAAACTTATTATAGCACGTTGTAATATTTTTTAATCCCGTCAAAAAAAAAATAGTAATAGCTTAATAGATTTATGAAAATAGTACTAACGTAATAGAAATGGTACAATTGTACTAAATTGGTAATTTAGTACAATTGCCAATTACACTGTTTGAAAAATATATTCCAAAGCCGCACACGTCGTGTCCCGTGAAAGTTAAGCGAACGTTTGAGGAACACAATATAATGTTATGTCCATCAGGTCGAGAGAATAAATCCGGAGTTTTATGCCCATTATCTTTCTTTCGCTGTACCGGCGTCGATTCTGCTGTTTGATTGGTTCGTCGCTTTGCAGTGCTGCACGATTTAATAATCTTTTTTTTTTTTATCCGATCAGCATATGGAGGGGCAATTTACATATACTGTGACAGTGAATGTAAGTTTGTGATAATCTGTAATACAGAGACGAATCAGAGAGATTTCTATTAGGGATGAAGGATCGACTGTCAGTCACGAGAGGTTAAAGACGATATAAGATTAGAAAATGCTTTTTTTTTTAGTTCTTAATTTTTAATCAATGGGCAGCGTCCGAAGTATAACAGTCTCAAACTTTTTACGTAATTCATCATTTTTTCGTAGCTTAGCATTTTTTACTTTCGTTCGTTTGACGTAAATTGAGTTTTTTACGCAAATCTACGGAAATGTACGGGAATTTACGAAAATCTACGGAAATCTACGAAAATTTACGATAATGTACGGAGATTTATGAAAATTTACGAAAATCTACGGAAATCTATGAAAATCTACGGAGATCTACGAAAATTTATGAAAATCTACGGAAATGTACGAAAATTTACGAAAATCTACGGAAATCTACGAAAATTTACGACAATGTACGGAGATTTATTAAAATTGACGAAAATCTACGGAAGTCTACGAAAATCTACGGAGATCTACGAACATTTACGAAAATCTCTGGAGATCTACGAAAATTTACGAAAATCTATGGAGATCTACGAAAATCTACGGAGATATACAAAATCTCCGGAGATCTACGAAAATTTACGAAAATTGGCGAAAATTTACGAGAATCTACGAAAATTAGAGCAGTTTGGATCGTTTATTCATAAAAACTAACATTTCGAAACGATTTTAAAGCAACGTGAAGCTTTTTTTCAACTTCTGTAAGAACTGATAAGTAATATAAAAAAAGCGAAATAAAAGTGATAATATGTAATGCAGAGGTAAACCCGAGAGATTTCTATCAGAGATTTAGAATGATCTGTCTAACCTCTCAAGGTTAGAGACGATATAAGGTTAGAAATCGCTGTTTTTTTTCACGCTTTACTTTTACTGCATCTACCGCTCTCGGAATATAGTAGTCTCAGCCTTTTTACGTACATAATGTGTCATTTCTTCGTAGCTCAGCACTTCTTTTCAGCTTCCGTAGCTTTGACGTCAATTGATTTTTTTATGCCTCCGATATTCGATCACAAAACTTATAAAATCTCCTTGTTTTCCTGGAAAACGACCGCCGCTCGATCTGTTTAATTAACCGGAAGTACGAGCGCAAAATATCTCAAACTACATAAAATTTAACGAAGCGTTTTAAACTATCGTATCATTTTAATGATATTAAAATGAAAAATTTGGTCAAATTCATTGCTTAATTCACCTCAATATACTTAATTTAAATTGCACTTCCGGTTAAACATTCACGAAGTAACATATTCTTTCGCTATAATCGGAAAATTATCGTTAAAATATATCCCATAAGAAAAAATGCATTCTGCGATATACAAAAGTTCAGAAACTCGCCACCAGAGGCGCCACACTAAAAAAAAAAAATTTTGGTCAAATTCATTGCTTAGTTCACCTCAATATACTTAATTTAAATTGCACTTCCGGTTAAATATTCACGAAGTAATATTTTCATTCGCTATAATCAGAAAATTATCGTTAAAATATATCCCATAAGAAAAAATGCATTCTGCGATATACAAAAGTTCAGAAACTCGCCACCAGAGGCGCCACACAATAAAAAAAATCTTTATGCCTAAATTTATATACTAAATTTTTATCTGCAATGTAAAATTAATGTTTAAAGTTAATTTAACTTTAATTTTACAATGACAATAATTGAATTTTAATAATTTTCTTGAATTTCATTACAAAAGAACGTAAATTTTATTTAAATCACTGAAATCTTAATTTCAACAAAGATAAAAATCGACGAGATAAGAAAATACAGAAATTTCATGTCTGTGAAGATTTTTTGTCTTATCAATTTAATCTTACATATTTTATTGTTAGGAAAATGACAAATATTGTAATTAGTTGTTACTAAGCGTGTTATAGATCATAACGATGATCTCCTTACATAGTATCGATTGAAAGGGCAAAGAACGTCGTGGAAAATTTTCGTTGTCAATAAGATACATACATACATTATATTGTATACTCGATAAGAAAATGATGATCCACTGGTTTCGATGTCTGCATAGTAACATAGACCGTCACGATCTCTGAACTAACTGGCAAACAATGTAATTATGTAAATGATAAAATAGGATCTATGTGCAGTAGAAATGCACATAGTAACACATACTTAAAGTGATTAAAGAGTCTGAATCTTTAGACTAATCTATGACACATTTCTGTAATCTTTTTTTGTGAAACCTAATGCGCTAAATAGCAGTAAAGATATATTAATAGTAACAGATGTACAAAAATATCAACTAATTAAAGCTAACTCCCAAAGAGTTCCATTTTTCTTCAGTTTTTCCCGATCGATAATCCATAATATTATTCCGATTTCAACGCGTGATGACTTATTTTGTTTCACAAAACATACTCTACGATTTAGCCATCCAGATATTTAATGGTATTGATAGTTAACAAATTATAGACTATTGTTTAAACAAAGAAAAAAAATCTACATTAATGGCTATAATAAATAAACGACTACTGCTATAAAAATATTTAAGTGGCCAAATTATAGAGTATTTTTTTAGGAATAGAATGAGCTAGTCTGCATTGAAATCGGTAATAAATTAAGTGTGATTGTTCGAAGAAACATAACGGAAATGTACCTCCACGGAAATTGCCATTAATCAATCAATTATTGATATTTTTTGTAAAAACGTTGCTATAATTATTCCTCTGGTTTATGGAGACGAGAATGTAATACAAATCGCCCTTCACTACGGTCAATTTAATCGGTGCAACTTTGTAAAAAAGATTAAAAAACAGTCGACGCTGATTTGATTAGCGTTCAGCTCTTCGATCCCTCAACGAAGCTGATATAAAAGACACGTGCGGTGCAATATACACGATTAACTAGCCATTTGATCTCCTTGTCGGGATGCACACCCTTTTACAAACTTGTTTACCAAGTAAACTATGTTATTTCCAAAGATTGTTTCCACTGTCAATATTTTATCGCAGATAAGAAAGAATAAATTAACAAAGATCTGCACTTTTTTCTAACAATTCTTTTTATGAAACTCAAGCATTAAGCACAAACATTGTTTTGCTTTTAAATATGCATGATGGAAAAAAAATATTAATAAATCCGATTTCAAAAATTATAGAAATATTAATTTTTTTCTTTATGAATTCCTTAATTTTTTTGCTAAATATACACAGTGTTTTTTTAAAAATAATTTCGAATTTCCCATTTTCGAGAATTTTTCAACGTTAGTTAAATATTATCGAATTTTGTTGAATTTCTCAATATAAGAAAAACTAAAAAAAAATTATACAGGCTATTAAGAATTCCTACAAAATTATGGATTCGGAAAAATTAGAGAGATTCTTATAAGGATCATTTTTTTTAAATCACCTTATCAACTCATTTATCGATCGTCGATAAGTAGGAATCTACGTTTGCTATCGTTGGATAGGTAGAAATCTACTCTTACCAACTCTCAATAACTGCGAAACTATTTTTATATATGAAAATCGTTTTGAAGAAGAATCGATTTTTTCCGATATATCGTAGAAGGAATCGATTTTTTTCGATAATTGATTGTAGAGATCTACTGTACCGACCGCCGATAAGACAGAACTGTACTTTTACCGACCTAATTTTTTTAACTGTCCTAAAAATCGACCTAATACCTATTTTGCGATTTCCTACTGTTCTCCGACTTACGGTCATCATTTGACAATTGCAGTTAATTACAATAAATATTTCTTTTTATTCCCACGAGAAATATTTCTTATTTTATATAAAAAAAAAAATTACCAGTAGCGGATGTTACGAAACCCTGTAAAATATAGTCTACTATATTGGCCAGGATTTCTATAATTTTCCAGGCCTTTGTTTAAATGCATTTGCAGTGCATATTGGAAAAAAGTGACTGGAAGTGGACACTCTGTGGGGATTTCTGAGAAAAGGAATGGAATGGAAAGGAGCAAATGGAACGGATTCGCAAAAACCTGAAGACGGCCATAAACACAATTTTTAAAAATTACTTATAAAAATAAAAACTGCAAAATATAGTGAAATTAAATTTCGATTGAAAAAGAAAATAAAAAGCGACACATCGACCTCTGAAAGTTTCGGAACAAAGGAATGTAATGAAAAGGACGAAATAAAGAAGATTTGTAAAAACCTGAAGAAGGCAACAAATACAATTTTTAAAGAAATTACTTGTAAAAGAATTTCAAGAAAATGAATATGTTAAAATGAAGGTTCGATACCGAATGAAAATAAATCGTTTCGTCGTTACACTTTATAAGCGTAATTCTATATTCACCCAGAGGCCACAACGACCTCTTTTCAATCCTTTCCTCTCAACTTTCTTCTCGCGTACAACAAGCAGAGAACTAGCGCCGAATGGCCATTCATGCGCGGAATATGTGCTACCGATGTGAAAGATTATACTACCCGTATAACGAACATCTCGTTGTTTCCTTTTGACCCTCTCGTGTACTACATTATTTGTATTTTTACTATATACACATATACATATATATACAAGGGGTTATTGAGGCACGCGCGCTCACATTGCCGTTGTTCTTATTGGTCTCATAAAGGGGCTTAGAAAAATCTGGACTTCGGTACCCTAGGGGGCTTAGAAAAATCCAGACTTCGGAGACCCTAGAGGGACTTAGAAAAATCCGGGTTTCGGGGGCCCTAGGGCGACTTAGAGAAATCCGGATTTCGGGGAACCTCGGGGGATTTTAAAAAATCCGGACTTCGGGGGCCCTCGGGGGATTAAAAAAAATCCGGGCTTCGGGGGCCCTCGGGGGACTTAGAAAAATCCAGACTTCGGGGGCCCTAGAGGGACTTAGAAAAATCCGCGTTTCGGGGCCCTAGAGGGATTTAGAAAAATCCGGGTTTCGGGGGCCCTAGGGCGACTTAGAGAAATCCGGGCTTCGGGGGCCCTCGGGGGACTTAGAAAAATCCAGACTTCGGGGGCCCTAGGGGGACTTAGAAAAATCCGGGCTTCGGGGGCTCTACGGAGACTTAGAAAAATCTGCGTTTCGGGGCTCTAGAGGGACTTAGAAAAATCCGGACTTCGGGGGCCCTCGGGGGATTTAAAAAAATCCGGGCTTCGGGGGCCCTAGGGGACTTAAAAAAATCCGGGCTTCGGGGACTCTAGAGGAACTTAGAAAAATCCGCGTGTCGGGGCCCTAGAGGGACTTAGAAAAATCCGGACTTCGAGGGCCCTCGGGAGATTTTAAAAAATCCGGGCTTCGGGGGCCCTAGGGGACTTAGAAAAATCCGGGCTTCGGGGGCTCTAGAGGAACTTAGAAAAATCCGCGTTTCGGGGCCCTAGAGGGACTTAGAAAAATTCGGATTTCGGGGGCCCTCGGGGGATTTTAAAAAATCGGGGCTTCGGGGGCCCTCGGGGGACTTAGAAAAGTCCAGTCTTCGGGGGCCCTACGGAGACTTAGAAAAATTCGTACTTCGTGGGCCCTCGGGGGACTTAGAAAAATCGGGGCTTCGGGAGCCCTAGGAGGACTTAGAAAAATCCGGACTTCGGGGGCCCTAGGGGGACTTAGAAAAATCCGGATTTCGGGGGCCCTTGGGGGACTTAGAAAAATCCAGACTTCGGGGCCCCCAGGGGTACTTAGAAAAATTCGGGTTTCGGAGGCCCTAGAGGGACTTAGAAAAATCCAGAATTCGGGGGCCCTAGGGGGTCTTAGAAAAATCCAGACTTTGGGGGACTTAGAAAAATTTGGGCCAGGTGGATCATACATGAGAGGGACTTGACATGGAATGCCTTATATATGGCTCGATTCTTGATACAACTGCGGTGGCGGCGAGATCTTTTTATAATATAGGGAGATATTGCAAGTGGCATGCGCCGTAGGGCGACTCTACTATTTACGAGGTCTCGTAGTACTATATACTCTCGCTGCTGCACTACTACTATCAGCTAAGAGTTGACTGGAGTTCACTATTATGCACCACGCGATTCATCGCCCGTCGATACTTCGAAGTTCGACGTTTATCCCCACCACGAAGAATTCTTTTGTTCGCTCTTCCCAGCAAATGACGGAACTCGTGTGAGGTTTTCTCACTATGTATTTTACAGGCACATCGTGTCGGGAATTAGAGCGCACTGTGTAAGCTACAACAAAGTATGTTGCATCAAATTATAGCGGTACTATACCAACAGACTATAGGGCATTTTACTTGTCGAGCTAAATTCCCACGAAACATTACTCGACTGCTCACAAAAATGCTCTTATCTTGCTAATCTTATTCTTGCTAATCTTATTCTCGCGATACACGCTTGGCGATTCGGTACTTTACAAATCGCATATAATTCGTTTATAAAGAATAACGGACGAGAATTTAACATCAAGGGCGAAAAAAAATGTTTTAGAATTTTTTTTTATTTTTGCAATTTTTTTAGATGTTCTACAGAATTTTTTCAATTTTAGGCGGCAAGTCAAATTTGCTTCTAAGGTTTCCATATTTTCATTTAACTTCGTACGAAATGAAAAATTCAATGTACGGAAAAAAAATCGCAAGTTGTTGAAAAGCGAGAAATTCTGAAAGAATTATTATTTTTTTCTCATAATTAGTCATGTTTTCTCTATTAGAGTCTTACTTTCTCAGACATCATGCTGAGAAAGCGTTAATGCGGATAAAATCGAAGGTTCTCCGAACACAGACAATATCGTAAAAAAAAAAACGACAAAATGTCGCGAATTTTTTCAAATTTCGTCCATTCTCACATAAATCAAAACTTTTCTTTAAATATAAATCCTAATTATTCTGAAATAATCCGAAATTTCTATGATTTGCATTTTTGTACCAAAAAATAAATACACACCTACTTTAGAATTTGCCAAAATCGTTGCAAAAATGACGAAAACCAATATCAAATAAACCAAGTTAATAATACAGTACAAAAAGGAAAGGAACTTGAGTACTTAGTGGAAGAAAGATAATTATCGAATCTAGCAAAAAAAAAAAATCCTTAAATACTCCGGTCAGCAATATGAAAGCCGGTCAACGACTGGTACATCACACATAAGAAAACCAAAAAAACGACAAAATGTCACAAATTTCTTTATCTTTTCGTCCATTCTCACAGAAATCAATATTTTGATTCTTTTCTTTAAATATAAATCCAAATTATTCTGAAATCATCTGAAATTTCACTGATTTTGGTATTTTTGTACCAAAAAATAAATACACACCTACTTTAAAATTTGCCAAAATCGTTGCAAAAATGACGAAAACCAATATCGAATAAGCCAAGTTAATAATACAGCACAAAAAGGAAAGAAACTTGAGTACTTAGTGGAAGAAAGATAATTATCGAATCTAGCAAAAAAAAAAAATCCTTAAATACTTCGGTCAGTAATAGGAAAGCCGGTCAACGACCGGTACATCACACGTAAGAAAACCAAAAAAAACGCACAAAATGTCGCAAATTTCTTTATCTTTTCGTCTATTCTCACAGAAATCAATATTTTGATTATTTCGATTCTTTTCGTTAAGCATAAATCCAAATTATTCTGAAATCATCTGAAATTTCACTGATTTTGGTATTTTTGTACCAAAAAATAAATACACACCTACTTTAGAATTTGCCAAAATCGTTGCAAAAATGACGAAAACCAATATCAAATAAGCCAAGTTAATAATACAATACAAAAAGGAAAGGAACTTGAGTACTTAGTGGAAGAAAGATAATTATCGAATCTAGCAAAAAAAAAATCCTTAAATACTCCACTCAGCAATATGAAAGCCGGTCAACGACTGGTACATCACACGTAAGAAAACCAAAAAAACCCACAAAATGTCACAAATTTCTTTATCTTTTCGTCCATTCTCACAGAAATCAATATTTTGATTCTTTCGGTTCTTTTCTTTAAACATAAATCCAAATTATTCTGAAATCATCACAACCTTCTCTGATTTTGTATTTTTGTACCAAATGAATAATAATATATACACCTATTTTAGAATTCGTCGAAATCGTTGTAAAAATGACAAACAGCAAGTCAACAAATACAGTACAAAAGGAAAGGAACTTGAGTACTTAGTAGAAGAAAGATAATTATCGAATCTAGCAAAAAAAAAAATCCATAATCCAGTCAGTAATAGGAAAGTCGGTCAACGACCGGTACATCACACGTAAGAAAACCAAAAAATCGACAAAATGTCACAAATTCTTTATCTTTTCGTCCATTCTCACAGAAATCAACATTTTGATTCTTTCGGTTTTTTTCTTTAAACATAAATCCAAATTATTCTGAAATCATCACAACCTTCTCTGATTTTGTATTTTTGTACCAAATGAATAATAATATATACACCTATTTTAGAATTCGTCGAAATCGTTGTAAAAATGACAAACAGCAAGTCAAGAAATACAGTACAAAAGGAAAGGAACTTGAGTACTTAGTAGAAGAAAGATAATTATCGAATCTAGCAAAAAAAAAATCCATAATCCAGTCAGTAATAGGAAAGTCGGTCAACGACCGGTACATCACACGTAAGAAAACCAAAAAAACGACAAAATGTCGCAAATTTCTTTATCTTTTCGTCCATTCTCACAGAAATCAACATTTCGATTCTTTCGGTTCTTTTCTTTAAACATAAATCCAAATTATTCAGAAATCATCTGAAATTTCACTGATTTTTTATTTTTGTACCAAAAAATAAATACACACCTGCTTTAGAATTTGCCAAAATCGTTGCAAAAATGACAAAAACCAAGTTAATATTTTGATATAACTTGGCTTATTTGTAAGCCAAGTTAATAATACAGTACAAAAAGGAAAGGAACTTGAGTACTTAGTGGAAGAAAGATAATTATCGAATCTAGCAAAAAAAAAAATCCTTAAATACTCCAGTCAGCAATAGGAAAGCCGGTCAACGACCGGTACATCACACGTAAGAAAACCAAAAAATCGACAAAATGTCACAAATTTCTTTATCTTTTCGTCCATTCTCACAGAAATCAATATTTTGATTCTTTCGGTTCTTTTCTTTAAACATAAATCCAAATTATTCTGAAATCATCACAACCTTCTCTGATTTTGTATTTTTGTACCAAATGAATAATAATATATACACCTATTTTAGAATTCGTCGAAATCGTTGTAAAAATGACAAACAGCAAGTCAAGAAATACAGTACAAAAGTAAAGGAACTTGAGTACTTAGTGGAAGAAACATAATTATCGAATCTAGCAAAAAAAAAATCCTTAAATACTCCGGTCAGTAATAGGAAAGCCGGTCAACGACCGGTACGTCAAATGAATTATATCCTCGTAGCCGCATGACTCGTACACCTCACACAACCACTGCGCAAAGTGTTGAGCCTGCACTTGTGTACACACACGTTCGTTATATGCACATACACAATTAAGCCGGCATGCCGCATTCTTTCGTTCAGCAGTACTACCAACGCGCGTCGTCCAATTCATCGCCATTCAAGATGGAGCGAAACAACAGATCGGGCATCCCATAAGGTGCTTGTAAACAAAAACTAACGTCGTGTTCGTGTTCGTAATTTAAGTGTGTATTTTTTTTAAAAACCGTGTATATCTCAAGTGTCGATTGAGCGAAGGATTACCCGAAAAATGGCCAAATCGGTGCTGAGTTCGGACACTTTGCCCAAAGCTGGACGAGTGAACGAAGGTAAAATGATCTTAGTTAGAATAACAAAGGCCTAACGTTTAGAAAGACTCGCGTGTGTCACTCTACTAAATATAGAATATACGCGCTGTTATCGCCGTCACACGCGTTAAAGTCTCTATTTATTATTTCACTGTTATCGCATCTATTAAAAGACCAAATTGTATGTTGCAGTGTGTCGCGAATGGCTCGTTCACGAAGACGGCGCACTCGCTTATCGCCTACAGGATGAAGAGAGTTTGTACTTTTGAATTACTATTATTTTACAAAATACGAGATTTGAGAAAATTTGAGGAAATTTGAATTTTTGTCGTAGAGTGAATTTCTTGATTTTTGGCTTTTGAGCGACTGGGAAATATTGGGTTTTTTTAGTTCTGACACTTAATCTGGGACAATTGGTTGTCTGGCAATCCATAAGTTAGTTTATTTATGGAACATGCTCCAATTCTAAGGTTTTGAGTTCGATTTTGTGACGTGGAATTTTTTAAGTGTTTCATTTATATTTATACAAATCTGGGGATGCTATCTTCATTTCATAATATAGTTTTGATATAAATTAATAAAAATGATCTACTAATATCTATATATGTCTATAATAGTATTTGATCTAAGATCTGAGCCATGAATTTGAATTTTTGGTCATGGAGCGAATTTCTTGATTTTTGGTTTTTCAGCGACTGGGAAATATTGGGTTTTTTGATTTTGAGACTTAATCTGGGACAATTGGTTGTCTGGCAATCCATAAGTTAGTACATTTGTGGAATGTGTTCCGATTCTAAGATTTTTAATTCAATTTTGTGAAGTGGAATTTTCGAAGTGTTTGATTTATATTTATACAAATCTGGCGATGCTATCTTCATTTTTTAATATAGTTTTGATATGAATAAGTCAAAATGAGCTACTAATATCTATATATCTATAATAGTATTTGATCTAAGATGTGAGCCACGAATTTGAATTTTTGGTCATGGAGCAAATTTCTTGATTTTTGGTTTTTAAGTGACTGGGAAATATTGGGTTGTTTTGGTTCTGAGACTTAATCTGGGACAATTGGTTGTCTGGCAATCCATAAGTTAGTACATTTGTGAAATGTGCTCCAATTCTAAGATTTTTAATTCAACTTTTTGAAGTGGAATTTTCAAAGTGTTTGATTTATATTTATACAAATCTGGCGATGCTATTTTCATTTTATAATATAGTTTTGATATGAATAAGTAAAAATGAGCTACTAATATCTATATATCTATAATAGTATTTGATCTAAGATCTGAGCCATGAATTTGAATTTTTGGTCATGGAACAAATTTCTTGATTTTGGGTTTTTGAGTGACTGGGAAATATTGGGTTTTTTAAACTTCTGAGACTTAATCTGGGACAATTGGTTGTTATGCAATCCATAAGTTAGTTTATTTATGGAACATGATCCAATTCTAAGGTTTTTAGTTTAATTTTGTGAAGTGGAATTTTTGAAGTGTTTGATTTATATTTATGCAAATCTGGCAATGTTATCTTCATTTTATAATATAGTTTTGATATGAATAAGTCAAAATGAGCTATTAATATTTATATATCTATAATAGTATTTGATCTAAGATCTGAGCCATGAATTTGAATTTTTGGTCATGGAGCAAATTTCTTGATTTTTGGTTTTTGAGTGACTGGGAAATATTGGGTTTTTTAAACTTCTGAGACTTAATCTGGGACAATTGGTTGTTATGCAATTCATAAGTTAGTTTATTTATGGAACATGATACAATTCTAAGGTTTTGAGTTCAATTTTGTGAAGTGGAATTTTCGAAGTGTTCGATTTATATTTATACAAATCTGGCGATGCTATCTTCATTTTATAATATAGTTTTGATATGAATAAGTTGAAATGAGCTATTAATATCTATGCATGAAATACAGCACAGAAGTTTGTTAAATTGTATTTTATCTGAGATCTGAGTTAGGAATTTGAATTTTTGATCATAGAGCTAATTTCTTGATTTGGGATTTTTGAGCAACTGGGAAATATTGGTTTTTTATTTTTGAGGCTTAATCTGGGACAACTGATTGCCTGGCAATCCATAAGTTAGTACATTTATGTTACATGATCCAATTCTAAGGTTTTTAGTTCAATTTTGTAAAGTGGAATTTTTGGAATGTTCAATGTATATTTATACAAATCTATCGCTCGTATCTTAATTTTATAAGATGGTCTTAAAATTAAAATAAGTTGAAATGAACTTTTAATATGATTGTCGTAATATACCACAAAAAAATTTGATAAATGATAGTATTTGAGATATGAATTTCAATTATGACTACAGATTTAACAAATTTCTTGGTATTGGATTTTTAACTCACTGAAATTTTGTTTTTTGACTATTTTTCAATATATAATATATTTTTTAAGCTTTGAATTAATAAAATGGAATTATAACAGTACTAGCAATAAATTTATACAAATTCAATGATATATCTTAATCCTATAAAACACAATGTTTATAAAAATAAAAATCAGTGAATGTGACTATTTGTACTTTTAATTTTTTTAAATTTTAAAGATGGTTCCAAATTTTTTAAGTCTGTGACTTGCAAGCTCAAGATTTCCAGTTACATAAATATATTCGTATTGTATATTTTGTATATTTATGTTTTGTTTAAAAAGTATATTTTGCCATGAATATACATTTGAAAGCATCACACCAGAAAATTCAAATTATATATGCTCATTTCTCATTACTTCTCACGAACCTGATTTTATCTGATTGGGAGAAACTCTATGATTGCTATCAACTGTTTTCTAGTTAAGGAACACTACTCTGGAAATAAGGTACGAAATGCCCAAGTGCGAGAAGACTTGCCACGAGCTCGTATAGAACAGGAATTAGAAGAAATCCGATATCAGTCTATACTTCATGAGCGGTAAGCTTAAATTTTTATCGAATGGTAATTGAGAAACAAATTCCAGTTTGTTTACTGTCTTAAGATTTTAAGATGTTGAATAAAGATTTTTTTCCTCTTTTTTTTAGAGAGGAACAAGATGCGATGGTGGCGAGACAAGTTGCCTTGAATTTGGAAAGAGAGGAGCGACTGAAGGAACGAGAACTTCAAGAAAGAATGAGGCACCAGCTTAGATTGGATGACGAAGCTGCTCAGCTTGAAGCACAGTTGGAGATACAGCGTAGGATACAAGAAGAAAAAGATCAAGTCAGTAAAATAATTTGAGACTTTTAAATAGATTTTTTACACTCATTTTATTTATTTATTCCATAAATAATTTGATTTTTTTTTAAATATTGGTATATTTTTTAAAACTTTCTCCTAGAAATAAATTTAAAAATGCTAGAAATATAAATATGTATCAATTTTCGAAATACTCTGTTTATATGTCCCATAAATAATTTTCCAATCATAATTATTGATTTATTTACATTTTCTTTAAAAAAAATCTGATAAGAAAACTCAAATAAAAAGATTTTCCCTGAAAAATTAAATGGTAAATTCCTCAGAACTTGAAAAAATCAAGAAAGTCTGTTAATCCAATAAATAAACGAATATATATGTTTAAAAGCAAAAGAATATTTACCCTGAATCTAATTAATGCATTTATCAATTAAAATCGAAATAAACAAAATAAATGAATATATTTAAATACAAAAAAACGTTAATTAATTCCTTCTTTTCCGACTTTTGTTTTGTCATAAATAGATTTTTTACACTCATTTTATTTATGTATTCCATAAATAATTTGATTTTTTTAAATGTTGGTATATTTTAAAGAAGTTTCTCCTAGAAATAGATTAAAAAATGCTAGAAAAATAAATATGTATCAATTTTGGAAATACTCTGTTTATATGTCCCATAAATAATTTTCGACTCATAATTATTTATTTATTTACATTTTCTTTAAAAAAAATCTGATAAAAAAATTCAAATAAAAAGATTTTCCCTGAAAAATTCATTGATAAATGCTTCGATAAACAAATATAGTTTAATACTATATTTGTTTATTTAGTGAATTAACATTCTTTCTTAATTTGCTCAATTTCTGTAATTTCTGCAAAGAAATATTTATTCAGCACCGAATTAATGTATTTATCAATTGAAATCGAACCAAAATAAATGAATATATTTAAGTACAAAAAAACGTCAATTAATTCCTTCATTCATAATCGAAAAAAAAACGCGACAATTTCTCATATTACGTTATTTTTTTTCAGGAACTTGCGTTAAAATTGCAGCAAGAGGAGGAAGAATGTTCGGTAGACGTGCAGGACGCGCCCATCGACGATCAACTGTCGTTGGATCGAAAGATAGCGATGGAGGCTCAAGATGCCGAATTGGCGCGAATGCTTCAAGAAAAAGAGAGAGCAAAGGCTCGAAGAGCTCGGGAACGTGCGAGGCAAAAAAAGTTGGAGCGTCAGCAGCAGATGCAGCATTTGGAGAGCCACGGAACCGTTGAAAGGCCACCAAGACCCGATAAACTCGAAATAAAAAAACCAACTTACGAGAGAAATCGACCTCGTCAACTCACTAATCAAGCGCAATTTATTGATGCTGAAGAGATTCAGGTTCTCGAAGACGACGTTGAAGATGTACGCGAACTTCCCAACGTTGCCGCAATGATCGATCCGACTTATAATGGAAATACTCATCGCAGCACTTCCAGCAGCTCGAGCAATACCGTCAGTCCAACTTATGCATTGCCAACACCACCTCAGGAATTAATGATCGACGATCCGCCCTGTTATATGCCCATACAAGGCCAGCGACGAACGCAGATGCAATCGCCTTCACTATCGCACGAAGAAAAACACAAACGGCGCGTCAAAGACGGCTGCAAGCAGCAATAGATTCCGAAAGGCCTTCTTAAATAACAATTTGCAAGTTTTTTCTAACGAATTACTTCCAGCAACGCAGACAAACCGGTGATGAAAATTTGCAGATTTTGCAGACATTTTTTTTTCAAGTCACGATACTTAAACAATGAATTTAAATCTTTAGACATTTAATGATAGCCTATCGTTGGATTAACGATATTCTATATTATTATTATTAAATACATTTTTATTATCATTTTATAATCATTTTTTTAATACTAATTTAGAAGTTATTAAACGCTAGAATATCGTTAAATCGTTGAAAATTTGTGAAGCATTCGATGAGATTTCGACAAGATTAAAATGTGTACATTTTTATATTATTATAATAATATTATAATAATATAATATTATAATAATAAAATTTGTGAAGCATTCGATGAGATTTCGACAAGATTAAAATGTGTACATTTTTATATTATTATAATAATATAATATAATTATTATAATAATATTATATTATAATAATATAAAAATGTACACATTTTAATCTTGTCGAAATCTCATCGAATGCTTCACAAATTTTCAACGATTTAACGATATTCTAGGGTTTAATAACTCCTAAATTAGTATTAAAAAAATGATTATAAAATTCTATAATATTATTAAATAATAATATAGAATATTATAATTCTATATTATTATTAAATAATAACATAGAATATTATAATAAACGTTTTTTTAATACTGATTTTGAAGTTATTTAACGATAGAATGATAGAAAATTTGTGAAGCATTCAATGAGATTTCGACAAGATTAAATTATTGACATTTTTGGAGGATTCTGGATTTTTTTTAGATAAAATGTGCGAGTTCAGGTTGTAATTTCTTTTTTGCAAGCTTTTAGTAAGCTCTTGGTTTAAAAAATTGCATGTCAATGATTTAGATTGATAAAAAAAATCTGATAAAAATTACAAACACTCGCAGTTACTAAAATTGAATTATTCCGAAGTGGCAAAATTTTCTAAAAAAGCTGAATATTGTTTTATCGAAATTTCGTAGAATATTTCAAAAACAATATCGAATCTCGTAAATTTCTAAGATTAATGGGATAACTTTTTAAGTTGAATTTGCAATAATCATTGTCTGCATCAAATAGTTTTTGACAAAAAATTCGGCTATTTTTAAGCAAATTTTACAAGCCTAATATTTAAAAAATGTACAGTCTGCGTTGCTGCGAAATGTCCCTAAAAGTTCTGAGATAATCGTATTAATCTGAGACATATATAATGAAGCAGGTGGTTAAAATCAACTATATTTAACAGCCACCTTAATCCAGATTCCCCAAACTGCCTTTAACTACAATAACGAAGCCGCGTGATCTGATATTACGTAAAAGAATTTCGAATTTCGTGATAACGCACCGAAAAAAAAATATTGCGTTTCGATTCGAAATATCGTTAATACGATGCTACGTATTAATTGTGTGCCTTTCGGAGAAGGCAACTTAAATATGATTTATTATTATTATTATTATTATTGGAGAGAAGTTTTCGAGAAGCCATACAAGTTTTAAAGATTTATTATATATTCGGGAATTTGAAATACGCGTAAATAAAACGTCGGTAGTAAATTAAGGTTCACTAGGGTAATTAGTTGAGTAATAGAGAATTTATTTGATAGTTTGGGCAATCAAGAGAACAATCGTAATCTCAATAAGAAAATCATGCCTCTCTCCACTGTAGAATGTAGCGTCATTGATTGACGACTCACTCAGATAATTTTTTTAGTCCCTAGAATATAAATTTGCAATGTGAAGGAAAGAGGGAAGAAAAAGAGGAGAGGATTAAAAAAAAAATCAACGACCAACGATAGAACATTGCCAAAGATCCGACACTTTAACGTTTGGCTTTGGACCAGATCGACTCAAGTATTATACAAACGGCAATCCTAAATCAACGAGGATTTCCGCTGTTTTTTTTTGTTTTTTTTTGTACAGTTACCTGTACCAAATATTATGAAGAGTAATACGAGATACTTAATCTTGCTTATTAATAATAAATTAATCAAATGCGATGGTGTTCATATGGCTTCAGGCGCCAAACTTACAAATCTTTTCTTTTTCGATCAAAGTATCGCGTATTATTTTGTCGAGTATTTAATAGGAGGATCTCTCGGTTCATTCTACGGAAATCAAAACTAAGTCTACCATTTTTTAATGTAGATGTTGGAAAAAAAACGGATGTGTATTTTATACGCGATATTTTAATACCATAAATATTTCCGAGCGTTTTTTTTTGACAAAAGTTTTGTTTGATTGAAATTTGAGGATTTCGCGACAAGAGAAAAGCCGAAAGTTCATTTTTTTTCTTGAAAAAGACGTCGATTGTTTTTTTAAGTTTTTTTTCTTGTCGCAAAGGAAAATTCTAATTCAAACTGTTAGTTTTTTGGAAACTTTGACAACGATTTTCTTAAACATTTTCATACACAAATCGGTGAAATGCACCAATTGAACCTCCTTAATGGTATTTATTTGAAAGGATAGTGGAAGGAATTGTACGAGATATTAAAATGTTTTGCAAACTTTGTGAATCGTAAAATATCCACATGAATGAAATTGCGATAATCTTGTACGTGAATTTCGCGAAGAGCATTCCGCCTAAGATGCACGAAAGTTTGAGGCCTATAAAGACAATTTACACGTAGACGCTAGAAATTTATATACAATCTTTTACAATCTACGTTTAATCAAATAATCGTATTTAACGATGGTGACTGGAGAATTTTCTTTTGAAAACAAACAAACAAACAACAAAAAAAGTTATATACCATAAATTTTCTTATACGTTTATTGTATTAATATAACTATACACGAGCATATCAATAAAAGATTTACAACGGTATATTACAAGTTTTTTTCACGAGACTCCTGTGTGTAAAAAAAAACTCGAAACTACAAATTATCATTTTTTTTCTAAAACCTGAATCAACGCTTCACGAAGCGCGATATCTTTTTTATGTTTCTCGAACCTCCCAAAACTCTGAGAAATAACCGCGAAACAAAAATTATAAATAACAAAAACTGGAAGCAGAAAACGAAAATTATTAAAGCTATTATTAACAAAGTTGGCTAGTTTTCGGCGCTTATTTTGTTAATCACATTTAAAAAACTCAGATATCAGATTTGTGAAGTCTACAACAAATATTCAAAATGCTTCACACATAAATTTCGAATCGAAAGTTTAAGAAAAAAAACTTCATTAAAGATATTAAGTATTTGAATAATAATAATGCCAAAATATTTATAATAAATTAGTCCAAAGAAAAGTTCAATAAATTTCCAAAATATTCTTAAACGAAATAAAAATCAACGTCGAAAACTTGCGAATCTTTGCTATTCAAGTTATACTTAAATACAAAATAAAGAATTTCAAAATGCTTAACTAAATGTAATCTGAAGTATCACTGGTGAAAATTCGAGCAACAAAAATAACTTGTTATCACTGTTATCATCAGTTAATCGAAGCTGTTTGCCTACAAAAATGAACGTGCAGAATAAAAGTTGGTATATATTTTTGTAATTTTCTGGTTTTGTGGAAAAATACTGTCCTTTATTGATTTCGGTACAGGAGACGATTTACATCTACAGCAAAAAATGCGACAAAAAAAAACGTTAACAAAAAATGACGGTAATCACAAAACGTAACATTTTGTGGTCCCGTTGCGCTTTTTTAGTGTGGAAAAAATTTCATTTTCTCTCTCGATATTTACATCGTTACGGACAATGGAAAAAAAAGTATGGGTCAATATATGGGCGTAAAAAACGGTAAAGGATTCGAGTCGCATTACTCTTAAGCCTTTCCCGTTCGAAACTCACTGTTTTTTTTCTGTTAAGTTATAATTGATACGACATAACGTGTGAGTGATTATTTTACAGAGTTTGCCAATAATTGGCTCAACGTTTCTTACATTTTATTCGAGCCTAGAAAGTCTCGACAGTAAAGTGCAAATATTTTCCGCTAATTCTTTAAGAGCTCAGCTCTAATTTTGCACAATCTTTCAAGACGCTTTTTGCAATAATTTGCACTTTAATTTACTTGGAAAAACAAATTCCTCGTTCATTTGTCCCGCAATTTAACTATTATATGTTACATCAGTAACCCACAATGTCTGTCATTTTTTTGGCTTGACATTTTGAAAAAAAAAAATGAAAATAGCTCAGAAAATAAAATGACGACAACGAATTTATCTCGTTGCTCGTTGAATTTATTTTCCGAGTTTTTCGCGATAATCAAGGATAGAAATAATTATTAATAATTTTTCTTTATCTTACAGAATTTTTCGCCGAAATAATTTTATTAAAAAAGTTTACGTATATGATTTATAGACACTGTAGGTGACTTTTACAGAAAAAAAGGAACAACAAAATGTAGATAATTAAATAGTCGAAAAAAATCGTCATAGACCTTTTTCAAGGTAACGAGAGGTAGCCATCTTCGTCTGTGAGTTATTTAATCTTCAACGCGGCTATTTAAAAATAGCTTTTTCCGATTTTCCAAATTTTTAGTCCCTCGTGGTTTTGTGGTGTTTTGGCAAAACGAACGCCGCGTGAGGAGCCCACAGATTCATACTTTTAGTTGTTTTCATGATCGGTGTTATCCGCGGTTTGGGAATTCGCTTTGTGGCCATTTTCTCCTTCTCCGTTAAGGGAATAAAGTCTTTTACTTCCCTGAAATAATGAGATAGAAGAAAAACGTCATTTTTACTGTATTATCATTTTAACAGGGTTTTTTGTTAGCGGGAAAAAAAATGCTTGGTAATGTTTGAGAATAGCAAAAGCTACGAGGGTGGCTAAGAAGACTGTACCTACGAGGTTGGGTTGATGAATGATGTTTTGATCTTGTATGCGGCGGAGAAAATACGTAATCCGGTACATCAGCCA
The DNA here is from genome assembly GCA_963970395.1 of Ephialtes manifestator. Taxonomy (NCBI): domain Eukaryota; kingdom Metazoa; phylum Arthropoda; class Insecta; order Hymenoptera; family Ichneumonidae; genus Ephialtes; species Ephialtes manifestator. The sequence continues at coordinate 31,044,115 of OZ019975.1, read as the reverse complement.
TTTCTGCAAATATTTTAACAAGTATATTAAGTATCGGCTTAAACAGACATTATTGCAATAAATTATAAGAATAATCTTAATTTATGTTTAGCTTTTTATTTATTTGTAATTAATTTATATCTAGCTAAAGAATAAATTATTGATGGATTTTCAAAATCCAGAACAGAGTTGTAAATCCCCATTAATTCATGAGTTATAGTTTACAGTACAATTTGTTTTGTAATTATGATTTCATAATAATAATATGTAGTGATTATAAAATAGAGTGTAAACATTTGAATAGCTGAAAAAAATACTTATTTTCGCTTTAATATTGCAAGAAATGGTGGAAATAAGTAATGCATTACTTTCTTAATGCATTACTTATTTTTTTCCATTTTTTCAAAAGGATTACCGTGAATTTTTATTGAAAAATAATAATTTTTGCAGCCATTCCAAAGTTTAATCATCGTATCACAATCGCTTCATGTTATTATTATAAAATCATAATTATAGAGCTGATCGTATCATCATCATTATTTCTATAAGTATTAGGCATTTACAACTCTGATCCAGAACATTTTTATTTTTTATTTTCTGATTGCTTAATTTTTATTAAATAGTCTCTTATTTTTGGATTTCGGCAGTGAATAAGTTATGCCTTTTTGCCTCTTCTTTATAATCTAGGAAAAATAGGATTCAATTTAATTAACTAGATAGCTACTATTGTTCAACTATTACAATCGTCTCTTTTTCAAGAAAATTTTTCCGCTCGGTAAACAAAAAATTATAATTTTTAAATGATCAAAACTACCAAATATCTAAACGATCAATGTGTGAATATTGATTAATAAATTATTCTTTTCCATATAAAACTTGGCAAATATTACAAAAATAATTTTTTGGTATATATTTTTCAGAACAATTAAAATGTACGATTTTTCAGTACAAAACTTGCCATTCTGATCATCATCAGGTCCATCCTGAGCTCGATCCGGTGGTGAAAATTGAAAACTCTCTGTACCTTCGTTGCTTCTCTGCGACAATTTCCTCGTCCGTCTCTGTGGCAATTTTTCAACAATTTGATCCTCATCCTCTTCTCCGACGACCGTAGCCGACATAGTTCTCTTTCTTCTTACCGGCGCCTTTCTCCTCGTCGTCTTGGTTTTCGTCTCTGCCGTGATTTCCCCTTCCGAAGGTTCCTCTTCAATAGTATCTTCACTTATGGCACTTTTAACCGAGCCTGCTCGAGTTTTCCTCTTAATTTCAACCTGTGGCGGATCCATGCTAACCGCTCGCCTTTCCCTCACATTAGTGGCTCTCTTTTTTTCGCTAATTTTTCCCTTGTTTCCTGTATTAAAGATTTCCTCCTCTTCTTCCGGAATCGAAGAAATGGACGATAATCTTTTGCGTGAATTACCCGGACTGGCAGTTTTACTTCCAGCACTTTTTCCACCTCTAGTTTTGCTCGTTTCCTGAATAGATTCGTTGCTTTCTTCAATAATAACATCCTTACTAATGCTTCCACCTCTTTTCGCTCTTTGCGATGAATTTCGCGTAGAAATTTCCGTTTCTTTAGGCACAGAAGTCGCTCTTTTTCTCGTAGTTCTCTTCGTCGTAACTTCCGAAACTTCTTGACTTTCGTTGAGAGTTTCTTTCGCCAACGACGAAGCTCTCGTTGATCTTTTAGCTCTGCTAGTTTCAGGAGGTTCATTTTCCTCCGGAATTTCATTCACCACCGAAGACCCTCTTGTTGATCTTTTGGGTGCAGCAATTTCGCTGTCTTTACTAACGGAAGTAGCTCTTTTGCTTCTCGTTCTTTTGCTAGTTGCAGGAAGTTCTGCTGCAGTTTCATCGGCGAGTGAAACTTTCGAAGAGGATCTTGTGACTTTAACGGGAGTTTTAGGAGCTTCGAGAATTTCTCTCTGAGCTGAAGTCGTTTGTCTGGAGCTTCGCCTTACAGGAAGTTCATCTTCTCTCTGAGATTCGTCCAATGCCTTTGCTGCAAAAATTTCCTTGGCTAAAGAAACAGATCTTCGCATTCCTCCTTTTTTAATTGGACTTTCCAATCCCACGGATGTTGTACGAGTGATTTTGTTGTCAGGCGATGGAAAAACGTCCGTTGCCAATGAAGAAGCTCTTCGTAGTCTCGATTTAACGAGGGGAGATTCGGGCAAAGGCGAAGCCGGCAATTGTTGAGCAACCGAAGAAGCTCGACGCGATCTCGTGATTCTCGAAGGCGTAATATCCGCATTTACCAAATTTTCTTCGCTCGTTTGTGAATTCTTTGATTTGCTCGGCGTGACAGAAGCGATTTTTGAAAGTCTCGTTGATTGTCTTCCCTTCTTAACCGGCCCAGTTTCGCTACTTTCCGATTCTCTTTCGCTGTGTTCGCTCTCAACGTTAGACGCAACATTTTCGGCAAAACTGCTTGAACTTGGAACTATTTCCTCGCTGTTTGTTTTCGAAATAGTTGACAGAGATTTTTTTCGCGAATCGACGTTTTTCCTGGTGGAAAATATCGAGGAATCGAAACTGCTGTCCTCTTCGTTCGTGACTCTCTCGCTGTCGGCACGCGACGAGTTTTTCACTTGAGAAAATTCGGAAGAATCGTAAGTACTGTTGGACTCGTCGTCGGTTATATTTGGATTTTCTTCGCTGTTGTATCTGCTCATTTTTTCAATGGAAATTGTTTTTTCTAGGAGATCGTTATTGGCGGTCGTTGGTTCGTTCGTCAATGACGTTTCGATACTCCTAGAAGACTCGTCGTCTGTGATATTCAATTCCTCCTGCGCTATTTTGGATTCTTCGTGAAAACCATTATTCGCTGTTGGATCTTCGGTCATTGCGATGGATTTTTCACTCTGTTGCTCTTCTGTTTGCAGTGAATTCGATAAACTCTGAAAAACTTCTTCATTCTCGTCATCGTCATCGTCTTCTTCGTACTTAAGAGCCATTAATTCGTCGTCATAATCGTCCGATGGTTTTATAGATTCAGTTTCTTCGGTGCGTTGGGAAATTTCTTCGCTTTCGGTTTTTTGCGAGGAAATTTTGTGGAAATTTTCGTGTTTCTCTTCCTCTTCCTTTTGTTCTTCTTCCTGACGTTCGGAAGAATCTCGAAGACTCTGCATTTGACTTTCTTCAAGCATCGTAGAGCTCTGAATAGTGGGAAGAGTAACATTCTCTCTCCTATCGCCAGATTCCAAATTAAACTCCAAATCAGCTCGTGATCTTGTATCCGAATCTCTGTCGAGTCCAAAGCCATCAACTTCCATCAAAACCTCCGAATTTTTGTCCTCATCAGCATCAACGCTGTATTTTCTAACGCTGCTTTTCGTAACCGATTTAACTTCAATTTGTCTGCTGAATCTGCTGAAATTATCGCTGTTTTCAAAAATTCCAGCGATGCTACCGAAATCTCGACCTTTTTCGACGGACTGTTCGGAAAAAGAGCTCACGGTTGTTCGCTCGCTCGTTTCACAGTCTTGCTTTTCATATTTCGCGACGGAAACATTTTCGAAACTCGTATCGGATGACAAAATCGACGTCGAGTAAATAGAAGTCGATAACAACGAAGCTCTTCTCGAAGCAGCAACGATATTTTTCCCTTCACAAGCAGACAAATCACTGGAAATTTTCGTGGAATCTGAAAGCGTTGGAGTCCACGATTGATTTCTAGACAATTCGCTAGATTTCGTCAAGGATCTTCGTAATAAATCGCTCGAGGAATCGTTTGCTAAAGGATTACTTCTTCTAAGACTCGGTCGAGGTCTTGGGCCTGAAGAGACTCTTCTACTAGCGAAGGAACTGTCAGATAGAATCGTACTTTCACTGAGCGATTTGCTGCTAACATTAGGACTGAAGAAAACTTCCTTTTCCTCGTCTTCCCCTTCAGAAGAATTTGCTGAGGAGCCAGAAATTTTGGCGGTGCTTTTATCAGCTTCGCAACTTTGTTCGGCAACATCTCCTCGCGCCAAACTTTCCTCAGCATCCACATTTTCCTCTTTATCATCCATCGACGTTTCGGCTCTTTGCTGTCCGATGCTAAATCTGATCTGTCGTGGTTTTCGCTCTTTTTCCTCGGCAATTTCTCCGGAAATGGCGTTAGAAATTCCTGGTGAAGTGGAATCGCGAATCATCTGACGAATCTTGAGAATAGAGTGCGGAGTTTCAGCCGGAGTATTTCTCGCGCTTATAATTTGATTTTTTCGCTTAACGAGCGGCGTATCGAAAACCATACTCATTCCAACTTCCTTACCGTCCGTTTTATCCGATGTTTCATTGACATCAGCGGTTCTTCGACGTTTCCGCTCTTCGCCGTTGTTATAACCGACGATTCCCTCGTCTTCGTGTTGCAGATCGTCGAGTCTACGTTTGCCGTAAGGTTTTTTAACGCGTTCGACGAAAAGCACGGAATTAGTGTCGACGTTAGCTGCCGGAATTCTCAGAGACGAGCAGGGCGCGCTTATAAATGGAATCTGCGATCTTTTGCCTCGCAAAAATGTCTCCTTCGCTTTTTTAATAACGGTCTCGTGTATTTCTCGAATTTTGGCGCGACTTTTGTAGTGCGACATCGGACGTGGATATCTCGAGTCTGGATCGATATCCAAAACTCTTGATGTCATATTTCCCGAGAATTTTCTCGTTATTTCCGGCAAAGTCGCGTTGTAAGCCATGAAAATGGTCTGCGAAGCTGGTTGCTTATTTTTCTGAAAATTTCCTCTTCCACTTGGCAAACTTACGGGATAAACTGTGCTGGCTTCTGCGTAACGACAACGCTGAAGATAATACAAAAGTCGCGTGTCATCGGACTTGGAATTCTCGAGGAATTTAACAAAAGCTTCTTCCTCTTCGGAATCCAAAGCCAAGTGAAGAATATCGTTGAGTTTTCCATATATTTTACAGGCTTGAAAGAAACGCGTTAGCAATTGTGTGTAATGCGATGGTGGACGTCGATGAAAAGCCGATTGAACCAAACCGTGTTGCACAGATAAACTTATGACTGTTCCTTGATCTTCCAGCGAAGATAACGGAGGTTTTCGCACTCTGAGATAAATCAGAGCGAGTTTATTCTGATTATTACGAATAAGAGTCCTGAGAACGAATTTATGGTGCCAATCTTTGACGTCTGAGTCGGAGACTAATTGGCCGGTCATCATATCGATAAATCCATGATAATCTTCGTGATCCAAATGCCACAGAGCTTGTGTGAGTTTAATGAGACTCGGGCTGAGTTTAAAAGCCGAAGGATATTTAATCAGTTGATCAACACCAGGACAAGAGCTTGGCAAAAGCATAGCAAGGTCCATAAGCAGATAAATCGTAATCTGATGTTTGTTCTCCATTTCGTTGGAATCTTGCGTGTAACAATCCGTCAAATAGCTTCGTAAAAGCGATTGAAGCGAGGGAGGAGGATAATTTCCTCCGGCGCTTAATTCTCCGCCTTCTCTTTCCCACTGAGACTTTAAGGGCAAACATTCGCGACTGACAAGCTCGTCGATAAATAAATGATGTTCCTCGATGATATTATTCAACATTTTCGCCCTAAATTCTTGTCTCTTCTCGCGATAAATCGTCGCGAGTCTCTCAAAGGGAAATGGAATCTTCAGAGAAAATCCTATAGGCAAAGTTGATTCGTCCTCGAGTTCCTGAGTCTCCGGAAGTAGACCAACGTCATAGAACCAAAGTAGAACTTGAAGATAAGTCGAGACTCTTCCCAACACGCGTTTTTGCTTCGTAAGATCGACAGAATCTATCATAAGTTTTGCCACGACGTTGGAAAGACATTCCAATTGTTGAGCAAACAATCGTAGAGTTTTAACCTCAGCTTCGCCGATGCTGCTTTCCGATCCGTCGTAAAGTGGAATGCACAAACGATGAGCCGTGAGTTTAATCGTAGAAGCTCGTTCCATTCCCCAGCGAATAAATGCGTGAAATAAATAAGATGCGCTACCATCCGACCATTCGTTGGCGCATTTTAACAAAAATTGCGACCAACGCTGCTCGAGACAAAGCGAGAGAAGACTTTCGCGCTGAAAGTCTTTCGTGCTGTTGAAGGAAATTTCAGCACTGCTTGGTATTAAACCCGCGGATAAACAGCGAGTAAATGTCTCGGTAGGTTCAATTAGTATAACAGGACCGGCTATCGACATTTCGCGCAATAATTCAGCCTGCAAACCTCGCGTCATCCAAAAAGACAATCTATCAGTGCTGAGCTCAATCCACTCGAGTGACAGCGAATTTGGAAAGAAAAGTTCTTCCGGTGGTGTTTGTCCGTTACTGGCAAATTCCTTCAAACTCGCTGGCTGATAACAAACGTTTATTATCGCGTTTTCCTCGTCAATCTCACGATTTCGCGTTCTGTAACTCGCGAGAAAAGTATTTGGATTTTGTGACTCTCCGACAGTGTGTGGCATTTGTTCTTTGTACCATTGATTGAGATCGAAGAGAAGAGTTTGAGTTTTTAAGAGGCTTATCAATAAAAGACTATCTTCGCCACGTTTGTTTCCCGATTCCGTTTGTTCTGGATTACTTTCGCGTATTATTGGACAGATGCTCGTTATTGCGTTGCCTTCGTCGAGCTCAAGCTCGAATTTTAAACTCGGATCGCTCTCGAGATTGAAATATGCGTTTGAACCCTTGTCGCAGTATTTTCGCTCGAAAAGCATCGCGTACATTCGCAATATTGGAGGTAGGCGAGAATTTTCTTCCTGATAACCTGCCCATAAATAACAGAAGGGCCTCGGGTCGTCTGTTGGCTCCAATAATGCTAAATGACTCACTGACATGTTTTCTTCCATTGGAGGACTCACCCATCGCACAGAACCGTCCAATTGCCATATTATTATTCGGCCCAAACAACCAGATATTAAACAACCGATTTTACGGCAACATATCATCGAGGAGGTTAGAGATTCTTGGTAGAGCGATGAGGATTCGAACTCTTCGCGGTTGAAGCCTATATATTGTTCGAGGCCTGTGAAATCATGAAAAATGGACAAGAATTATTAAATTATATTCTCTATAATTAGAATTTAGAAATCAAAGTTGTAAATATTTCATTACTTTCGATATCTGCACTATTGGTTCACTTATTTCATGAATATTTTAATGCCCATTATTTTTTTTAAGGAAATACAATTTTGGAGGTAAAGTAGATGAATATCTTATTTTTTTATTTAAAAAAACTGTTTTTTTTTTGGTAATGGAGTTTTTAACATTAATTTAATGTTAACAGATAAAAATAATTTATTGCTTCCTCATAGAGGAAGCTTTGTTTTCGTGAAAAATTTTTTTTTCGAGATTTTCATGTCAGTATGCTTAGAATCACCTAAAAATTCGAGAAAAGTGGTCTAGAAAATATGTCTGTATGTGTGTATGTGTGTGTGTGTGTGTGTGTGTGTGTGTGTGTGTGTATGTATCCAGACACTGAAAATTCAATTGCCCATAACTCACGAACGGCACGATGGATCTAGCTAAAATTTTGCACGCAGGTAGAGTATTGACTCCTCTGTTATTGACGTGATTTTTAATTAAATGTATCAATGTAAACAGATTTTATGCAATTTTTAATTTTTTCAAAAAATGTCGTGATCGCTCTAACTTTCGTAAAAGTTCGCCAATTTAGCTAAATAGTTCTTTATAAATGAAGACACGTTAAATGACGTTTGGTATTGAATTTCAGCGAAATCGGTAAAGCGGTTCCGATTTTATAGAATTTTGAATTTTTCGAAAAAAATACATTTTGCTCTAAATTACGTCGAATCTTGAGAAATGAACCGAAATGTTGTACAGTCGGAAAATAACATACAGCCCCGCTGTGTACGCAATTTGGTGATGATCGGTAAAGTGGTTGGGGTTTTACGGCTTTTTGAATTTTTTAATAAATGTAGAATTTCGCTCATAAGTTCCGCGAAAGTTAAGAAAGTAAGATAAAATAAAAAGAATTAAAAATAATAATCGTCGCGAAATGGAGAAAAGCAGATATTGTAGAAAAGGCAGATCCGCCTTTGATGTCGTCGTCCTCGTCGTCGTCGTCGTCGTTGTTGTCGTCGTCCTCGTCGTCGTCGTCGTCGTCGTCGTCATATTTAAATATACATTATCACATTCACTTTCGGAAACGCTCTAATAATCACGAAATAACGTAATAACGAAATAGAAAGAGCGAATCCACAACATGTATATTTATCTAATTAAAACAAGGATGCAAAGTAGAACCTTGCACATTGCTTCCTCATTATTTTTCGCGTTTTACAAAGCTTCCTCTATGAGGAAGCCAAAAATTGAATAACATACTTTCTCATAGAGGTAGCTTTGTAAAACGCGAAAAATAATGAGGAAGCAATGTGCAAGGTTCTACTTTGCATCCTTTTTTTTTAGTCGTTTTTATTAAAAATTTAAATGTAATTTTAACATCTATGATTTTTTAAATTGCATTGGAGAAAATCTAAATTTTATTACTGATGTGAAGGATATTTAGAAAAAATTATTACTTTAGCATGATTTATGAAACAAATAAATAATGTGAGATCAAAAGTAATGGGGAAATTTGTTCTTAAGGATTTTATAGTGATTTACTTACGGCTGTCGATAAAATTGTACGCCATATGTTTTTCTCTGATGGATTTATGCCGCGACGTTTCGTTGCGTTCCGAAAAATCTAATTCCGCTGGACTGGATTCATCCGCGACGGTCTCATCAGCGTCTGGACCTTCCCAAGATGTTCGTCTCAGATCTACGATAAGGTGATGGAGATTTCGCAACGCAACACACGCGATTCCGCTATTTTCTCTGATAAAATTTTCTACTCTCTTGTCGCCAAAATCTTCCCATTCTGCTCCGCCAGTTACTATGCAAACTTGTTCCACACCGGCTGGCATCTAAAAACAATTACAATCTATAAAATCTGCAGCCAATTTTTGTTAAATAAATTAATGCATATTTATTATCACTAATCTTCGCAGTATAGTAAAAATTAATCAAATATCGATTTTTATTTGTTCAAATTACTCTCAAAATATTCTATTCATACACCAAATATTGGGATACAAAAAAAAATTAAACATCTAATTTTTTTCAACCTTTCCCACAGAACATTTAAAATCTATAAAATCTGCAACCAATTTTTGTTAAATAAATTAATGCATATTTATTATCACTAATATTCACAGTATAGTAAAAACTAATCAAATATCGATTTTTATTTTTCCAAATTACTCTCATAATATTCTATTTATATACCAAATATTGAGATCAAAAAAAAATTAAACAACTAATTTTTTTTCAACCTTTTCCACGAAACAATTAAAATCTATAAAATCTGCAGCCAACTTTTGTTAAACAATTTAATGCATATTTATTGTCCCTAATATTCGCAGTGTAATAAAAATTAATCAATAGTCTATTTTTATTTGTTCATATTATTCTTAAAATATTCATTTCATACACCAAATATTGGGATCCAAAAAAAAATTAAACATATAATTTTTTTTTTCAACATTTTTCACAAAACAATTAAAATCTATAAAATCTGCAGCCAATCTTTGTTAAATAAATTAATGCATATTTATTATTACTAATATTCACAGTATAGTAACAATTCATCAAACATGTATTTGTATTTGTTCAAATTACTCTCAAAATATTAATTTCATACACCAAATATTATGATCAAAAAAAAAAAATTAATGAACTAATTTTTTTCCAACCTTTCCACAGTATAAAAACACTTTTGTGCTTCTGTTAATTTTGGAATATGTATAATAATAATAACAATAATAATTTTATTTAATGGATTTCTCCTTTACATTCAATTACAAGTGAGTTTTTAATTAATGTATTCCTGACTTTATTTATTTAATTTTTTCTTTGCTACTCTATTATTATTCAATATATATTTATCTGTTTTTTGTTATAATCTGGAATTTACAAATTGTGTACTCTATACTTAAAACTTAAAAAGAATGTAAAAGAAGAAATCCGTTAATGAATTAACTTAAATTAAATTAATTTAATAATAAATTAAATTAAATTAAATTATTTGTATTTAAGTATAATCTTGATTGCTTGCATTCTGAAGAAGTAAAATACTCAATTGAGCACAAAAAATATATTTTTTTGCACTATGATAGACAGATAAAAAAAAAATGACAAAAACAATGACAATACATATATGATAATGAAAAGGCTTACCCGTATTGCTCTGAGGACTTGAGAAGTCGAGCAATCAAAAACGCACAACAATCCCGACGAGTCTCTAACTCTATTAGCTCCATTATCCAATCCGACAAGTAGCAACGGTACTTGTCCAGGTTGCGCAGGAAATGCGGCAACGCACGTTACTTTGTCTCTGAAAGTCCACGAGCTGATACTCGTGCCAGTTTTGACATTGACAACGACAAGTCGAGGGCCGCAGCTTAGCCAAGCGTAATTAGCATCCTCAAAAAAGTTGCCCAATCGAGCGAAGCTGCCGTTATAACCTGGTGATCCTACCGGAGGAATCCCATCGTCGTCTGTACAACTGTTTGATTTATCCCAAATTGATAATTGAAGATCTATAGATCTGCGCACCTGCATAAACAATTATTTCTAATTAAAACTCCGGTATTAAAACAAAACACAAAAAAAAATGACGCCAAATACGAGAGTTTGTGTTCGATGATGATTTTTTTTTTTCAAAATAGTTCAAAGTTTCGATGAAATGTTGTTTCGTGTTTTTAAGGTTATGATAAGTAAAAAAGTAATTATTGACTTACCTCGCATTTCGTGTCCTCGAGTTGCTTCATATCTCAATCGAAAATGTAAACTCGCATCGGAGAATAATCATCGGGAAAAAAAAAACGGTTTCAAACGCTTTTTTTTAGGTTATGTGCGCGGTGTGGTTACGGTTAATTTGTTCGAATTGTTGGACGCAAACTATTTACAAATATGTGGATATATAAATTTGAGGTTTTTACACTTAAATATCGAGCCAATTATCGACGACACAATTTTTCACTCCTTTATATCACTTTATTAATGCGAAATTTTTAGTCACTCCATCGCACGAGTGTAACCATTTTAAAACCGCCAATACACATTGACCGTGTAAAGCCAGCGGCAAGTGCTGCCAACTTACAAAAAACATCGAATACAATTGTCATTTTCAAAAACCAAGTTATGTGTTTTTGTTTATACGAACAATTAGCAAGATTTATTAGTGCAATTTATTGCGCAATTTTCGAGGATACTCTAATCGATATAAATACATCGGTTAAAAATAATCTTCGAGGCGCGAAAAATGACAAAAATTGTCATTATGTATCTGCCAATCCTGTAGGCCAATAATTTCCGCAGCTTCACTCAATAACAAATCGGTAAATAGCTCCAACGGCCAGAAAGCGAAGTCGTGACTTCTCGTAGCACGACGAAATTTTTTTATTCACGAAAGAACAAATTTTGATTGTTTAGTAAAAGAAAATCAAGATGGATTTGCTTGGATCTATTCTAAACTCCATGGACAAACCTCCGGCAGTGAGCGACAAGCAAAAAGCGATGATGAAAAGTCAGTTGATTCATAACCTCAGTGTGAATTTTTTTTAGTGTCAAAGAAAAAAAATTTTCTTCGTTTAACAATAATAATTTTTTTTTTTTGTGCATAGAACAACGCGAGGATCACGAAAAATGCCGAAAGGTCGAAGCTGAGAGACTCAAAGTTTTTCGAGAAAAGGTTTGTCCATTTTTCTGACTCCGAAATAATGAAGTTTTGATAAATCGTTGATTGGTTTTGTTTTTATTGTTGTTGTTGTGGCGGCAAATGGCGGGTTTTTAGATTGAAGAAAAAGTCAACAAATTCCTGCAGAATGACAAGGCCAAGGATTATAAATTTCCACCCATGGATCAAGTCCATAGAAGCATTGTGTAAGTATCGGAGTAAAAAAGGAATTTATGTTGCGTATTTATTTACTTAGTTGAGATAAATATTTGTGATATACTTCATTTCGCAATAATAATTGCGATGATTTATAAAAAGATTTCGAAGGATTTATCACATGTACATTAACAAACAAATGGTTGAGTCAATTAGACAAACACAAAAAAATAATCGGTTATAATAATAATAGTTATTATTTAATAATTAAAGAGAAACGTAATAAGAAACTTTTAGAAGATTCCATTTTTATTCATGTTGAACCGTCGATTTTTTTCATGTATGATTTCCTGAAGAATATTCTTGAATTTTGCAAATTGTCATTTTTAAGCAGTTTTTTGAGACAATTTAAAAAATAAAATTCATGAATTATCATAAAACTTAGGTGAAATATGCAAAGCCTGAATGAAAAATATTAGAAAATTTTTAATTCCCATTTCTGAAAATTAAAAAAAAAATGATTGTCAAGGATTTATCACATATACATTAACAAATTGTTGAGTCAATTAGACAAATACAAAATCAATAAATAATCAGTTATAATAGTAATAATAAAAATAGTTATTGTTAAATAATTAAAGAGAAACGTAATAAGAAACTTATAGAAGATTCCATTTTTATTCATGTTGAACAGTCGATTTTTCTCATGTATGATTTCGTGAAGAATATTCTTAAATTTTGCAAATCGTCATTTTTAATCAGTTTTTTGAGACAATTTAAAAAATAAAATTGATGAATTATCCTAAAACTTAGGTGAAATATGCAACGCCTGAATGAAAAATATTAGAAAATTTTTAATTCCCATTTCTCAAAATTAAAAAAAAAAATGATTTTCAAGGATTTATCACATGTACATTAACAAATTGTTGAGTCAATTAGACAAATACAAAATCAATAAATAATCAGTTATAATAGTAATAATAATAATAGTTATTGTTAAATAATTAAAGAGAAACGTAATAAGAAACTTTTAGAAGATTCCATTTTTATTCATGTTGAACAGTCGATTTTTTTCATGTATGATTTCCTGAAGAATATTCTTAAACCTTGCAAATTATCATTTTCAAGCACTTTTTTGAGATAATTTAAAAAGTAAAATTCATGAATTATCCTAAACCTTATGTGAAATATGTAACGCCTGAATGAAAAATATTAGAAAATTTTTAATTCCCATTTCCCAAAATTAAAAAAAAATGATTTTCAAGGATTTATCACATGTACATTAACAAATTGTTGAGTCAATTAGACAAATACAAAATCAATAAATAATCAGTTATAATAGTAATAATAATAATAGTTATTGTTAAATAATTAAAGAGAAACGTAATAAGAAACTTTTAGAAGATTCCATTTTTATTCATATTGAACAGTCGATTTTTCTCATGTATGATTTCCTGAAGAATATTCTTGAATTTTGCAAATTGTCATTTTTAAGCAATTTTTTGAGACAATTTAAAAAATAAAATTGATGAGTTATCCTAAAATTTATGTGAAATATGCAATGCCTGAATGAAAAATATTAGAAAATTTTTCCCATTTCCCAAAATTAAAAAAAAAAATGTAATAATTTCAAAGTAAAAAAAAAATTGTGGACATTCAAACAGGCAATTAATTTTATCTGAACAAAAATAAATATATTGTATAGAAAAATAATTATAGAAAATGAAGAAAAAAATCAAAGTAAAAAAAAAATTGTGGACATTCAGAGTAAACAGGCAATTCATTTTATCTGAACAAAAATAAATATATTGTATAGAAAAATAATTATAGAAAATGAATAAAATGTATGTATTAAACTTTTTTAATTCCATAAATTATATTAGATAAAAAATTTAAAAATTTGAAAAAATGGACAATGTAATAATATTATATTTTTAGTCACGACGTGGCTGAAGTTGCTAGTGTATGGGCTTATTCGTTTGGAGAGGAAGGAATCGACAGGCACATAGTAATTTTCAAACGAGAACACGCTCCTTCAGAGGATCATCTTAACGCATTGCGCAGGGGTGAAAAATGGAGCGAAGAAATCGGAAAAAATTTGCAAGTAGCCAGGGAGAGACAAGCCAAAGAAGACGCGGAAGCTTTTGCATCCAGAAAGCGAAAGAGTAACGATTTTGTGCCAAATTCAAATTATAAAGACAAGTACGAGCACTTGATTGGCAAAGAATCAGCTTTGGAGGCTGCAAGAAAAACAGAGGCCAACAGTAGCTACGGATGCGGTAATATAAAACATTCATTTTTAATCACTAACTTTTTCTCAGCATTACTAGAAAAAATTATAATTAATATTTCTGTAAATCTTGATTTTTTAAATACCGACGAAATATTACAAAATTCAATATAAAAGGAATTTCCTCTGATAAATAAATAAAATCAAGCTAACAGAATATTATGAAAAACTTCAGCCGTTTTATAATACGAGAGATTATTTTTTTCTTTACTCTCGACGTTTCCCAAAATTTTAAAATCTGATAATGTCGAAATATTTAATTTTTACAAAGTTTCGGTTATGAGGAATTAATTTTAAAATGTAAGGAATTATCATTATAATTACTTACAGTTCCGAGTGAAAATAAAAAGGATCAACGCAGCATAGAACAAACTCTTGCTGATATCAGAGCTAAGAAGAAGAAGTTGGAAGCGGCCAATGAAATTGTTACATCCAAACCAGACTGCGACAAATCAGAATGATAAGACACTTTACTTATGATCAATTAATGTAACACTTGTAATGTCATTGCGTTCATTGTAAATACTTAGGCATTCAGCGATTATATACGTACTTAAACGTACGTTGTATTCGATCACTAGTTAATTATTCGAATTAATTGCGACCAGAGCGATGTATCTGAGATTCTTAAATGAAATGAAACTTTACTTCTTTCCGTTTGGAAATCGTCTGACTAATATTTGTTTTTAACAACCAAAAATCTTCCTTTTTCTGGACACAATATTTTTTCAATGAAAAATAAGATGTTATATTAGTTACTTTTATTATTTACAATATTTTACAAGGAGATTGGATATATATAATCTCGATTCAACAACTAATCTCAGCCTAGAGGTATTCGGTTGTACTGTATTTAGGAACTGAAGTTCTAGGCGCTGGTCTCGGCTTCGTTGGACTCGAAGACTCCAAAATTATCTGTTCCTTCAGAGCTTTCAGCTTTGTGAATTCTTGGCCTGTTGTACTTTTGTATAATTCTAATCCTCTGTCTATTATAACGTCGCTCACGTAGCTCGAATTTTCTTGCACGAGTTTTCTCTGGAAAATGATAATTAAAGGATTAGAGGAAATTAATAAAATTACTTGGCGTTGATTTTGAGGAAAATTTGAAATGAAAAGCACAAAAATAATAGTTTTTTTTTACAGTTTGAAGTCTAATTAATTACGAAAAAAACTAACATAATCCGAAGTTGCGATGTTATTATTCAAAATAGTTCTGGTTATTGAAACTATGAATTCCGACGTATTTTGAGATCAACATTTTTTAAAAATCTACAATATCTTTATTTTGTAATCAACGGAAAATTCTGTACATCCTTGAAACGATCTTTTGATAAAACATTCAAAATATTGTTGACGGAAAAATAAAAAAAGTAAAAACTAAAAAAGCAGTCATCATAATTTAAATAAATCTTTAGCGATAATTTTCCAGATTGGAAAACTAAAACTATAACGAAAATTTCTTCGTTTTTTGACAAATTTTGAATATGAAAATTGTCCCTTAATAATAAATCAGAGAACTTATCAAAATGTTTTTTTTTATTTAAGAAATAGCTTTAGAAATTTGATTAACGTACCTCTTGTCTCAACTTGGGATTGGAGAGCGAAGTTACGAGATGCTGAACTTGAGCTCGCATTACGGAAATCAAAACTCCATCGATAGTGAATATGAGCTCGGGGGTCGCGACACTCAGACAATCTTCGAGAAGACCTACGTATAATCTTGCAAAAGCGATCGTGTTACTCGTGAGCGAAATCCAACAGTCGCTTGTAAGACAATTGGGAGGCACGCTGATACCAAGATCATCCAGTTCTGTCAAAAGTTTCTGAAGATTCTGACTAGTTTGGAGATTGGAAGGCCGCCAGCTATCCTCGGCTGCGCGAACCTTTACTGCATCCACGTATTTCTCGCCCGAGTCTTGTAATGCTCGGGCCAATGGTGATCGCAGCTGGCCATCCAGTTGATAACGAAAATCCATTCCCAGTTGAGTCAACTGAGGCAATTTTAAAACGTAATTCAATATTAAGTTATGTTGAAAACGTACAATTTGAATGCGAATGCATTCGGCTTATCTTCTATCTTTATTCATTTTTTTTAACGAGAATTCAAAGATCCGGTCGGAAAATGCAACCTAAATTTTTTTTAAATTCAAGATATCGAATTTTGGCTTTCACTATCGTTCTCAAGTCGCATATTGTACCTCAGAAAGTACCGGTTACATGCCTTTTTACGATGATTTTTAAAACAGTCACTTTTGGTCGGTTCTTCACAGATCCGACTTTTAGTCGGAAAATCCAACCTAAAGAACCTAAATTATTTTTTCTTCAAGATATCGAATTTTGGCCTTCACTATCGTTCTCAAGTCGCATATTGTACCTCAGAAACTACCGGTTACATGCCTCTTTACGATGATTTTTGAAAAAGTCACTTTTGGTCGGTTCTTCACAAATCCAACTTCGTGTCGAAAAATCCAACCTAAAGAACCTAAATTTTTTGTTCTTCAAGATATCGAATTTTGGTCTTAACTATCGTTCTCAAGTCGCATATTGTACCTCAGAAACTACCGTTTACATGCCTTTTTACGATGATTTTTAAAAAAGCCACTTTTGGTCGGTTCTTCACAGATCCAACTTTTGGTCGAAAAATCCAACCTAAAGAACCTACATTTTTTGTTCTTCAAGATATCGAATTTTGGCCTTCACTATCGTTCTCAAGTCGCATATTGTACCTCAGAAAGTACCGGTCACATGCCTTTTTACGATGATTTTTAAAAAAGTCACTTTTGGTCGGTTCTTCACAAATCCAACTTTGTGTCGAAAAATCCAACCTAAAGAACCTAAATTATTTCTTTTTCAAAATATCGAATTTTGGCCTTTACTATCGTTCTCAAGTCGCATATTGTACCTCAGAAAGTACCGGTTACATGCCTTTTTACGATGATTTTTAAAAAAGTCAATTTTGGTCCGTTCTTCACAAATCCAACTTTTTGTCGAAAAATCCAACCTAACGAACCTAAATTATTTTTTTCTCCAAGATATCGAATTTTGACCTTCACTATCATTCTCAAGTCGCATATTGTACCTCAGAAACTACCGGTTACATGCCGTTTTACGATGATTTTTGAAAAAGTCACTTTTGGTCGGTTCTTCACAGATCCAACTTTTGGTCGGAAAATCCAACCTAAAGAACCTAAATTATTTTTTCTTCAAGATATCGAATTTTGTCCTTCACTATCGTTCTCAAGTCGCATATTGTACCTCAGAAAGTACCGGTTACAAGCCTTTTTACGATGATTTTTGAAAAAGTCACTTTTGGTCGGTTCTTCACAAATCCAACTTTTTGTCGAAAAATCCAACCTAAAGAACCTAAATTATTTTTTCTTCAAGACATCGAATTTTGGCCTTCACTATCGTTCTCAAGTCGCATATTGCACCTCAGAAAGTACCGGTTACATGCCTTTTTACGATAATTTTTGAAAAAGTCACTTTTGGTCGGTTCTTCACAGATCCAACTTTTCGTCGAAAAATCCAACCTAAAGAACCGAAATTATTTTTTCTTCAAGATATCGAATTTTGGCCTTCACTATCGTTCTCAAGTCGCATATTGTACCTCAGAAGCTACCGGTTACATGCCTTTTTACGATGATTTTTGAAAAAGTCACTTTTGGTCGGTTCTTCACAGATCCAACTTTTGGTCGAAAAATCCAACCTAAAGAACCTAAATTTTTGTTTCTTCAAGATATCGAATTTTGGCTTTCACTATCGTTCTTCGTTCTCAAGTCGCATATTTTACCTCAGAAAGTACCGGTTACATGCCTTTTTACGATGATTTTTAAAAAAGTCACTTTTGGTCCGTTCTTCACAAATCCAACTTTTTGTCGAAAAATCCAACCTAACGAACCTAAATTATTTTTTTCTTCAAGATATCGAATTTTGGCTTTCACTATCGTTCTCAAGTCGCATATTGTACCTCAGAAAGTACCGGTTACAAGCCTTTTTACGATGATTTTTGAAAAAGTCACTTTTGGTCGGTCCTTCACAAATCCAACTTTTTGTCGAAAAATCCAACCTAAAGAACCTAAATTATTTTTTCTTCAAGATATCGAATTTTGGCCTTCACTATCGTTCTCAAGTCGCATATTGCACCTCAGAAAGTACCGGTTACATGCCTTTTTACGATAATTTTTGAAAAAGTCACTTTTGGTCGGTTCTTCACAGATCCAACTTTTGGTCGGAAAATCCAACCTAAAGAACCTAAATTCTTCTAAATTCAAGATATCGAATTTTGGCCTTCTCTATCGTTCTCAAGTCGCATATTGTACCTCAGAAAGTACCGGTTACAAGCCTTTTTACGATAATTTTTGAAAAAGTCACTTTTGGTCGGTTCTTCACAAATCCAACTTTTTGTCGAAAAATCCGACCTAACGAACCTAAATTATTTTTTTTCTTCAAGATATCGAATTTTGGTTTTCATTATCGTTCTCAAGTCGCATATTGTACCTCAGAAAGTACCGGTTACATGCCTCTTTACGATGATTTTTGAAAAAGTCACTTTTGGTCGGTTCTTCACAAATCCAACTTTTTGTCGAAAAATCCAACCTAAAGAACCTAAATTATTTTTTCTTCAAGATATCGAATTTTGGCCTTCACTATCGTTCTCAAGTCGCATATTTTACCTCAGAAAGTACCGGTTACAAGCCTTTTTACGATGATTTTTAAAAAAGTCTCTTTTGGTCGGTTCTTCACAGATTCAACTTTTGGTCGAAAAATCCAACCTAAAGAACCTAAATTCATTCAAATTCTAGACATCTAATTTTGTCCTTCACTATCGTTCTCAAGTCGCATATTGTACTTCGGAAAGTACCGGTTACAAGCCTTTTTACGATGATTTTTAAAAAGTCACTTTTGGTCGGTTCTTCACAGATTCAATTTTTGGTCGAAAAATCCAACCTAAAGAACCTAAATTCTTTCAAATTCAAGATATCTAATTTTGGCCTTCACTATCGTTCTCAAGTCGCATATTATACCTCAGAAAGTACCGGTTACATGCCTTTTTACGATGAATTTTAAAAAAGTGACTTTTGGTCGGTTTTTCACAGATCCAACTTTTGGTCGAAAAATCCATCCTTGAACCTCGACACAAAATATACTGATGTGCAAAGAAAAATGTTTAGACTATTTTGTTATAACATTTTTTTTGAACCTCTATTAAAAAACTACATATTTTGAAAATTTAATATAAAAAATCTCATTTACCTGATCGCAATGACTTCTAACAGTGCTGATACATTCAACCAAAGTGCTCATCGTCACTTGTGGTATAAAGAGTTGTTTTATAAGATGCAAAGTCAAATGTTTCACTTCCTGACTGCACCAGACAACGAGAGCTGAAACAAAAAGTTAAATCCATAAGCAAAAAAACGATAATAATTCTCATATTTATCTCCTTAAAAACCCCATAATTACCGGAAGTGCAGTTGGTGGCTTCCGGAAACAGTTTTAAGAATTCTCTTGCCATATCGACGATATTACTAAACGCAATTGCGCTCAATTGATTAACATATGGAATAGTAGCTCCTTCTCGTTTAACTTTTTTTAAGCGAGCTTTAAGCGCGGCGCTGCAAAGCTGAAGATACAATTGACAAGCTTGTGCGCTTCGATCCAATTGTATTAAAAGTCTGACCGCGCGTCTTGCGCTTCTTAAGCCTCCGCCTTGAAGAGATTTAGCTTCGGCGCTCAATTCTAATTCGCGAGTAAGTCCATCAACGAGTGAATTTGCTCGCTCGTTAACCTTTCCTCTAATTTCATTAAGTGCGGTGTTTGATTGAGCCTCTTTTAAATAAGTTTTTGCCTTCTCCAAGAGATTATAAGCTTCCTCAAAATGACGCTGAGCCATGCAGGAATCTAAGTCTTCGGCCACTTCCATTAACCATTCCGGTATTGGCTCGTAACTTTCTGACTCGTCGCCGTCTTCTCCACCCAAAGTGTTTGAGTCCAGAGACATCGAACGAGAAGGAGCGACTTTTTCGTCTTTTTCAGCTTTTTCCTTGTTTGCTGGTTCTGCCGGATGTTCTTGAGTCAGTCGAGCTTTCTTAGCTTGATCACACTTGTCTAACCATTCTTTCTGCAAGGGAAATTAAAAGTGTAACTTAAATTTTAAAAAAAAAATCACATTTTTTTTCCAAAAGTGAATCAATGATTCGAAGTCTAGAAAAAAAAAGTTCTTATTATTATTAATTGCCTCAATATCGGCAATAGAAGAAAATCCAATTTTTTTTTCAATCGGAAGTTCATAAGATTCCGAAATGTGGTGCAATATTGTCTTTTATTGCTTGACTATAAAATTTCGATTGGCTGAAAGTTTTCTCGAAATTTTCAGTAAAAAATATTTACAGCTTAATTATGAAAAATCACGTGCATTTTTGTTTGTATCTTATCCGTTTTTTTTTGCTAATTAATTTTCATATGAAACTGTATATGGGTCATACCACGGGATTTCGCACAAAAAAAAACCCGACCGACTCCAATTTTCGCCTAATTTTTTTATATTGTTGACTATGTCAAACGGAGCATCTGTGAATTTTTTGAGAAATTTATTCTTATATTTCGACGAACCATAAAATAAAAGGTGAAAAAAAATGAAAAAAAAATCTGACGTCAAGTGGAATAATGATATCGACAAAAATAACTAGGTCAAAATTTTCGTAATTCAACACAGTTTACGGTAAAACTAATCAAAATAAAAAATAAACATAACTTCTATTTTATTTATGGCTTTTACCAAGAAAAGGTACCATTTCGCTAATTTGGCCCCCTCCGATTTCAATACAAAAAATCACGAATATACTACATGAAGTCCCAAACATTTTAAGCACAAGCCCAAGATGGAGAACGCATTTTACCCATTTTTAAAAAAATATTTCGGGTAATTGATTTTTTAAATTTTCTTCCAACTTCTGCGTATTTTTTTATGTAATTGGTAATATTAAAAGGAGCTTATGTGATTTTTTTCATAATTTTATATGTAGATGTATTCGATTCATTAAATGTAATCGAATTACAAATTTAAAAAATTGTATTTTCGTTGCGTCTTTTACAAAAAAAAGGCGAAAATTGGAGTCGGTCGGGTTTTTTTTTGTGCGAAATCCCGTGGATTGACCCATATTAATAAAAATTGAAAAATGTTCTTGTGGAGAATATAAAAATAATAATCACCTTGCTGGTCGCTGTGGGACATTGGAAGACTCTCGTATCCGGAAATGCCAAAAGCTTGAAGGCTAATTTTACGGTGCCAAGATCTCGAACGTTAACGACAGCTAAACTCTCAAGATTGTAAACTGCTTGCATTTTGTATCTTGGAGGTCCTCTACGACCTCCCGTTGCTAGCCAGGAGGCAATCATTAATACATCATTAAAAAGATAAGCGTGAACGCGTTTTAGAGGCGATCCTTCCAGTGGATCTAGCTCCAATAATGAACCTTCATGTAAGCAGACTCGACCTGCAGTTTCCACTAAACTCTGTAAAATTGTAAAAATCCTGTAGTATTAAAACGTGATTTAAACCAACAAGACTGAATTTAGAAAATTTGTTTATTTGTATCGTCAATAAATATATGTAAGCTTCGATTAATAAATAATTTTTAAATACTGCAATTTTTTATGAAATTTTATTGAATAAATAAATGTGGAAATTTGAGATAAAGAAATAATTTTTATATACTGCCAATTTTTATAGAATTGCATTGAATAAATATGGGGAAATTTGAGATAAAAAAATAATTTTTAAATAATGTCAATTTCAATAGAATTGCATTGAATAAATATGGGGAAATTTGAGATAAAAAAATAATTTTTAAATACTGTAAATTTCAATAAAATTGCGTTGAATAAATATGTGGAAATTTGAGATAAAAAAACAATTTTTAAATACTGCCAATTTCAATAAAATTGCATTGAATAAATATGTGGAAATTTGAGGTAAAAAAACAATTTTTAAATACTGCCAATTTCAATAAAATTGCATTGAATAAATATGTGGGAATTTGAGATAAAAAAAATAATTTTTAAGTACTGACAATTTCAATAAAATTGCATTGAATAAATATGTGAAAATTTGAGATAAAAAATAATTTTTAAATACTGCCAATTTCAATAAAATTGCATTGAATAAATATGTGAAAATTTGAGATAAAAAATAATTTTTAAATACTGCCAATTTTAATATAATTGCATTGAATAAATGTGTGGAAATTTCAGATAAAAAAACAATTTTTAAATACTGCCAATTTCAGTAAAATTGCATTGAATAAATATGTGGAAATTTGAGATAATAAAAATAATTTTTAAGTACTGACAATTTCAATAAAATTGCATTGAATAAATATGTGAAAATTTGAGATAATAAAAATAATTTTTAAGTACTGACAATTTCAATAAAATTGCATTGAATAAATATGTGAAAATTTGAGATAAAAAAATAATTTTTAAATACTGCCAATTTCAATAAAATTACATTGAATAAATGTGTGGAAATTTCAGATAAAAAATAATTTTTAAATACTGCCAATTTCAATATAATTGCATTGAATAAATATGTGGAAATTTGAGATTCAAAACATAATTTTGAAATACTACCAAATTCAATAAAATTGCATTGAATAAATATGTGGAAATTTGAGATTAAAAAAAAATAATTTTTAAATACTGCCAATTTCAATAAAATTGCATTGAATAAATATGTGAAAATTTGAGATGAAAAAATAATTTTTAAATACAGCCAATTTAAATAAAATTGCATTGAATAAATATGTGGGAATTTCAGATAAAAAAACAATTTTTAAATACTGCCAATTTCAATATAATTGCATTGTATAAATATGCGGAAATTTGAGATAAAAAATAATTTTTAAGTACTGACAATTTCAATAAAATTGCATTGAATAAATATGTGAAAATTTGAGATAAAAAATAATTTTTAAATACTGTCAATTTGAATAAAATTGCATTGAATAAATATGTGGAAATTTGAGATAAAAAAAAACAATTTTTAAATACTGCCAATTTCAATAAAATTGCATTATATAAATATGGGGAAATTTGAGATAAAAAAAATAATTTTTAAATACTGCCAATTTCAATAAAATTGCATTGAATAAATTTGTGAAAATTTGAGATAAAAAAATAATTTTTAAATACTGCCAATTTCAATAAAATTGCATTGAATAAACATGTGGAAATTTGAGATAAAAAAATAATTTTAAATACTGCCAATTTCAATAAAATTGCATTGAATAAATATGCGGAAATTTGAGATAAAAAAACAATTTTTAAATACTGCCAATTTCAATAAAATTGCATTGAATAAATATGTGGGAATTTGAGATAAAAAATAATTTTTAAATACAGCCAATTAAGATAAAATTGCATTGAATATATAATATGTGGAAAATTGAGATTAAAAAATAATTTTTAAATACTGCCAATTTCAATAAAATTGCATTGAATAAATATGTGGGAATTTGAGATAAAAAATAATTTTTAAATACAGCCAATTAAGATAAAATTGCATTGAATAAATATGTGGAAATTTGAGATTCAAAACATAATTTTTAAATACTGCCAAATTCAATATAATTGCATTGAATAAATATGTGGAAATTTGAGATAAAAAAAAAATAATTTTTAAATACTGCCAATTTCAATAAAATTGCATTGAATAAATACGTGAAAATTTGAGATGAAAAAATAATTTTTAAATACAGCCAATTTAAATAAAATTGCATTGAATAAATATGTGGGAATTTCAGATAAAAAAATAATTTTTAAATACTGCCAATTTCAATATAATTGCATTGAATAAATATGTGGAAATTTGAGATAAAAAAATAATTTGTAAATACTGTCTAATTCAATAGAATTGCATTGAATAAATATGTGGAAATTTAAGATGAAGAATTTATCTAAAAATGCTCACAAATTTTAGGGAAAAAAAAAGAAATACTTACCATAGCACCTTCAACATTCTCCAGCAATTGCACAAGTTTCTGCTTCTGTTCCTCTTCCTTAGACACAGTATCGCTAGAACTTTCATGCTGAGATTCCGGCGCATCATCGAACATAACTCCCGTGGCGCTTCTGCTTGATCCAAGAGTTCCAAGAAGCGTACGTTGCTCGCCAAGCAACTGAGAGAGTTGATACATCTCGCTTTCCAAGTGCGATATCTCTTTAGCAGTTTCGATAAACTGCATATAGTTTTGGTACACATTTCGCTTTAGCAACGCTGAAGTATTGTCGGCAAGTTCCTGAATCCTTGCTCGCTGCTTGCGCAATTCGTCTGCGCCTACGCATTGCGCACTAAGATCTTTCACAACTATAATCCAAAAAATTGATTATTCTCGCAATTCCATATTTTATTTATTTTATCTACAAGCGCAAAAAATATACATAAAAAAAACGTATTACTATATTTTTATACAAAATATATAAAGACATACAAAACATTATTTATTTATCAATTTATTCATTTATTTATTAAATACGCGTGAATCATGAGATTTTCTATCGTCAACATAAATTTTCTAAAAAATTTGACATTTCGAAATTTGAGGTTAGAAAATTTTTGAACTTACATTTATCGGGATTAAAGTCTTCCAAAGCAAAACCTTTTGCTAGAGAATCAGCCATCCTTACGACACTATTTTTAAAGCAGGTTATCGAGGATAAATGATCGAATCGTTATTTAATTTATGGCAATTTTTGTCGTGAAACACGCGCGGAAAAAAACAGTTAGGACTTTCGATTACTAAACGCGGTTAGGGTGATGATAATTTATTGTAAAACTTGTGGCACGCCCATAATTTTGTTATATTGGGATTAATCAACTGTCAGTGTCAACCTTATCCACCTACTCTCTCATCGAGCCATTACCAAACTATCGCCAAACCTCAAAAATATATATATAGGTATCGTTTTGTGTATAATACAGTTTTGCCCTGATTTTTATTTTCTTCGATCTGTAGTCATTTGAAGGAACTTTTAGCTTCAAGGTATATAGTTTATTCATTCTGGTAATACCGCAGTCGGTAACAAACATTTATATTCCTTAATTTATATTTTCAAATGCTTTTTTTTTTTCGAAGTACAGATTTTTTTAATTTTTAAAAATGTTTGACTGTTTCGCACTAGTCAAATCAGTGCTAAATTTTTGTAATTGTTTCATTAAAGTTTATTAATACATTAAATAACTGTAGCGGAGCGTTGATTTGTATTGAAGCATGTATACTTAACCGAGTGAAAAATTAATAGTGACGGATTTGCATAAAGATTAATTAAGTGATTAAGGACGATCGGTGACGACTGTCAAAGTCAAATCAGAGATAAATTTTTGTAATCGATTCTTTAAAGTTTAATGCATTAAATAATAGCTGTGGAGGGTGATTTGATTGAAGTATGTAGACTTAATCCAGAGAAAGATTAATAGTGACGGATTTGCATAAATATTAACTGATTAACGTTTCTTTTCAATGGGATACATTTTCGTTCAGTTTTTTTCAAGTATAATCTGTAATTCTTGGCCGATTTGAATGAGTGATAGCTCATTCTCTACCTTAAAAGATACTCTACGAATTGACCGCCTAGATATTTCATAGTGTTAATTGTTTAATAATTCTAGACTGTTGTTTAACAGAAATTAAAATACTTTCATAAACAACAGTCTATAATTACAAAATGATGAACACTCTGAAATATCTAGGAAGTCAATTCGTAGAGTATCTTTTAAGAAAAACAATGAGCTATCGTTCATAAAAATCGGCAAAGAATTAAAGATAATACTTGGAAAAAACTGAACGAAAATATATCACACTGAAAAGAAACGTTAATCAGTTAATATTTATGCAAATCCGTGACTATTAATCTTTCTCTGGATTAAGTCTACATGCTTCAATACAAATCACCCTCCACTGTTATTATTTAATGCATTAAACTTTAAGGTAGCTATGTCAGTACGCCGGAGTCATAGATACTAGCAACTATCGTCATCGAAGAATAAAATTATTCATTCTTTCTGCATATTCCACAATTAAATTCTAAAATATAAAAGTTTCATTCAATCATATTACGAAATTATTTTCACGTGCGTAATTAATTTAATAATGTTATTAAAACTAATTTGACTTATGTCTTGACTCGTCCGCCATTGGCTCTGTAAGCACACGACACATCGTGGCAACACCGCAATATCGACCGACGGTTCGACCGGCATCGTACGTTACCGACATGAAACGAGGTTAGGTTTGCGAAGTTTGTTTGGCGAATCTGCTCTCTCATGTCGAATTCTCCAAAAGAAAGACACGACGTTAGAGCAGATCGCGGAAAAAAAACGGCCAATTCATTAGGCGTAAAAGAAAAACGTGGTTCGACAACATTCAAGCAACAAAAAAGCCAGATACAGTAAAGCATCGACGCAAATCAAATTTGATCAACAAATGAAAAATTCAAGAGTATCGATAGGTTAAAAAGTTCGATTTCAGTTAATTACGTCGAATTTAGGATGCGAGCGATCATTTTCATCCATTTTCATTGCAGAACACTACGAGTATATACCGATCGATGGTAACTGTCGCGTATATAGCTGATGTGCAACGTTGCCAAACTTCGGCGCCATCTTGAAAAACTGGTAGAGATTGTTTTTGCACAACGCAATTTCTTGCAATTAACTTACAATAACTCGCTGAAATGTCCGGTGACTACTACTTTTTATGGTCGCATCGGTTACTTTAAGATCTAAGGAAAACGTAGAGCTGTTTAGATGTTTTATATTTCATTTCTGAGATGCTTTTTTCTCTGTTCAAAAGTCAATTTTTTATATTTCTCCATATAACGCCATGTATAAAACTATGTTTTAAAAAGTTATTTACTTAATTAGATATCCGGTGACGTATCTCGTAATTCCTCACAAATAAAAGATGAATACTCAGACTACAAGATATAAAGAATTCGGATGTATCTAACGTGTTTGCCTTCGCGTTATAACTACCTTAACGTGACTTTCCGACACTGTTAAAAAAGATTGTAAATTTACCGTGACAATATGAAATTTACAAAACTGGTTCGTGAAATAATGATTAGTATAACATTCGCTGTAAAATTAACATTAGTAGAGTAACTTTATGTGAGTGAAGATTAAATTTTCAAATATTGTTATGAAAATTACAAAACTTCTGTAGTAATCTAGTTGACAAAAATTGTAAAATTTCAGTTAAATTCTCAATATTAGTTAACCGATTTTTAAATTCATATACAGGACTTTTATATCTGTATAAAAATTAGTTGTTCAACATCATGGAATTTTTCAAAACGTTAATTTTCACACGTCTTGGGAACAAAAATATTGAATGTGGATAATAAATTTTCAGTCAACCACAACTTTAATTTCAGAAATTCAAAAACATTATTCTCATTGTAGGTGGCTTTTGATTTTATAAGAGACATGTGCGCGTAATTTACAAACGACATCCAAAAAAATAATACAGAATGTAAATTCCTAGAATTGTATAACAGTAAATTTACAAATTTCTCAAATCTGTTTCAATATTGTTACTTTAAATATCTAGTACAGATTGACAATAATTTTGTGGTACAGGTTGTGAATAAAAACTTCCACTCTGGTACTGTAATTTTCTAGTACATTTTTTTAACAGTGGATGGGATACATTTTCGTTCAGTTTTTTCCAAGAATAATCTATAATTTTTTGTCAATATTAATGAGTGATGGCTCATTTTCTTTCTTAAAAGATGCTCTACAAATTGACCGGTTGGATATTTGATATTATTGATCGTTTAATAATTATAACTATTTGTTCATTAAAGTATTTTGGTTTTTGTTAAACAACGGGCTATAATTATTAAACGATCAATAATATCGAATATCCACCCGGTCAATTTATAGAGCATCTTTTAAGAAAGAGAATAAGCCATCACTCATCAAAATTGACAAAAAATTATAGATTATTCCTGGAAAAAACTAAACGAAAATGTATCACATTGGAAAGTAACGTTAATTAGTTAATCTGTATGCAAATCCAGCACTATTAATCTTCCTCTGGGTTAAGTTTACTTGCTTCAATTCAAACTACTCTCTACTATTATTATTTAATGGACTTTAACTTCTAACTTCTACCTAATCAGTAATTAACTTTAATGAAACATTTACAAAAATTTCACACTGATTTGGCTAGTGTGAAACAGTCGGACATCCTTAAAAACGAATCGTAAATTGAAAAAAAATAACACTTTTTCGAGTCTTTTTACAGAAATTTTGATTTTTCGATTAAATTATTAGAATATGTACAGCGTGACAAATTACATCGGAATAGCGTATAAATAATAAAAAATATTATAATAAAATTTTTACATTTGGGCACTAAATATTTTTCACAAAAATAGGTATAACTTTTGAAAAATTAGGAAGTACATCTTTTTTTTCGTAATTAATCAAGCTTTAAAACTCTACATTCCAAGTTAAGATCCATTGAATTTTTAATTTATGATTACGAAAGATCCGAACTCGAAATAAATAATTTGGACTTTTAGTGAATTTTTCCGTTTATTACAAAAGTGCCAAATTTTTTGTCGGTAACTCAAAACTTCATGTTAAATCTACACATTTTTTATCGGAATTTCTCTGATATTCCTGAATTATTATAATAAATTTGCTGAATATTTCGAAAACCTGCATGCAAAATTCTTTAAAAAAAAAATTGCATAGTAAAGTGACGAAGGTAAGGAAATAACAGTCGCATTTTTATTAAAAACATTACATTCATTTCCGTAATTACATATCGTTGAATACGTTTAATACATCACCAAGAATATTCGATATGCACCTTTCATGCCCTCGTAAAGAAAACAAAAAAAAAAAAAAAATAATGAAAGCGAAACTGAAAACGTAATAATCGTTGGTGTCGATTCGTACTTATTTATCGGCGCCGTATATATAAAACAAAATAGTTAATTCTAAATATATCCTGTGGCGGCGGGTCGCGACTTCGGCCAGATCACGTAGTTTTATTTTCGTTAAATCTTCCTTTCAATTTATCTTTTTTGTTTGGTCCATTATAGACGCGCAATTAAATATAATCGCGCAATGAGGTAGTTTGAGGTACCCACGAAATAATCATATATAACATGTTCCTCTGATTTTCCTGTTTTTTTTCATACACAGTAAAAAAACAAATTACTTCTTATAAAATCATTGTTTATATTACTTTTTACTCTCATAAAAAACTCGTCTTATATTTTGATCCACAATTTAAATAGCAATTTTAAGGTAGTCAAGAAGAAAATAAAAATAAGTTGCAAATATGTGCTAAAATTGTGTAAAACCAAAGGAATATTTTTTTACTGTGTAATTTATGATTATTATAAGCCATATATTCTATTATCATATAATAAAAGAACTCACGACTTTGTTTAACAATCTTTTATGGTTGGTGCTTAACACCAAGTATTATAATTACAGTAAATATAATGTATAATGATTTGATAGACTTCTTTTTCTTTTTTTTTTTGTATCATTTACAAATATAATTATATTTGGCAGTCCGCCCGGCCGCGTGACATGGATTTAAAAATCTTTTATCTTTTTTTCTTTTTTAAATAGGATGCGGTATTTGTCGCTACCAACCGCCTCTATTGTTGCTAATTAAAAATTCTTCAGACCAGCTGACCAGAGCTTATCCATATTCATATAATTTACGTGTTGTACAACTGCAGTAGCGAAATTATATCATGATCTTTATTTATTTATTTATTCATTTATTGTATTGTATTGTATTTTATTTTCTTTTATTTTATTATAATTTTCTTTTTTCATATATGCCGCTGCCAGGCAAAAATATTCGTCAATCCCCGGCGTTGACTTGCGAAATACGCGACGAGGACACTCTGTTACAGTTTTCAGTCTTTTGCGTTTGACGGTTTCCGTGTATTCACGATATTCCGGGGCTTTTTTGTGGACTGATTTCGTTTGATTATCTCCAGTTTAACACTTCGGTATGTAATGGTTTTACTTATTGTTTTACTTCGAACGCTTGTGCATTCAAAAGGCCTTATTTTATCGTTATCTTCAGTTAGTTTAACGCAAGACAAGCGTGCGAGAGTACAAAAGAAAATAGCGCTATAAACAGACAAAATTTAATTGCTTTTTGTCAAGTCAAATTTTTTTTTACAAACTTTTTTGGTGCTTTTAAATTCACTCTGTTAATTTATTCCATAAATAATTTCATACTTATTATTTTCTGAACATTTCTCAAAAATATGTGTAAATATATATATATTTTTTTACATGCTTTTGTTAAAAAATGTTGGCAAAAATGTAATTCATAATGGGACCAATAATGGCCATTTTCATCGTTACATTAATTTTAGTGGAATTTAAAATGAGTTTTTATACTTTCTTTGATTTTCTTTGATATTAAATTATTTGTGGTATAAATAAATATAGAGTGATTTTGAAAGAAACGCGTGGTTTTTAATCTGATCATAGACACAGAAATCTTTTTTAAATACCCGATCATCATCTGGCCAACTTCATTTTCGAATTAATCGCAATTACCATTAATTCGAAAGATTAATATACTTACAAAGTATGTCAGAGGGCGAAGAATCGAATAATTTCAAGGGGATACATACGAGAAATTCATTTTCAAGAAATATTTCCCAAGAGGCCCAGAAATTCGTCCATCTTTAAGTAAATTGCGATTTTTTTGCCTTTTTTTTGCAAGAATCTCAAGTCCAAAAGAACTGAATAATTTGGTATGTACATCCTTAAAAAAATTACTCATGTTTTTCTGATATCTGCTTGTTTTTAAAGTAACGAAGTACTTGGATATCCTCTACGGTTGGTTAACTTTGTTTCTTTTTTTGCCAAATTGGCAATGCAATACGAATAATGATTCGTGTATTTATTATGTAATTGCAAAGATTTGTGAGTCCCAACTCAAAGAACGAATGAGAAGCTTATATCTTCAAGACTTGATTGCTATTTATATAAACTATATATATACATATATGTTTACGCGTATCTTTCGCAGGATGTTTCCTAGTCGAATATTCGAACGAAAAATTTTCTTCGCTTGAACTTCGGCGGTAGCATCGTAAACATCACCGACCAGCTAATGTGGCCATTTTTATTAATAAGAACACGCTAAATGCTTGAGCGAATTTGTGTATCCAATAAAGTCTGCAATTAAAAAAAAAAAAGATTATTCATTTACAGAAAATTAAATTAAAATATTGATAAATAAATGTCTAACATTGGTAAAAGATTTGTTAAACACTGTTACGAAATCTTATTCTAATTTAATAAATATTTAGTAAGAGGTGATAAAATTGCCTGAATTCGGTGATTTGAGAAATTAAATATTATAGAATTTTTATTAATAAGAACACGCTAAATGCTTGAGCGAATTTGTGTATCCAATAAAGTCTGCAATTAAAAAAAAAAGATTATTAATTTACAGACAATTAAATAAAAATATCGTTAAAAAAATATCTAACATTGGTAAAAGATTTTTTGGACACTATTACGAAATTGAATAAATATTTAGTAAGAAGAGGCGATAAAATTGCCTGAAATCGGCGATTTGAGAAATTAAATATTATAGAATTTTTATTAATAATAATACGCTAAATGCTTGAGCGAATTTGTGTATCCAATAAAGTCTGCAATTAAAAAAAAAAAGATTATTAATTTACAGAAAATTAAATAAAAATATCGTGAAAAAATTGCCTGAAATCGGTGATTTGAGAAATTAAATATTATAGAATTTTTATTAATAAGAACACGCTAAATGCTTGAGCGAATTTGTGTATCCAATAAAGTCTACAATTTAAAAAAAAAGATTATTAATTTACCGAAAAATAAAGTGAAATATCTTTTTTCAAAATGCCATCGGTAAAAGATTTTTTAAACACTGTTATGAAATTTAATAAATATTTAGTAAGTGAAAAAATTGCCTTAAAAATTCGTGATAGAATTTTTGAAAATTTTACTTACTTAAATAAACGAGTTCTTGCTTTGCTCATTGTGTCAGGATTGTCCTTAAGAATGTATTTCCTTATTCCTAGCATGTACTGTTGCAAGTACGAGTCCCAGTCTAACGTTGCTATATCGACGTTAAATCGATTTCCGTCAAATGCAACTTTAACATTTTTCGTTAAGTCCTTCATGTTCTCGCCTTTAAATATCCACTCGTTGACGGCGAAGAATTCGCCTGTTTGCGCGGCACGTTCAAAACGCTTTGTGATCTTCATCATTCTTTAGAAATATGAAAAAATGTGGTTAAACCTTTGTTCTATACATTTATATTAACCAATTAATGTCCAGATGTCCGAATTTTCTAAACACGTAAATCTTTGCTTAAAAAATTCTTACACAAAAAATCTTAGTCGGCATTTCAAATCTAATAAAAAATACGGGAAAAAATGGCCGTTCTAATTTTTTTAAGAATACAAAAAAATGATATATTCTGATGGTTAAAACTTTGTTCTATACATTTATATTAACCAATTAATGTCCAGATGTCCGAATTTTCTAAACACGTAAATCTTTGCTTAAAAAATTCTTACGCAAAAAACCTTAGTC
The DNA here is from genome assembly GCA_963970395.1 of Ephialtes manifestator. Taxonomy (NCBI): domain Eukaryota; kingdom Metazoa; phylum Arthropoda; class Insecta; order Hymenoptera; family Ichneumonidae; genus Ephialtes; species Ephialtes manifestator. The sequence goes on along the minus strand of OZ019975.1, from coordinate 31,011,355 downwards.
GGCATTTCAAATCTAATAAAAAACACGGGAAAAAATGGCGTTTCTAATTTTTCTAAGAATACAAAAAAATGATATATTCTGATGGTTAAAACTTTGTTCTATACATTTATATTAACCAATTAATGTCCAGATGTCCAAATTTTCTAAACACGTAAATCTTTGCTTAACAAATTCTTACACAAAAAATCTTAGTCGGCATTTCAAATCTAATAAAAAATACGGGAAAAAATGGCCGTTCTAATTTTTTTAAGAATACAAAAAAATGATATATTCTGATGCATTTATATTAACCAATTAATGTCCAGATGTCCGAATTTTCTGAATACGTAAATCTTTGCTTAAAAAATTCTTACACAAAAAATCTTCGTCGGCACTTCAAATCTAATAAAAAATACGGGAAAAATGGCGGTTCTAATTTTTTTAAGAATACAAAAAAATGATATATTCTGATGGTTAAAACTTTGTTCTATACATTTATATTAACCAATTAATGTCCGGATGTCCAAATTTTCTAAACACGTAAATCTTTGCTTAACAAATTCTTACACAAAAAATCTTAGTCGGCATTTCAAATCTAATAAAAAATACGGGAAAAAATGGCCGTTCTAATTTTTTAAGAATACAAAAAAATGATATATTCCGATGGTTAAAACTTTGTTCTATACATTTATATTAACCAATTAATGTCCAGATGTCCGAATTTTCTGAATACGTAAATCTTTGCTTAAAAAATTCTTACACAAAAAATCTTCGTCGACACTTCAAATCTAATAAAAAATACGGGAAAAAATGGCGGCTCTAATTTTTTTAAGAATACAAAAAAATGATATATTCTGATGGTTAAAACTTTGTTCTATACATTTATATTAACCAATTAATGTCCAGATGTCCGAATTTTCTAAACACGTAAATCTTTGCTTAACAAATTCTTACACAAAAAATCTTAGTCGGCATTTCAAATCTAATAAAAAATACGGGAAAAAATGGCGGTTCTAATTTTTCTAAGAATACAAAAAAATGATATATTCTGATGGTTAAAACTTTGTTCTATACATTTATATTAACCAATTAATGTCCAGATGTCCGAATTTTCTGAATACGTAAATCTTTGCTTAAAAAATTCTTACACAAAAAATCTTCGTCGGCACTTCAAATCTAATAAAAAAATACGGGAAAAAAGGGCGGTTCTAATTTTCTTAAGAACACAAAAAAATTATCCTTTTTGGATAAATGATGCGCCATTTTAAATCCCCCATTTTTTTTCATTTTTGAGTTCACATACGCTATTAATTGCCTAAAAAATCGCTGAGGGTCGAATTTGGCCGAAATTAAATTACTATTTGCATTTTATGCCGCCTTTTTTTCATTTTCAATTTTTAAGTTCGAATTCGTAATAATATTTTTCGCTGGACATGTTGAGACGTTAATGAGTTAAAAGAAAAGTTTAAACATACTTACACTGGCTTTCCGCCTTTAAACCTCAACGCAAGATCGACGATAAACGCCGGCAAGAAATGCATGAACATACATATACATTTGTGGATGAATTTATTGGTCCTAAACGTAAAGCCTGGATACCACATAACGTAATTGGAGGGCGATTCGATGGCGTGTTTTCTCGTCAGGTCTCCAAATACTGACCATCTTATAAAGAGAAATAACAAGGTAAGTAAAAAAACCCTTTAAAAGACGAGTTTTTATCGGTTGGTGTTTTTGAAACTTTGGAAAATCGTTAAAACTCACTTAATAGGATTAAAAGTTCCACTTGTGCAGTTGTAGACTTTAATTGTGTTGGTCCTTCGCATAGCGCTGTGCCAGGACGCGCATATCAAAGTATCTACAACGTAATCAACCGGAATAACGTCGACAACCAGACTTTGGTCGCAAACTATGCTTCTTATGGTGCCTCGACCAATTTCCATCATTATTCCTGAAGAGAAAAGAAGAAAAGGACACAATATTAAGCACGACATCGGACAATATGTCGCAATTATTATATATAATATAATATATATAAAGATTAGTAACTTTAAGAATACCAAAAAAAAACTTCATTCATGCAAGAATTCTTTTTATGTATAATTGAGCAATTTTTAGAAATTTTTGGTTTGCTGATTATTTTAGGAGATTGTGAAGAAGTTTAAGAACCTATAAATTTTCTATAGCTTATTTGCAATAGTTGGACGATTTTACCATAGTGCAAAGAAATCTTGGTTTCAGGGTTCAAAAGAACATATTTTTTAAGAGAAGAGAGTCAGACCCAAATTACCGATATTCATTGACATAAAAAAAATTTATTTGAATCCTGAATCAATGATTTTTTTTACGCTATGCATATAATATATATAAATTTACTAATTTTAAGAAAACAAAAAAAAAACTTCATTCATGCAAGAAGAATTTTTGTTATGTATAATTGAGCAATTTTTAGAAATTTTTGGCTTGCCGATTATTTCAGGAAAGTGTGAAGAAGTTTAAGAACCTATAAATTTCCTATATCTTATTTGCAATAGTTAGACGCTTTTACCATAGTGCAAAAAAATCTTTGTTTTAGGGTTCAAAAGAATATATTTTTTAAGAGAAGAGAAAAAGAAAAGGACACAATATAAATTACGATATCGAACAATATGTTGCAATTATTAAGAGGAGAGAGTCAGACCCAAATTATCAATATTCATTGACATAAAAAAAATTCATTTGAATCCTGAATCAATGATTTTATTTACGCTATGTATATAATATATGGGTCATTCCACGGGATTTCGCACAAAAAAAACCCGACCGACTCCAATTTTCGCCTAATTTTTTTATATTGTTGACTATGTCAAACGGAGCATCTGTGAATTTTTTGAGAATTTTATTCTTATTTCGACGAGCCATAAAATAAAAGGTGAAAAAAATGAAAAAAAAATCTGACGTCAAGTGGAATAATGGTATCGACAAAAATAACTAGGTCAAAATTTTCATAATTCAATACAGTTTACGGTAAAAATAATCAAAATAAAAAATAAACATAATTTCTATTTTATTTATGTCTTTTACCAAGAAAAGGTACCATTTAGCTAATTTGGCCCCCTCCGATTTCAATACAAAAAATCACGAATATACTACATGGAGTCCCAAACATTTTAAGCACAAGCCCAAGATGGAGAACGCATTTTACCCATTTTTAAAAAAATATTTCGGGTAATTGATTTTTTTAATTTTCTTCCAATCTTCTGCGTATTTTTTTATGTAATTGGTAATATTAAAAGGAGCTTATGTGATTTTTTTCATAATTTTATATGTAGATGTATTTGATTCATTAAATGTAATCGAATTACAAATTTAAAAAATTGTATTTTCGTTGCGTCTTTTATAAAAAAAAGGTACCATTTCACTTATATGGACCTCTCCGATTAAGTTAAAAAAATAACAAAATTACTATACGCCTCAGGCGTATCTCGCGACGCTAGCGCTCGAGCGGCCACTGCGTGCGTAACGAGACGATCAGCTGATCGCACGCCCCAGGCGTACCCCAGGCGAATCTCGCGACGCCAGCGCTCGAGCGGCCACTGAGTGAGTAAGAAAGCGATCAGCTGATCGCTTTCTTTTTTTTAAATTTTAAAAATTTGTAATTCGATTACATTTAATGAATCGAATACATCTACATATAAAATTATGAAAAAAATCACATAGGCTCCTTTTAATATTACCAATTGCATAAAAAAATACGCAGAAGATTGGAAGAAAATTAAAAAAATCAATTACCCGAAATATTTGTTTAAAAATGGGTAAAATGCGTTCTCCATCTTGGGCTTGTGCTTAAAATGTTTGGGACTCCATGTAGTATATTCGTGATTTTTTGTATTGAAATCGGAGGGGGCCAAATTAGCGAAATGGTACCTTTTCTTGGTAGAAGACATAAATAAAATAGAAGTTATGTTTATTTTTTATTTTGATTATTTTTACCGTAAACTGTGTTGAATTACGAAAATTTTGACCTAGTTATTTTTGTCGATATCATTATTCCACTTGACGTCAGATTTTTTTTCATTTTTTTCACCTTTTATTTTATGGCTCGTCGAAATATAAGAATAAAATTCTCAAAAAATTCACAGATGCTCCGTTTGACATAGTCAACAATATAAAAAAATTAGGCGAAAATTGGAGTCGGTCGGGTTTTTTTTTGTGCGAAATCCCGTGGAATGACCCATATATAACTTTACGAATTTAAAAAAAAAACCAAAAAAAAAAAAACTTCATTCATGCAGGAAGAATTTTTTTTATGTATAATTGAGCAATTTTTAGAAATTTTTGGCTTGCGAAGTTTTAAAACCTATAAATTTCCTATACCTTATTTGCAATATTTAGACGCTTTTACCATAGTGCAAAAAAATTTTTGTTTCAGGGTTCAAAAGAATATATTTTTTAAATGAAATCAGTCGATAAACAAGCGAGATTTCGATCAATAAATATTTGCAATTTGATTCAGACTCTTTCACCTTAAGATCGCGATTTTTTGTTACCTGTTATTCCACAGACGTTGTCTACCCAACCGGGGAAAGGCTCTTGATATGCTGCGCAAACTATGCTCGGTCTTACTATCGCAATTGGGAGACCCGCTCCCTTAGTCATTACTAAATGTTCTGCAAGGCCTTTAGTCAACGTGTAAGTGTTTGGATGATTTCCCATGAGTTTCTTCTCGATAATGGCAAGTGTCTCGTCATCCAAATTTTCACACATGTCTATTATCGTGTTGGGTTTGACTTTGGTACTGTGAAAAAAAAAGATACGATTAAAATGCTATAATTTATATTATTTAAAAAGTAAAAAAAATTAAATAGGAATAATCAACTACTAATTTTTGTAACATTAAGTCGTAGATTGATTTTGAAAAATATATCAATTTTTTAAAGAATTTTTGTTACTATTTCGTAAATTGTGTTTACGAAAATTTGTTATGACTGTATTTATAGAAAATTAAGTTCAATGATTCAAAAATTTCTTCTATGCAACACGAAATATTTCCACGATAATATATTTGAAAATTCACCATTTTTTTTATTATTCTTTCAAAACTTTAAAAAATAAATAAATGTTTTAAATAATCTGCAAATTTATATAAAAGCATAAAAACTTTCGATAAATGTATTTTAATTTCCTGAACATTTTTTTTACGGTGCAGTTAAAGATAATAATAATTTCAATAGGCATTGCGTTTTTTTTTGTAGGAATTTGGCCAGAGCTGACGATATTCTTATGGAATAATTGAAAATTACCTATAAACAATTTCCTTGACCTCTCGTTGATCGGCATTACTATACGCCGTACTAACGTGGATAAAGCTGATGAGGTTTGTCATGCTTCTACACAATTCAACTATTCTATCGGTACCCTTTGTGTTAAGATTGACGGCAACTTTAAGGGGTTCGTCGAATCGCACGGTAGCAGCACCGTGAAAAACGACGTTAACACGTTGTGTAAGCATCGTCCTGTCCTCGTTGCTGAGACCAAGTCCTGGTTGACTGACGTCACCCTTGACCGGAAACACTTTGCTCAGTGCGCCAGGAAATTCCCATTTCACTCTGTCGAACACCTGCAACATTCCAATTACAATTATTCTTTACTCTATCATCATAAAAATCAATAATTTAAATTGCTGAACGATTTTTTATAGTTCAAAGAAGGCTTTTTTCGTATGTAATGAAAAAACATTCATTTACCAGTTATCAACGTTCAAGTACAATTATTCTTTACTCTATCATCATAAAAATCAATAATTCAAATTGCTGAACGATTTTTTATAGTTCAAAGAAAGTTTTCTTCGTGTGTAATGAAAAAACATTCGTTTACCGGTTATCAACGTTCAAATTATAATTATTCTTTACTCTATCATCATAAAAATCAATAATTCAAATTGCTGAACGATTTTTTACAGTTCAAAGAAAGTTTTCTTCATGTGTAGATGAAAAACATTAATTTACCGGTTATTAATGTTCAAATTACAATTATTCTTTATTCTATCATCATAAAAATCAATAATAAAATTACTGAACGATTTTTTATAGTTCAAAGAAAGTTTTCTTCGTGTGTAATGAAAAAACATTCGTTTACCGGTTATGAACGTTCAAATTACTACAATTCTTTACTCCGTCATCATAAAAATCGATAATAGAATTACTGAACGATTTTTTATAGTTCAAAGAAAGTTTTCTTCGTGTGTAATGAAAAAACATTCGTTTACCGGTTATGAACGTTGAAATTACTATAATTCTTTACTCCGTCATCATAAAAATCAATAATAGAATTACTGAACGATTTTTTATAGTTCAAAGATATTTTTCTTCATGTGTAGGTGAAAAACATTAATTTACCGGTTATCAACGTTCAAATTACAATTATTCTTCACTCTATCATCATAAAAATCAATAATAAAATTACTGAACGATTTTTTATAGTTCAAAGAAAGTTTTCTTTGTGTGTAATGAAAAAACGATCATTTGCCGGTTATCAACGTTCAAATCACGATTATTCTTTACTCTATCATCATAAAAATCAATAATAAAATTACTGAACGGTATTTTATAGTGCAAAGAAATTTTTCTTCATGTGTAGGTGAAAAAAATTAATTTACCGGTTATCAACGTTCAAATTACAATTATTCTTTATTCTATCATCATAAAAATCAATAGTAAAATTACTGAACGATTTTTTATAGTTCAAAGAAATTTTTCTTCGTGTGTAAATGAAAAACATTCAATTACCGGTTATCAACGTTCAAGTTACAATTATTCTTTACTCTATCATCATAAAAATCAATAATAAAATTACTGAACGATTTTTTATAGTTCAAAGAAAGTTTTCTTCGTGTGTAATGAAAAAACATTAATTTACCGGTTATCAACGTTCAAATTACAATTATTTTTTACTCTATCATCATAAAAATCAATAATTCAAATTGCTGAACGATTTTTTATATTTCAAAGGTTTTTTTCATGTGGATGAAAAACATTAATTTACCGGCTATCAACGTTCAAATTACAATTATTCTTTACTCTATCATCATAAAAATCAATAATTCAAATTGCTGAACGATTTTTTATAGTTCAAAGAAATTTTTCTTCGTGTGTAATGAAAAAACACTCATTTACCGGTTATCAACGTTCAAATTACAATTATTCTTTACTCTATCATTATAAAAATCAATAATTCAAATTCTTGAACGATTTTTTATAGTTCAAAGAAATTTTTCTTCGTGTGTAGACGAAAACCATTTAGTTACCGGATTCTCAATCAAATTTTGGAACCTCTGATCCACTGACTGGCCTTTCTTTGGACGGATCAATATATATATCGTTGCTAATCTTGGACAAGATCTCAAGAGCTTTTCCAAAAGGGCTTTGCCGAGAAATCCTGTCGCTCCGGTTATTAGGATAACCGTCTCAGCGAAGAAGGCCTCGATCGATGTCCCACCGGGATTCGCCTCGTCACTACCGTGTTCCGCATCCGTTTGTGCGTTTGCCGTGCCCATTCTGTCTTGAGCTCAGCCAGCTGTCGGAAAATCTGCAAAAATAAAACGTTACCTTTCCTCATTAAATTGGTCAAAATTTTAGAAATTTCTTTACAACTCAAACAATATAAAAATGCGATAAAAAATTGTTAATCGTTGCTAAAAACCGAGAAACTCACTCTTATTTCCTTATTTATTTTGTAAATAATTAAGAAATATTTTGTGCAAGATCCAATTACATTTATAAGAAAATTTATCGAAGTATTTCTTTTTAAAAAATTACATAAGAATTTATTAGAAAATATAAAAAAATTCAAAATAATGAGAAATTTTTATATTGTATATTTGAAAACATCTTTATATTAAAAATTATCATTTTTTTTTTCATTTTTAATAAGATATTCATACATTTTGTCACTAATATAACTTTTTTTTTCTTTTTTTTTTCAAATTATAGATATATATTTAGTTATGGAATAAGTAAAGAAATAAAATGAGATTTAAAGTAATGAGTGATCGTTTTTTTAACGAATATAGAGTCTGTTTGGTATTTGTTCGGCAATTTGTACCACGCGAATATTTTAAGAGGCCATCAGTTTTTGTTTTGCTGTAAAAGTTTATTAAAGCTGCAAATTAGTTTTTAACTAGATTTACTCATAAAGAGTCGCTTCGCATCTAAGTAAAATTAGTTAAAGCGCTGAAGCTCTCAGCGAAAATACCGAGAATACGTTTCGAAAAAAAAATAGAAAAAAAAAAGAGTATAATTAAAAAATATTTTGTACAAGATCCAATTAAATTTATAAGAAAATTTATTGAAGTATTTCTTTTTAAAAAATGACATAAGAATTTATAACAGAATATAGCAAAATTCAAAATAATGAGAAATTTTTATATTGTATATTTGAAAACATCTTTATATTAAAAATTATCATTTTTTTTTCTTTTTTAATAAGATATTCATACATTTTGTCACTAACATAACTTTTTTTTTTTTCTTTTTTTTCAAATTATAAATATATATATAGTTATGGAATAAGTAAAGAAATAAAATGAGATTTAAAGTAATGAGTGATCGTTTTTTAACGAATGTAGAGTCTGTTTGGTATTTGTTCGGTAATTTGTACCACGCGAATATTTTAAGAGGTCATTCGTTTTTTTTTCCCTGTAAAAGTTTATTAAAGCTGCAAATTAGTTTTAAACTAGATTTACTCATAAAGAGTCGCTTCGCATCTAAGTAAAATTAGTTAAAGCGCTGAAGCTCTCAGCGAAAATACCGAGAAAAAGTTTCGAAAAAAAAAAAAAAAAAAAAAAAACAGAATATTTACTCAGTGAATATCTGGCAGTTAAGGCCAAGTTTTACGATAAGGGGCTATGGTTCCGGCCTGTGGCTACAATAAACCAGAATGTCTGTTTGTAAAGAACTGGAAGTTCGCTACAACGTGTGGAAAAAAAAATCGCAAAGGTCGCTCTGTACGTTTCGCCACAAATTAACGCGTATTTCATTCTCCATTTGCCACTCGTAAATATCGATTCTTTGTGTCATGCTCTGGTTACTTTGCGAGAATAGTTTATCTGGATTATTCCTACGAGCCGAGCAATAAAAATGGAAACTTTTTATTACGTGCGAGACAAAGTGCGTATTTCTAGCTGTGAAAATGATTTTAAAAAAATATACGAGCTCCTATTTACTAGCAAAATCACTTGGAAATATGATGTGATTTTCATATTCCGTCGATTTACTTGGTTTGCAATATTTTCCTGTCTCATACATTTTTTCTTTTTAGCGTTTTAAGAAGATTTTCGTGATTTTGTTTTTTAGGATAGTGAAAACTTTTTTTTCTTTAATTTATGACTATTTTAAAAATGATATATGTAGAAAAAAATGAAACTAGAAATGTTTTTTTACAAGAATTCATACATATTCGTAATAATGTTCAGAATTATTTGGTACTAAATTTACTGACAATTGATAAATACAATCGAATTTTATAGAGATTATTATTCAATAACTTCTGATTATTGCCTACAATTTAAATAATAAAAAAAAATATCGCAGCAATATAATTGTAGCTAATTTTGAATGCTTTTAAATTTGTGGACCACTAAAATTTGTTTCTAAATTTATTTGTACGCTCTTTCAAAATATCCTTTTATAAAATTTGTTATTTTTTATATTTCTTTCTCATTATCTTCTACATTTCATAAATTTTCCCCTGTGAACAATTAAAAATCAATCAACATAAATTACCACAAAAATCGATTTATAAAAAATGGAAAAATAAAAAGAAATGTACATTTTTCTTTTTTTTTCCATTAAGTAAATAATTTTATTTACTGGCTATATCAATTATAAAAAAATCCTATATAGCCTGTAAATACAGAAACGCAAATTATTATTTTTTTTTTGGATTATTGGATTATCGATTTTTATTTCCACGATAAACTTATGATGATTGCATTATTGCAAATGACTCCAATTGCTTATCTACTGAAAATAATCTGCTATGCAATTATTACTCATACGTTTGGTGTTATCAGAAAATTATTTTACGATAGTAAAACGATTAAATGCGGCTGCGAAGTATAACAGACATACGAGCGACTCATTTCTGCGAATATATATATATATATATATATATATATATATATATATATATAAAATACGATATAAATATCCAAAATTTCTGAATACATTCAAAGTGATGTTGTGCGATTGGACCAACACATACATTGAAGCAAATTCGTGTCTGATACGGAGAATTTAAAGCTGCGTTTATATTTTAGAGCGTAGAAACGCCCACGTTAACTTCCGAGTTGAAATACAGAAGAGATGAAACAAGTACTATATAATTTTGTGCTCGTAAACTTGAGGCAATCAACCTAATTCGGTTGTTTTACTATTGTACTATGAACTACCGTCATATCTACAATATAGATGCGTCTAATTTTCCCTCGAGACGTCCATTAATTATTTCCAGGCGCTCGAGAAAATTGGCCAACAAATAAGTCAACAGCTAGTCCACGATTCGTTGCTCTATTACTGTAATTACCAAATCGATAATTTAAGTGCCAGGATAAAAGGATTAATAAATTAGTAAAGGGCAGGAAAATTTCCATTACTAGCAAGTCGCCATATATATATATTTTTTGAATTTTATAAATAATTTCTTAATATCAATTTTTTTTTACATCTCAAATTTTACTTAAGTTAATTTTCTAAGCGATACTGTAAATTTTTGGTAATGATTCAAAATTTCATTCCAAAAGGAAATCAAGTGGAATTATTTTTGGGATAAATAATTTAATATAGCAAGTTTGAATATAGAAAAATAAAAATTTTAAAGTTAGTTTATTAATTAAAAATAAAAATAAAAAATTGTATGCTAAATTTGTTATTAAAAATAAAATAAAAAATTTTTATGTTGAGTTTATTTATTATATATAAAATTCTATTCCAAAAGGAAATCAAATGGAATTATTTTTGGGATAAATAATTTAATATAGTAAGTTTGAATATAGAAAAATAAAAATAGAAATTTCTATGTTAAGCTTATTATTTAAAAATAAAAATAAAAATTTTTATGCTAAATTTGTTATTAAAAATAAAATAAAAAATTTTTATGTTGAGTTTATTTATTATATATAAAATTCTATTCCAAAAGGAAATCGAATGGAATTATTTTTGGGATAAATAATTTAATATAGTAAGTTTGAATATAGAAAAATAAAAATAGAAATTTCTATGTTAAGCTTATTATTTAAAAATAAAAATAAAAATAAAAATTTTTATGCTAAATTTGTTATTAAAAATAAAATAAAAAATTTTTATGTTGAGTTTATTTATTATATATAAAATTCTATTCCAAAAGGAAATCGAATGGAATTATTTTTGGGATAAATAATTTAATATAGTAAGTTTGAATATAAAAAAATGAAAATAGAAATTTTTATGTTAAGTTTATTATTGAAAATAAAAATAAAAAATTGTATGCTAAATTTGTTATTAAAAATAAAATAAAAATTTTTTATGTTGAGTTTATTTATTATATATAAAATTCTATTCCAAAAGGAAATCAAATGGAATTATTTTTGGGATAAATAATTTAATATAGTAAGTTTGAATATAGAAAAATAAAAATAGAAATTTCTATGTTAAGCTTATTATTTAAAAATAAAAATAAAAATTTTTATGCTAAATTTGTTATTAAAAATAAAATAAAAAATTTTTATGTTGAGTTTATTTATTATATATAAAATTCTATTCCAAAAGGAAATCAAATGGAATTATTTTTGGGATAAATAATTTAATATAGTAAGTTTGAATATAGAAAAATAAAAATAGAAATTTCTATGTTAAGCTTATTATTTAAAAATAAAAATAAAAATTTTTATGCTAAATTTATTATTAAAAATAAAATAAAAAATTTTTATGTTGAATTTATTTATTATATGTAAAATTCTATTCCAAAAGGAAATCGAATGGAATTATTTTTGGGATAAATAATTTAATATAGTAAGTTTGAATATAAAAAAAATAAAAATAGAAATTTTTATGTTAAGTTTATTATTGAAAATAAAAATAAAAATTTTTATGCTAAATTTATTATTAAAAATGAAATAAAAAGTTTTTAAGTTGAATTTATTTATTATATATAAAATGCTATTCCAAAAGGAAACCAAATGGAATTATTTTTGGGATAAATAATTTAATATAGTAATTTTGAATATAAAAAAATAAAAATAGAAATTTCTCTGTTAAGTTTATTATTAAAAATAAAAATAAAAATTGGTATGTTAAATTGATTATTTATATAAATTATGGCAAATCGTGTGGTATAAATTTAGCTGTAATGGAAAATTGTTAATGGTGAAATGTTATTTATGCGGTTGATGAATTATTGAGTGAATATGGAAGGTTCTATATCTGTATATGTACACGTATAGTAACTAAAGAGGCTATGCGCTACTATTGGAATTGTAGTAGAGTTGTCGATGCGTATGCTTGTATAGTACATGTGGTTGGTAGGTTTGTACGAGGAAATGCGATGATCGATCAGCGCGAGTGTAATACAGCTGCACACTAGGCCTCGTGCTCCGAATATCGATCGTACATTTTTCATAACTCGCTATAGTTCATGTCCACATTGGAATAGTGTATCACACGTCGTGGGGCGCTAGTTATTACCCGTTGGTTTGACATCTTTTTAGTAATTGCGCATAATGTCGGTACTTGACCCTTAAACGTGTTTAATGTAAAAAAAAAAAATGGTTTCATGCTTATGGACGATCGATATCGAATTAAAAAATTATTAACCATTTAAAAGTCCAGCTCTTTATCGTTAAAAAAAAAGGATTAAAAGATGAAGACTTCTTAGAATTCAATTTGAAAGAAAAAAATGACACTTTCACTATTTCTATTTTTATTTGTTAATGCATTTTTTCTTTATAAAATAAAAAGTTGACCATTTAAAAGTGCAGCTTTTTGTCGTTAAAAAAAAGGGTTAAAAGATGAAGACTTCTTAGAATTCGATTTGAAACAAAAAATGACACTTTCACTATTTCTATTTTTATTTGTAAATGCATTTTTTCTTTATAAAATAAAAAGTTAACCATCTAAAAGTGCAGCTGTTTATCGTTAAAAAAAGGGTTAAAAGATGAACACTTCTTACAATTCAATTTGAAAGAAAAAAATGAGACTTTCACTATTTCTATTTTTATTTGTAAATGCATTTTTTCTTCATAAAATAAAAAGTTGACCATTTAAAAGTGCAGCTCTTTGTCGTTAAAAAAAAGGGTTAAAAGATGAACACTTCTTACAATTCAATTTGAAAGAAAAAAATGACACTTTCACTATTTCTATTTTTATTTGTAAATGCATTTTTTCTTCATAAAATAAAAAGTTAACCATTTAAAAGTGCAGCTTTTTGTCGTTAAAAAAAAAGGGTTAAAAGATGAAGACTTCTTACAATTCAATTTGAAAGAAAAAAATGACACTTTCACTATTTCTATTTTTATTTGTAAATGCATTTTTTCTTCATAAAATAAAAAGTTATCCACTTAAAAGTGCAGCTTTTTGTCGTTAAAAAAAGGGTTAAAAGATGAAGACTTGTCAGAATTCGATTTGAAAAAAAAAGACACTTTCACTATTTCTATTTTTATTTGTAAATGCATTTTTTTCTTTATAAAATAAAAAGTTAACCATCTAAAAGTGCAGCTGTTTATCGTTAAAAAAAGGGTTAAAAGATGAACACTTCTTACAATTCAATTTGAAAGAAAAAAATGACACTTTCACTATTTCTATTTTTATTTGTAAATGCATTTTTTCTTCATAAAATAAATAGTTAACCATTTAAAAGTGCAGCTCTTTGTCGTTAAAAAAAGGGTTAAAAGATGAACACTTCTTACAATTCAATTTGAAAGAAAAAAATGAGACTTTCACTATTTCTATTTTTATTTGTAAATGCATTTTTTCTTCATAAAATAAAAAGTTAACCACTTAAAAGTGCAGCTTTTTGTCGTTAAAAAAAGGGTTAAAAGATGAAGACTTCTTAGAATTCGATTTGAAACAAAAAATGACACTTTCACTATTTCTATTTTTATTTGTAAATGCATTTTTTCTTTATAAAATAAAAAGTTAACCATTTAAAAGTGCAGCTCTTTGTCGTTAAAAAAAGGGTTAAAAGATAAAGACTTGTTAGAATTCGATTTGAAAAAAAAAGACACTTTCACTATTTCTATTTTTATTTGTAAATGCATTTTTTTCTTTATAAAATAAAAAGTTAACCATCTAAAAGTGCAGCTGTTTATCGTTAAAAAAGGGTTAAAAGATGAACACTTCTTACAATTCAATTTGAAAGAAAAAAATGACAATTTCACTATTTCTATTTTTATTTGTAAATGCATTTTTTCTTCATAAAATAAATAGTTAACCATTTAAAAGTGCAGCTCTTTGTCGTTAAAAAAAGGGTTAAAAGATGAAGACTTGTTAGAATTCGATTTGAAAAAAAAGACACTTTCACTATTTCTATTTTTATTTGTAAATGCATTTTTTTCTTTATAAAATAAAAAGTTAACCATCTAAAAGTGCAGCTGTTTATCGTTAAAAAAAGGGTTAAAAGATGAAGACTTCTTAGAATTCGATTTGAAAAAACAAAATGACACTTTCACTATTTCTATTTTTATTTGTAAATGCATTTTTTCTTCATAAAATAAAAAGTTAACCATTTAAAAGTGCAGCTGTTTATCGTTAAAAAAAGGGTTAAAAGATGAAGACTTCTTAGAATTCGATTTGAAACAAAAAATGACACTTTCACTATTTCTATTTTTAATTGTAAATGCATTTTTTCTTCATAAAATAAAAACGTTAAATAATGAACACTTTTATTTTTGTTTGTAAATGCATTTGGTCTTCAAAAATAAAAACGTCGAAAGATGGACATTTCTTAAAATCAATTTTGGAAAAAATGATGCTTTTGAATAAACCCCTATTTTTATTTTTACGTGTAAATGCAATTTTATCTTTATTTAATAAAAATGTTGGAAAACATTCTTAATGAAATTGTACTTTTTAAATTGTTTTAAAGGATATTTTGATAGAAAATAAAAAATAAAATAAAAAAAATGGTCCATTGGCCATTAAAAGATTATCAATTATTTCTGATGAACCATAATTCACGTTAATTATAATTAAACTTCAGCAGATAATTAAATTCTTGTAGGAAATTACTACAATAGTTTTTTTTTACCAAAAGATCATTGAATATTAAACTTACTATTCGTGTATAAAAACCTCCAGTACATTAAATTTCAAGGATACTTTTTTTTGGCAATGTTTTGAATAATTTATGACAATTAATTTTTTCAAAGCTCAGAATAAATAGAAAATTTTGCATGTCCATAAAAAGAGTCACAATGTAAGAACCAAAGGTGAGAAAAATAAGCAAAGGTTAAAATATTCGGTTATTTTAGTGGAAAATTTAAGTAACGCTTTTTTCGTATTTTTCGTCCAACGAATTTCGAGGATCAAAGGTGAGAAAAATAAGCATAGGTTAAAATACTCGAAAATTCTTGTGGAAAATTTAAGTAACTTTCTTTTTCGTATTTTCGGTCCAACGAATTTCGAGGATCAAAGGTGAGAAAAATAAGCATAGGTTAAAATACTCAAAAATTCTAGTACAAAATTTAAGTAACTTTTTTTTCGTATTTTTCGTCCAACGAACTTCGAGGATCAAAGGTGAAAAAAATAAGCAAAGCTTAAAATACTCGAAAATTCTTGTGGAAAATTTAAGTCATTTTTTTTTCTTATTTTTCGTCCAACAAATTTCGAGGATCAAAAGTGAAAAAATAAGCATAGGTTAAAATACTCGAAAATTCTTGTGGAAAATTTAAGTAATTTTTTTTTCGTATTTTTAAAGCTAAGAAAAATAAGCAAAGCTTAAAATACTCTGAAATTGTTGTGGAAAATTTGAGTAATTTTTTTTTCGTATTTTCGGTCCAACGAATTTCGAGAATCAAAGGTGAGAAAAATAAGCAAAGCTTAAAATACTCAAAAATTCTTGTGGAAAATTTGAGTAATTTTTTTTCGTATTTTCCGTCCAACGAATTTCGAGGATCAAAGCTGAGAAAAATAAGCAAAGCTTAAAATACTCAAAAATTCTTGTGGAAAATTTGAGTAATTTTTTTTCGTAATTTCGGTCCAACGAATTTCGAGGATCAAAGATGAGAAAAATAAGCAAAGCTTAAAATACTCAAAAATTCTTGTGGAAAATTTAAGTAATTTTGTTTTCGTATTTTTCGGTCCAACGAATTTCGAGGATCAAAGGTGAGAAAAATAAGTAAAGCTTAAAATACTCAAAAATTCTTGTGGAAAATTTGAGTAATTTTTTTTTCGTATTTTCGGTCCAACGAATTTCGAGGATCAAAGCTGAGAAAAATAAGCAAAGCTTAAAATACTCAAAAATTCTTGTGGAAAATTTGAGTAATTTTTTTTTCTTCGTATTTTCGGTCCAACGAATTTCGAGAATCAAAGGTGAGAAAAATAAGCAAAGGTTAAAATACTCGAAAATTCTTGTGGAAAATTTAAGTAATTTTTTTTTCGTAATTTCGGTCCAACGAATTTCGAGGATCAAAGCTGAGAAAAATAAGCAAAGGTTAAAATACTCAAAAATTCTTGTGGAAAATTTGAGTAATTGTTTTTCGTATTTTCCGTCCAACGAATTTCGAGAATCAAAGGTGAGAAAAATAAGCAAAGCTTAAAATACTCAAAAATTCTTGTGGAAAATTTGAGTAATTTTTTTTTCGTATTTTCGGTCCAACGAATTTCGAGAATCAAAGGTGAGAAAAATAAGCAAAGGTTAAAATACTCGAAAATTCTTGTGGAAAATTTAAGTAGCTTTTTTTCCGTATTTTCGGTCCAACGAATTTCCAGGATCAAAGCTGAGAAAAATAAGCAAAGGTTAAAATACTCGAAAATTCTTGTGGAAAATTTAAGTAACTTTTTTTGTGTCGTCTTTTCGGTTCAATGAATATCGTGAATTTAGTGAAAATGTTGCAATTTAGTAACACAAGAGTGGAGAGAGTAGCGACTGTTTGAACACTAAGCAATTCGTACTTGAAACCAATCGAAAGTGAGAGCTGTTCGAAACAGAGTCGTTGGCCAACGACAAGTGTTTAGGGCATTGACCCTTGGGAAACTTTGATTCGGCCATTTCCTCACACCCTTCTCCCAATCTCGTGGGCTTCATAGTAATTGAGGTCCCTATAAAAAATTATGGCTGGTGCGTTGACATAACGAAGTCCAACGGGAATCAACTTTTTAAGTTGGCCCACGTTAAGGGGGTTAAAGGGAGCAACGAACTTCGATTCGCCAATTTAGGACAATTAATTGGCAAGCATACATTTTTTTTGTCTTTCAAAGAGAATGTCTAAAAAATAAATAAATAAATAAAAAGACAGAGAAATGATGCAAATATTATTTTCAATTTTTTTTCTTCACTTTTTTATTATTTTTCAAAGCCTTGGAAAATTTGTTATTTAAATAAATTCTAATAAAAAATCGCGGCAATCAAAAAGCACATTTTTTTGTGATTATTTTTTTGGGCATTTTTTTATAAAGATGCAATTTTTAAAAAATGTTCTTAAGTTATATTTGATGATTTTGGTTCTTATCATCTTAATGAGCAATTAGCAAACACAAAATTTGATTGACATTTTCCATTGTGGATATATCGTTCTACCCTCAAGGTTGTGCCAGATATATATACTTGCCAGGAAAAGATAAAAAGATTTAAAAAGTCTCGAGGACACGGAAAAATCCATTGTGATTGCAAAGAATGCGACGATAATATCTATTATGTCACGCTTGATCAGTCGATTTATTATAGAAAAATCTGCCAGATTATGAATTTATTCGATATTTTTATTTCTACTTGTAAAAGCACATTTTCTTCAAAAAATAAAAAGATGGACACTTCATAAAATTAAATTGGAAAAAAATGGAACTTTTGAGCAAACCACTATTTTTATTTTTACGTGTAAATGCAATTTTGAATTCAAGTTCAAAGTTCAATTCAATCAGAATTTAACTATTTCTGAAGAAAACAAAAATCAACGTAATTAATTTAATTTTGTATTGGAATGCGAAAAAATATTGATACATCACAAAAAAAAAAAATTGCTCAACACATTAGACAGAAATTTATTATTTTATTTACTGGAAATTGATGACTGTTTTCATTAAACTTTCCGATTCATATTTCCATAATTTCTCCTATATATAATTTATTTCCAATTATACCTGAATTTTTTAATAAATTGCTATTAAATAAATTACTTGTCTATTTAATATCGTAAGAAAATGAATATTACTTTTTGATATTATTCGGAATTAATTGGCTGCTTTTCCGGAAAAGATAATCATTTATTGATCAAATGACTAACATTATTTTGATAGAAAAAAATATTTTGAAAAATGATATTTTATCTATAAAAAGATGCAAAGTAGAACCTTGCACATTGCTTCCTCATTATTTTTCGCTTTTTACAAAGCTCCCTCTGTGAGGAAGCAGTATGTTATTCAATTTTGGCTT
The DNA here is from genome assembly GCA_963970395.1 of Ephialtes manifestator. Taxonomy (NCBI): domain Eukaryota; kingdom Metazoa; phylum Arthropoda; class Insecta; order Hymenoptera; family Ichneumonidae; genus Ephialtes; species Ephialtes manifestator. The sequence continues at coordinate 30,992,776 of OZ019975.1, read as the reverse complement.
CCTCATAGAGGAAGTTTTGTAAAAAGCGAAAAATAATGAGGAAGCAATGTGCAAGGTTCTACTTTGCATCTTTTTTTTTTTATACCTTGTGTCTCTTTTGCAGAGGTGTTTTATACAGCTATAAATCACCTCTGCAAACACCGTTACATCTAATTTTGATTAGATACAAATTTTTGTCGTACTTTCTCAACTTTTCCGGAAGTTGTAGCGAAAATCTACATTTTTTTAAAATGAAAAATGGTGTAAAATCCGAACGACTTTACCGATCATCACCAAATTTGGTACATGGCATTTCTGAATGTTATTTTTCGTCTGTACAAAATTTCTGTTCATTTGTTGAAATTCGACGTAATTTAAATCAAAATCTATTTTTTTCGAAAAATTCAAAATTCTATAAAATCCGAACCGCTTTACCGATTTCGTCGAAATTCAATACCATACAACATTAAACGTATCTTCAGTTATGAAGAACTATTTAGCCAAATCGGCGAACTTTTACGAAAGTTAGAGCGACCACGCCCTTTTTTCAACAAATTAAAATCAACATAAAATCTTAATGGCTTCACATATTTTGGCAAAAATCACAACATTCAAAGAGGGGCAGCTACTCTATTTGCGTGCCAAATTTGAGCCGGATCGCTCGAACGGTTACCGAGTGAGAGGAGATTGAATTTTCGAAGCCCAGCACACACACACACACACACACACACACACACACACACACATACATACATACGGACATTTTTTCTAAACCACTTTTCTCGACGTTTTAGGTGATTCTAAGCATACTGACATGAAAATCTCGAAAAAAAAAATTTCATGAAAACAAAGCTTCCTCTATGAGGAAGCAAAAGTAAATCTTTACTGAGAATTCATAAATTGGATCTGCAGAAAGAATTGGGTTGAGGGCGATCTTATCGTTTCATTCATCGAACTTTTATCGCTCTATTGTAGCTTTTATTTTTTATATGAATAGCATGGATTATAAGGTGTTTCGAATTTTGCGCAGACCTTCGTGAAAGATTTTATACGTAGTGCAGAATAGGGGCTGCATTTTAATGAAAAAGTGTTTTATGGGAAATCAGACAAAGGTTTATTATATGAGGAAAGGATACAGTGGAATTTCTCATATCGCATATTTAATTTTGTTATTTAAGAATTATTGGCAATTCTCGTGAGAAAAAACAAAGTCGAACCTTGCAAATTGCTTCCTCAGTATTTTACACTTTTAGCAAAGCTACCTCTATGAGGAAGAATGTTGATCAATTTTGGCTTCCTCATAGAGGAAGCTTTGCTAAAAGTGTAAAATACTGAGGAAGCAATTTGCAAGGTTCGACTTTGCAGGTTTGTTTTTTATACCTTGTGTCTCTTTTGCAGAGGTGTTTTATACAGCTATAAATCACCTCTGCAAACACCGTTACATCTAATTTTGATTAGATACAAATTTTTGTCGTACTTTCTCAACTTTTCCGGAAGTTATAGCGAAAATCTACATTTTTTTTAAAATGAAAAATGGTGTAAAATCCGAACGACTTTACCGATCATCACCAAATTTGGTACATGGCATTTCTGAATGTTATTTTTCGTCTGTACAAAATTTCTGTTCATTTGTTGAAATTCGACGTAATTTAGATCAAAATCTATTTTTTTCGAAAAATTCAAAATTCTATAAAATCCGAACCGCTTTACCGATTTCGTCGAAATTCAATACCATACAACATTGAACGTATCTTCAGTTATGAAGAACTATTTAGCCAAATCGGCGAACTTTTACGAAAGTTAGAGCGACCACGCCCTTTTTTCAACAAATTAAAATCAACATAAAATCTTAATGGCTTCACATATTTTGGCAAAAATCACAACATTCAAAGAGGGGCAGCTACTCTACTTGCGTGCCAAATTTGAGCCGGATCGCTCGAACGGTTACCGAGTGAGAGGAGATTGAATTTTCGAAGCCCAGCACACACACACACACACACACACACACACACACATACATACATACAGACATTTTTTCTAAACCACTTTTCTCGACGTTTTAGGTGATTCTAAGCATACTGACATGAAAATCTCGAAAAAAAAAATTTCATGAAAACAAAGCTTCCTCTATGAGGAAGCAAAAAATGTGTCATTCTGTCAACCAGTTATTATCTATACCGGAAAAAGTGGCCAAAGTCACGCAATTCTCAGTGAAAGTCACGTGATTTCGCCAGGGAAGTAATGTATAGCTGCTTTGAAGCTGCAAATACAGAAAGAGAGAGAAAAAAAATGATCATGCGAATAAATTCCACTGAGCATTCCCGGTAATTCTTAGACCGTAGATACATGTAATTAGGTGGGATCATGTTGCTCACCGGACGTGAGCATACTAGTCGTTCATATATATGGGGAATTCCAAGCCAACTCGATAAACATTTGATCCTTCATATTTTTAATTCGTTTTATTTTTAAACGTTTCCCAAAAACAGCTAAAATAAATTTAAAAAATTTTATACGCCGTACTAAACTTTTTTTTGTACTCAAACATATTAATTTTTTATATTTGGATCTTAAAAATAAAAAATAAAAATGGTCTTTGATGTTTATTTTTTTTTTCGACGATTTCAATTATAAAGACGTTAGTTTAATTTTTATGGGAGTTTTTATTCTCGGTAAATTATGGAATAATTTTTTAAAATTTTTTCTGGCAATTAAACGTTTTAATTATTGTTTTATGGGAATTTACGAGACTTTTTAATTAAAAAATGATTATTTTCATACGTTTAATCACTTAATTTGTTTTACATTTACCATCTTTGTTAAAAATTTAAATATTTTTAAGAACCCATGAAATATTTCATTAAAAAAAAATTTCCTTCCTTTTTTAACATTAACAAAAAAAGGTATAAATATAAATGAATCAATTTTTGACCATTTTTAGGGTGGTACAAGTCAATGAAATTGGAATAAGTTGAATTACAAAATTTGAAGGATCAAACGTAAATTGACTTGGAATGGCCCATACATACTTCGGAGTCTCGAGCAGGATACACGAGCCGTGGGTTTATGACGGCATCAATTTAATAACAAACTGCTCCGACACTCGAACCACAGTTATGTACTACTTATGAGAATGAATAATATTTCGACATTGGCGAGGATCGACGCGCCCACAACTCTTCATGCGATCCTCCCGCTACAAATCATATCCGCACACCCTCTAGCAGTCAAATTATTTTCTACGTTCTGTACTGCATGAAACTCAATTTTAATCCATTTAATTTGTAGCTTTAAGGGGATACCTAAATGAAAATTAAAAAATCTATAATTTCTCCATGAAAATAAATGATAATTTTTATTACTCGTTTTTGGACCATAAAAAGCGATTTATTTTTCATTTTTTATATTTTATAATAAATGGGTGTTTTGGTATTTGACAAAGTTCAGACTTTCCTGACTTTTTTTTTTGTAAACTAATAATAACTAAATTTTCTGGTGTGTCATTAATTTTTTAAAGATTTCTATCATCTTTGTGAAGAATTCCTAGGAAAACTTTGATATTTCTAAGGCCTAATAAATAAAAAAATAAAATGTTCGGACATATTTTGTCATATTTTGAAATGGGTCAAAATTTTTTTTTGCTGTTTGCAAATTTGAAGACAAAAAGGATCCCTAAGCATTTTTCGTATAGATATTGGAAACCAAAAAAAAAATTGTACGAGCGTCAAACATTTTGCTAAAAAAATTGCAATTTTTAGTTAATGACAATTTTTATTATTCGTTTTTGGACCTTAAAAAGCGATTTATTTTTATTTTTTATATTTCATAATAAATGTGTGTTTTGGTATTTGACAAATTTTTCCTGACTTTCCTGACTTTTTTTTTTGTATAACTGAATTTTGTGTTGTGCCATTATTTTTTTAAAGATTTCTAGCATCTCTGTAAAGAATTCCTAGGAAAACTTTGATATTTCTAAGGCCTAATAAATAAAAACATAAAATATTCGGACATATTTAGTCATATTTTGAAAAGGGTGAAAATCTTTTTTTTTCTGTTTGGAAATTTGAAGACAAAAAGGATCCTTAAGCATTTTTCGTATAGATATTGGAAACCAAAAAAAAAATTGTACGAGCGTCAAACATTTTGCTAAAAAAATTGCACTTTTTAATTAATGAGAATTTTGATTATTCGTTTTTGGACCTTAAAAAGCGATTTATTTTTCATTTTTTCATATTTTATAATAAATGTGTGTTTTGGTATTTGACAAATTTTTCCTGACTTTCCCGACTTTTTTTTTGTATAACTGAATTTTGTGTTGTGCCATTATTTTTTTAAAGATTTCTAGCATCTCTGTAAAGAATTCCTAGGAAAACTTTGATATTTCTAAGGCCTAATAAATAAAAACATAAAATATTCGGACATATTTTGTCATATGTTGAAAAGGGTGAAAATCTTTTTTTTTTCTGTTTGGAAATTTGAAGACAAAAAGGATCCTTAAGCATTTTTCGTATAGATATTGGAAACCAAAAAAAAAAATTGTCTGAGAGTCAAATATTTTGCTAAAAAAATTGCACTTTTTAATTAATGAGAATTTTTATTATTCGTTTTTGGACCTTAAAAAGCGATTTATTTTTATTTTTTATATTTCATAATAAATGTGTGTTTTGGTATTTGACAAATTTTAGACTTTCCTGACTTTTTTTTTGTATAACTAAATTTTGTGTTGTACCATTATTTTTTTAAAGATTTCTAGCATCTCTGTAAAGAATTCCTAGGAAAACTTTGATATTTCTAAGGCCTAATAAATAAAAACATAAAATGTTCGGACATATTTTGTCATATTTTGAAAAGGGTGAAAATCTTTTTTTTTCTGTTTGGAAATTTGAAGACAAAAAGAATCCTTAAGCATTTTTCGTATAGATATTGGAAACCAAAAAAAAAATTGTCTGAGAGTCAAACATTTTGCTAAAAAAATTGCACTTTTTAATTAATGAGAATTTTTATTATTCGTTTTTGGACCTTAAAAAGCGATTTATTTTTATTTTTTATATTTCATAATAAATGTGTGTTTTGGTATTTGACAAATTTTTCCTGACTTTCCCGACTTTTTTTTTGTATAACTGAATTTTGTGTTGTGCCATTATTTTTTTAAAGATTTCTAGCATCTCTGTAAAGAATTCCTAGGAAAACTTTGATATTTCTAAGGCCTAATAAATAAAAACATAAAATGTTCGGACATATTTTGTCATATTTTGAAATGGGTGAATTTTTTTTTTTTTTGCTGTTTGGAAATTTGAAGACAAAAAGGATCCTTAAGTATTTTTCGTATAGATATTGGAAACCAAAAAAAAAATTGTACGAGCGTCAAACATTTTGCTAAAAAAATTGCACTTTTTAGTTAATGACAATTTTTATTATTCGTTTTTGGACCTTAAAAAGCGGTTTATTTTTATTTTTTATATATCATAATAAATGTGTGTTTTGGTATTTGACAAATTTTTCCTAACTTTCCCGACTTTTTTTTTGTATAACTGAATTTTGTGTTGTGCCATTATTTTTTTAAAGATTTCTAGCATCTCTGTAAAGAATTCCTAGGAAAACTTTGATATTTCTAAGGCCTAATAAATAAAAATATAAAATATTCGGACATATTTTGTCATATTTTGAAATGGGTGAATTTTTTTTTTTTTGCTGTTTGGAAATTTGAAGACAAAAAGAATCCTTAAGCATTTTTCGTATAGATATTGGAAACCAAAATAAAAATTGTTTGAGAGTCAAACATTTTGCTAAAAAAATTGCACTTTTTAATTAATGAGAATTTTTATTATTCGTTTTTGGACCTTAAAAAGCGATTTATTTTTATTTTTTATATTTCATAATAAATGTGTGTTTTGGTATTTCACAAATTTTTCCTGACTTTTTTTTTGTATAACTAAATTTTGTGTTGTGCCATTAATTTTTTAAAGATTTCTAGCATCAATGTGTAGAATTCCTAGGAAAACTTTGACATTTTTAAGGCCTAATAAATAAAAACATAAAATATTTGGACATATTTTGAAATGAGGGAAATTTTTGTTTTTTCTGTTTGGAGATTTGAAGAAAAAAAGCGGATCCCTAAGCATTTTTCGTATAGATATTAGAAACTCCAAAAAATCGTGCGATAGTCAAACATTTTGCTGAAAAATTGCACTTTTTAATTTTTTTTCAATTTTTAAATTAAAAAAATTTGTTTACTTTTTTTATTACTTTTTATATTATTTTTTTAGCATTTAGGTTTACAAAACCTGTGAGAAAGTATACGTTGATAAATTCCAGCTTTCTCTTTAAGAATGTCAATAGGTCAACATATTCCACACTGAAGAAATTTTTATATAAATATTATTTAAGAACTTCTGAAAATTGTCAAAATCGAACGTGAGCATTGAATTTCATCAAGTGCAATTTTATTATTCCTTCAACTGTGTTTAAAAAATTGTCACAAACTGTACAACACGTTAGTTCAAAATTTTGACGCATCGTGAATATTACATTAATTTTTCATTTAAAAAAATCAAAAAATAAATTTTCTATAAAATTCAAACGTCTCTATAAATTCCTATAAAATTGAATACCGATAATCAGTCATCGTTAGTTTATTTTTGTAGAATCGTTTATCCCATCATTACAAAAATTGTAAAATTGAACATTTTTTCCCCAAATTTCACTATAAAAAATCTTAACTATTTCTATATAACTTCTCTACTATTTTGAACAATGCGTTAAATTAAAAAAATATTTAAAAACACATAATAATTTTCCTTTCCCTTAATCAAATTCTGTAATATTTTTGCACATTCTAAACACATTAATAACAATTTCTAAAAATAAAAATAGTGTCGTTAAAACCGGATTTTCTGTGAAAAGAAGCAAAAACTAAATAGAAAGCTCTGAAACACTTGAGTCGATGCTTGTAGTTCGAAACTGATCCAATTTCCAGTAGTAAGGCTGGAAAAAAAAGTAGATCCAATCAAGAAAAAACGGTGTAGGAAGGTGAGTGAAATAGGGGCTTAACCGACACGTGAGCGATATCGAGATCAGTGAAGCTCTCGAATATCGGAGGCTTAATCGTATTTGCAGTTTGATTTGATTACAAGGGGTGATTCTCTCTTACACTTTTCTTCGCAGCCCTTAAACAGCCTCTTGCCAATTATTATTATTATTTTTTGTTCTCTTAGTCTTCGGCCCTTGACCTTGAGTAGTGGAATATACACGTACGACGAAATGAGGTTGCGACGAAGAAATCCAGGGCGACAAATCGATTACCGATATCGCTCTCTAAGCGACTTTATACTACCGGTTGCACTACAGCCTCAAGCTTAGCAAGCGTTCGAGGTCATTATAACTGGAAACCTGTAACCGAATAGGAAGCATGTCAATTAATTCAGCCACGTTTTTTTTTCTATCACTCAAATATTTTTCCTAATGGACCAAATTTTACAACTACTTTATAATATTTCTGTATTTTCAATGCAACATTTTTAGAAAATGCAACATTTTTTCGAAACGTCAATTTATGTCGAAAACAGAAAATGTCACAGGAAAAATTGACTTTTGAATAATTTTCAAATAATTTATATTCGCTTTAAATTACGTCATTTTTTTTTGACTTCTTAAATAATTAAGAAGTCAATAAACATGTCAATTAATTCAGCCACGTTTTTTTTCTATCACTCAAATATTTTTCCTAATGGACCAGATTTTACAACTGCTTGATAGTATTTTATGACAATATTGCAGTATTTTTAATCCAACATTTTTAGAAAATGCAGCATTTTTTCTAATAGATAATTTATGTTGAAAACAGAGAATGTCACAGAAAAAATTGACTCTGCGTGAAAATTGGGTCATAGCTTTTAATATTATTTTTCAAATAATTTTGTCCAACTGATAACACATTTATTTTCTCACAAAATGTGCAATTTCAAAAAAAATTGTATATTCGCTTTAAATTTCATCGCTTTCATTTCATTTTTTTGTCGTCTTCTTAAATAATTAAGAAGTCAATCAGCATGTCAATTAATTCAACTACTTATTTTCTATTATTCAAATATTTTTCGTAATGGACCAGATTTTACAACTACTTGATAGTATTTTTTGACAATATTTTAGTATTTTGAATGCAATATTTTTAGAAAATGCAGCATTTTTATAAAAGTCAATTTATGTCGAAAACAGAAAATGTCACAGGAAAAATTGACATTTTGAAAATCGAGCATAAAAATTGGGTCATAACTTTTAATAATATTTTTCCAATAACTTTGTCCAACTGATAAAAAATTAATTTTCTCACAAAATATACAATTTAAATTAAAATGTATATTCGCTTTAAATTCAGCCACTTTTTTTTCTATCACTCAAATATTTTTCCTAATGGACCAGATTTTACAATTACTTGATAGTATTTTTTTTAAATATTTCAGAATTTTCAATACAATATTTTTAGAAAATGCAGCATTTTTTCTAAAAGTCAATTTATGCTGAAAACAGAAAATGTCACAGAAAAAATTGACTTTGTATGAAAATTGGGTCATAGCTATTAATAATATTTTTCAAATAATTAATATTCGCTTTAAATTCCGTCACTTTTTCTCAACTTCTTAAATAATTTTTATAATAGGCCAAATGTTGAACTAAATGTTGAAACTACTTGATAGTATTTTTTGTGAATATTTACAGAATTTTCTATCCAACATTTCAGAAAATGCAGCATTTTTTTAATCCTAATTTTTCAGATTATTCAATCCATTATTTTAGAAAACATTGCATTAGTTTATAAATCGACGTATTTTGAAAAAAGATCACAGAAAAAAAAAATTTGTTTTCTGTAACCAATATTAATATAATTTAAAAAATATCGATCATCCTCGTAACTTAAATTTTTCCACAGAGTAAGCAAAATTTATTTTCTGTAAAAAAAAAACAGCAATAAATTATTAACAGAAAGTTGCTATGTAAATTTATCGCATAGCAACTTTCTGAACGTAGAAGAGAAATTAAATTAGTCATTAACAAATTTGCAATGCACTCAATTCACACGAGTGATTTAGAAAGTTTAAAATGACCTGATTGAGCTCTATCAATGGAATCGATCGGTATCTTAAGACGTAAACACGACCTTTATCATCAGCAGTGGAAAACACCTTCGCACAGAAAAGATTGAGAGAGGCTGTGGTGGCGTTTACGGTAAATTGAGGAGACATACTTCAAGATGTGTTTTACTTCCGCTTACGGTAAAGTCTTTCTCTTTGCCGATCTCTGTCGAGTATCCTATTATGTCACTATTCTCCTGAAAAAAATCGCCCTGAAAATTGCCAACCAGACATTGTACATATTATTTATTTATTTTATTCCCAAAAATATTTAATTTTTTCGCTAAATTAATTTCTACGATTTATTCCTTAATTTCTATTTCTTGAGCATATATAAATATGTCTTTTATGTATTTTGAGATAAAAATACTTTGGGAAAAAATAGCCATTTAGATGTTTGGAATTTTATTATATTTTATTATATTTTATTTTTTTCTTTTTTTTTAAATTTTGAATACAATTAAGGTAGTTCTGTCGCTTCACGCTCACTTCGCATAAGTTTCCGAAAAATGAGAGCGAATTGCAAACGCTTCTTGATGATATAAAAATCTGAAAAAAATCATGCATATTTAAGATACTTAAGACATTATTTCGACATAATAATAATTCCAAAATGTTATTAACAAATTGATGAAAAATAAAAATGTTTAACAAATTTTCCGACAACTTAATTTTTTTGTTTCGATGAAAATGATTCGTTCATTTTTCTGAATACGTATGAATTTTTTCAAATTTTTTTCTTTGCTTTGAATTTTTCGATTTTTTACATGAAAAAAATCACAAAATTTGAATTTTTCGATTTTTTACATGAAAAAAATGAATTTTTCGATTTTTTACATGAAAAAAATCACAAAATTCAAAGCAAAGAAAAAAATTTGAAAAAATTCATACGTACTCAGAAAAATGAACAAATCATTTTCACCGAATCAAAAAAATTAAGTTGTCGGAAAATTTGTTAAACAATTTTATTTTTCATCAATTTGTTAATAACATTTTGAAATTATTATTATGCCGAATTAATGTCTTCAGCATCTTTAATATGTATGATTTTTTACAGATTTTTATATCATCGAGAAGTGTTTGCAATTCGCTCTCATTTTTCGGAAACTTATGCGAAGTGAGCGTGAAGCGACAGAACTACCTTAATTTTTTCAGAATTTTGTTTATGATTGAGTTGTGCAATTTTGAGCTTTTAATTTTATGTAAAACGGACGTAGAAGTTCTTATGACGTGCCGTGGATTTAATTTATAGGTTTAATAATTTCCATATAAAGGAAATTATGACAAAATTTGCATTTTAAAAATAAAATATGATATTAGAGAGTCATCGTATATTGACTTTAGCTCGGGCGTGTCGAGTCTGTTCGTCGCAACGCCACTCAAACGGAAAAAGCTCCTTATCGTTCAACGTAATCCTATGAATTCTAAGAGCTATGCAATTTTTTATCGTCTGAACATTTGTCGTTGTCGCGGTTGCTTTCTAACTCATTTGAAAACTTGACAATTAGGAAAAGATTACTAAATGAGTTTGTTAGCAAGCGGAAAAAAAATTGTCTTCTTTAAAAAAAAATAATTTAGCAATTTAAAAGTGTGTACGAAAATAAAATATGTGCAAGTCATTTTGTTTTTTACTAAATAATTATTTAGAAAGTTTGTCCTATTTCTGCAAAAATCAGAGATGAATTTTAATAAACAATTGACGAAAGTTTACTTAAATTATTTTATAAATCTTGATAATTTTATTTTACTCGTGAAAATTTAATTTAATAAAACAAACTACATAAGTTTATTAGAAATCGGAATTAAATTAGCATAAAAACGAAAGATAATTTATTAATTTAAAAAAAAATTGATTGAGCAAAAGTGAGGACGAAAAAAAAATGTATTGCAAGTAATCTTATTTTGATTATAAATAATTCTTCAGAAGATTTAGACTATAAATGCTTCTGCAAAAAGTGAAGATGAATTTTTAGAAACAATTTCACAAACAATTGAAGAAAGTTGACTTAAATTATTTTATTAATCTTGATAATTTTAGTCATGAAAAATTTGATAAAATGTCTCGGCACGAAAATTCATCTGCAGTTGCTTTCAAACTCATTAAAAATCTTATCAATTAGAAAAAGATCACTAAATACGTTTGTTATAAATCGGAATTGAATTAGCATTAAAAAAAAAGATAATTTATAAATTAAACAAATTTGATAAAGCAAAAATGACTACGAAAAAAATAATTATTTCAAGTAATCTTATTTTGATTATAAATAATTCTTCAGAAGATTTAGACTATAAATGCTTCTGCAAAAAGTGGAGATGAATTTTTAGAAACAATTTCATTAACAATTCACGAAAGTTGACTTAAATTATTTTATAAATCATGATAATTTTAGTCATAAAAAATTAGATAAAATTTGTCGGCACGAAAATTGCTTTCAAACTCATTTTATTAAACCTTATCAATTCGAAAAAGATCACTAAATAAGTTTGTTATAAATCGGAATTAAATTAGCATAAAAAAAGAAAGATAATTTATAAATTAAAAAAAATTTGATGAAGCAAGAGTGATCACAAAAAGAAGAAAATTATTCCAAGTATTTTAATTAATTAAGATTAAGAGCACTAAAAAAGTTTGTTAGAAATCGGAATTAAATTAGCATAAAAACAGGAAGATAATTTATAAATAAAAAAAAATTATTTTATAAATCTTGATAATTTTGGTCATAAAAATGTAATTTGATAAGTAATTTAGAAAAATGATTTACAAGATTGCATAATTAGGTTAACGCGAAGATCACACACGATGGCTGAGTTTGAACGCGATAGCAGGGGAAAAAAAGCGAAGCAGCTGCTCGAGCTACCTACAATAAGCTATATTTCAAGGCAAACTGTTATCCAGTAACTTTACGCGCTGTTACAAAAGATTAACTGTACACTGAACTCGATTTTTATCAGCGTCTAACAACCCTTTAAAAGCTTCGTCCCCATTTAAAAAACAACAATGTTTCTACCATTTTTCTATGTTAAAATTATCTTAATATCCCACTTAAAAGAAATTACTTTTTCGAAAATGATATTGTGTCGAGAATATCTCACTTTAAAAAAAAAAGTGAAACAAATTCAATTTCTCTCAAATCAATAATAAATTCCATAATTACAATTTGTCTCGAATTTTAAAGAAAAATAATTTTTTTTGTATTTCCTGTTGTTAATATTCAATTATTTTCATAGAATATCCTTGCAAATTGGTATAAAAAAAGTATACTTATTTTATAAAAAATGAAAGCAAAAGAAATTCAAATGGATGCATTTCAAAATTTTGAATAAATTTGAAGAAATAATAAAAGAAAGTAATAAAGTAATAAAAGAAAGTTGGTGCACAGAATTTTTAAAAAAATATTTAAAAAAAAAATTATAACTGCATCTCACTTTTAAAAAAAGTGAAACAAATTCAATTTCTCTCAAATCAATAATAAATTCCATAATTACAATTTGTCTCGAATTTTAAAGAAAAATAATTTTTTTTTGTATTTCCTGTTGTTAATATTCAATTATTTTCATAGAATATCCTTCCAAATTGGTATAAAAAAGTATACTTATTTTATAAAAAATGAAAGCAAAAGAAATTCACATGAATGCGTTTCAAAATGTAATGATAAGAAAAATAATAGATACATGTATTGGAAAAAATAATGGCCTATTAGTCTCTCGTGGTTTGGATATCATGATATTTTTCCACTGCCATAGAAAATCTTTTTCTTCTCTTTTTGTCCTCGTATAAAACATCCATATTTCTTCTTGTCAATACATTAAAATATTTCTACAAAAATAATTGGTATCAAATTATTTACGAAACTATAAACAAATAAATACATTGAAAAATATTTATGTGTTTAAATCTCCACTAATAAAATATTACGTTAACATCTAAAACCACCGATTTTTTTCAACGCCTTTTTTAAAATAAAACTATGTTAAAATTTGATACCAATTACAAAAGTAATTGGTATCAAATTATTTACGAAACTATAAACAAATAAATACATTAAAAAATATTTATGTGTTTAAATCTCTGCTAATAAAATATTACGTTAACATCTAAAACCACCGATTTTTTTCAACGCCTTTTTTAAAATAAAACTATGTTAAAATTTGATACCAATTACAAAAGTAATTGGTATCAAATTATTTACGAAACTATAAACAAATAAATACATTAAAAAATATTTATGTGTTTAAATCTCTGCTAATAAAATATTACGTTAACATCTAAAACCACCGATTTTTTTCAACGCCTTTTTTAAAATAAAACTATGTTAAAATTTGATACCAATTACAAAAGTAATTGGTATCAAATTATTTACGAAACTATAAACAAATAAATACATTGAAAAATATTTATGTGTTTAAATCTCTGCTAATAAAATATTACGTTAACATCTAAAACCACCGACTTTTTTCAACGCCTTTTTTTTAAATAAAACTATGTTAAAATTTGATACCAATTACAAAAGTAATTGGTATCAAATTATTTACGAAACTATAAACAAATAAATACATTAAAAAATATTTATGTGTTTAAATCTCTGCTAATAAAATATTACGTTAACATCTAAAACCACCGATTTTTTTCAACGCCTTTTTTTAAATAAAACTATGTTAAAATTTGATACCAATTACAAAAGTAATTGGTATCAAATTATTTACGAAACTATAAACAAATAAATACATTGAAAAATGTTTATGTGTTTAAATCTCTACTAATAAAATATTACGTTAACATCTAAAACCACCGATTTTTTTTCAACGCCTTTTTTTTAAATAAAACTATGTTAAAATTTGATACCAATTACAAAAGTAATTGGTATCAAATTATTTACGAAACTATAAACAAATAAATACATTAAAAAATATTTATGTGTTTAAATCTCTGCTAATAAAATATTACGTTAACATCTAAAAACACCGATTTTTATCAACGCCTTTTTTTAAATAAAACTATGTTAAAATTTGATACCAATTACACAAGTAATTGGTATCAAATTATTTACGAAACTATAAACAAATAAATACATTGAAAAATATTTATGTGTTTAAATCTCCACTAATAAAATATTACGTTAACATCTAAAACCACCGATTTTTTTTTCAACACCTTTTTTTAATAAAACTATGTTAAAATCACTGGAGTCCAAGTACGAACTTACCAGATATGAAGTTAACGATAATCGCAGTTCCTCTTTAGCATTTTCCGCACAACTTAAGGCTTCCAAACACTTTTGTAATAAAAAAAAGTTTCTGCACAGAATTAAAAAAAAAATAAAAAAAATAAAAATTATAACTGCATCCCTTTATAGTTTTCACAAGTTGCCGATTACGTGTAATTGTTACAACAACAATAATGTCTCTTCGTCGCTGAGATCATTCGGAGGCGCGACACTCCTTGGGAATTGTGTCGTCGTGAAAGTGGAGTATTTATGCACAATACAATAGAAATCCTTCACGACGTGATAAATAAAAAAAATTGTACACTGTTATATTATTGTTGTTATTTCTACGATGCTCGCCGGGCATAAAGTCTTTGCTGACTTAACTGAATGTAAGAAACTGACTGACTGTTGAGGGCCGAGTGTGAGACTATATTTCTGTAACCGGCGACGTCTCGACGATGACGACCACCGTGGCAACTGTGAAGCTTGCGCGAAGAAGTCCAGACATAATCACGCGCGCCTTCCCCAAGTGCATGTACTACTTGCTGCTGCTGCCGCCGTCGCTGCTGCTGCTGCTGTTGGTGTTATTGGCGTTGCCGGCCGGCCGGTCTTTCTCTCTGTTGTCGCGGGTGGGGATCACAGTTGTAAAAATGTATGATATTACTTGAGGAAATAAAGATGATAATGATGATATAATTATGATTTGATAATTGTAACATGTAGGGATTATAGGGCGATGTTTAAACTTTTGGATAGTTGGGAAAATAATTAATCGCTCTGTGTTATAAATATATGTTTTTGTTGGTGTGGAGAGCGGAAAAAAGGAATTTTTGTAAGTCCCTTGTGGGGCCCACGAGATTGGATTTTTTTGTAAGTCCCTTGTGGGCCCCACGAGATTGGATTTTTTTGATCAGTTCCTCGTGGGCCCCAAAGAGCAGATTTTTTTCAAGTCTCTCTTAGGGGCACTCAAGCCCGGATTTTTTATAAGTACCTCGTGGGCCCCCGAGATGGATTTTTTCCAAGTCTCCCTTGGGCCCCCAAGACCAGATTTTTTATAAGTCGCTCTTAGGCCCCCAAGTCCGGATTTTTTTTCAAGAATCTCTTGGGCCTCTAAGGCCAAATTTTTCACAAGTCCTCTTGGACCCCCAAGAATAGATTTTTTCCAAGTCTTTCTTAGGGGCCCCAAGCCTGAATTTTTTATAAGTTCCTCGTGAGCCCCCGAGCCTGGATTTTTTCAAAGTTCCTCCTGGGCCCCCACGACCAAAATTTTTGCAAGTCGCTTTTGGGCCCCCAAGACCAAGTTTTTCCAAGTTCCTCCTGGGCCCTTAAGACCAAATATTTTCCAAGTCTCTCTTGGGCCCCCAAGACCAATTTTTTTCCAAGTTCCTCCTGGGCCCCCAAGAACAAATTTTTTCCAAGTTCCTCCTGGGCCCTCAAGACCAAATTTTTTCCAAATCCCTCCTGGGCCCCCAAGAGCAAATTTTTTCCAAGTCCCTCTTGAACCCCCAAAACCAAATTTTTTCTAAGTTCCTCTAGGGCCCCCAAGACCAAGTTTTTTCTAAGTACCTTATGGGCCCTCAAGTCTGGATTTTTCCCAAATCCCACTTGGGCCCCCAAGACCAAATTTTTTCCAAGTCCCTTATGCGCCCCCAAGTCTGAATTTTTTCCAAGTTTCTCCTGCGCCCTCAAGTCTGGATTTTTCCCAAACCCCACTTGGGCCCCCAAGACCAAGTTTTTTCCAAGTTCCTTATGCGCCCCCAAGTCTGGATTTTTTCCAAGTTCCTCCTAGGCCCCCAAGAACAAATTTTTTCCAAGTTCCTCCTGGGCCCTCAAGACCAAATTTTTTCCAAGTCCCTCTTGGGCCCCCAAGACCAAATTTTTTCCAAGTCCCTCTTGGACCCCCAAAACCAAATTTTTTCTAAGTTCCTCTAGGGCCCCCAAGACCAAGTTTTTTCCAAGTCCCTTATGGGCCCCCAATTCTGGATTTTTTCCCTTATGCGCCCCCAAGTCTGGATTTTTTCCAAGTTTCTCCTGCGCCCTCAAAGTTCCTCTAGGGCCCCCAAGACCAAGTTTTTTCCAAGTCCCTTATGGGCCCCCAATTCTGGATTTTTTCCAAGTCCCTTATGCGCCCCCAAGTCTGGATTTTTTCCAAGTTTCTCCTGCGCCCTCAAAGACCAAATTTTTTCAAGTTCCTCCTAGGCCCCCAAGACCAAATTTTTTCCAAGTCCCTCTTGGGCCCCAAGACCAAATTTTCCAAGTCCCTCTTGGACCCCCAAAACCAAATTTTTTCTAAGTTCCTCCTGGGCCCCCAAGACCAAATTTTTTCCAAGTCTCTTTGAGGCCCCCAACACCAAATTTTTTCCAAGTCCCTCCTGGGTCCCCAAGACCAAATTTTTTACAAGTTCTTCCTGGGCCCCCAAGACCAAATTTTTTCCACGTTCCACCTGGGACCCCAAGATCAAATTTTTTCCAAGTTCCTCTTGGGCCCCCAAGACCAAATTTTTTCCAAGTTCCACCTGGGACCCCAAGAGTAACATTTTTCCAAGTTCCTTCTGGGCCGCCAAGTCCGGGTATTTTCTTAATCGTTCATGGGCCCCAAAAACGGATTTTTTCTAACTCGCTTGTGGGCCCCCAAACCGGACTTTCTATAAGTGTCTCGTGGGCCCCCCAAGCCCAAATTCTTCCGGCTTGATTTCGAGAGGGGGAATCTTATTTGTCGTTTAAAGCGACTTATAATAGATTGAACACTATTATAGTCACACTCTAATAGGGGGGGGGGGGGGGGAGGTCTTCAGCGCGTGTGTAAAGCCTAGTTAATGTTAACCCTGGAACTTTGTCGTTGTTTTCAGCACCCGTAAAATCTGAACATGGCTCGTTCGTGTCTATCGTTTATTTGACTATGTTATTGCGTTAGGAAAAATTTGAAAAAATTCAAAGACCTTCTTTGGACTCTTAACTATACGATAAAATTAACTAACTTTCTTTCGATTGTTGAAACTTTTGGCCCGGACTCAAAAAATCCATGTTCAGAGTTCTAGACTTAAATTATTTGTGAAATATATAAACACAGAGAGTTCGAAGATAATGAGATGGTTACAATTCTGGTTTGTTTAACCCTTTTAAAATTTTCAAAGCCTTTTGAGTGCCCTTGAAAGGGCGCGCCGGATTTATTTGTTTTTTACATCTGACTTAAGTACGGCTAGCAATGGTACGAACCGGGATAGGAATGGTACTTCCGGTTAAACGAACACAATCCGAACACTCGGGTCTCCAGACAACCGTGAAAATGAACAACCCTATATAATACACCCACTCCTAACCACACACGTAGCGGCACAATGGGGTAAATTGGAAAAGGAAAAGGGGGGGAATAAAAGATGCCGCTCTCAATGGAAATCGAAACAAAAGGTGCATCGCAACCATCCAATAAATTGGCAAGCGAGAGAAGCAGAAAAAGATTGTGAGGGTTAAATTGCATACAGGTTCAAGTTTCTGCAAATTTACTTTCTGACACCTAATCGAAAAACACATTTTTCGAATACAAATATATTATAGTGTGCGAATGATGAAAAAATCGAAAAATTCGCGAATATTCGAAAAATTTTCTAATATTCGAAAAATTTCCCAATATTCAAAAAGTTCTCAAATATTCGAAAAATTCTTAAATATTCGAAAAAATTTCAAATATTCGAAAAATTCTTAAATATTCGAAAAAATTTCAAATATTCGAAAAATTCTTAAATATTCGAAAAAATTTCAAATATTCGAAAAATTCTTAAATATTCGAAAAAATTTCAAACATTCGAAAAATTCTTAAATATTCGAAAAAATTTTAAATATTCGAAAAATTCTCCAATATTCAAAAAAATTTCAAATCCTCGAAAAATTCGCGATTATTCGAAAAATTCTCTGATATTCGAAAAATTTCCCAATATTCAAAAAGTTCTCAAATATTCGAAAAATTCTTAAATATTCGAAAAAATTTCAAATATTCTAGAAATTCTTAAAGGTTCGAAAAAATTTCAAATATTCGAAAACATTTCAAATATTCGAAAACATTTCAAATATTCGAATAAATTTCAAATATTCAAAAAATTCTTAAATATTCGAAAAAATTTCAAATATTCGAAAAATTCTCCAATATTCAAAAAAATTTCGAATCCTCGAACAATTCTCAAATATTCCAAAAAATTTCAAATCCTCGAAAAATTCTCAAATATTCCAAAAAATTTCAAATCCTCGAAAAATTCTTGAATATTCAAAAAAATTTCAAATCCTCAAAAAATTCTCAGATATTCAAAAAATTCTCAAATACTCGAAAACTTCTGGAATATTAATATTATAAAGCGGCGATTGCCCGATTTTCTAATCTGTCGTTAATGGCAAGGAATTATTTATAATTTCTGATCAAACCGAATTAAAAAAAAAACGAAATTCGTGTGTCTAAAAAAACGAATGGAACGATTGAGATACTTCAAGACCAGTTACATCAGAGTTTAATGATGATTAAGGGTGTAGCTTTTGAGATTAATCGAATAAAAGAAAGACTTTCTGTTTCTATCTCTGTTCAGCTCATGCAATAAGCGCAAGTTTCTCTCTCGCAGTGACTAACGCTTTCAGAGAAATGCCTCTCCCGTTTCTAGTAGACCATGCTTAAGATCTTGTGAAAATACTAGAATAGCTCGCGCGTTCAACGCGAGCAATTTTCCTCACAGTGACTAACGCTTTTAGCCAAGTCTCTCTTTCGATTACAGTAAGAACAACCTTAAATTTGATCAAAATACTAGAATCGATCATATCAAGAAATTAACATCTAACAATGATATTCAAAAAATGAATTCAGATCCATTTGTTATCTTAAATAAATAAAAAATATCTACTTTATTACCTTAAATAAATAAAAAATATCCACTTCATTACTTTAAATAAATTTGAAATATTAAATTCATTACTTTAAGTAAATTTTAATTAAAGCATTTAGGCAGAATTTGCTTCTTCAATATATAATTCATGTAATTCAACAATAAGTATAAAAATCATGAATGGACATTTATTCAATAAAAATGTATTTTAAATACTTTCATGATTAAATGATTAAGAATTATTAAGTCTATCAAATATTAGAGTTTTTTGAAATATAATAATTCATCTAAATTATTCATAATTATAACAGAATTATAAAAAATAAATATTTTGCATAATAATTAACCATAGTCAGGTATATATCTTATAGAAAAAGTATTGAAAATACAATTTAATTGCATGAATGACCTGATAAAAATCCTTGATAGAAATAAATCAATGTGAAATTGTTACTTCGAAATGAAGTCTTAAGGCTTTGATTCTAAACTTAACCCTTTGCGCCACAGTGGATTACTAAATATCTCACATATTTTCAGTCAGCTTTAAATGTTTTAAACTAATTTCTGAAAATAACTAATGATTTTTTTTTTTTTTTTTTTTTTTTTTTTTTTTTTTTTTTTTCAATTTCGGAAACGAACATTTTTTTTACAAAATTAAAAAAAAAACTCCCGACTGAAAAAATCTGTGTAATTAATAAACAAATTGGGTAAATGAAAAATGGTTAAATAAGAATCATTCGGATATTATAATCGGGAGATAGATTATATTTATATTTATATTTGGTGAGTTTTAGTATAAAGTCAAAATTTGCATAATATTCTTTCGTTCTTTTGTTTATCTATTTATATATGACAGAAATCGTAATTATAAGGTTAATTAAACCTTTATAATAAATTTATTTATTTATTTTTTAAAATTTTTTTCTTTTCCGTATGCCTTCTTCAGGCTTTTACGGGCAATACGACGTTTCTACAGAACCCGATTCTACACATCACCGACTGAACACCACTGACTCTACACAACGGCAATTCGACACATGTCTCGATTCAACACATCAGCAACTCAACACGTCACCAACTCGACACATACCTCAATTCGACACAACCCCAATTCTACACAGCCCCGATTCTACACAACCATAACTGTCACGAGCCAAATGCACAACGGCAATACTGTACACAGCCCCGATTCTACACAGGCACAAATGTCACGAGCTAAATTCACAACGGCAATACTCTACACAGCCCCGATTCTACACAGGCACAAATGTCACGAGCTAAATGCACAACGGCAATACTCTACACAGCCCCGATTCTACACAGGCACAAATGTCACGAGCTAAATTCACAACGGCAATACTCTACACAGCCCCGATTCTACACAGGCACAAATGTCCCGAGCTAAATTCACAACGGCAATACTCTACACAGCCCCGATTCTACACAGGCACAACTGTCACGAGCTGAATTCACCAAAGTCCCGATTCAACACATCACCGATTCTACACCGTCACCAACTCTCATCCAATCATAGTGCGCCGATGAGTTGGTATACTTGAACGACATACGTTGATTGGATGTGAGTTGGTGACGGTGTAGAATTGGTGATGTGTTGAATCGGGACTTTGATGAATTTAGCTCGTGACAGTTGTGCCTGTGTAGAATCGGGGCTGTGTAGAGTATTGCCGTTGTGAATTTAGCTCGTGACATTTGTGCCTGTGTAGAATCGGGGCTGTGTAGAGTATTGCCGTTGTGCATTTGGCTCGTGACAGTTGTGACTGTGTAGAATCGGGACTGTGTAGAATTGGGGTTGTGTCGAATTGAGGCATGTGTCGAGTTGGTGATGTGCCGAATTGGTGATGTGTACAGTTGCTGTTGTGTTAAATCGACGCATGTGTCGAATTGCCGTTGTGTAGAGTCGGTGGTGTTGAGTCGGTGATGTGTAGAATCGGGTTCTGTAGAAACGACGTATTGCCCTTTTACGTTGCCCCTCTCCCCTTTTCCCCGTTCCATCATAGACACCCCTTTCCCCGTTCACTTCATAGAGACCCCCCCTAGAGTGTTGTCCGCAGCCACTCATCCTAATGCACTACTGTATCGCATTTGCACGAGGGCGCAGGGAAACTGCGGAAAACCTGGCCGATACAGACGGCTTTATTTTTACTGAGTTTCTATTGTATGAGAATACATTAGAAACTCAGAAAAACTGCCTCCCGCTAAGCAGTTGGCGCGCCAACCAGTGCACGGCCAAGCGGTCACCCATCCAAGTTATGGCCGCAAATAATGCTGCTTAACTCTGGGGACCGCCGAAGCCACACACCGACCGCGCGTCCACTACTGTCGGTTGTTTTTTTATTATTTTTATAAAACTATTTCAGTCGTTGAAGAAGATCGAGTGAAATATATATTTTTGAAGAGGACAATATATATTGATATTCTTTATATTCTATACATATATATTTTCCCTACGACCGAAAAATGCCGCAAAACAAATCTACAAGTAAAAATGTATGGCTCAAAGGGTTAATTAACCGATAAATAAAACTAATCCTTGCGACTATATATATATTTCTGAAGACGACAATATATATTCATATATTCATATTCTATAAATATATATTTTCCCTACGACCGAAAATTGCCGCAAAACAAATCTACAAGTAAAAATATATGGCTCAAAGGGTTAATTAACCGATAAATAAAACTAATCCTTGCGACTATATATATATTTCTGAAGACGACAATATATATTCATATATTTATATTCTATAAATATATATTTCCCCTACGACTAAAAATTGCCGCAAAACAAATCTACAAGTAAAAATGTATGGCTCAAAGGGTTAATTAACCGATAAATAAAACTAATCCTTGCGACTATATATATATTTCTGAAGACGACAAGATATATTCATATATTTATATTCTATAAATATATATTTCCCCTACGACCGAAAATTACCGCAATACAAATCTACAAGTAAAAATATATGGCTCAAAGGGTTAATTAACCGATAAATAAAACTAATCCTTGCGACTATATATATATTTCTGAAGACGACAATATATATTCATATATTTATATTCTCTAAATATATATTTTCCATACGACCAAAAATTGCCGCAAAACAAATCTACAAGTAAAAATGTATGGCTCAAAGGGTTAATTAACCGATAAATAAAACTAATCCTTGCGACTATATATATATTTCTGAAGACGACAATATATATTCATATATTCATATTCTATAAATATATATTTCCCCTACGACTAAAAATTGCCGCAAAACAAATCTACAAGTAAAAATGTATGGCTCAAAGGGTTAATTAACCGATAAATAAAACTAATCCTTGCGACTATATATATATTTCTGAAGATGACAATATATATTCATATATTCATATTCTATAAATATATATTTTCCCTACGACCGAAAATTGCCGCAAAACAAATCTACAAGTAAAAATATATGGCTCAAAGGGTTAATTAACCGATAAATAAAACTAATCCTTGCGACTATATATATATTTCTGAAGACGACAATATATATTCATATATTTATATTCTCTAAATATATATTTTCCCTACGACCAAAAATTGCCGCAAAACAAATCTACAAGTAAAAATGTATGGCTCAAAGGGTTAATTAACCGATAAATAAAACTAATCCTTGCGACTATATATATATTTCTGAAGACGACAATACATATTCATATATTTATATTCTATAAATATATATTTCCCCTACGACTAAAAATTGCCGCAAAACAAATCTACAAGTAAAAATGTATGGCTCAAAGGGTTAATTAACCGATAAATAAAACTAATCCTTGCGACTATATATATATTTCTGAAGACGACAATATATATTCATATATATTCATATTCTATAAATATATATTTTCCCTACGACCGAAAATTGCCGCAAAACAAATCTACAAGTAAAAATGTATGGCTCAAAGGGTTAATTAACCGATAAATAAAACTAATCCTTGCGACTATATATATATTTCTGAAGACGACAATATATATTCATATATTTATATTCTATAAATATATATTTTCCCTACGACTAAAAATTGCCGCAAAACAAATCTACAAGTAAAAATGTATGGCTCAAAGGGTTAATTAACCGATAAATAAAACTAATCCTTGCGACTATATATATATTTCTGGAGACGACAATATATATTCATATATTTATATTCTATAAATATATATTTTCCCTACGACCGAAAATTGCCGCAAAACAAATCTACAAGTAAAAATATAAGGCTCAAAGGGTTAATTAACCGATAAATAAAACTATTCCTTGCGACGATATATATATTTCTGAAGACGACAATATATATTCATATATTTATATTCTATAAATATATATTTCCCCTACGACTAAAAATTGCCGCAAAACAAATCTACAAGTAAAAATGTATGGCTCAAAGGGTTAATTAACCGATAAATAAAACTAATCCTTGCGACTATACATATATTTCTGAAGACGACAATATATATTCATATATTTATATTCTCTAAATATATATTTTCCCTACGACCAAAAATAGCTGCAAGACAAATCTACAAGTAAAAATGTATAGCTCAAAAGGTTAATTAACCGATAAGTAAAATTAATTGTTGCGACAATTGGACAAAAATAGTCAGCGATCATATTTCTTTTTTTTCTCTCGCTCTCTCTCGTTTTTTCTCTTATGGCTGCTTGGGAGGTCACGTAGCGGCCTTTTGCACTGAACTAGAAATGCCTCCCCTTGCGTTCATTCCCACCACGAAATACTAAAAGAAATTCTTTCCATCCATTCAACTCTGCGTGAAAAAGAAAAAAATTATAGCCTATTTTCCATTTAAACGAAACTCGGAAATCCATTGTAAATAATAGTAATAACAATAATAATATTCTGTCTCTGAGTGTCACAAAAGAATCCAATCCTCCAGTTCAACGAATTGTCTGTAATGGTCGAAGCTTTCACTGTCATATCGTAAGGGGAACTCTCGACCCTCCTTTACTTCGTTTCATTTCGTTTAGTTTCGTCACCGAGCCCTACACCGTGAAAAGGCCGAACGGCCGAGCAAACGTCGATGATTCTTTACATTATTAATCGTCCTGTCTGATGTCAAGCTTAAATATGCTAACAAAACCTTCTTTCAACTTTTCTATCACGAAAAGGAAACCAACTCTAATTTTTATCTCGTGTCAATTTAAAAAAAAATGATATTTCTATGTATCAAAAAATACTGATAAAACCTTCTTTCAAAATTTTCATCACCAAAATGAAATCAATTGTAATTTTTATCTCGTGTTAATAAAAAAAGAATATTTGTATATACTAAAAAATGGTAATAAAACCTTCTTTCAACTTTTCGATCACAAAAGCAGAAGTAATTCTAATTTTTATTTTAGGTCAATTTCTATAGGATGATCAAATTCAATCATCATTATTTGATTTGTAAATAAAAATCTATCTCATTCGCTAAAAAAATTGCGTCAATTAGAGATCGTACAATTTTTTTTTTTTTTCAAAAAAACGTCCTATGTAATTTGAACAGCTGATTCAATTATCACGTACATCGGTACGAGCAAAGTAGCATAAACGCTCTACTTGTGTGTTAAATTTCAGTTCGATTACTAAAACCGTTCTTTAGATATACCAATTTGAATGTTAGTACCCTACAAAAACACACTCACACATTCAGACATTTTTTCTAAACCACTTTTTCTCATTATTTCAATCCAATTTAATTAACCTGCCACGAAAAAAAATAAAATAAAATAAAAAATCTCAAGGCTCGTAAACAATAAGGTAAAAAAAGGGCGAATCTTAATTCTTATCCAATCATACCAATAAAAACCATTTTTACGACATTTTTTTCCTAAACAACTTTTTTTCATTATTTCAATCCAGTTTAATTAACCTGCCACGAAAAAAAAATAAAATAAAATAAAAAATCTCAAAGCTTCGTTAACAATAAGATAAAAAAAGGGCGAATCTTAATTCTTATCCAATCATGCCAATAAAAACCATTTTTACGAAAATTTTTTCCTAAACCACTTTTTCTCATTATTTTAATCCAGTTTAATTATCCAAACACGAAAAAAAAAACAATAAAAAAAATCTCAAAGCTTCGTGAACGATAAGGTAAAAAGGGCGAATCTTAATTCTTATCCAATCATGCCAATAAAAAGCATTTTCACGACATTTATAGTACAGCAAGCGGCAATAATGATAATAATGTACGCTTTTTAAATTATTTATTACCCGTCACGATAGTTCGCGTTTTTGATCGGTTTCGTTACAGTAAACGATAATAATCGTAATCTAAAAATCTCAAAGTTTCGTCAACGTTAAGGTATAAAAAGGGCGAATCTTAATTCTTATTCAATCATGCCAATAAAAACCATTTTTACGACATTTATAGTACAGCAAGCGGCAATAATGATAATAATGTACGCTTTTTAAATTATTTCTAACCAGTCACGATATTCCGTGTTTTTGATCGGTTTCGGTACAGTAAACGATAATAATCGTAATCTAAAAATCTCAAAATTTCGTCAACGATAAGGTATAAAAAGGGCGAATCTTAATTCTTATCCAATCATGCCAATAAAAACCATTTTTATGACATTTATAGTACAGTAAACGATAATAATGTACGTTTTTTAAAAATGAGTTATTACCCGTCACGATAGTTCGTGTTTTTGATCGGTTTCGTTACAATAAACGATAATAATCGTAATCTAAAAATCTCAAAGTTTCGTCAACGATAAGGTATAAAAAGGGCGAATCTTAATTCTTAGTCAATCATGCCAATAAAAACCATTTTCACGACATTTATGGTACAGCAAATGGCAATAATGATAATAATGTACGCTTTTTAAATTATTTATTTCCTGTCACGATATTCCGCGTTTTTGATCGGTTTCGGTACAGTAAACGATAATAATCGTAATTTAAAAATCTCAAAGTTTCGTCAATGATAAGGTATAAAAAGGGCGAATCTTAATTCTTATTCAATCATGCCAATAAAAAGCATTTTCACGACATTTATAGTACAGCAAACGGCAATAATGATAATAATGTACGCTTTTTGAATTATTCGTTACCCGTCACGATATTCCGTGTTTTTGATCGGTTTCGGTACAGTAAACGATAATAATTGTAATCTAAAAATCTCAAAGTTTCGTCAACGATAAAGTATAAAAAGTGCGAATCTTACTTCTTATCCAATCATGCCAATAAAAACCATTTTTATGACATTTATAGTACAATAAACGATAATAATGTACGTTTTTTAAAAATGATTTATTACCCGTCACGATATTCCGTGTTCTTGATCGGTTTCGGTACAGTAAACGATAATAATCGTAATCTAAAAATCTCAAAGTTTCGTCAACGATAAGGTATAAAAAGCGCGAATCTTAATTCTTATTCAATCATGCCAATAAAAAGCATTTTCACGACATTTATAATACAGCAAACGACAATAACGATAATAATGTACGTTTTTAAAAAATGATTTATTACCCGTCACGATATTCCGTGTTTTTGATCGGTTGCGGTACATTAAACAATAATAATGATAATCCCAAAAATCTCAAAGTTTCGTCAACGATAAAGTATAAAAAGTGCGAATCTTAATTCTTATTCAATCATGCCAATAAAAACCATTTTTACGACATTTATAGTCCAGTAAACGATAATAATGTACGTTTTTTAAAAATGATTTATTACCCGTCACGATATTCCGTGTTCTTGATCGGTTTTGGAACTCGAGCATCGCCGCACCACCTGTCGTAGATGCTCACACGGTGAGTAAGCGAAGATGTAGATATATTTCTATGTACGAAGGGTGAGAGCTTAACTTTTTCGTTTCGTTTTCTCTCTCTCTCTCTCTCTTTCTCACGAGCACCGGCAAAATGAGCCGAGCATTTCGTCGGTCTGTCGCGGGGAAAACACGGCCAAGGGTGACCGCGCCTCGAAGGTTACTACTGCTCACTAAAAACGACGCGCCGCTTCAAGTCGTCGGGGTTGTGCGGTCGCGGCGCCCTCAACAACCGGCGTCGATTCGTCGTTGAGACATAATCTCAACGCCCCACTACAGAGGACACTAGTTGCTTAACAGCACGTTGCTTTTTCTTCCTTATATACAACATATATAACCAAAGCCGGTAAAAAGTATCTAAATCCCTATAACTTGTTTATTTATGTAGAGAGAGATTTTATGAGATTTTTTATTGGTGAATTATTAAAATTAAGATATTTAAGAGGCATTTTTTTGTTTGTGTCTTTTTTTTTTCTTCGAATTTTCGATATAGATTTAAGATAGTTCCGGCGACTGACGCACAGATGGCGTTGTTAAGTTTACTGCGTTTCACACTAGTCAAATCAGTGCTAAATTTTTAATGTTTTAACAATTTGTGGTGGTTTCATTAATAACTCCGAGGAATTTCACTAGTAGCAGAATTAGTTCTTAATATATTAATACATTTACAGCATGATTGAAGTAGAAAATCAACTGATATATGCAAATTTCTGAAGTCATGGTTTTCCGTACAGTTTTTTGAAAGTATAACTCATAATGGTGGTTCAATTGTGACGGTAAATATTTCATTTTGATTATTGGATGATCCTTAAGCGATTGACCGTACAGATTTTGTGTAGTATTAGTTATTCAAAAGTTACAGTCATTTGTATCCTGATGTTAGGTTAGGATAGGATAATCAAACTGTTGTATCTTTTAAACTATTCATGCTATAAAAAAATCTGAACGGTCAATTGATTGACGATCTTCCAATAATCAAAATGAGATATTGATCGTTATAATTGGGCTCTTATTATAGTTTTTTTTTTTGAAAAACCGCACGAGAATACATGATATAGGATATTTGCGAACATTTGCCAATTTTCTATTTGGAACTTATTCAGAATTGCTTTTAAAAATTTAGCACAGATTTGACTAGTGTGAAGCGCAGAAACCTCCTTAAAGTCTCTGGCGCAAGTGCATTTGTGTGTGTGTGTGGATGTAGTGGGGCGAACCGGAAATGGGGGTTGAAATCTAAGGGGTAATTTCCAGTTGGGTCTTTATGAGAATATGGGAAGTTGAGAATATGAAGAAAAAAAATATTGTGAGCGTTTTGTTAGATAAGTAGGCAACCAATGCGTGAAAATACAGTAGAACCTCGTTTTTATAGACTATTCGAAACCGGAAGTCACTAGAATCGAGGTTTTCTAGGTTCTGCGTCTTATAATACTTCAGATACCGCGTACTTAAGGAGGTTGGAGCGCTCCACACTAGTCAAATCAGTGCTAAATTTTTAAAAGCGTTTCTATAATTTCAGATGGTTTAATAATCTGTTCCAAGGTGTTAATCACATAGCAGCATTAGTTCTTGATATTCAAATAAATTCATAGCTGTGATATCAACAGTAAATCGATCAATATCTGCAAATTTCCGATGTTATGTTTTTTCATCCAGTTTTTTAAAAGGGTAAACCGTAATATCAGTCCGATTATGACGACCAATAGCTCATTTTGTTTACTAAAAGATATTCTATCGATCGGCCGTCTATTTTTTAAAATCGTATTAGTAGTTCAAAAGATACAACCGTTTGTTTATCCTATCATAACCTAACATCAAGTATACAAATGGCTGTAACTTTTGAACGCCTGATACTATAGAAAATCCGGACGGTCAATCGATTAAGGATCTTCCACTGATCAAAATGAGCTATGTTTCGACATAATCGGACTGATATTACGGTTTACCCTTTTCCAAAACTGGATGAAAAAACATGACATCGGAAATTTGGAGATATTGATCGATTTACTGTTCATATGACAACTGTGAATGTATTTGAATATCAAGAACTAATGCTGCTATGTGATTAACACCTTGGAACAGATTATCAAACCATCTGAAATTGTAGAAACGCTTTTAAAAATTTAGCACTGATTTGACTAGTGTGGAGCGCTCCACACTATTTTTAAAAGCGTTTCTACAATTTCAGATGGTTTAATAATCTGTTCCAAGGTGTTAATCACATAGCAGCATTAGTTCTTGATATTCAAATACATTCACAGCTGTGATATCAACAGTAAATCGATCAATATCTGCAAATTTCCGATGTTATGTTTTTTCATCCAGTTTTTTAAAAGGGTAAACCGTAATATCAGTCCGATTATGACGACCAATAGCTCATTTTGTTTACTAAAAGATATTCTATCGATTGACCGTCTATTTTTTTAAATCGTATTAGTAGTTCAAAAGATACAACCGTTTGTTTATCCTATCATAACCTAACATCAAGTATACAAATGGCTGTAACTTCTGAACGCCTGATACTATAGAAAATCCGGACGGTCAATCGATTAAGGATCTTCCACTGATCAAAATGAGCTATGTTTCGTCATAATCGGACTGATATTACGGTTTACCCTTTTAAAAAACTGGATGAAAAGACATGACATCGGAAATTTGGAGATATTGATCAATTTACTGTTCATATGACAGCTGTGAATGTATTTGAATACCAAGAACTAATGCTGCTATGTGATTAACACCTTGGAACAGATTATCAAACCATCTGAAATTGTAGAAACGCTTTTAAAAATTTAGCACTGATTTGACTAGTGTGGAGCGCTCCACACTATTTTTAAAAGCGTTTCTACAATTTCAGATGGTTAAATAATCTGTTCCAAGGTGTTAATCACATAGCAGCATTAGTTCTTGATATTCAAATAAATTCATAGCTGTGATATCAACAGTAAATCGATCAATATCTGCAAATTTCCGACGTTATGTTTTTTCATCCAGTTTTTTAAAAGGGTAAACCGTAATATCAGTCCGATTATGACAACCAATAGCTCATTTTGTTTACTAAAAGATATTCTATCGATCGGCCGTCTATTTTTTAAATCGTATTAGTAGTTCAAAAGATACAACCGTTTGTTTATCCTATCATAACCTAACATCAAGTATACAAATGGCTGTAACTTCTGAACGCCTGATACTATAGAAAATCCGGACGGTCAATCGATTAAGGATCTTCCACTGATCAAAATGAGCTATGTTTCGTCATAATCGGACTGATATTACGGTTTACCCTTTTAAAAAACTGGATGAAAAGACATGACATCGGAAATTTGGAGATATTGATCAATTTACTGTTCATATGACAGCTGTGAATGTATTTGAATACCAAGAACTAATGCTGCTATGTGATTAACACCTTGGAACAGATTATCAAACCATCTGAAATTGTAGAAACGCTTTTAAAAATTTAGCACTGATTTGACTAGTGTGGAGCGCTCCACACTATTTTTAAAAGCGTTTCTACAATTTCAGATGGTTAAATAATCTGTTCCAAGGTGTTAATCACATAGCAGCATTAGTTCTTGATATTCAAATAAATTCATAGCTGTGATATCAACAGTAAATCGATCAATATCTGCAAATTTCCGACGTTATGTTTTTTCATCCAGTTTTTTAAAAGGGTAAACCGTAATATCAGTCCGATTATGACAACCAATAGCTCATTTTGTTTACTAAAAGATATTCTATCGATCGGCCGTCTATTTTTTAAAATCGTATTAGTAGTTCAAAAGATACAACCGTTTGTTTATCCTATCATAACCTAACATCAAGTATACAAATGGCTGTAACTTTTGAACGCCTGATACTATAGAAAATCCGGACGGTCAATCGATTAAGGATCTTCCACTGATCAAAATGAGCTATGTTTCGTCATAATCGGACTGATATTACGGTTTACCCTTTTCCAAAACTGGATGAAAAAACATAACATCGGAAATTTGCAGATATTGATCGATTTACTGTTGATATCACAGCTGTGAATGTATTTGAATATCAAGAACTAATGCTGCTATGTGATTAACACCTTGGAACAGATTATTAAACCATCTGAAATTGTAGAAACGCTTTTAAAAATTTAGCACTGATTTGACTAGTGCGGAGCGCTCTAACCTCCTTAAGATAGTTACCATGAACAGGCAACACTAAGTGGGAAAAAGTTGAGATTGTCCGTAAAATCGAGGTCCGACTGTACAAAAATTTTCTACGTTATGTAAAAATCATTTTTTTTTTTCTCATCGAACTACCGAAAAAGTTTTGCAAAGAAACGGAGGGTCAAATATACGTGCCTAGAATATCAAATTACCGTCAGAGAGCGCTACGTGTATAAAAACTTTTTTTTCCGAATAACTTGTAGAAAATAGGTAAAAAAAAAATCGTTCGTGTTGACTCATTATCTGCTATATTTTACAATATATATATTTTTAACTATATTAATATAAATAATTATAATTAAAAAATGTTATTAGATTTTTTTCTTTTGTTTTATGAAAATTGCAATGGTATTTACAACTTTTTTGTTACCGGAAAACTTGTAGAAAATAGGTTAAAAAATTCGATTGTTCTTCTTGCCCTGCTATATTTTATAATATATAATAAATATCATTTTTTAACCGTATTAATATAAATAATTATAATTCTAAAGCCGAAAAGGCAAGAATGGCTAATAAATATAATTTTTTTAAATATAAATAATTATAATACATTTTTTAAACTATAATTAGAAGAAATGTAAACACCGAAAGGTATATATATATATGTGGGAATAAAAACACAATCAAAATTGTGATTAGTTTGTTTTCTTTTGATTTATGAAAATTGCAATATTATTTTCAATACTTTTTTTAAATGATTGTAATTTTTCATGAGATATCGTAGAGTGATAATTCGAATAACGCGCTCATTTTCAATAACTGATTTCGGTTGGTCCTAAAAAAAACTGGCGAATTAAAAAAAGGACTCACGTTTGGCAAACGGTTGCCAAATGACTGCACTATTTCTGTACATCTGTTCGAAGGCAGAGGGCGTTTCCGGCGCCATGTGGTGTTTTTATGGCGTTGATACTCATAGTGCATAACTGCGTTATATATTGTTTAAAATATGTAGAACATAAAATACGTTACATTTCCTTTCCATTAGTCGACCTAATTGCATAGCCGAACACAGGCGTAATTAACTTAATGCAAATGGATCAGTCGCGAGCACTTGGCAGGTTTATCAATTTGGTATCACTTATTATACTACTGATACTGCTTTTTGTTATCACCTTCAACCTTCACTTGTATGAATATATTATACAAAAAACAAAAGGCATTTTTTTTACCGAAGCTCTGACAATAGTAACAGTTTTTTTTGTTTACACGTATATTTTTAATTAAAAATTCAATTCCTTCCGAACTTCGGTACTTGAAGAAAATAAAAAAAGAAGCATGCAAAGTCATCATATGATGAAGTATGTTAATCAATTTTGACTTCCACATAAAGAAAGCTTTGTAAAAAAAATGAAAAATGATGAGGAAGCAATAAGAGATTAAAATGATTAAATTTAATATTTGAATAATAATATTTTTTTTAAATGAAAGATAATTTTCATTAATTCACCAGAATTTTTTAAATATTCAAGATTGAACTGTTTGTTTAACTTTAACTTTATTTTGTTACATTTAACTTTATTTTTCATATGAAACTTTTCTGAAGAAACATTACAAAATTGCGACTTCAATAATTCATTTAAAAACTGCGATTTCAGAATTATTCTAAACTTTGTTGAAAATCATATGCATTCAGAAAAATTAATTTAATAAGGAAATAAAATTTCATCATATTTGTGGAATACTTTTTTAAAAGCGCATTTATCCATTTTCGCCATTATTGTTATTAAAAATGAATCTTTTAAGTGTCGCCTTTTTTCGGGTTTTAATCGGATCAACCTGTTTTTTTTTTTGTTGGGAATATAAGCCGAATGTCATTGTTTATTTTACCTTGTTTCCATAATTGTCACTAAGTGTTTCTGAGTAAATTTCTGTTTAAATGGGGGATTAATGCAGTTTTTTGTGGAATCACTATCTCTGTTTAAAAAGTCAGATAATATAATATTAACTCGCGAATAATCGCGTGTTAATCACGTAACAGAAGCGCCGGTTTAATTTGAGGCGAAAGTGGGGCTCGTTACGCAGCTACATCCACATGTTTGCTAGCAACTTACACATCTTTCACTACGCTATCTCCTATTATTCGCAGCACTGTTTCGCAGCAATTTCGAATTTGCGTTCGATAAAATTCTGTCATACGTAAAGTTGTTATGCAAGGGAGGACTTGTCACTCATGAGCTTGTTTCGCGCTGCGAACTCGGGGTTTTTTGGCGTAGACCAATTGGACCATTTAACGTCACTGTTGAAACTGATCTTAACCTGCTTATAACTGCGTTTTCGACAGCCAATGTAGCCACAAATAAAAAACTATACTTGCGAGCTATTCAAGATATTTTCGATATTTTTTATATGTTCGATATTTTTGATATTTCGATTTTTTCAATATTTCGATATTTTCGATATCTCGATTCTTTCAATACTTCAATATTTCGATATTTTCGATATTTCGATTTTTTCACTATTTCGATATTTTTTATATTTCGATTTTTTCGATATTTCGATTTTTTCACTATTTCGATATTTTTGATATTTCGATTTTTTTAATATTTCGATTTTTTTAATATTTCGATTTTTTTAATATTTCGATTTTTTTAATATTTCGATTTTTTTAATATTTCAGTTTTTTCAATATTTCGATATTTTCGATATTTCGATTCTTTCAATACTTCAATATTTCGATATTTCGATTTTTTCAATATTTCGATATTTTCGATATTTCGATTTTTTCAATATTTCGATATTTTCGATTTTTTCAATATTTCGGTTTTATCAATATTTCGATTTTTTCAATATTTCGATATTTTAGATATTTCGACTTTTTCAATATTTCGATATTTTGATAATTCGATGTTTTCGATATTTTCGATATTTTCGATAATTCGATGTTTTCGATATTTTCGATATTTTCGATATTTTCGATAATTCGATGTTTTCGATATTTTCGATATTTTCGATAATTCGATATTTTTGATAATTCAATATTTTCGATAATTCGATATTTTCGATAATTCAGTATTTTCGATAATTCGATATTTTCGATAATTCGATATTTTCGATAATTCGATATTTTCGATAATTCGATATTTTCGATAATTCGATATTTTCGATAATTCAATATTTTCGATAATTCGATATTTTCGATAATTCGATATTTTCGATAATTCGATATTTTCGATAATTCGATATTTTCGATAATTCGATATTTTCGATAATTCGATATTTTCGATAATTCGATATTTTCGATAATTCGATATTTCCGATAATTCGATATTTTCGATAATTCGAAATTTTCGATAATTCGATATTTTCGATATTTCGATATTCTAGCATTATATTTTTTATACGAGACATTTATAAACGAAACAAATTGCTGATTTCATTACTTGGATTATATTTTCGTTTCAATGTGGCCCTTAAGAAGGTTGGAGTTCTTTTTACTAGTTAAATAAATGCTAAATCATTTTGATATTTTTTTTAATTGTACGAGTTTATTCAGGTAAATTTTCATGAGGTTATTTCTAAAAATATTCTATTACTATTTTCCAATTTTATTGGGACATAGATTAATGTATTCCTCAGGAAATGATTTACGGTTTGGCTATCCTGATATTTGGGAGTGTAAACCGTTTAATTATCAGAGATGCTTGTTTATGAAGGCAATTTTTCGTTAAACAATCGATCGCAACTTATTAACGATTAACACTGTAGAATATCTTGACGGTTAATTCGTGGAACCTCTTTAAAAATATAGAATAATTCATCCCGCGTTAAAGTCGGTAAAAAAATAACCGACTATTATAAATTTTTCTTTCAAATAAATTAAAAAAAAGTATTTCTAAAATATGTACTTTTTCCATTTTCACGCTTAAATTTGTGCATCTATTCGAAAATGAAAATGTAGGATGCCTAATAAAAAAATTTTCAAAATTTGTCGAACGAATTTTTTCAAAATGTGGATGAAACTGAAAGGTTGTTTTTTTTTAAATTATCATTTTGAAAATGTAGAAAACGTGCTACGTAAGCAGTTAAAGATTCAGTTACATTTCTTTAATTAAGCGCGTAAAATCGGACAGAAATGATTCCGAACATTTAGCACTGATTTGATTGAACGTAACACATTTCAACCTCCTTAAGTCCTACAATTCTACTAGTAATTTGATTCCATTGTTCCAGACGACAAAAAAAATGTCTTCCGAGAATATATTCTTAATTCTGTAATATTAGAGGTTCGCAGAACGTTGCAACAATTATGCAATTGTTGTTGTCTCAGTCAATTACGCGTAGCGACTTGGAAGTCCAACACGGAAGCACTTTCTTCGTTGGTCTGAATTGGCCTGTTGCTTCGAGCTGCTGCTGCTGTACCTTGCAGACTCCGGAGACAGCGCAGCGCGTTCTTGACTCACCTGAAAGTACGTGATGTTCGTGGTCTTGTGTATGGAACGAGGCTCGAGCTCACATCCGGCTCGGAATCCAAGTGGCACAGAAAAATGCACTCTCCAACACGCGTGCGAATGTGTAAATCGCGTTTACGCGCACACGGTCTTCACAACTTTCTTACTTACAGGCAACTGACACGAATCGTGGCGAGTATCAGGTCTAAATATCCTTTCCGCCACCCGTATATACGCAACCTATGAAAGGCTCCTACTCTTTTCTTCCCTTTCCCTGGCACAACAACTTCTTGTTGTTCATATAAGTATACAAACGTTTGGGAAGAATTTTCCTCCCTTCTTTTACGATGTGCATTAGGAATTGGTATGTGTGTAAGGAATTAAATTATACGGGAGTTTATAGACTCGAAGCTCATCTTAAGCATTCACGGACGTTGCTACATTAAGTTTACCACCTCTTCTTCTTCTTCTTTTACTAATAATTTGACTGGAGCTCATAAAGCTTGCCACCTCTTCTTCTTCTTCTTCTTCTTCTTCTTCTTCTTCTTCTTCTTCTTCTTCTTCCTCTAACAATTTGACTGTCTTCTTCTTCTTCTTATGTTTAAGAGCTGGCTCTGGTAGGCACAATTTGACTGGAGCTCAGGAGCAACTAAATAAACCTTAGTATGTTATAGGTGTGACCGAATATTGTTATTATTAATTTTTTATCGACTCTTGGCGTTCTATTTTTTTCCGAGAAGTGCTTCGCAAAATTCCATCAGAAAAAAATAGACCGCCAAGAGTCGATAAAAAATTAATAGCAACTAAATAAAGTTTGCCACTAAGCCTGTAGAGAACAGTACAGAGGTTGAGAATAATTTCGGTGGCGCCATCTTCGGGACAGGATTTTAACTGTTTGTCTAAAAGTCGTTTCCGTCAGCTGTTGCACGATGAAACTTTACGGAATGATCATGTAAAGTTGTTGGCCCCGATTTTTTTGTTGGATTAGTGTGTGCAGTTCATTTGTGGGCTGGAAATAAAGTATTGCTAGTTTAAATATTCATTACACTACCAATGGAAGGCTCCTACTCTTTTCTTCCGTTTCCCTGGTACAACTTCTCGTTGTTCATATAAGTATACAAACGTTTGGGAGGAATTTTCCTCTCTTCTTTTACGATATGCATTAGGAATTGGTATGTGTGTAAGGAATTAAATTATACGGGAGTTTATAGACTCGAAGCTCATCTTAAGCATTCACGGACGTTGCTACATTAAGTTTACCACCTCTTCTTCTTCTTCTTTTACTAATAATTTGACTGGAGCTCATAAAGCTTGCCACCTCTTCTTCTTCTTCTTCTTCTTCTTCTTCTTCTTCTTCTTCTTCTTCTTCTTCTTCTTCTTCTTCTTCCTCTAACAATTTGACTGTCTTCTTCTTCTTCTTATGTTTAAGAGCTGGCTCTGGTAGGCACAATTTGACTGGAGCTCAGGAGCAACTAAATAAACCTTAGTATGTTATAGGTGTGACCGAATATAGTTATTATTAATTTTTTATCGACTCTTGGCGGTCTATTTTTTTCCGAGAAGTGCTTCGCAAAATTTCATCAGAAAAAAATAGACCGCCAAGAGTCGATAAAAAATTAATAGCAACTAAATAAAGTTTGCCACTAACCCTGTAGAGAACAGTACAGAGGTTGAGAATAATTTCGGTGGCGCCATCTTCGGGACAGGATTTTAACTGTTTGTCTAAAAGTCGTTTCCGTCAGCTGTTGCGCGATGAAACTTTACGGAATGATCATGTAAAGTTGTTGGCCCCGATTTTTTTGTTGGATTAGTGTGTGCAGTTCATTTGTGGGCTGGAAATAAAGTATTGCTAGTTTAAATATTCATTACACTACCAATGGAAGGCTCCTACTCTTTTCTTCCGTTTCCCTGGTACAACTTCTCGTTGTTCATATAAGTATACAAACGTTTGGGAAGAATTTTCCTCCCTTCTTTTACGATGTGCATTAGGAATTGGTATGTGTGTAAGGAATTAAATTATACGGGAGTTTATAGACTCGAAGCTCATCTTAAGCATTCACGGACATTGCTACATTAATTTTACCACCTCTTCTTCTTCTTCTTTTACTAACAATTTGACTGGAGCTCATAAAGCTTGCCACCTCTTCTTCTTCTTCTTCTTCTTCTACTTCTTCTTCTTCCTCTAACAATTTGACTGTCTTCTTCTTCTTCTTATGTTTAAGAGCTGGCTCTGGTAGGCACAATTTGACTGGAGCTCAGGAGCAACTAAATAAACCTTAGTATGTTATAGGTGTGACCGAATATTGTTATTATTAATTTTTTATCGACTCTTTGCGGTCTATTTTTTTCCGAGAAGTGCTTCGCAAAATTCCATCAGAAAAAAATAGACCAAGAGTCGATAAAAAATTAATAGCAACTAAATAAAGTTTGCCACTAACCCTGTAGAGAACAGTACAGAGGTTGAGAATAATTTCGGTGGCGCCATCTTCGGGACAGGATTTTAACTGTTTGTCTAAAAGTCGTTTCCGTCAGCTGTTGCGCGATGAAACTTTACGGAATGATCATGTAAAGTTGTTGGCCCCGATTTTTTTGTTGGATTAGTGTGTGCAGTTCATTTGTGGGCTGGAAATAAAGTATTGCTAGTTTAAATATTCATTACACTACCAATGGAAGGCTCCTACTCTTTTCTTCCGTTTCCCTGGTACAACTTCTCGTTGTTCGTATAAGTATACAAACGTTTGGGAGGAATTTTCCTCCCTTCTTTTACGATGTGCATTAGGAATTGGTATGTGTGTAAGGAATTAAATTATACGGGAGTTTATAGACTCGAAGCTCATCTTAAGCATTCACGGACGTTGCTACATTAAGTTTACCACCTCTTCTTCTTCTTCTTTTACTAACAATTTGACTGGAGCTCATAAAGCTTGCCACCTCTTCTTCGTCTTCTTCTTCTTCTAACAATTTGACCAACTAAATAAAGGGGCCCAACCAAATTGAAAAGAAGAAGAAGAAGAAGAAGAAGACCAACTAAATAAAGTTGATATTCCACGTGGATAATTTCGGTGGCGCCATCTCCGGTACAGGATTTTAACTGTTTGTCTAAAAGTCGTTTCCGTCACCTGTTATGCGATGGAACTTCACGGGGTGATCATTTAAAGTTGTTGACTCAGATTTCTTCGTTGGGTTTGTGCGCATAGGACATTTATAGGTCAGGAAAAACGCATCGATGGTCTAAATATTCATTACGCTATTTATGGAAGACTCCTAGTCTTATTTTTCTCGTTCACTGTCACAACAAATTCTCGTTTTTCATAAACGTACATATGCAAAAGCTTGAGTGGAATTTTCTCGGAATTCGTACGTGTGGGGATTAACTTATGTGAGAATTTGGTTATAGACGCGTTATTTATTTCAAGGATTCATGGACATTATCACGTTAGGCGTGCCTGACCTGCCTTTTTTTTCATTCACGATAAGAAAGAGAGAAAAGTCGCCGGAGGCGCATTCATGCGGTGAAGTGCGCAGAACAGAGGTATGTATGCTTTTTTGTTCTCATTGGTAGGATTCCTACCTGGAACTCTGTGACTGTTGGTCAGTGTCTTAAACCACTCGGCTATTCACATCTTTTGAATACCAACCTTAAATACAAAACCACATAGGTAACTCTGGCGGCGCCACCTTAAGAGTGGTATTTTTAGGCGTTTCCGTCAGCTGTTACACGATAAAACATTGTGTCATGATTCTAGAAAGTCGTCAGATCGGATTTGTCAGTTGATTATGTCAGTTTTTTTTGTCAGTGGATTTGTCAGTTGGATCTGTCAGTTGGATCAATCAGTTGGATCAGTCAGTTGGATCAGTCAGTTGGATCAGTCAGTTGGATCAGTCCGTTGGATCAGTCAGTTGGATCAGTCAGTTGGATCTGTCACTTGGATCTGTCACTTGGATCTGTCACTTGGATCTGTCACTTGGATTTGTCAGTTGGATTTGTCAGTTGGATTTGCAGTTGGATCAGTCAGTTGGATCAGTCAGTTGGATCTGTCACTTGGATCTGTCACTTGGATTTGCAGTTGGATTTGTCAGTTGGATTTGTCAGTTGGATTTGTCAGTTGGATCTGTCACTTGGATCTGTCACTTGGATCTGTCACTTGGATTTGCAGTTGGATCAGTCAGTTGGATCTGTCACTTGGATTTGCAGTTGGATTTGTCAGTTGGATTTGTCAGTTGGATTTGTCAGTTGGATTTGTCAGTTGGATTTGTCAGTTGGATTTGTCAGTTGGATTTGTTAGTTGGATCTGTCACTTGGATCTGTCACTTGCATTTGCAGTTGGATCAGTCAGTTGGATCATTCAGTTGGATCTGTCACTTGGATCTGTCACTTGGATTTGCAGTTGGATCAGTCAGTTGGATCTGTCACTTGGATCTGTCACTTGGATTTGCAGTTGGATTTGTCAGTTGGATTTGTCAGTTGGATTTGTCAGTTGGACTTGTCAGTTGGATTTGTCAGTTGGATTTGTCAGTTGGATTTGTCAGTTGGATTTGTCAGTTGGATTTGCAGTTGGATTTGTCAGTTGGATTTGTCAGTTGGATTTGTCAGTTGGATTTGTCAGTTGGATTTGTCAGTTGGATTTGTCAGTTGGATCTGTCAGTTGGATTTGTCAGTTGGATCTGTCAGTTGGATCTGTCAGTTGGATCTGTCAGTTGGATCTGTCAGTTGGATCTGTCAGTTGGATCTGTCAGTTGGATCTGTCCGTTGGATCTGTCAGTTGGACCTGTCAGTTGGTTCTGTCAGTTGGATCAGTCAGTTGGATTTGTCAGTTGGATTTGTCAGTTGGATCAGTCAGTGGATTTGTCAGTTGGAAATCACTAGTTGCTTCGAAAGTCACGCGGCGGCCGTGAAACGCGCTAGTGTCGCAGGTTACAATTGTAGAACTTGACACAATGAAAACTCTGCACCGAATTGCTGCGCAAAGCATTCATTGTCAACGGGGCCATTTTTTTTTAGTCGTCTGCTTCGATGTTTATAAAAATCTGATTATTTATAATAGTACCTTTGGGGGGGGGGGGGCTTAGAAAGGCTTAGAAAGTAAATCTAGATTTACTTTCTAGTAAATCTAGATTTACTTTCTGGAATGGCCATTATTATGAAATTTGCTATTTTTACCTCCCTTTAATTTTGCAAGTCTGGCTAATAGGAAGACGTTAAATAACCTGGGGTATCATGGACCCCGATCTTACGTCTCATGGATACCGGCTTATTGATTGTCTTACACTGGAGATTTCAATGGACTTCTACTTTTATGATAATATGTTGTTTTCTGTGTTTCAAATAATGACTACTTTGACCTGGCGGGGGGGACATTTTTTGTGACGCGAATACGACTCTGGTGATAAAAGCTTGGCGCGAGGCTTGCAGTCACTGAAAGATCTACGAAGATCTTTCTCGATCTTCGTGGATCTTGGCAGCACTTCAATACTACGAAACTCATCTGCGCATACATATTTTTACTTATAATATTAGTTGACCCTTTTGGGACCCTTAAAAAATGCTCAAAATTAATGAAAAATTAATTTCCAAAAATTATCGAAAATTATTCACGTTAGAATTACTATTAGAATACACTAATTGCAGTTAGCACATGATAGTACTTTTCGATTCGAATTTACTTTTATGTCTGTTTATTTTTCTACTAAATATTGATTATGAACGTCATTCGAGAACCTATTAATATTTTTAAATAAACTCGCTTTCCGTTATTAGTCTCACCAACTTTATTAAGATTATAACAATTTAATATAATGATGTAAGACATTCTATCGAGAAGAATTGAAGCGAAAAGAAAATTTGTCAAGTTACGTCAGCCATGGTCATGGGTTAGTCCTAAAGGGAAACCTAATGTAAAAAAAACAAAACGCCTGTAATACATCCTGAGTTATGCGGAAATAAGTGAACACAACTTTTATCACTACTTGTATTCAAATATCCTCTAGCAGCGAGCGAATTGAAAGGAAGCAACTGTCGTCTTCGGTCACCAAAGTTCTATATTGAAAGCCAATTTTTATTGTGGTTTTTGCTGTACTTCGAGGTCATAAAGGCAACAAATTTTATTAGTAATAAAAATGCATGATCTTTACTCGTAAAAATCAACATACAAATAAATAATTTGTTTATCAATTTTTGAAGGCTATTCGAGTGTATTAAAAGCCCTTTGCTTTTTTACAAATAAAAAAAATGCTTTATTAAAAAAAAAATTATTAGCATTGCAAAAAAGGGATTTTTTGATTTATTGATTTGTCTTTAAAATCATAAATAAATTTCATTGGTGGAATAATATATATTTTCATGCACATGCATAAAGGTACAAATATTCGTGCAGACAATAAATAGGCACTTGTTACTTAATAATAATAAACAATGAACAATCAGCGTTTTCTATAATACATTTTATAGTGTATTGTGAGAAATGCATGTTTGATTTAGCGCGCATATCAGACGCCGATATATATAATACGCTATGTGTCGACAAACATGCAGACGATGCTCGCACTTTATGGAGAAAATCCGATAACCCACTTCCGTGCGCGCTCTGGAGAAATTGCCATGGTGTTGCTCACGTAAGTGGCGCTTGATCTCGAGGGAATGCACGAAAATTGAATAAACCCACGAGTACCACATGGATAAGAAAAATATACCGTGACGCAGCATAAAATAATCAACTGCAATAAAGTACGATTGAAAATTTATTTCTATTTTATTTACATAAATATAGCGAATTAAAGCTAAGTGAAAAATGCAATTTGGTTCAATTTATTTTTCAATTCATGGTGTTTTAATGGAAATATGCTAACAGCAATTTTTCAAAAATAAATTCGTGTACAAAATCTGGCCAAAAAATAATTGTTATAAAGCGAAGTAAAAATTC
This sequence comes from Ephialtes manifestator, assembly GCA_963970395.1. Lineage (NCBI taxonomy): Eukaryota > Metazoa > Arthropoda > Insecta > Hymenoptera > Ichneumonidae > Ephialtes > Ephialtes manifestator. The sequence continues at coordinate 30,950,256 of OZ019975.1, read as the reverse complement.
AACGTAATTTTAATTTGTTTTGGTTTATGGTGTTTTAAGGGAAAAAATTCTAACAGCAACTTAAAAAAGAATTTGTGTACGAAATTTTTGCAGAAATAATTTTATCAAAGTCGAGTAGAAAATTCATTTTCATCTTAGTTAATTTTTTTTTCATGGTGTTTTTATGGGAAAATTCTAACAACTTTTCAAAAATAAAGTTGTGTATGAAATTCGTGCAAAAAATAATTTAATTCAATTCGAGTATTTTCACTTAAATTTTTTTTTCGTTTCATGGTGTTTTTATGGAAAATTCCTAAAAGCAATTTTTCAAAATTACAAGTGTTTCCAAAATTCGTGCAAAAATTGATTTTATCAAAGTCGAGTAAAAAATTTATTTTCACTTAAAATTTTTGTTTATTCATGGTGTTTTTATGGAATATTCCTAAAAGCGATTTTCCAGAATTACAAGTGTTTACAAAATTCGTGCCAAATATTAACTGTATCAAAGTCGAGTAATAAATGTATTTTCACTTAAATTTTTTTTTTTTCGTTTCATGGTGTTTTTATAGAAAATTCCTAAAAGAGATTTTTCAAAATTACAAGTGTTTACAAAATTCAAGCAAAAATTAATTGTATCGCAGTCGAGTAAAAAATGTATTTTCACTTAAATTTTTATTTCGATTCATGGTGTTTTTATAGAAAATTCCTAAAAGAGATTTTTCAAAATTACAAGTGTTTACAAAATTCAAGCAAAAATTAATTGTATCGCAGTCGAGTAAAAAATGTATTTTCACTTAAATTTTTATTTCGATTCATGGTGTTTTTATGGAGAATTCCTAAAAGCAATTTTTCAAAAATACAAGTGTTTACAAAATTCGTGCAAAAATTGATTGTATCAAAGTCGAGTAAAAAATTTATTTTCACTTAAATTCTTTTTTCGTTTCATGGTGATTTTATGGAAAATTCCTAAAATCGACTCTTCAAAATTACAAGTATTTACGAAATTTGTGGACAAATTAATTTTATCAAAGACGAGTAAAATAATATATTTTCACTTCAATTTTTATTTCGATTCATGGTGTTTTTATGGAAAATTCCTAAAAGCGATTTTTCATAATTACAAGCGTTTACAAAATTCGTGCAAAAATTGATTGTTTCAAAGTCGAGTAAAAAATGTATTTTCACTTAAATTTTCTTTTCGATTCATGGTGTTTTTTGGGAAAATTCCTAAAAGCGATTTTTCAAAATTACAAGTGTTTAAAAAATTCGTGCAAAAATTGATTGTATCAAAGTCGAGTAAAAAAATTATTTTCACTTAAATTTTTTTTTTTCGTTTTATGGTGTTTTTATGGAAAATTCCTAAAAGCAATTCTTCAAAATTGCAAGTGTTTACGAAATTCGTGCAAAAATTGATTGTATCAAACTCGAGTAAAAAATGTATTTTCACTCAAATTTATTGTTTAATTCATGGTGTTTTTATGGAAAATTCCTAAAATCGTCTCTTCAAAATTACAAGTGTTTACACAATTCGTGCAAAAATTAATTTTATCAAACTCGAGTAAAAAATGTATTTTCACTTAAATTTATTGTTCAATTCATGGTGTTTTTATGGAAAATTCCAAAAATCGTCTCTTGAAAATTACAAGTGTTTACAAAATTCGTGCAAAAATTAATTGTATCAAAGTCGCGAAAAAAAATGTATATTCACTTAAATTTTTTTTCGATTCATGGTGTTTTTATGGAAAATTCCTAAAAACGACTCTTCGAAATCACAAGTGGTTATGAAATCCGTTCAAAACGTGGCAAGATTATTATCGAACGTTATTCGGTGAAAGTTTGGTTGATTTATTGAATTTCTTTCTGCAATGGTGTTTATTTATTTTTTCTCTATAAAAACAATAATAAACAGAGAGATCGAAAGTTGGTAATTTAATTCCACGAAACATTGTTTGCTTACTTTTTCTAAGGTTGTTCGATTCCGCACGACAATTAAATACTAATTAGTCGGAACTTATTGAATGCGGTTCTTTACAATTAATCGGGCGCCTGTATCGATTGCAACCCACATTACATAGCGTTGAGCGGGTTGCCGATTGCCTGGGGTTCAAACTCTGCACTGTTGTTATTCCAAGACTACGAATCTTCATTACCAACAGCGGGCAGAAATTGTAAATCCATAAGAAATTATTAAGAGAAAAATATAGTTTTATGTTGTTAATAAATTTTTTGTTTTTTGCTACGTTTTCGTAAATTTATAGTTTTCTTTAAAAATTATTATATCAGAAGATTTCAAATTTGCAGAATAATTTTTTAAATCACTTAGAAATTTTCTTCTGAAAAAAAAGTTCATCGCTAAATTAAAATTTATTACTAAAAATAGAATAACATTTTTTTTTTTTTCTCGAATTGTTTGCGTAGATATAAAATTTGCCTCGAAATTCGCAGTTTTTAAAGTACTAAATTTCTATTTAGTAGATTTGTCGCTAATTAGTTGAGGTCTTATTTTGACATTTACACTGAATTACTCAATCCCGAAAAAAAAAAAAAATTTGGCGATTTTTGTGTTAAATTTTTCTGGGTGAAAGTATCGTAATTTACCTGTAAAAAAATTTTACAAAATTTCCATTTAAAAAAAATTAAATATATAAATATATATTATAATATAAATAAATATGTATTTTAATTAATAAATAAAAAACAGTTCCAGTAATTAAATAAATGAATCGCTAATCCTTTGATTATCATTATTTTCATGAATTTAGCTTATTAACATTTTATAGATTTTAGTGAGATTAACATTTTGAACCTTGTATTGCTTTTAGTTGCTATTGGATTTAAAAATGTTATCTTTTCTGTATTTTTGTAACCTAGAAAAATATTTTTTGCCAACAGTATTTGAGATTCACTCACATCAATTATCTTGTTTTTCTCTGCAAGTCCAGTTCGCGGTATTAGTGACAATAATCAGTTAGTTGCCACAGTAACTAATCTGCATAAATAGGCTTTTACGATGATACGAATCTCGGTTGAATGATAGTGATGAATCAGCCTGGTAATCCTCATTGGCTCGGTTGTTTCTCGTTTTCTCGCCAGGTGTACCTTAGATAAGAGATCCATATGGCGCGAATTTTCCACGCGATGTTCTATGAATTCGCAGAGAGAAAAAAATCGAGTGATAAAGCCTTTAATTTAATCTCGATGCATTGAAATGGAAGCATAAGGTGTCAGGATACAAAATTTACTAATTCAATATATGTTTATGGCAAACTATGAACAGATGTCAAACACACAAATAGTACTTATTATTTTCATCACTTTATGAAATAATTTCACACATTATGAACGTAACAACAAAATTTTCATCACACGAAAAGAATTTTAATGGAAATCTTAATAAATAATTATGAAAATACAATAATATTGGAAAATTATAGTTTTGGATTTTTTGTTTATGAATTGATTTTTATTTATCGGTTAATGAATGGCTAATTTATATTTGATGGAGTGAAAAATATCGGTAAAGCGTTTAATAGAAGAATAAAAAAATTGAAATTTTTAAAAAACTTTTATCAGAAATTTAGGATTTTATTAAAATGGTTATAAATTTAAAAAGGAGGCAAAGTAGAACCTTGCACATTGCTTCCTCAATATTTTTCGCGTTTTACAAAGCTACCTCTATGAGGAAGTATGTTATTCAATTTTTGGCTTCCTTATAGAGGAAGCTTTGTAAAACGCGAAAAATAATGAGGAAGCAATGTGCAAGGTTCTACTTTTCATCCTTGTTTTAATTAGATAAATATACATGTTGTGGATACGCTTTTTCTATTTCGTTATTACGTTATTTCTTGATTATTAGAGCGTTTCCGAAAGTGAATGTGATAATGTATATTTTTAAAAATAATTCAACATTCCATAAAATCAAAAATTTCATACCGTTCGTCACTAAATTATACATATATAATGGCTGAATATTGTTTCATTTATATACAAAATTTGAGCTCGCTATCTTAAGTTTTGCAAAAGTTACAGTAGAGCGATAATGTCAATTTTTTGAAAAATTCAAAACACCATAAAATTTTAACGGTTCAACCGATCTTAACCAAATTCAATAGCGATCACCGGTGTATGAAAGCTCACATTCATATCAATTTTAAGATCAATATCTCGAAAATTGAAAGAGTTATCGCATAAACAGACATTTTTCAAAAAATTAAAAAACGCGTAATAATTTAACGATGAAGTGGATTTTAACAAAAATCTGTATGAACGATGAGGCTTGATCCCTCTATATATGGTCCAAATTTCAGCTTGATATCTCAAGGCATTCCCGAGTTATAAAGGTTTACATTTTTCGATCGTGTAACATACACACACAGACACACACACACATACAGACATTTTTTCTAAATCACTTTTCTCGACGTTTTGGCCAATTCTAAGTGTATTGACATGAAAATCTCGAAAAAAAAAATTTTCATGAAAACAAAGCTTCCTCTATGAGGAAGCAAAAATTGTAATTTTTTAAAACTTTTATCAGAAATTTGGGATTTTATTAAAATGGTTATAAATTTAAAAAGGAATTAAGCAACGACTCTAGATTTTCCTCGTTTTTGCTTCCTCATAGAGGAAGCTTTGTTTTCGTGAAAATTTTTTTTTTCGAGATTTTCATGTCAGTACACTGAGAATGGTCCAAAACATCGAGAAAAGTGATTTAGAAAAAATATCTGTATGTGTGTGTGTGTGTGTGTGTGTGTGTGTGTGTGTGTGTATGTGTGTGTGTATGTTACACAATCGAAAAATGTAAACCTTTATAACTCGAGAATGCCTTGAGATATCAAGCTGAAATTCGGACCATAGATAGAGGGATCAAGCCTCATCGTTCATACAAATTTTTGTTAAAATCCACTTCATCGTTAAATTATTACGCGTTTTTTAATTTTTTTAAAAATGTCTGTTTACGCGATAACTCTTTCAATTTTCGAGATATTGATCTAAAAATTGGTATGAATTTGAGCTTTCATATGCCGGTGATCGCTATTGAATTTGGTTAAGATCGGTTGAGCCGTAAAAATTTTATGATGTTTTGAATTTTTCAAAAAATTGACATTATCGCTCTATTGTAACTTTTGCAAAACTTAAGATAGCGAGCTCAAATTTTGTATATAAATGAAACAATATTCAGCCATTATATATGTATAATTTAGTGACGAACGGTATGACATTTTTGATTTTATGGAATGTTGAATTATTTTTAAAAATATACATTATTACATTCACTTCGGAAACGCTCTAATAATCACGAAATAACGCAGTAACGAAATAGAAAAAGCGAATCCACAACATGTATATTTATCTAATTAAAACAAGGATGCAAAGTAGAACCTTGCACATTGCTTCCTCATTATTTTTCGCGATTTACAAAGCTTCCTCTATGAGGAAGCCAAAAATTGAATAACATACTTCCTCATAGAGGTAGCTTTGTAAATCGCGAAAAATAATGAGGAAGCAATGTGCAAGGTTCTACTTTGCATCCTTGTTAAAATGGTTATAAATTTAAAAAGGAATTAAGCAACGACTCTAGATTCCCCTCGTTTTTTTTCGGTATTAATCGAGCTTTAAATCGTCATATGGCGAATTTGGATACATTGAGTTTTGAATTTTTTAAATAACGTTATAAATAATTTTTTTAATACCAATATTATGATTTTTCTTATGCATGAAAAATTTTTTTGATTGATCGAATAAATTCGCACGTTAGGAAATTAATTAATTGAGTGAAAAAAAAAATTAACTGATCCAACTAATGTTACTTTTATGGCGGGTTAGTTCTTCATTCCCATAATTTTTCTGAACGCACGGAAATCGTAGCGTATCTACATATAAAGCGAAAATTGATGTATTCCAAAGACGCACGCATTGCTTTCATCTTTGCATACCAAACCGAAGAAGCTGCGCTTCCTCAAAGTGCGAATGACGTCCATTGCTCCTAATATTAGTCGTCACGTACCTACTACCTGTTTCGTTTTCTTGTCAGCATATAATCATTCCTCCTTGACACCCTTAAGCAAGAACGAATCCTTGAAATTTACACTAAAAAAAATTATATGTCCTGTTTTATATTTTACAAATTTTAAATAATTTTTAACCCCTAGTTTAATATTTTTTTAATTTAATTTTTTTCATGTTTCATTTTTAAAAATTTAAATTGTTTCTGATTAATATTGTGCAAAATTTTGTTTAACATATAAAAAAAGTAGAACTTTGCAAATTGCTTCCTCATTATTATTGGATTTTTACAAATCTACCTTTATGAGGAAGCATGTTAATCTATTTTGGCTTCCTCATAAAGGAAGTTTTGTAAAAATTTACGCTAAAAAAAATTATATGTCCTGTTTTATATTTTACAAATTTTAAATAATTTTTAACCCCTAGTTTAATACTTTTTAATTTAATTTTTTTTCATGTTGAATTTACAAAATTTAAATTGTTTCTGATTAATATTGTGCAAAATTTTGTTTAACATATAAAAAAAGTAGAACTTTGCAAATTGCTTCCTCATTATTATTGGATTTTTACAAATCTACCTTTATGAGGAAGCATGTTAATCTATTTTGGCTTCCTCATAAAGGAAGTTTTGTAAAAATTTACGCTAAAAAAAATTATATGTCCTGTTTTATATTTTACAAATTTTAAATAATTTTTAACCCCTAGTTTAATACTTTTTAATTTAATTTTTTTTCATGTTGAATTTACAAAATTTAAATTGTTTCTGATTAATATTGTGCAAAATTTTTTTTAACATATAAAAAAAAGTAGAACTTTGCAAATTGCTTCCTCATTATTATTGGATTTTTACAAATCTACCTCTATGAGGAAGCATGTTAATCTATTTTGGCTTCCTCATAAAGGAAGTTTTGTAAAAATTTACACTAAAAAAAATTATATGTCCTGTTTTATATTTTACAAATTTTAAATAATTTATAACCCCTAGTTTAATACTTTTTAATTTAATTTTTTTTCATGTTTAATTTTAAAAAATTTAAATTGTTTCTGATTTATATTGTGCCAATTTTTTTTTAACATATAAAAAAAAGTAGAACTTTGCAAAATGCTTCCTCATTATTATTGGATTTTTACAAATCTACCTCTATGAGGAAGCATGTTAATCTATTTTGGCTTCCTCATAAAGAAAGCTTTGTAAAAATTTACACTAAAAAAAATTATATGTCCTGTTTTATATTTTACAAATTTTAAATAATTTTTAACCCCTAGTTTAATATTTTTTTAATTTAATTTTTTTTCATGTTTAATTTTAAAAAGTTTAAATTGTTTCTGATTTGTATTGTGCAACATTTTTTTTAACATATAAAAAAAGCACAACTTCGCAAAATGCTTCCTCATTATTATTGGATTTTTACAAATCTACCTCTATGAGGAAGCACGTTAATCTATTTTGGCTTCCTCATAAAGAAAGCTTTGTAAAAATTTACACTAAAAAAAATTATATGTCCTGTTTTATATTTTACAAATTTTAAATAATTTTTAACCCCTAGTTTAATATTTTTTTAATTTAATTTTTTTTCATGTTTAATTTTAAAAAATTTAAATTGTTTCTGATTTATATTGTGCCAATTTTTTTTTTAACATATAAACAAAGTAGAACTTTGCAAATTGCTTCCTCATTATTATTGGATTTTTACAAATCTACCTTTATGAGGAAGCATGTTAATCTATTTTGGCTTCCTCATAGACGAAGCTTTGTAAAAATTTACACTAAAAAAAATTATATGTCCTGTTTTATATTTTACAAATTTTAAATAATTTTTAACCCCTAGTTTAATATTTTTTTAATTTAATTTTTTTTCATGTTTAATTTACAAAATTTAAATTGTTTCTAATTAATATTGTGCAAAATTTTTTTTAACATATAAAAAAAAGTAGAACTTTGCAAAATGCTTCCTCATTATTATTGGATTTTTACAAATCTACCTCTATGAGGAAGCATGTTAATCTATTTTGGCTTCCTCATAAAGGAAGCTTTGTAAAAATTTACACTAAAAAAAATTATATGTCCTGTTTTATATTTTACAAATTTTAAATAATTTTTAACCCCTAGTTTAATATTTTTTTAATTTAATTTTTTTTCATGTTTAATTTTAAAAAATTTAAATTGTTTCTGATTTATATTGTGCCAATTTTTTTTTTAACATATAAAAAAAGTAGAACTTTGCAAATTGCTTCCTCATTATTATTGGATTTTTACAAATCTACCTTTATGAGGAAGCATGTTAATCTATTTTGGCTTCCTCATAGACGAAGCTTTGTAAAAATTTACACTAAAAAAAATTATATGTCCTGTTTTATATTTTACAAATTTTAAATAATTTTTAACCCCTAGTTTAATATTTTTTTAATTTAATTTTTTTTCATGTTTAATTTACAAAATTTAAATTGTTTCTAATTAATATTGTGCAAAATTTTTTTTAACATATAAAAAAAAGTAGAACTTTGCAAATTGCTTCCTCATTATTATTGGATTTTTACAAATCTACCTTTATGAGGAAGCATGTTAATCTATTTTGGCTTCCTCATAAAGGAAGCTTTGTAAAAATTTACTCTAAAAAAAATTGTATGTCCTGTTTTATATTTTACAAATTGTAAATAATTTTTCCCCCTAGTTTAATATTTTTTTAATTTAATTTTTTTTCATGTTTAATTTTAAAAAATTTAAATTGTTTCTGATTTATATTGTGCCAATTTTTTTTTTAACATATAAAAAAAGTAGAACTTTGCAAATTGCTTCCTCATTATTATTGGATTTTTACAAATCTACCTTTATGAGGAAGCATGTTAATCTATTTTGGTTTCCGCATAGAGGAAGCTTTGTAAAAATCCAATAATAATGAGGAAGCAATTTGCAAAGTTCTACTTTGCAGCCTTGTTTTAAAAAATTTTAAATGGCATTAGTTTTGAACCCCTTGATAGATTCTCGCCAGATTTGAACTGATGCTTAGTTTACCCACACTCTACTTGTGGACCAAATTTGAGCCCGATATCTTAAAAATTGCGGAAGTTAGAGCACAAACAAAAAATTCAAAATGCCATAAATTTTGAATACCTTGATGGATTAACTCCAAATTCAATCCCATACCTTGTTTAACGACAGTTTACTCGTGGTTCAAATTTGAGCCCGATATCTTAAAAATTGCAACAGCTATCGTGCTAACAAAAAATTGTGCACATACGCACACGCACATACATACAGACATTTTTTCTAAACCACTTTTCTCCGCGGTTTACGATATGAAAATCTCGAAAAAAAAAATTTTCACGAAAACAAAGCTTCCTCTATGAGGAAGCTGTTGAACATTCGAATGTTTAACATGTCGAGCTTCGCCCAACGGTTCTACTTTGTTTTGTCGGTTGCTAAGACAACTGTTATTATTGAAAAGAGAAGAAAAAGAAATAGTTCAGTTGATTGAAAATGTTTACCGGATAACGTTCTTGTAACATCGTAATAAACTTTATTTAATTCATCACGGCCTCATTAGTTTCAACAGGTTATGGGCCCAGGCTATGTGAATTATTAAATAAACGAATAAAACGTGAGACGTGTAAAATTTGGAACAATAAGACATTCGTGTGTCCTACACAAACGAACGAAGAATTATGAGTACGAGCCACGTAAAATTGGAAACGTTAACGAAAGAAAATTATGACACCTGGAGAATACAGGCGGAAGCTCTATTGGATAGATTTGACCTCTGGGAGTACGTGACAGGGGATAAATCGAAACCGGAAGTCACGGAAGGCGATGCTGCATCAAGAATCGCATTGGCTAATTGGAAAAAGGAGGACAAAAAGGCTAGGGCGGACCTAATATTATCAATGAGCACGGGGATTATAAAAGAAGTAGGATCGCTCCAAACATCTCGCGAAATTTGGTTAAAGCTAGAGTCTATATATGCATCACAAGGACCAGCAAAGAAATCATCCCTATTAAAACAATTACATCTTAAACGAATGAATGAAGGAGAAGATGTCCATCAACATCTGACCGATTTCTTTGATATAGTCAGCAAACTCACAGCAATGGACATGAAAATTGATAAGGATCAATTGGCGATAACACTGTTATACAGTCTTCCGGAAAGTTACGAAAATTTCCGTTGCGCGATTGAATCGCAACCTACACTTCTAGATCCAGAAGCTATGAAGATTAAAATCATGGAAGAAAGCGAAGTGAGAAAACGGAAATCGAATGAAAACGATCAAAATGCCTTATACGCCAACAGAAATTTTAAGTTTAATCGAAATAGATCAAACAAATGGAAAAACGGAAAAGAAGAATCTGGGAATCAAGGAAATTCAGGTCAATTTAAGTTTCAATGCCATCGCTGTGGGAGAGTAGGCCATAAGGCAAAGGACTGTTACGCGAACAAACCTGAAGAAACAGCCGGAAATGCAGAAGAGGTTGGATTTTACGCATCCACCACAAGTGGGAAGGTCGAAGAAATAACAGCGCTCATGGCTGAAGGTTTGAACTACGAAAACAAGTGGTGTCTCGATAGTGGAAGTACGGCTCACTTCTGTAAGGAAAAGGAGTTAATAGATAATCTACAACCCTCAGAGCATCAGGATTTGAATTTGGCAAGTAACGATTCTACGAAAATAGCGGGGAAAGGTGTCGCTAAACTCACAACGAAAGTTGGAAATGAAGGAAAAATAATAAATCTATCGAACACCCTTCATGTGCCGGATTTAAGAACAAATCTAATGTCTGTCGGAAAAATCGCAGACAAAGGATATACAATAACCTTCAAACGGGATTCAGCATCAGTCACAGATAAGTGGGGTAATACGAAGATGGAAGCAAAAAGAATGGACGGCCTATACTATATTATGCCGAGAACTACACCTGAGTGTAGAAATGTAGAAATTGCATCAGGTGAATCATCGCAAATGCAAGAATGGCATGAACGCCTCGGACATCTTAATGAACGTGACCTACGTAAGATGAAACGTGAAAAACTCGTGGAAGGTATTGTTTTCGACAATGAAAAATGGTCTTCATGCGAAATCTGTTTGCGAGGAAAACAAACGCGCACTCCATTACCTAAAGAATCACATAGAAAAACGGAATTACTTGACCTTATTCACACCGACGTTTGTGGTCCAATGCCCACGGAATCGCGAGGTAAAGCTCGATATTTTGTAACATTTATCGACGACTGTTCTAGGTGGTGTGAGACAAGATTCCTGAAGAAAAAGAGTGACGTTTTCCAGGCTTTTAAAGATTACAAAGTCATGGTAGAAAAACAAACGGGTCGAAAAATTAAATGTCTACAGTCAGATAACGGTACGGAGTACAGAAATAATGAATTCAATGCATTCCTGATCGAAAACGGTATAAAAAGACGCCTCACTGTGACCTATACCCCAGAACAAAATGGTATCGCCGAACGTAAAAATCGCACACTCGAGGAAATGGCAACATGCTTACTACTTCAATCAGAATTGCCCGCGTGTTTTTGGGCTGAAGCAGTGGCTACGGCCACATATATAAGGAATCGATGTACTTCTCGAAGTATTGAAAACACAACACCTTTTAAACTATTTACAGGGAAAACGGCAAATGTGAGTCATCTGCGAACTTTCGGAAGTAAAGTATATTGCTTAAATAAAAGTGCTGGACAGCGTAAATTCAAGGCTCGATCGAGAGAAGGGATCATGGTAGGCTATTCAGAAGAGTCTAAAGCTTATCGAATCTGGATCGCTGATGAAAATAAAATCGAAATAGCCCGTGACGTGAAATTTCTCGATAAAAGCGACAAACTAAATCAAATCAAGAACCCACTATCTGGAGATGATCACCAAGTTACAGAAAACGAGAATTTAAGATTGAATCAAGCCAATGACACTCCAAATATTGAGATATTATGGGAAGAAACGAGAGATGAAGAGAATGACCGGCATGAAATAAATAATGTTGACGACGATGTAAACTGCGAACAAGAGGATAACTCAGAAGATACCTCAACATCGTCAGAGGAACGATATTTATCTGCTGAAGAAAACCCGGTACGAATCATCGAGGGAACACAACGAAGAGGTCCAGGTGCCCCCAGAATCGCCAGGACTGGTAGAAGAGGAAGACCTAGAAAAATATATAACATGATCAACGCGGGAGATGCAGAAGAAATAGAGTCTGACGAACCAATGGCAAATTTAGCTGAAATTCCATTGAAGGAGGCAATCGCAAGTCCAGAAGTCAATGAATGGAAAGAAGCAATCGAGAAAGAGGTAAAATCCTTGATACTCAACGAGACTTGGCGCATTGTCGAACGTCCAAAAGACAGGGAAATCGTTGGATCCCGAATCATTCTACGAAATAAGTACAAGCCGGATGGAAATTTGGAACGCAGAAAGGCTAGAATTGTGGCGCAGGGATTTACTCAAATGCCCGGTGTAGATTTCCACGAGACTTATGCACCGGTAGCCCGACTAGGATCAATTCGTACGCTAATGGCTCTTGCTGTTGATCAAGAGATGGAAGTTCACCAGCTTGACATTGTTACCGCCTATCTAAATGCCGATGTAGATGAAGAAATCTATATGGAAACCCCGAAGATGCTGGAGGAAATGATATCTAGAATACTATCTAAAGAGGATCATGATAGTAAGATCTATACACTATGTACAAAAATGTTGAAAGAGCTGAAGAGTGAAGGTACGGTATGTCGTCTACAAAAATCTTTATACGGGTTGAAGCAAGCGGGAAGACAATGGCATAAAAGAATCAATGAAACAATGCAAAAACTAAAACTGTCACAGTCAACGGCGGATCCTTGCGTATATTACAAAGATCAAGGGGAAGACATGTTGATGGTATCAATTTACGTAGATGACATAATAATCGTTTCTAAGAGTCGAACCAAGATTGAAGCTCTGAAAAAGAACTTGAAGAAGGAATTTGAAGTAAGAGATCTAGGCAAAATTAAGTACTGCTTAGGAATTGAATTTCAACAAACTCCGGGGCGAATCGTAATGTCACAACGGGGTTACATTCTGGACGTACTAAAACGATTCGGAATGGAAAATTGTAAGCCAGTTTCTACTCCACTGGAAACTGGGATAAAGCTAATCCGTGCGAAAGAAAAACATGAATCAAAAGATACTCCTTATCGAGAGTTAATCGGGTCGCTTATGTATTTAGCAGTTGCTACACGGCCAGATATTGCACATGCGACGAGTGTATTGAGTCAATTTTCGAGCTGCCACGAGGAGGTCCATTGGAAAGCGGCGAAAAGAGTACTTCGCTATCTCCAAGGAACCATCAATCTTGGAATCGAATATTCAAAAAGCAACAGATGTCTCTCAGGATTTGCCGATGCCGACTGGGGGAATTGTCCAATTGACCGTCACTCGTATACGGGATATGCTTTCCTCTTGAGCTCTGGAATCATCAGCTGGGAATCGCGCAAACAGAAAACAGTGGCTCTCTCATCAACAGAGGCCGAATACATGAGCATTTCTGAGTCGACAAAAGAAGCCATGTATCTACGAAAGTTCCTAATTGAATTGGGTTTCGATAGCAAGGCAAATGTTAAAATTTACAATGACAATATTGGTGCCCTGAAGCTTTCAGAAAATCCTGTGTTCCACTCTCGAACAAAACATATTGACGTTCGACACCATTTCGTTCGAGAGGCTATTGAGAAAAATCTGATCAATGTCGAATATATGCCAACTGAAGAAATGCCTGCTGATGCATTGACAAAGAGCATTTCAAAAGTCAAGCTTCAAAAATGTATGACGATTCTCGGAATGAAGATAATTTAATTCAAGATCATACTCAGCCTACACGTTAAGGGGAAGTGTTGAACATTCGAATGTTTAACATGTCGAGCTTCGCCCAACGGTTCTACTTTGTTTTGTCGGTTGCTAAGACAACTGTTATTATTGAAAAGAGAAGAAAAAGAAATAGTTCAGTTGATTGAAAATGTTTACCGGATAACGTTCTTGTAACATCGTAATAAACTTTATTTAATTCATCACGGCCTCATTAGTTTCAACAGAAGCAGAATTATATGTCCTGTTTTATATTTTACAAATTTTAAATAATTTTTAACCCCTAGTTTAATATTTTATAATTTAATTTTATTTCTTGTTTAATTTTTAAAAATTGAATTGTTTCTAATTTATATCGTTCCAATTTTTTTTTAACATATAAAAATTTAGTTTCAATTTCAAATTAACACACGAAAATTCTTGGTCCAAGCTCTGTATTTCCTAAAGAAAAAAAAATCGTCCCCACTTATAATCACGACTATTGTTAAAACCACTTTTAGTTTACTTACACAAAAATTCCTGGTCCTCAATTTTTCTTGCCCAAAAAAAAAAAAAAAAAAAATCATCAGATCTTTAGCCTCTATTAAAAATGTATGAAAGTTCTGAAGTGGGTAGTTTTCGACGAAAAATTCAGACGCACATCCGGCTGTTTGCTGACGTAGAGTGTGCGTGTGTGTATATACAAACGGATGAATACAATTTAGTGTGACGATGTATAGTAAACAATGTTGAAGATTTTTACCGATGCATAGTCTCGTGGGGAATTCTTGAGGCTTCGTCACGAAGAGTACAAATAATCGAACATACGCTGTACGATAGAAGTACTTGTTGTACTTGTATGCGTGATTTTATGCAGTGAAACATCATAGACTCTCAGCATACACAAATAAATATTACGAGGGTGAGGTCAGGGGAAACTACATGTACGTACGTCCGCGTAGCATGCACGTAATAAAGTATACATCGCACAGAATATCGACACCTTGTATGGCAAACAGAAGATAAAAAAAAAAAAAAAAAAACGTATATCGTCATCGATCGGAAGAGCGCAAAAATAAATGTACGTCGATTCACTTCCGGTTTCTACAGCTAGGCAATGGAAAAGTGGTAATAAAATAGTAAAGTGTATCCGGATCAACTTAGAGTGAATAAATTTTGATATTTTTATAGATATAGTTATTTACTATATCTAAACTGGTGAAAATATTTCTCTGAATATTTTTTTGCAATAGAAGAGAAATTGAAACCGTGTAAATATATTTTTTTTAAATTTATGTATTTACAATAATTTTTATTTATTTATATATATACAATAAAATAGTAAAGTGTATCCGGATCAACCTAGAGTGAATAAATTTTGATATTTTTATCAAAATTTATTATTATACTGGTGAAAATATTTCTCTGAATATTTTTTTGCAATAGAAGAGGAATTGAAACCGTGTAAATATATTTTTTTTAAATTTATATATCTATAATAATTTTTATTTATTTATATATATACAATAAAATAGTAAAGTGTATCCGGATCAACCTAGAGTGAATAAATTTTGATATTTTTATAGATATAGTTATTTTCTATATCTAAGCTGGTGAAAATATTTTTCTGAATATTTTTTTGGAATAGAAGAGGAATTGAAACCGTGTAAATATATATTTTTTTAATTTATATATTTACAATAATTTTTATTTATTTATATATATACAATAAAATAGTAAAGTGTATCCGGATCAATCTAGAGTGAATAAATTTTGATATTTTTATAGATATAGTTATTTACTATATCTAAACTGGTGAAAATATTTCTCTGAATATTTTTTTGTAATAGAAGAGGAATTGAAACCGTGTAAATATTTTTTTTTTTTTAATTTATATATTTACAATAATTTTTATTTATTTATATATATACAATAAAATAGTAAAGTGTATCCGGATCAACCTAGAGTGAATAAATTTTGATATTTTTATCAAAATTTATTATTATACTGGTGAAAATATTTCTCTGAATATTTTTTTGCAATAGAAGAGGAATTGAAACCGTGTAAATATATTTTTTTTACATTTATATATCTATAATAATTTTTATTTATTTATATATATACAATAAAATAGTAAAGTGTATCCGGATCAACCTAGAGTGAATAAATTTTGATATTTTTATAGATATAGTTATTTACTATATCTAAACTGGTGAAAATATTTCTCTGAATATTTTTTTGGAATAGAAGAGGAATTGAAACCGTGTAAATATATTTTTTTTAAATTTATATATTTACAATAATTTTTATTTATTTATATATATACAATAAAATAGTAAAGTGTATCCGGATCAACCTAGAGTGAATAAATTTTGATATTTTTATAGATATAGTTATTTACTATATCTAAACTGGTGAAAATATTTCTCTGAATATTTTTTTGGAATAGAAGAGGAATTGAAACCGTGTAAATATTTTTTTTAAATTTATATATTTACAATAATTTTTATTTATTTATATATATACAATAAAATGGTAAAGTGTATCCGGATCAACCAAGAGTGAATAAATTTTGATATTTTTATAGATATAGTTATTTACTATATCTGGTGAAAATATTTCTCTGAATATTTTTTTGGAGTAGAAGAGGAATTGAAAACGTGTAAATATTTTTTTGTTATTTGTGGATATTAATGGATGAAGCTTATTTTTGGAAAATTTATCAGAAATATTACAGAATTTGTTAGAAAATTGGGGAATTTGTAAAAAAAAAAAATAACATAGAATTTATTTTTAAAATTACAAAATTTGTCCGACAATCAGAAAGTTTTATTGTTCAATATCCAGAATTCATAAAATTCGAAATTTGCTGGAAAAGTTGACAATTTTCGTAATTTTGAAAAAATTGGTTTTTTTTCTTGAATTCAAGAAGCTTGTTTGATCGGAAATTTCATGCTAATTTTGGATTTGAACACTTGACATTTTTTAGTTATCAGAAAAAGGGCCATTTCGTAAACAGTGGGAAATTTTCGATCAAATAGGTTTTGAAAATGTAGTAAAAAAATAAATGTTAGATTTCGGAATTTTTAATTGAACAACTTTGTTTTTTTGGCGTGACCAATTTTTAGTTTTGATTCTTCGTTCAAAAGCGCTCGTCAAAATGACAAAAATGGCTACGAGATCATTAAGATACTTCAATTTTAACGCCCACGATATTATTTTGTAAAATGGCCAAAAAAAAAAATGGGAACGCGGTGAAAACATTAAATTTTCACTGCTTCTACTTTAAAAGTCTGTAAAAAATTCAAACACTCAATGCATCCAAATTCACCATATAACATCTTTTGGTTGTGGTTATTTAATTTGTTCTTCGATTATCTTGACCCGAGAATTTTTTGGATTAATTGTTTTGCTTCCTCATAGAAGAAGCTTTGTTTTCATGACAAAAAAAAATTTTCGAGATTTTTATGTCAGGACACTTAGAATTGTCCAAAACGTCCAGAAAAGTGATCTGGAAAAAATGTCCATATGTATGTGTGTGCGTGTGTGTATACAACTCCGAAAATTCGAACGCCGATAACTCAAGAAAGGTTTTGTATATCGAGCTCAAATTTGGCACACTAGTGTAGCAGCAGACCCTCTTCAACTGTAGAAATTTTCGACAAAATCTGTGCGAAAATTTCGATTTTATGCCGTTTTGAATTTTTTTACAAAAGGACGTGGTCGCTCTAACTTTCGTAAAATTTAGTCTACTTTGCTAAATAGTTGGTTATAAGAGTAGGTTCACTCAATGCTGTTTGGTATTGAATTTGGCTCGAATCGGTAAAGTGGTTCAGATTTTATGGAATTTTGAATTTTTCAAAAAATTAACATTATCGCTCTATTGTAACTTTTGCAAAACTTGAAATAGCGAGCTCAAATTTTGTATATAAATGAAACAATATTCAGCCATTATATATGTATAATTTAGTGACAAACGGAATGAAATTTGTGATTTTATGGAATGTTGAATTATTTTTAATAATATACGTTATCACATTTACTTTCGAAAACGCTCTAATAATAACGAAATAACGGAATAACGAAATAGAAAAAGCGAATTCATAACATGTTTATTTATCTAATTAAAAAAAGGATGCAAAGTAGAACCTTGCACATTGCTTCCTTATTATTTTTCGCTTTTTACAAAGCTTCCTCTATGAGGAAGCCAAAATTGAATAACATACTTTTTTGCTTCCTCAGAGATGAAGCTTTGTAAAAAGCGAAAAATAATAAGGAAGCAATGTGCAAAGTTCTACTTTGCATCCTTTTTTTTCAGAATTTCTGGCGCCGAGAAAAATGATTTAATTTTCTGTTTCACAGCTTCCATAACCAGGTCACGTGACTTAGCACTTCCGCTTAAGTACTATTAAGCCAAATATCGATTTATCGTCGGCAGATATTGTGTGTTTTGTTTGCACAGGTATAATTTATATACGTGGCGTAGATCGCGTCAGATTACAAGTACCCAAGCGTTACACGCGGTGAACTACTGATGGAAAGTATATTCTCTCCCTGTTACCGCGAGATTTAGATCAATTTTGTATCGATATTTCATTCTTATCTTCCGGTAACTACATTTTCTAATTTTCTCATATCTTTTTAATCCTCTTTTTCTTTTATTTTGTGCGGAATTGTAAAAAGATTCGATAGGCTATCGAATATTACCATTTATATTAATCCACAATATCATCCCACAAGAATTTATCCAATTTCCCATATAATAAGGCATTTTTGTACGTACTCGAAAATAAATTCCTTAGTAAAATAGAAAAAATTTTAATTTATACAATTCGAATTAAAAAAAATATAAATTAACAATATCCAAAATAGAAAAAATTTAAATTTACAATATTCGAATTAGAAAAAATTTAAATTTACAATATTCAAATTTGAAACAATTTAAATTTACAAAATTCAAATTTGAAACGATTTAAATTTACAAAACTCAAATTTGATACAATTTAAATTACACGCGGTGAACTACTGATGGAAAATATATTTTCTCCCTGTAACCGCGAGATTTAGATCAATTTTGTATCGATATTTCATTCTTATCTTCCGGTAACTACATTTTCTAATTTTCTCATATCTTTTTAATCCTCTTTTTCTTTTATTTTGTGCGGAATTGTAAAAAGGTTCGATAGGCTATCGAATATTACCATTTAGATTAATCCACAATATAATCCCACAAGAATTTATCCAATTTCCCATATAATAAGGCATTTTTGTACGTACTCAAAAATAAATTCCTTAGTAAAATAGAAAAAATTTTAATTTATAAAATTCGAATTAAAAAAAATATAAATTAACAATATCCAAAATAGAAAAAATTTAAATTTACAATATTCGAATTAGAAAAAATTTAAATTTACAAAGTTCAAATTTGAAACAATTTAAATTTACAAAATTCAAATTTGAAACGATTTAAATTTACAAAACTCAAATTTGATACAATTTAAATTACACGCGGTGAACTACTGATGGAAAATATATTTTCTCCCTGTAACCGCGAGATTCAGATCAATTTTGTATCGATATTTCATTCTTATCTTCCGGTAACTACATTTCCTAATTTTCTCATATTTTTCATCCTCTTTTTTTTTATTTTGCACGGAATTGTGGAAAAATTCTATATGCTATCGAATATTGCCATTTAGATTAATCCACAATATAATCCCACAAGAATTTATCCAATTTCCCATATAATAAGGCATTTTTGTACGTACTCAAAAATAAATTCCTTAGTAAAATAGAAAAAATTTTAATTTATAAAATTCGAATTAGAAAAAATATAAATTAACAATATCCAAAATAGAAAAAATTTAAATTTACAATATTCGAATTAGAAAAAATTTAAATTTACAAAGTTCAAATTTGAAACAATTTAAATTTACAAAATTCAAATTTGAAACGATTTAAATTTACAAAACTCAAATTTGATACAATTTAAATTACACGCGGTGAACTACTGATGGAAAATATATTTTCTCCCTGTAACCGCGAGATTCAGATCAATTTTGTATCGATATTTCATTCTTATCTTCCGGTAACTACATTTCCTAATTTTCTCATATTTTTCATCCTCTTTTTTTTTATTTTGCACGGAATTGTGGAAAGATTCTATATGCTATCGAATATTGGCATTTAGATTAATCCACGATATAATCCCACAAGAATTTATCCAATTTCCCATATAATAAGGCATTTTTGTACGTACTCAAAAATAAATTCCTTAGTAAAATAGAAAAAAAATTAAATTTATAAAATTCGAATTAGAAAAAATGTAAATTTACAAAATTCAAATTAGAAAAAATTTAAATCTACAAAATTCGAATTAGAAAAGATATACATTAACAATATTAAAATTTGAAAGAATTTAAATTTACAAAATTCAAATTTGAAACAATTCAAATTTACAAAACTCAAATTTGATACAATTTAAATTACACGCGGTGAACTACTGATGGAAAATATATTTTCTCCCTGTAACCGCGAGATTCAGATCAATTTTGTATCGATATTTCATTCTTATCTTCCGGTAACTACATTTTCTAATTTTCTCATATCTTTTTAATTCTCTTTATCTTTCATTTTGTGCGGAATTGTAAAAAGATTCGATAGGCTATCGAATATTACCATTTAGATTAATCCACAATATAATCCCACAAGAATTTATCCAGTTTCCCATATAATAAGGCATTTTTGTACGTACTCAAAAATAAATTCCTTAGTAAAATAGAAAAAATTTTAATTTATAAAATTTGAATTAGAAAAAATGTAAATTTACAAAATTCAAATTAGAAAAAATTTAAATCTACAAAATTCGAATTAGAAAAAATTTAAATTTACAAAATTCAAATTAGAAAAAATTTAAATTTACAAAATTCGAATTAGAAAAAATATAAATTAACAATATTCAAATTTGAAACAATTTAAATTTACAAAATTCAAATTTGAAACAATTTAAATTTACAAAACTCAAATTTGATACAACTTAAATTACACGCAGTGAACTACTGATGGAAAATATATTTTCTCCCTGTAACCGCGAGATTCAGATCAATTTTGTATCGATATTTCATTCTTATATTCCCGCAATTACATTTCCTAATTTTCTCATATTTTTCATTCTCTTTTTCTTTTATTTTGCACGGAATTGTGGAAAGATTCTATAGGCTATCGAATATTACCATTTAGATTAACCCACAATATAATCCCACAAGAATTTATCCAATTTCCCATATAATAAGGCATTTTTGTACGTACTCGAAAATAAATTCCTTAATAGCCCAAATAAAGAGAAAATAAAAAATAAATAGTAGTAAATTATTTTTTAAATACACTAATAACTTAAACTGTCTAAAAATGAGATTCATTGAGAATTTCGAACACTTTTCGACTGGATAAAAAATCTTAAAAAAATCAAACATACGAAAAGTGCCGAAAAAATTAATTTTGCATTATAATAATTCAAAAGTTTTATTAACAATTAACGTAAAAAAAAAATCAACAAGCCACGATCAACCTTTTTTTTAAATGGAAATGATTTGTTAATTTTTCTGAATACGTATACATTTTTTTCCAGTATTTTGTGTAATATTAAAAAATTGTTTTCTAAAAAAAAAATTTTTTTTATGAAGGCAACGTTTCCGTTGTGAGGATGCAATATCACCTATTTACTGTTTGCAGATAATCGCCAGTAGCTGACTACGTTTTGCACCTTGTGACGCTTACAGTATCGTAGCTTAGACCGTGTCATTGGTACGGTCAATTCTTATCGCTTACGAGTAGCAATTTCATTTTGCGATGTCGATTCTTCAGGCGTTGCACTTCAAGGTGATTCATCAACCGGCTCGGCGATAAGATGGCGTTGCCCTCTTCTTCGATAGCTTGCAATCTAGGGTAAGATGACCAGTGAATGAATTAAGAAATCTTTCCAGTGTGAAAATGAAAAAAAAATCGATATCTTTTTTCGTCTTATCAAATTTTAGGAGAACATTCTTTACGCTACTTTCTATCGTGCTATGGAAGCTTTTTTTTTTTAGTCTTCCCATTTTTTTAAAAGAAAAACTGTCGAAAAAAACGGCTAAAATCAGCACTTTTTGTTCAAACCGCCGCCATTTTGTCAATTTTGATTTAAAAAGAAAAAGCCTCCATAGCGCGATAGCCAATCGCACACTAATTAATAATCCTTCGGGTTTTTTTTTTCAGATCAAATTTGTGACCCCTAGGATGTCCACCATGAGGCTATCTTTTTTTATCAACATTATTTTCAACAATTAAAAAAAAAATATTTAAACAATAAAAATCGTCTTATAAAAAATCATTTTCTGTCATTCATGATTACCTTAATATGTCATAAAAATTTCAGATTGATCGGCGTATAGTAACCGTCCGAAAAAAAATCGTGAAAATAGAAAGATCCGTTATTAAAATCAGTGTCTTCTAATTTTCATTAATTGAACGTCTGAAAGAAAAATATTATCGGAATCACTTTTTTTTTGCATAATTGGTACAATAAATTCTAGTGATTGTAAGAAAAAAAAATTTAATATAAATTAGTATTATTTATTTCAATTATCTATTTATTTCCCATTTTTTAAAATTCTTTTAGTAAAATTATTTATTAGTAAAATAATGATTAAGAAGTTAAGAAAATGTTACAAACCAAAGCAAAGTACGCTGTAAAAGATATGTAAAACTATATGTTATATTCTAATGCCCTAAAGGGTGACAATAGCTAAATAAAATATATATACATATATTTGAGAAATAAAAGAATTAGGAATGTAAATAGATAAGTGGAATAAATAATAATATTGTATGTCTCATATTTGTCTTAATTTTTTTTCAATTACGTAAATAATAATTTTTAATATTACATTTTCATAGCAATGACGTGCATTTTTTATCCGAAAAACTAGAATAGAATAATGCGTGGGAATTGATTAAAGTTGACAAAAAAAAGAATCCTTTACATGGAAGGATTTAGGGGATGTGGTTTCATCCCTTTGAGTCTCACACGCTTATTACCAACTTGCTCTCTCGATCCACCCCCGCATCGACAAACATTAAGAGTCTGTACACCAAAATTGCTTTTTGAATTCTCGTTAAACGCTTCCGGTAGATTCAAAGATAATCTCGCTATTCTTTTAGTCTTGCTATTAAAAAACCGCACGGTTTAAAAATGGAATCCTCTCTGAAAAGTATACTGGAGAGATGCAGTAAAATTAAAACAGATTTCAAAAACAATAAAACTCAAAATAAAGCAATATTTATTATCAGATAATTCTAAACGTTTAAAAAGAAGAAAATTGGAGATTTTCATTTCTTTTTTTCTTCTTTTTATCACAAATTTTGATTGGCAACAAAATAATTCACAAAAAGATCTTTTTTTAAAGCATAAATGATTTAAAAAATTGAATGAAAAAGAAATTGGCAAAAATGTAAGAAAAAAAATATATATATGAGGGATTCCACGGGACTTTCGCCACCCCCAAAAAAAAAAAATCTCAAATTTTATCTAAAAATCAGGTTCAGCGGTGTCTATTGATGGACCAAATTTCAAAATTCTAAAAAAATAGTTGACCGGAATATGCAAATTTTTTCGTTTTTTATCTTTTTTCATTTAATCTGTAATATCTCAGAAACTATTGATCGTATCGAAATCATTAAAAGACGAAAATGTGCATTTTTTTATGGCCAACAAGAAAAAAATATATTCAAAATTAATTGCTTAATTTCAGGTCACATTTTATGGAAAATACAACAAAATTATTTTTTTTTTTATGGTTGGACTTCAGATTTTTTCATCGGACAAATTGTCTCGGAATCTTTGAGTGATCGCCGAATTTTGAGTATTTTTTTTTCATGGGATGGCCCAATGCTGTGACGTTACAGCAATCTGAATGTTTTTAATATATATAAAAAAATCCATATTCAAAATTAAAATTAATTAAAATGGTTGGACTTCAGATTTTTTCACCGGACAAATTGCCTCGGAATCTTTGAGTGATCGCCGAATTTTGAGTATTTTTTTTTTTTCATGCGATGACCCAATGCTGTGAGGTTACAGCAATTTGAATGTTTCGAAATTTGAAACATAAAAAGATTGAAAGATAAAAAACATTGAAAGATAAAAAACGAAAAAATTTGCATATTCCGGTCAACTATTTTTTTAGAATTTTGAAATTTGGTCCATCAATAGACACCGCTGAACCTGATTTTTAGATAAAATTTGAGATTTTTTTTTTTTGGGGGTGGCGAAAGTCCCGTGGAATCCCTCATATATATTTTACTTAGATGCTATATCAATATATTTTGCCAAACTAATCACAAATTTTCTATATATGTTTATTTTCTCAAGTATGCCCTTTCGGGTTTTTACATGTGTTATAGATTTACATTTTCTCTTAATCCTATTTTAGTTGCATTCATTCTCACTCAATCAAGTCCATTCTTACATTTTCTTCATTTCCCTTTATTGCCTATCTCTCCCTTCTTTTCCCTCTTTGTTTTTTGCTAGTCTCTCAAATTCTTGTATATAAATGCATAGTTCTACAATTGGTTTCTCTTTTAA
The DNA here is from genome assembly GCA_963970395.1 of Ephialtes manifestator. Lineage (NCBI taxonomy): Eukaryota > Metazoa > Arthropoda > Insecta > Hymenoptera > Ichneumonidae > Ephialtes > Ephialtes manifestator. The sequence goes on along the minus strand of OZ019975.1, from coordinate 30,925,826 downwards.
GCATCTTATCCACATCATTCTTAGCCTCTCTCCTCCGACTCCTTTTCTCCAATTCTCCATACTTTTTACCAACTCTTCTTTCATCTCTTCTTTAACTTTCTTACATTCCGCGATATGTTCTAGTGTTTCGTCATCTTCTCCGCACATTCTACATTTCGTATTTATGTACCCCCTTCTTTCCTCTCTAAGGTAAACGTCCTAGTGATCGACACGTTAACCAAATTGCCCGACTTTATAAAAACGTAACTTTCACATTAAGATACAAAAAATGGTCATTCAAGGTAATAATGAATCAGAATAGTCGTATGAAAAAATAACATCCTCAAAAATGTTCGTAACTTATCTTATTGTAGAGAAAACTTATTCTAAAGCTTCAGGAGTGCAAATGTACCAGTCATCGACATACTAAAGTTATAGTTGGTGCAGTAATCGACCGTTATATGTCCTAATAATCGACACGTTAAGAAAAGTCACAAATTAAGACGTCAATAACTGTTATTGTAGGTTATAAAGAATCAGTATAATCTTGTCAACAAATAGAACGCTAACTTTTGGTCTACCTTATCTTCTTGTAATAAAAAATTAACATAAAACTTGAGGTGTGCAAATGTCCCAGTCATGGACATACTAAAGTCACGGTTTGCCCAGTAATCGACCCATGAGATGACATGACCCAGTCATGGACATATGCATGGCCCAGTTATCGACATGATTTATTTTGCTGCTTAATTATTTATAGAGAGCCCAATACCCCTGTCCATAACTACTCCTCGTACAGTTCGATCGATGAATGAATTGTTACATTATTTTTTATCATCTAATTCATAAAAACAATACGTGATTTACACTAATTTTCTATCCACAATTTTGTCCTAGTGATTGACAGTAGGTCGATTACCCGGACATTTATGTGTTTTTCTGAACCAGTTATCGACCTCCGCGATTTTTTGCACAAACAACAATTTTACGATAAAATCATATTCATTTAGTAATACCAGATTCTTCATAAGGTAAACGTCCCAGTGATCGACACGTTAACCAAATTGCCCGACTTTATAAAAACGTAACTTTCACATTAAGATACAGAAAATGATCATTCTAGGTAATAATGAATCAGAATAGTCGTATGAATAAATAACAACCTCAAAAATTTTCGTAACTTATCTTATTGTAGAGAAAACTTATTCTAAAGCTTCACAAGTGCAAATGTACCAGTCATCGACATACTAAAGTTATAGTTGGTCCAGTAATCGACCGTTATATGTCCTAGTAATCGACACGTTAAGAAAAGTCACAAATTAATTAATTAACGTCAATAACTGTCATTGTAGGTTATAAAGAATCAGTATAATCTTGTCAACAAATAGAACGCTAACTTTTGGTCTACCTTATCTTCTTGTAATAAAAAATTAACATAAAACTTGAGGTGTGCAAATGTCCCAGTCATGGACATACTAAAGTCACGGTTTGCCCAGTAATCGACCCATGAGATGACATGACCCAGTCATGGACATATGCATGGCCCAGTTATCGACATGATTTATTTTGCTGCTTAAGGGGATGCTGGAGTAGATTTTGATACCGACTTTGGTCGGTAAGTTTCCCGATTAGGACACAGGTGGCGTCGAGCGGTATGCTTACTTTTGGCAAAAAATACCGAAAGCAAAATGGCCGCACACCATATGTCAACAGACCTTTGCTGTACGATATAATTGTTTCTGGAAATTAGATATGTAAAATCAGACCGGACGTCAATTCTGTGATGATTTCTAAATATTCCAAAACCATCAGAATGTTAACTACACAAGCCAAATCCATATATAGTGTATACTACGGTCGCATTGCAGAGGCTCGGAGCTTTTGCCAAAAGTAAACAGCGCCACCTGTCTCCTAATAACGGAACTATATTCATGCTCTTTACCAGCTCTGAACCTATGCGAAAAGCAAACAGTCTTTGTAATCGTAGTATACACTATTCGTGGATTTGGTTTGTGTAATCGACATTCCGACGGTTTTTAAAGGTTCAGGAATAATCAAAGAATGGGTGTCCGGTCTGATTTAACACATCTGAGTTCCAGAAACGTTTGTATCTTACCTCAAAGGACCTGTTGACATTTCGAGCGGCCATATTGTTTTTTGAGAGGTTCAGCAATATACAATTTCTTACATTTCTTGTATGTTTTGAACAGTAATTCGACCAGACACCCAAGCATGAATGTTTTCATTACATCCCTGCAAAATTTAAAGTATATTTGTAGCATATTTTCGATGAATAGTGTAAACTACGAAATCGCCTATTTGTACCGACCAAAGTCGGTAAAAAAATCTACTCCAGCATCCCCTTAACCTCCATATCAAGGATTTCGACGAAATCACGCTCGGCTCGGTCACTGCAAGTTTACGATTTTCTTATTATCACTATTGTGATTTTGCAAGCCTCAAATTTTCATATAATATTGTACATAAATCGGAGGAAGTGTTGTTAATTTATTTAAGCGTCGAAAAGCACTCACAGTCTTATTTATCGCTCTTTTACCACAGACTGGTCGATTACTGGTACATGGTCGATTACTGGGTCATTTACCTTACCTATACTTCCGCATCTCAGTCTTGCCCACGTTTCCTTGACTTGTCCTCCAATCTCTTTGTCTTCCCAGTATCACAAATTTTCTATTTATTTGACCATTTTTGTTTAAATCATAAAAAGGCCCAAAATTATGATATTTTAACTTAATTTTTATTATAATTTATAACGATTTTTATAAAACTTCATCCAAATTCATAATCACCGAAAAATTTCCGATGAGTCCTCGATACTACATTAACGTAAAAAACGCATTAATTCTAACCCCAGAACCGCTGAAATACTGAAAATATGACAAGACGTAGTAATAAATAAAAATCATTCTCATAATTCCAAATTGCTGATGTAATTGGCGTGTGCAAATGTAGACCGGAAATAATATATCTTCAAGGAAATGAGTAATCGATCGCTTGAAATATGGACTTCCCATGGATCTTGACGATAAACTAAACAATTTCTCAATCGCCAATAAGTATTTTTAAAATTTATTTGGGCAAAATAATGTTCGTAGTGATATCATATTGCGTCAGAATTATTTGTCTACACGTGCAGATGTTCCAGAAAAAAATTTAGTTGTGACGTCGGTTAATCCTACATCCTTCTTATCTATAAAAAATACAAGTGCATATCATGAGCGTATTTCAAGTCCTAAATCATTAAGATACTATCAATTATGATTTCGATAACACTTGAGTCGGATTGGAAACGTAGCAGACGTTATTTTTCCTTATCATTACGTCTTTCAGATCCGTGGGGGGTCCAAAACATCTAAGATCAAGATACAATCGCTACTCGTTGTTTTATAATATGCGATCTTAACTTATGACCTTATTTTCAGCTTGTAAAAAAAAAACATAATGAAAGTCAAACGTTTATCTCAAGATCCAATACTTCAATTAATGAATTATTTTTTTAACTTATTTTCATGCACTCACCTGGTTTTTTTTCGAATTATTAAAAATTATGTTAAATATTAGTCGATATAAAAAAATTAAAATAGTGAAAAAAGTGACAATTTGGAAAATTCATTTTTGGAATATTTATGCATACATATTTTTTTGTTAAATTAAATAAAAATACAATTTCTTTAAATAAGTTAATAAAATTGCAATCTTTGCTTTTTATTTTGAAATTTTTTTTTAATTGAAATTTAAGAAGCTGTTGTGAAAAATTGCAGATTTTTTTTTTTTTGTTTTTTTTTCGGCAAATATTTTACGTTGGTAATTAATATCGCGTTTTTTTTCACTATATCTTTAGATTTAGTTTTAAAATCTTCAAATCTCCAAACTCTTCGCAATCAGCGGAAAATTTCTAATCGAATAAGCTCTTGAATAGATGGAAACGTTCCTTTTCGCAGAGGACAAATTTTACGAGTATGCGAACATGAATAGTATACGTGCGGCTAAGCGGTCATCAGATTACTGTCTCGGATCAGATAGTATAATACTTATACCTTATAACGTATCGTAGCATACCATAACGTGACTTGAATCTGTATACCTTGCGTGCAATTCCCTCTTCAATATATCTCAAGATTAGTGCTCGTCTAAAAAAAACAAAAACATAGATAAAATGAAGAAAAATTAGGTCTCAATATTTGGGGAATATTTTGAGAATTAAACGTTTAACGACTTTGCCTTAAAAAAAAACAAAAAATAATAATTAATTTTTTTAAAAATGCAGATTTTGAAATTTTACCCCTTTTTTCCATAAAAATAAATTGAACATTGCGTTTTTAACAGATAAATAAATAAATAAATAATTATGTGACTATAATATGAGTAACTAATATCTAAAATGCAACAGACTTAGCCTTGAAAATTGATAAATTTCTTGCAAATATTATTGGAATCTCCAATTTAGTTACATTCTTTGGACTCGTCTGAAAAAAAAACAATGAAAAAATGACGAAAAATTAGGTTTTAATATTAGGAGAATATTTTGAGAATTAAACGTTTAACGACTTTGCCTTAAAAAAAATATTAAAAAAAATTAATTTAAAAAAAAATGCAGCTTTTGAAATTTTACCCCTTTTTTCCATAAAAATAAATTGAACATTGCGTTTTTAACAGATAAATAAATAAATAAATAATTATGTGACTATAATATGAGTAACTAATATCTAAAATGCAACAGACTTAGCCTTGAAAATTGATAAATTTCTTGCAAATATTATTGGAATCTCCAATTTAGTTACATTCTTTGGGCTCGTCTGAAAAAAAAAACAATGAAAAAATGACGAAAAATTAGGTTTTAATATTAGGAGAATATTTTGAGAATTAAACGCTTAAAGACTTTGCCTTAAAAAATATTTAAAAAATAATGAATTTAAAAAAAAATGCAGCTTTTGCAATTTCACCCCTTTTTTCATAAAAATAAAATGGACATTGCGTTTGTAAAAGATAAATAAATAATTATGTAACTACGATGTGAGTAACTAAGATCTAAAATGCAACAAACTTAGCCTTGAAAATTGATAAATTTCTTGCAAATATTATTGGAATCTCCAATTTAGTTACATTCTTTGGCCTCGTCTGAAAAAGAAAACAATGAAAAAATGACGAAAAATTAGGTCTTAATATTAAGAGAATATTTTGAGAATTAATCGTTTAATGACTTTGCCTTTAAAAAAATCTTAAATGTGCATTTTTCTGAATAAAACTAATAAAAATAATGAATTTAAAAAATGAAAGCAGCTTTTGAAATTTTATCTCTTTTTTTCATAAAAATAAAATGAAAATTGCGTTTTTAACAGAATTTAATTATGTAATGATTTTTAAAAAATTAATAATAAAATAAGTAATAAATAATAATAAAAAAAATAAAAAGACATTATTAGTAAATATAACTTATCAGTCTATTGCTTCTACTCAAATTTAATCGAGTTAAAATGATAATTCTACACTTAATCGAGTTAAAATGATAAATATGTGACTATGATATCAGTAACTAAGATCGAAAACGGAATAGAATTAGCCTTGAAAATTGATAAATTTCTTGCGAATATTATTGGAATTTCTAATGTAATGACATTCTTAGTGCTCGTCAAAAAAAAAAGAAAAAAACGATCAATAAATGAAGAAAAATTAGGTCTTAATATTAAGAGAATATTTTGAGAATTAATCGTTTAATGACTTTACCTTAAAAAAATCTTAAATGTGCGTTTTTCTGAATAAAACTAATAAAAATAATGAATTTAAAAAATAAAAGCAGCATTTGAAATTTTATCTCTTTTTTTTTATAAAAATAAAATGAACATTGGGTTTTTAACAGAATTTATTTATCTAATGATTAAAAAATAATAATTATAATAAAAAAAGTAAATAATAATTAAAAAAAAATAAAAAGACTATATTAGTAAATATAACTTATCAGTCTATTGCTTCTACTCAAATTTAATCGAGTTAAAATGATAATTATGTGACTATGATATCAGTAACTAAGATCGAAAACGGAATCGAATTAGCCTTGAAAGTTGATAAATTTCATGCGAATATTATTGGAATTTCTAATGTAATGACATTCTTAGTGCTCGTCTAAAAAAAAAAAACGATCAAAAAATGAAGAAAAATTAGGTCTTAATATTAAGAGAATATTTTGAGAATTAATCGTTTAATGACTTTGCCTTTAAAAAAATCTTAAATGTGCATTTTTCTGAATAAAACTAATAAAAATAATGAATTTAAAAAATAAAAGCAGCTTTTGAAATTTTATCTCTTTTTTTTCATAAAAATAAAATGAAAATTGCGTTTTTAACAGAATTTAATTATCTAATGATTAAAAAAAATAAATAATAAAAAAAGTAAATAATAAAAATAAAAAAATAATAAAAAGACATTATTAGTAAATATAACTTATCAGTCTATTGTTTCTACTCAAATTTAATCGATAATCGAGTTAAAGTGATAATTATGTGACTATGATATCAGTAACTAAGATCGAAAACGGAATAGAATTAGCCTTGAAAATTGATAAATTTCTTGCGAATATTATTGGAATTTCCAATGTAGTGACATTCCTTGTGATCTCCACTTCAGATTCATACGAGTAGCTCATGAATCGTCGTAATTCTAGAAAAGCGTGCTTGAGAATTATTTCAGCGTGGCTTAAAACAGTATCTGGAAGCTTATTACATATCTTTCTATGAAGCATTTCGAGATAACGATGAATAAACGATTTTTCTTTTTTTCATTCCTTAACACTAATCACGATTCTGATCAGTGACTACATTCGTTGAGAATCTGGGGAATAACCCAAATAATATATACCATGATGGATTGACACTGCAAATATTCTACGCACGTCTGGAATCTCGAAGACAAAAAAATATATATATATATTTTTTGCAATTAAATAATCCATTTATAGAAATTCTAATCGATTGAAGGAAATCAAAGTGTTTTATTTATTTTCTCAAGGTGTACATTATTTGAAGATAAAATAACCAAACAACAGAAATTCCCTCATAAAGTAAATTTTGCTTTCGTGATTTTTCTTTTTCGATTTTTAACGAAAAAAAAAATTGACCTGAAAAAATGATTTTTTTAAAACTAACCTAAAAAACCTAAAAAATGATCTTTTTTACCTAAAAATAAATAATTTTTTACCTTAAAAAAAGATAATTTTTTAAGAAAAAAAAAATTTTTTTACCTAAAAAAAAATAATTTTTTACCTAAATAACAATAATTTTTTACCTAAAAAAAAATTCTTTTTACCTAAAAAAAAATTCTTTTTACCTAAAAAAAAAATAATTTTTTACCTAAAAAAAAATTCTTTTTACCTAAAAAAAAATAATTTTTTACCTAAAAAAAAATTCTTTTTACCTAAAAAAAATAATAATTTTTTTTTACTGCAGAACGAATTGGAATAAAATTGAAGATAAATGTTATAGCATTTTTTTAAAAATATTTTACAAATCTTTTGCTATAAATATAGCAAAAATTGGTTAAAATGAATGGAAATTTTGCAGATTTCTTCAATGAAGTGAAATCTAAAAAAAAAATAATATGCAAAATTCTATATTGGAGGATAATTTTTTTGCGTTATTTGATAGTCACCGAAAAAAAGTCTGAAAATATTTCTTCACTAATGAGTGTTTTAAGAATGGCAGTCACCCTCTTCGATTAATCTCGGTCATGAGAATTTTTCTCTATGATTCACAAGCCTACGCAACTAAGTGCGTGGGTTAAGTGGATTAAATTATCTCTCACCTCATAAAAGAAAAACCATATACGTTCATCTTCATAACGAAAATTCTTCTATATTACTCATACGTTCATGTACCTAATATTTCTATGAATTTATTATCCACATTTATGTGCAATGAAGTGTGTACACATATAGTCTGTTCTCATCTCTCATAAATCTCGATCCTTTCACCGTAAACTGCATATCGAAAGGTATGTAAAAAGTCTGTGAAAAAAAATTGAATCGTACGTTTTTGAAAATATTTTTCTCCTTTTCTGCAGAAATGACAACTTTTATTTTCTTAAATCAATTAATTATTTTTTTAACATATTTTTATGCACTTGTTTGAATTTTTTTATTTATATAAAAATAGTGGAAAAAGTGAAAATTTCCCACTATTATCATTTAAATAAAATTTTATTTTTTAAAATAAAGTACATATCGAAAGGTATGTAAAAAGTCTGTGAAAAAAAATTGAATCGTACGTTTTTGAAAATATTTTTCTCCTTTTCTGCAGAAATGACAACTTTTATTTTCTTAAATCAATTAATTATTTTTTTAACATATTTTTATGCACTTGTTTGAATTTTTATTTATATAAAAATAGTGGAAAAAGTGAAAATTTTCCACTATTATCATTTAAATAGAATTTTATTTTTTTAAATAAAGTACATATCGAAAGGTATGTAAAAAGTCTGTGAAAAAAAATTGAAGTCATACGTTTTTAAAAATATTTTTCTCCTTTTCTGCAGAAATTACAACTTTTATTTTCTTAAATCAATTGATTATTTTTTAAACATATTTTTATGCACTTGTGTGAATTTTTTTATGTATATAAAAATAGTGGAAAAAGTAAAAATTTCCCACTATTATCATTTAAATAAAATTTTATTTTTAAAAATAAAGTACATATCGAAAGGTATGTAAAAAATCTGTGAAATAAAAATTGAAGTCATACGTTTTTGAAAATATTTTTGTCTTTTTTTGCAAAAATTACAACTTTTATTTTCTTAAATCAATTGATTATTTTTTAAACACATTTTTATGCACTTGTTTGAATTTTTTTATTTATATAAAACTAGTAGAAAAAGTGAAAATTTCCCACTATTATCATTTAAATAAAATTTTATTTTTTAAAATAAAGTGCATATCGAAAGGTATGTAAAAAGTCTGTAAAAAAATTGAAGTCATACGTTTATTTTAAAAGACAATATTATTGTCTTTTTTTGCAAAAATTATAACTTTAATTATCTTAAATTAATTAATTATTTTTCAAACATATTTTTATGCAGTTGTTTGAATTTTTTTATTTATATAAAAATAGTGAAAACTTCCCACTATTATTATTTTTTAAAAAATTTTTTTAAATAAAAAGTAGCTAGTTTTTATGATATTCGACAAAAATTCAGGCTAGTGCATAAAAAAAGTATAAAAAATAATGAATAAATTAATTAATTTAAGATAATTAAAGTAGTAATTAAAAAATACGATAAAGTGCTGCTTTTTCCACTATTTTTTTTCACGAAAGTACCTAATATTTCTATCAACCTATTATTCCCATTTATGTGCAATGAAGTGTGTACACATATAATCGGTTCTCATCTCTCATAAAACTCGATCCTTTCACTGTAAACTGCATATCCTGGAATATAATTCCTTTCTTGCTGGAAGACCAGAATTCAGCAATATATCGAAAGATATGTGCCCTCGTAGGTACGAAGATCTAATCGAATTTCCTGTCGGTGCGTTGAGACGCAATCGCTTCGGACGCGTGCCAACTATTGAATGTCTGTGAAAGAAATAGATAAATCGATTTAAAAAAAAATGCATGTGTATCGCAGTAATAATGTCACCGGAACGTTTTTTAAATACAAGCAATAAATTTTATCTTAAACAAGATTCTGAAGAAAAATTTAATTAGTTTTGCGACTATAAATAAGCGAAAGCAAATTGTAATTAAAAATAAATTTTTTTAATTTTATTAACAATCTCGTGATTTTATCATAATACATTTTCTATTTGGATAATTTCCAATTTAAGGGGAGGGAGTCAGGTAAAAAAAATTGATTTTGGAAATTCAATATCCTCCAAATCCTATTGCATATAAAAATGGCCAACACACTATATTGTTGGTACTCGATGAAAGGATTTTTTACTGTCGTCTGACTTGCATATGCTTTTCAATATTATCTTAAGCAAAGTTCTTAGGTTTTCCATTCTGCGCATGATTCAGATCAAACTACTAGGCAGATTGAAATGGTTGACGTCTCATTTTCTTCTTCATGAAAAGATACACCGGCTAAATGGAGCAAATATTAATAAAAGATATTATTTTTTAAGTGACACAATTATTAATAAATAAATGTTATGCTATTTTCTAAATTAGTGATTAACTTTGCTTTCAGAATGAAAAAAAATAGTTTGCTCCATTCAGCCGGTGTATCTTTTCATGAAGAAGAAAATGAGACGTCAACCATTCCAATCTGCCTAGTAGTTTGATCTGAATCATGCGCAAAATGGAAAACCTAAGAACTTTGCTTAAGAAAATATTGAAAATCATATGCAAGTTAGACGACAATAAAAAAATCCTTTCATCGAGTACCAACAATATAGTGCGTTGGGCATTTTTATATGCAATAGGATTTGGAGGATATTGAATTTCCAAAATCAATTTTTTTGACCTGACTCCCTCCCCTTAGTTGATTTACTTAATTTAATTTTAATATGACGTTTGCCTACAATTTTAGCAATGTCATTAAAATGCCATCATCTTCCCAAGAGAGAAATAATTTTTTGTCTAAAAAAATTAGTTTTGGGATAAATTTCAAACATTTCTGCAAAAAATGTTTGAAATTTTTTTTTCAGAGATAAAAATTTTTTTTTTGCATTTTTTTCAGAGATAAAAAAAATTCAACTCAAATTAAATATAATTTTTTTTTTAATTTTGACTTTTATGCCAAAGGAATAATTTTCAAAAATGTGCATTCTATGCATTTTGTAAAAATTTTGCAAAATGATAATTATTATGATGAAAATATATTGAAATAGATTTGTATAACAATTTTACAGCACGTACATAAATAATTAAATCACAATAGTTGAAAAAGAATCTATACATGTTTAATCTATATTAGAACCTCATTTTTTATTATCCTAAAAATCCTGTAAAAAGTCTAATAAGAAAAAAAAATTAGGTGCTGGATACTTGGTTTATAAATGACAAAATGGTCAATAAGAAAGTTTTTTACGTTTTCCCTATGAAAAATGGGAAGCTGCAATAACTTGCTTAATTTTTTTCCGGTGGATAGTCACGAGATGCAATTATCTTTCTATGTATCCCCTTAAGTACAGTCTGGGAAAAGAAAAAAAAAAATTTTTGGTCTATAAATTGAATATTCCACAATTTTATAGTTTATTAAAATCATAGATAATTCACGTTAATTTCCGTAAGACACACTCTTAATTTCTTCGACACTTTTTGCCTCCTTTCTTCGTGGATAATCTTAATTCCCATTCTCAGTCGTCCGCGACCCACTTGTCGGCTTCATTGGCCTTCGCCCATTGGTTGGTCGTTGACGTCGCATCGTTGCGTATGGCGATATCTCGAAATCGAGGTCGTGACGATCGTTCGATCGGCCATAGTTACACCATCGTCGGTTAATCACCTATTCGATAATAGCACGATTCGGGGAATTTCCGGGAATAAATTTCTCACTGTCTCTCCTCTTTTACTTTATATCACCATGGTTAATCATATAATTTACAGACACATCCGTGACACTTGATTTTTTTTCTTCACACGAGCACGAGTCTAACCTCTTAATTGACATTTTTGCAGTGATTCTTCTATTTTCAATCGCGAATTAAAAAAAAACCATCTCTCCTTTCACTTTATATCATTTATAATCACTCGTATATTTTACATGTGACACGTGAATTTTTTTTCGTCACATGAGCTCGAACCTAACCTCTTAATTGACATTTTTGCAGTGATTCTTCTATTTCCAATCGCGAATTTAAAAAGAAATGATCGCTCTTTTATTTTATATAATAATATAATTTATAGTCATTCGTATATTTAGCCTGTGACATTTTTTTTCATCGTGTGAGCTCGAACCTAACCTCTTAATTGACATTTTTGCAGTGATTCTTGTATTTTCAATCGCGAATTTAAAAAAAAACTATCACTCTTTTATTTTATATAATTTATAGTCAATTGTATATTTAGCCTGTAACCCGTGAATTTTTTTTTTTTTCGTTATTTAAGCGCGAGCCTAACCTCTTAATTGGCATTCTTGCAGTGATTCTTTTATTTCCAATCGCGAATTTAAAAAAAAGATCTCTCTTTTATTTTGCATCATTTACATATAGTCACACTTACGTATATTTAGGCTGTGACACGTAATTTTTTTTTCTTTTCGTCATATAAGCGCGAGCCGATCCCCTTAATTGACATTTTTGCAGTGACTCGTCTGTTTCCAATCGCGAATAAAAAAACGATCTCTCTTTTATTTTATATATCATTTCGTATATTTAGCCTGTGACACGTGAATATATATTTTTTTTCATCATAAGCGCGAGTCTAACCTCTTAATTGACATTTTTGCAGTGACTTCTCTATTTCCAATCACGAATAAAATGCTGTCTCATCGATGACCATAACCTTCTCTACGTATATTAAATCCAACGTCTGTCCGCCTGTCTACATTAAAGCAATAAACTCGAGACCGACTCAACGAATTTACATACGATTTTTGCCAATGGAATCTAAAATATCTTAGGAAAGTTTTAGGAGTCTTTAAATCTGTAGAAAAGAAGGTAAATTCGTTAATGTCGCCATTAAGGTAGTTTTGTCGTGAAAGCAATCCAAACTCATATGCATGAATTTTTGACATGTTGTAATTTAGCTATTCAATTTTACTTGCACAAAATCTTGAAGGCTATTACCGAGTATTTGAATAAACAATTAAAACTTGAAAATCGATATTTTTACATGGCGCTTACGGGAGAGCTGAAAAAATTGATCTTTAAATCGAAAATGAACATACTTAGATCAAAGATAGAGAAAAAATAAAAAGTACTACGGATTCGCAAATAATTCAGGTATTGATGCACCATAAAAAAAGGTGAAGTCTCCGGAATAATGTTTAATTGAACCAAGGTCAAAGTGCACGATACCGGGCCAAATGACGTTTCCTAACCTAATTATCGTGAAAATGAAGTCAAATCCGCACTAAACATATCAACTATTTACAAATAATTGTTTTAATTTGATTACGACAATTTCGAAGGATTCTCGATTATTTTTGATATTATTATTGAGGCAGTCAAAGTGATGCGTATGATTATTTTTGAATGTCATATAGACTCTGAGATTCATGACTCCGGCGTACCGACAGAACTACCTTAATTTGCATGAGAATTCCTGTCTGTCTGTCGGTCTGTCCAAACGTCGCCATAGTAACTGATACATAAAACCTGTCACGATAGTAATAAGTAATTATAATTATCCTAAAAAATCCCCATATAATTTCATACTAACATTTATGAAACGAAAAGTGCTGTCACATTCATAATTTATTTTAGATTAAATAAACTTATTATTATTATTATTATTATTACATTTAAGATCAAGTTTTGCTAAGAACAAAATGTGATCTAAAAATTAAAACGTTCAGAAATCTCTTTAGAATATCCTAAATATTGTGCAAAAAAATATATATGAAATTGATCGATCGTCGAATACAGAAGTTCTTTACCGACTGTTGATAATTAACATAACCTCATAAATGAAAACGGCGTTTGTCTCTGCAGTTCGTTGCCTTCCTTTGGACACATTGGTCCAAAAGACACAAATAGGTCGAGTCGTCGCTACAAATACGAGCTTCGTTGCAAGTCTGTAAAATCGTGGAAGCGAATTCCCATTACAGCACGTGCTGTGGAATACGTGGGCGAGCTCTCGTGTGTATTGCATCCTTGTCCTTTTTTTCAGCACCTTCTTCTTCATTGGGACAGGATCGGTGTATCTCTCTCCTTGTGAACGTGACGAAGGAAACGTGCGCAGCCTCGGGCATCCAAACAGCTTTATACTTGCGGCCACAACGCAGTATAATTAACACCCCATGGAAGTATTTCATTCACGACAGATGAAATTAATAAAAAATAATTTTATACTGAAGTTAATACAATAACATTGAATGTACCTGCACTTGTGGAGAACTATTGACCAAGATATGCTATCATTTACGAAAGAGCATTCAGACTCTTTTTTAAAATTTATTTAAAAAGCTATAAGACTCGAATTTAAAGATACATTTTGTCAAAAAAATGCAATAATTAAAGGCGGGCTATTGCCACACTTGTGAACCAAATTTCAGCTCAATCGGTCGAGCGGTTCTTCAGTTATAGGTGATTTCAAATCCCGGGGACTTTTTTTTCGAGGTACTTTTTTTCCGGGGACTATTTTTCCCAGGTACTTTTTTTCCGGGGACTATTTTTCCCAGGTACTTTTTTTCCCCTGGTACTTTATTTCCCAGGTACTTTTTTCCCCTGGTACTTTATTTCCCAGATACTTTTTTCCCTGGTACTTTATTTCCGAGGTACTTTTCTTCCCTGGTACTTTTTTCCCTGGTACGTTATATCCCAGGTACTTTTTTCCCCTGGTACTTTATTTTCCAGATACTTTTTTTTCTCTGGTACTTTATTTCCCAGGTACTTTTTTGCCTGGTACTCTTTTTCCCTGGTACTTTATTTCCCAGGTACTTTTTTCCCTGGTACGTTATATCCCAGGTACTTTTTTCCCCTGGTACTTTATTTCCCAGGTACTTTTTTTTCCCTGGTACTTTATTTCCCAGGTACTCTTTTTCCCTGATACTTTATTCCCCAGGTACTTTTTTCCCTGGTACTTTATTTCCCCGGTACTTTTTTTCCCTGGTACTTTATTTCCCAGGTACTTTTTTCCCTGGTGCTTTTTTTCCGGGGACTATTTTTCCCCGGTACTTTTTTCCTTGGTGCTTTTTTTCGCTGGTACTTTACTTCCCAGGTACTTTTTTTCCCTGGTACTTTATATCCCAGGTATTTTTTCTCCTGGTACTTTATATCCCAGGTACTTTTTTTCCTGGTCCTTTATTTTCCAGGTACTTTTCTCCCCTGGTACTTTATTTTCCAGGTACTTTTTTTCCTGGTACTTTATTTTTCAGGTACTTTTTTCCCTGGTACTTCACTTCCTAGGTACTTTTTTTCGCTGATACTTTATTTCCCAGGTACTTTTTTCCCTGGTCCTTTATTTCCCAGGTACTTTTTTTCCCTGGTACTTTATATCCCAGGTATTTTTTCTCCTGGTACTTTATATCCCAGGTACTTTTTTTCCTGGTCCTTTATTTTCCAGGTACTTTTCTCCCCTGGTACTTTATTTTCCAGGTACTTTTTTCCCTGGTACTTTATTTTTCAGGTACTTTTTTCCCCGGAGACTTTTTTTCCTTTCCTTTTCACAATTTCCTTAAGCAATGCCATTTTGATATACTAATAAATCTGTAACATTATAATTACAAAATTTCAATATTCTTACTAAATTTATTAATACGGATTTTGTTTATTCACTATTGTCGTTGAATAGGCAAATTCTAACCAAATCGAACTTAATGTCGGAATTTTAAAAAAAAGCGAAAAAGTAAGATTCTATAAATCTTATAAATTATGTAAGACTCTTTATTCGAAAATGACTGGCAGTTTTATTATTTTTATAAGGATCTGGAAACACGCAGCATGAGGTGTCTAACCTACGGACTCATCGTCCTTTCTTTCATATCCGTACGTCGAACCCCCTTTCCTCATTTGCCTGTGTAATCGTTGTGACGGGCCTCCACACGTTTTGCCTTCACACTTTCGCGAACTGGGATAACCTCGCTCTCGCTGCCTTCTAAAAATAGCTCGGTTCCGTCTATTTATAATAGATCGTGTGTGTCAGTGAGACGCGACGTCCACTTCACTAATACTATTCCCAACAGATCACCAGTCGAGAGTATCGGAGGACATGTGATCATCGACGTTTCTCATAGTAAAACTCTGTCCAAATTCAAGCGCACGAACCAAAATGGCGATCAATCGAATACGAATTTTTAAAAATAATAAATAATTTTTGTGCTCGCGTAGTAAAATTTGTTGTAAAATATTTATTAATTTAAGCTATCAATAATTATTGTTGCGTGAAAATTATAATTACCATTAGACACAATAATCTATTTCTCAAATGTTACTAATTTTTTTTTTCTTCGTTTTCTGTTTATTTATTTTCTCCTCGAGAAAAATGTACTTTAGCTTGAAGATCAAGAATTGTTTGAGGGAAATATTGGAAATGATAAAAATATAATTTGTTTTAAGATATTTATTAATTTAAGCTATCAATAATTATTGTTGCGTGAAAATTATAATTACTTAGACACAATAATTTATTTCTAAAATATTACTAACTTTTTTTTCTTCTAATTTTTCTGATTTATTTTTTCCTGTAGGAAAATGTACTTAAGCTTGAAGTTTAAGAATTGTTTGAGGGAAATATTATAAACGATGAAAATATAATTTGTTGTAAAATATTTATTAATTTAAGCTATCAATAATTATTGTTGCGTAAAAATTATAGAAAAATGTACTTAAGCTTGAAGTTTAAGAATTGTTTGAGGGAAATATTAGAAACGATGAAAATATAATTTGTTGTAAAATATTCATTAATTTAAGCTATCAATAATTATTGTTGCGTAAAAATTATAATTACTTAGACACAATAATTTATTTCCAAAATGTTACTAATTAATTTTTTTCTTCTAGTTTTTCTGATTTATTTTTTCCTGTAGGAAAATGTACTTAAGCTTGAAGTTTAAGACTTGTTTGAGGGAAATATTATAAACGATGAAAATATAATTTGTTGTAAAATATTCATTAATTTAAGCTATCAATAATTATTGTTGCGTGAAAATTATAATTACTTAGACACAATAATTTGTTTCTAAAATATTGCTAACTTTTTTTTCTTCTAGTTTTTCTGTTTTATTTTTTCCTGTAGAAAAATGTACTTAAGCTTGAAGATTAAGAATTGTTTGAGAGAAATATTAGAAATGATAAAAAAATGTAAATTTGGGGAGAAGTTCGGCAGTTTTTTTCCAACGAATAAGAAGTGAATTATAGTCGAATTCTTAGGATTTTTTTATCTTTTTATGATTGGATTTATAACTCTGGAGCGATAGACGAAATGATATGAATAATTTATCTATGAATCGCGATGGAAATAATCGGGATACGCTCGTTTCGATAGCGCCACTCTAATTTCGTTTTTTTTTTAACTATAGGTACGCGCTAGATGTTTCAAGTGTCGAGAGGATGAATGACATTCCTGTGAGAGCGGTGAGAGCCACGCCGACAAGTCTGCGCGTCCTGAAGAAGAGGAATGTAGCTGAACGGTTGCGTGACCGATATCGAACACTAAATTCTTTAAGCGTATATCAGGGAGTTGCGAATAGAAACGTTTTTAGCATATTTTTATACCAATTTAACCTAAGCATTTATTATTGCAATTCTATAATTGCTCTTCAAATTTATATTTAAAAAAAGTAAATTTATATTTTATGGCCTGGTTTTTTTTTTTCAAATTTCCTTCATGGGCCTAAAAAAAATGATTCGTTCATTTTTTTTAATACGTATGAATTTTTTCAGATTATAAATTATTCTAAACTATTATTAACAATTTAATGAATAAAAATATTGATCAACAAATTTCCCGAAAACCCACATTTTTTGAAAATGAAAATGATTCGCTCATTTTTCTGAATACGTATGAATTTTTTCAGATTTCTGAATGCACTTTGAGTTTTGTGTTTTTTCACATCTTTTTTTCATATAAAAATTATTCTAAAATATTATTAACAATTTAATGAATAAAAACATTGTTCAACAAATTTCCTGAAAACCCACATTTTTTGAAAATGAAAATGATTCGCTCATTTTTCGGAATACGTATGAATTTTTTCAGATTTCTGAATGCACTTTGAATTTTGTGTTTTTTCACATTTTTTTTTCATATAAAAATTATTCTAAAATATTATTAATAATTTAATGAATAAAAATATTGTTCAACAAATTTCCCGAAAACCCACATTTTTTGAAAATGAAAATAATTCGCTCATTTTTCTGAATACGTATGAATTTTTTCAGATTTCTGAATGCACTTTGAATTTCGTGTTTTTTTCACATATTTTTTCCATTTAAAAATTATTCTAAAATATTATTAACAATTTAATGAATAAAAATATTGTTCAACAAATTTCCCGAAAACCCACATTTTTTGAAAATGAAAATAATTCGCTCATTTTTCTGAATACGTATGAATTTTTTCAGATTTCTGAATGCACTTTGAATTTTGTGTTTTTACACATATTTTTTTCATATAAAAATTATTCTAAAATATTATTAACAATTTAATGAATAAAAACATTGTTCAACAAATTTCCCGAAAACCCACATTTTTTGAAAATGAAAATGATTCGCTCATTTTTCTGAATACGTATGAATTTTTTCAGATTTCTGAATGCACTTTGAATTTTGTGTTTTTACACATATTTTTTTCATATAAAAATTATTCTAAAATATTATTAACAATTTAATGAATAAAAACATTGTTCAACAAATCTCCCGAAAACCCACATTTTTTGAAAATGAAAATGATTCGCTCATTTTTCTGAATACGTATGAATTTTTTCAGATTTTTGAATGCACTTTGAATTTTGTGTTTTTTCACATATTTTTTCATATAAAAATTATTCTAAAATATTATTAACAATTTAATGAATAACAACATTGTTCAACAAATTTCCCGAAAACCCACATTTTTTGAAAATGAAAATAATTCGCTCATTTTTCTGAATACGTATGAATTTTTTCAGATTTCTGAATGCACTTTGAATTTCGTGTTTTTTTCACATATTTTTTCCATTTAAAAATTATTCTAAAATATTATTAACAATTTAATGAATAAAAATATTGTTCAACAAATTTCCCGAAAACCCACATTTTTTGAAAATGAAAATAATTCGCTCATTTTTCTGAATACGTATGAATTTTTTCAGATTTCTGAATGCACTTTGAATTTTGTGTTTTTACACATATTTTTTTCATATAAAAATTATTCTAAAATATTATTAACAATTTAATGAATAAAAACATTGTTCAACAAATTTCCCGAAAACCCACATTTTTTGAAAATGAAAATGATTCGCTCATTTTTCTGAATACGTATGAATTTTTTCAGATTTCTGAATGCACTTTGAATTTTGTGTTTTTACACATATTTTTTTCATATAAAAATTATTCTAAAATATTATTAACAATTTAATGAATAAAAACATTGTTCAACAAATCTCCCGAAAACCCACATTTTTTGAAAATGAAAATGATTCGCTCATTTTTCTGAATACGTATGAATTTTTTCAGATTTTTGAATGCACTTTGAATTTTGTGTTTTTTCACATATTTTTTCATATAAAAATTATTCTAAAATATTATTAACAATTTAATGAATAACAACATTGTTCAACAAATTTCCCGAAAACCCACATTTTTTGAAAATGAAAATAATTCGCTCATTTTTCTGAATACGTATGAATTTTTTCAGATTTCTGAATGCACTTTGAATTTTGTGTTTTTTCACATATTTTTTCCCTTTAAAAATTATTCTAAACTATTATTAACAATTTAATGAATAAAAACATTGTTCAACAAATTTCCCGAAAACCCACAGTTTTTGAAAATGAAAATGATTCGCTCATTTTTCTGAATACGTATGAATTTTTTCAGATTTTTGAATGCACTTTGAATTTCGTGTTTTTTCACATATTTTTTTCATATAAAATTTATTCTAAACTATTATTAACAATTTAATGAATAAAAACATTGTTCAACAAATTTCCCGAAAACCCACATTTTTTGAAAATGAAAATGATTCGCTCATTTTTCTGAATATGTATGAATTTTTTCAGATTTCTGAATGCACTTTGAATTTTGTGTTTTTTCACATATTTTTTCCATTTAAAAATTATTCTAAAATATTATTAACAATTTAATGAATAAAAACATTGTTCAACAAATTTCCCGAAAACCCACATTTTTTGAAAATGAAAATAATTCGCTCATTTTTCGGAATACGTATGAATTTTTTCAGATTTCTGAATGCACTTTGTATTTTGTGTTTTTTCACATATTTTTTCATATAAAAATTATTCTAAAATATTATTAACAATTTAATGAATAAAAACATTGTTCAACAAATTTCCCGAAAACCCACATTTTTTGAAAATGAAAATAATTCGCTCATTTTTCTGAATACGTATGAATTTTTTCAGATTTCTGAATGCACTTTGAATTTCGTGTTTTTTTCACATATTTTTTTCATATAAAAATTATTCTAATATATTATTAACAATTTAATGAATAAAAACATTGTTCAACAAATTTCCCGAAAACCCACATTTTTTGAAAATGAAAATGATTCGCTCATTTTTCTGAATATGTATGAATTTTTTCAGATTTCTGAATGCACTTTGAATTTTGTGTTTTTTCACATATTTTTTTCATATAAAAATTATTCTAAAATATTATTAACAATTTAATGAATAAAAACATTGTTCAACAAATTTCCCGAAAACCCACATTTTTTGAAAATGACAATAATTCGCTCATTTTTCTGAATACGTATGAATTTTGTGTTTTTTCACATATTTTTTTCATATAAAAATTATTCTAATATATTATTAACAATTTAATGAATAAAAACATTGTTCAAAAAATTTCCCGAAAACCCACATTTTTTGAAAATGAAAATGATTCGCTCATTTTTCTGAATACGTATGAATTTTTTCAGATTTCTGAATGCACTTTGAATTTTGTGTTTTTACACATATTTTTTTCATATAAAAATTATTCTAAAATATTATTAACAATTTAATGAATAAAAACATTCTTCAACAAATTTCCCGAAAACTCACATTTTTTGAAAATGAAAATGATTCGCTCATTTTTCTGAATATGTATGAATTTTTTCAGATTTCTGAATGCACTTTGAATTTTGTGTTTTTTTCACATATTTCTTTCATATAAAAATTATTCTAAAATATTATTAACAATTTAATGAAAAAAACATTGTTCAACAAATTTCCCGAAAACCCACATTTTTTGAAAATGAAAATAATTCGCTCATTTTTCTGAATACGTATGAATTTTTTCAGATTTCTGAATGCACTTTGAATTTTATGTTTTTTCACATATTTTTTTCATATAAAATTTATTCTAATATATTATTAACAATTTAATGAATAAAAACATTGTTCAACAAATTTCCCGAAAACCCACATTTTTTGAAAATGAAAATGATTCGCTCATTTTTCTGAATACGTATGAATTTTTTCAGATTTCTGAATGCACTTTGAATTTTGTGTTTTTTTTCATATATTTTTCCATATAAAAAAAATCCAAAGTGAATTTAAAAATCTGAAAAAATTCATACTTATTCGAAAAAATGAGCGAATCATTTTATTTTAAAAAAATGTGGGTTTTCGGGAAATTTGTTGAACAATGTTTTTATTCATAAATTTGTTAATAATATTTTAGAATAATTATTATGCAAAGTTAATCTTTTCAGCACGTTTAGTGTGCATGAATTTTTTCAGATTTTTATACCATCGACAATTGTTTGCAATTCATTTATTTTCAATCCAAGCAGTTTTGCCTTTTATTAGAAGAACTAAATTCAATAAGAATTTTGATTTATGCATATTAAAATTTTTTTCGTTTTCAAGATCATCAATTGGTTATAAATATTATGCACTAAAAATTTGTAGAAACTGAAAATGAAAATCGTTGATGAGCCTATCGAGAAAATATATCGATTAATGAATCAGCAACAGACTGAACGTAAACAGACAATCGTGATGACCTTATTATTGTGTTCATAGTAACTCTACAATCGCCATTGACTTACTAATGTATGTAATTGTAAACGCGGTCGTAACTCGCGTTTTAAAAGTATTTTATTATTGACGCAGCATTAGATACACATGTTCCAATTACAATTAACGATAGCTGATAGTTAGCCCCGTTTTGCTACTCAACTTGTGATATTTAGACGCAAAAATTGATGACACAAGAATTTTCAATATTCTCCCAACAGAAAAATGAGTTTCATAATAAAAGAAAAGAATTGTTATCGAACTTGATTAGAACTTGAACTGTTAATTTTTAGATAAACTGAATAGTTAATTCATGTTCAACGAATCAAAATACATTTAAAAAAATCACTTTTGGTCGAAAATGAATACTTTCACTAAAATGGCAATAATTTTTGGCCGCCATGACAGGAAAAATCTCGCCGCTAGGAGAAAATTGATTATTTCCGTCTTCCGTCCCGAAAAGTGCACTTTTCGACGCACTGAAAAGATTCTATCAACTCTTCTTTTTTTCCCCCAACGTCGTATTAAAAAGATTCATCCAACTCTTCTTTTTTCCCCGAAATCGTACTGAAAAGATTTGTCCAACGCTCTTTTTTTCCCTAGTGTAGAAATGTACTATTTTTCAGACGTACAAAAAACCCCAAAACAATTTCAATGTCGGCAATACCAAGAAATGATGACAAACTGCTCGTAGAATTCTTCTCAAGTGGCGCGCGATTCATTCGATAACATACTAATCGTACCTAACCTCGTTACGTTAGTGAAAAATCAAGGTCGAGGTTCCGTTAGTATAGATAATATCCGCACATTTTAATAATTTGCAAACTACGAAAAATGCCACCTGTGCACGCGCACGCCATTCACAGATTAAAATCACGTCCGCTTAATATGATTTCCGAATATCGATTGCTTTACAATCGTCTGAGCATTTGGGGCCAACATTCTTAACCGCAATTTAGATCAACGTGACCGATATCACGAAACAGCTGCACAATGATTCACTTAGGGCGATTGTATCACAAGTAGGATTCCCAATTCGCATAATACAACAACAGTGAACAAGGAATAATTTTCAAAAATTTGCCCTCTATGTGTTTTGTAAAAATTTTTCTAAATGATAATTATAATAATGAAAAAAATATTAATATAAAATGAAACAAATTTGTATAACAATTTTACGGAACATACGTAAACGTTATTTTAAGGTAGTTCTGTCGGTACGCCGGAGTCATAAATCTCAGAGTCTATATGACATTAAACAATAATCATACGCATCACTTTGATTGCCTTAATAATAATATAAAACAAGGATGCAAAGTAGAACCTTGCACATTGCTTCCTCATTATTTTTCGCATTTTACAAAGCTACCTCTATGAGGAAGTATGTTATTCAATTTTTGGCTTCCTCATAGAGGAAGCTTTGTAAAATGCGAAAAATAATGAGGAAGCAATGTGCAAGGTTCTACTTTGCATCCTTGTTTTAATTAGATAAATATACATGTTGTGGATTCGCTTTTTCTATTTCGTTATTGCGTTATTTCGTGATTATTAGAGCGTTTCCGAAGTGAATGTGATAATGTATATTTTTAAAAATATTTCAACATTCCATAAAATCAAAAATTTCATACCGTTCGTCAGTAAATTATACATATATAATGGCTGAATATTGTTTTATTTATATACAAAATTTGAACTCGCTATCTTAAGTTTTGCAAAAGTTACAATAGAGCGATAATGTCAATTTTTTGAAAAATTCAAAACATCATAAAATTTTTACGGCTCAACCGATCTTAACCAAATTCAATAGCGATCACCGGTATATGAAAGCTCAAATTCATACCAATTTTTAGATCAATATCTCGAAAATTGAAAGAGTTATCGCGTAAACAGACATTTTTCAAAAAATTAAAAAACGCGTAATAATTTAACGATGAAGTGGATTTTAACAAAAATTTGCATGAACGATGAGGCTTGATCCCTCTATCTATGGTCCAAATTTCAGCTTGATATCTCAAGGCATTCCCGAGTTATAAAGGTTTACATTTTTCGATTGTGTAACATACACACACACACATACACACACACACACACACACATACAGACATTTTTTCTAAATCACTGTTCTCGATGTTTTGGACCATTCTGAGTGTACTGACATGAAAATCTCGAAAAAAAAATTTTTCACGATAACAAAGCTTCCTCTATGAGGAAGCAAAATAATCGAGAATCCTTCGAAATTGTCGTAATCAAATTAAAACGATTATTTGTAAATAGTTGATATGTTTAGTGCGGATTTGACTTCATTTTTACGATAATTAGGTTAGGAAATGTCATTTGGATCGGTATCGTGCACTTTGACCTGAGTTCAATTAAACATTATTCCGGAGACTTCACCTTTTCTCATGATGCATCAATTTCTGAATGATTTACGAATCCGTAGTACTTTTTATTTTTTCTCTATCTTTGATCTAAGTATGTTAATTTTCGATTTAAAAATCAATTTTTCCAGCCCTCCCGTGAGCTCCGTGTAAAAAGTTTGATTTTCAAGTTTTAATTGTTCATTCAAATACTCGGTAAAAGCCTTCAAGATTTTGTGCAAGTAAAATTGAATAGCTAAATTACAACATGTCAAAAATTCATGCATATGGGTTTGGATTGCATTCACGACAGAACTACCTTAAGCTTGTTACTTTTTGTCTTAGTCCTTATTTTTTGCTCGCCTCTCATTTTCTCTTTTGTATCGCCTCATTTAGGTTAAAATTATTTTCTGTACTTCTTTTTTGTCGGCTTTTGTTTATGTATTCTTTCTTGGCTCAGGTCGTTAGGGGGTTTAAAATCCCAGGATCTTAATAAAATCTAAATCTAAATCTAAATACTTAAGGAGGTTGGAGCGCTCCACACTAGTCAAATCAGAGCTAAATTTTTAAAAGCATTTCTACTATTTCGGATGGTTTAATAATCTATTCCAAGGTGTTAATCACATAGCAGCATTAGTTCTTGATATTCAAATACATTCACAGCTGTGATATCAACAGTAAATCGATCAATATCTGCAAATTTCCGATGTTATGTTTTTTCATTCAGTTTTTTAAAAGGGTAAACCGTAATATCAGTCCGATTATGACGACCAATAGCTCATTTTGTTTACTAAAAGATATTCTATCGATTGGCCGTCTATTTTTTAAAATCGTATTAGTAGTTCAAAAGATACAACCGTTTGTTTATCCTATCATAACCTAACATCAAGTATACAAATGGCTGTAACTTTTGAACGCCTGATACTATAGAAAATCCGGACGGTCAATCGATTAAGGATCTTCCACTGATCAAAATGAGCTGTGTTTCGTCATAATCGGACTGATATTACGGTTTACCCTTTTACAAAACTGGATGAAAAAACATGACATCGGAAATTTGGAGATATTGATCGATTTACTGTTCATATGACAGCTGTGAATGTATTTGAATATCAAGAACTAATGCTACTATGTGATTAACACCTTGGAACAGATTATTAAACCATCTGAAATTGTAGAAATGCTTTTAAAAATTTAGCACTGATTTGACTAGTGTGGAGCGCTCCACACTATTTTTAAAAGCGTTTCTACAATTTCAGATGGTTTAATAATTTGTTCCAAGGTGTTAATCACATAGCAGCATTAGTTCTTGATATTCAAATACATTCACAGCTGTGATATCAACAGTACATCGATCAATATCATGCAAATTTCCGATGTTATGTTTTTTCATTCAGTTTTTTAAAAGGGTAAACCGTAATATCAGTCCGATTATGACGACCAATAGCTCATTTTGTTTACTAAAAGATATTCTATCGATTGGCCGTCTATTTTTTAAAATCGTATTAGTAGTTCAAAAGATACAACCGTTTGTTTATCCTATCATAACCTAACATCAAGTATACAAATGGCTGTAACTTTTGAACGCCTGATACTATAGAAAATCCGGACGGTCAATCGATTAAGGATCTTCCACTGATCAAAATGAGCTGTGTTTCGTCATAATCGGACTCATATTACGGTTTACCCTTTTACAAAACTGGGTGAAAAAACATGACATCGGAAATTTGGAGATATTGATCGTTTTACTGTTCATATGACAGCTGTGAATGTATTTGAATATCAAGAACTAATGCTGCTATGTGATTAACACCTTGGAACAGATTATTAAACCATCTGAAATTGTAAAGTTTTTAAAAATTTAGCACTGATTTGACTAGTGTGGAGCGCTCCAACCTCCTTAAATCACAATGGGTGCGTTCCGAATGACGAGGTGTTTCCGTTGATCGATGCGCATGCGCAATAATCTCCGTCAAGGTTTACGGTGAAGTTTAAGAATTATAGTAAAAGTTAAAGATAGGGAAAACAGTTTGTTCGTTTCTATTAATTCCAAAGTATCGGAATTTCGATTTCTCACGGATTAGCCATTTATAAAGTATTACAATTTTTTATCCCCACCTCACGATCGGACAACAACTTTTTGCCGTACCTCGCGAGTAGGGTGAATAGTTGTCGTCCGATCAGGAGACGAGGATAATATTTGAATTCTTTACAAATAGGCAAATCCATGAGAAATCTAATTATTCATACTTCAGTACCAGTATAAACAAAACAATTGTTTTTTTATGTTTCCACTTTTATTATACTTTTTAAAGTTCACCGTAAATCTCGGCAAAGCCATTGCGCATGCGCATCGAACAACAAAATACCACGTCATTCGGAACGCACCCAATAGGTAAAAAAATATATGAGTCATTCCACGGGATTTCGCACAAAAAAAAACCCGACCGACTCCAATTTTCGCCTAATTTTTTTATATTGTTGACTATGTCAAACGGAGCATCTGTGAATTTTTTGAGAATTTTATTCTTATATTTCGACGAGCCATAAAATAAAAGGTGAAAAAAATGAAAAAAATTCTGACGTCAAGTGGAATAATGATATCGACAAAAATAACTAGGTCAAAATTTTCGTAATTCAACACAGTTTACGGTAAAAATAATCAAAATAAAAAATAAACATAACTTCTATTTTATTTATGTCTTTTACCAAGAAAAGGTACCATTTCGCTAATTTGGCCGCCTCCGATTTCAATACAAAAAATCACGAATATACTACATGGAGTCCCAAACATTTTAAGCACAAGCCCAAGATGGAGAACGCATTTTACCCATTTTTAAAAAAATATTTCGGGTAATTGATTTTTTTAATTTTCTTCCAATCTTCTGCGTATTTTTTTATGTAATTGGTAATATTAAAAGGAGCTTATGTGATTTTTTTCATAATTTTATATGTAGATGTATTCGATTCATTAAATGTAATCGAAATACAAATTTTAAAAATTGTAATGACCCACATATACGTATCTAATTTCTATCAGAACTGCATTTTTTATTATCCTAAAATCCTGTAAAATATCTAATTAGATAAAAAAATCGGATGCTGGATATCATCTAAGTATTTCAGGTCAACATAATTATAATAATGAAAAAGTCTTAATATAAAATAAAATAAATTTGAATAGCAATTTTACGAAACATGCATATAAATACTTAAATCACAATAGTTAAAAAAATATATATACGTATCTAATCTCTATAAGAGCTACATTTTTTATTATCCTAAAAGTTCTGTAAAATATCTAATAAGAAAAAAAATCAGGTGCTGGATATCGTCTAAGTATTTCAGGTCAACATAATTATAATAATGAAAATACCTTAATATAAAATAAAATAAATTTGAATAGCAATTTTACGAAACAAGCATATAAATACTTAAATCACAATAGTTAAAAAATATATATATACGTATCTAATCTCTATAAGAACTACATTTTTTATTATCCTAAAAATCCTGCAAAATATCTAACAAGATAAAAAAATCAGGTGCTGGATATCGTCTAAGTATTTCAGGTCAACATAATTATAATAATAAAAATACCTTAATATAAAATAAAATAAATTTGTATAGCAATTTTACGAAACATGCATATAAATACTTAAATCACAATAGTTAAAAAAATATATATACGTATCTAATCTCTATAAGAACTAAATTTTTTTATCCTAAAAATTCTGTAAAATATCTAATAAGAAAAAAAATCAGGTGCTGGATATCATCTAAGTATTTCAGGTCAACATAATTATAATAATGAAAATACCTTAATATAAAATAAAATAAATTTGAATAGCAATTTTACGAAACAAGCATATAAATACTTAAATCACAATAGTTAAAAAAAATATATATACGTATCTAATCTCTATAAGAACTACATTTTTTATTATCCTAAAAATCCTGCAAAATTTCGAATAAGATGAAAAATCAGGTGCTGGACATCGTCTAAATATTTTAGGGCAACATTCTTAACCACAATAATTTAGATGAACGTGACCGATATCACGAACTACTAGCCGCACAATGATTCACTTAGGGCGCTTGTATCACACGGTTGGGTTTCCAATTCGCACACTACAACAACAACAGTGAACGATGTGTAGACTGTATAATTTCGGGTGGATAAGAAGCGATGCAAGAATGCATCGAATTCTAAGAAAGGCAGTTGCACGGACTGCGAATAAGGGCCGCCAACCGTCGGTGACTCGAGCGTCTCGGTATTTCGTTGCAATTATCGGTCATGGAATAAACCGGAAACGACTTTACAACGCGGCAAAAGATCTTTCACGGGGGAATCTCCGAGCGTTGCATTATTCTCGAATGCAACAGTTAATCAAACCCTTCGAGTCTGAAGCTCTACATCGCGAGATCCAACCTCGGCCAATCAGAAGCAAGATACCAAATTTTGTTCTCTTTAATGGCCATTCGATTCGGGTGTTTGACCGTCCGAGAATCTCCCGTCTGCTGGAGACTTTTACACAAGGTGCTGCCTACGTGCGTAAATCTCGTTCTTCTCGAGAGGCACTTTCTGCTGTTCCGCGAACAAGGTTAACCCCGTGTTAACCGTGTCTGCGCCGGAAGTTCCATAGTTTAGTGTCTTGAGTCTCGTAATAAAAGGTTTGCACCTATCGACAGGGCAACGTAATGAAATATCATCAGGAGGTTATAAATGAGAAGGAAAAAAAAGAGTTCGAGGAATTTTCTAGGAAAAGAATGAAACGCTTTACACTAGAAATAATTTATACAGCAGTACATTGTTTTTACGTACAGAAATATTGATGATTATGTATTGAAGTAAAATTCAGCGAATTACATCATAATTGTTAATTCTTTTTTCTATGGTTATGCGCAATCTCAGTTATGTATGATCCTGCCGCTAGAGGGAGTTAGTTTTTGGACATACAAGTCCACAAAAATGACGAAAAAAAATCTTCCACCGATTTACTATTTAAGGTAGTTCTGTCGGTACGCCGGAGTCATAAATCTCAGAGTCTTATATGACATTAAAAAATAATCGTACGCATCACTTTGACTGCCTCAATAATAATATAAAAAATAATCGAGAATCCTTCGAAATTGTCGTAATCAAATTAAAACGATTATTTGTAAATAGTTGATATGTTTAGTGCGGATTTGACTTCATTTTTACGATAATTAGGTTAGGAAACGTCATTTGGCCCGGTATCGTGCTCTTTGACCTTGGTTCAATTAAACATTATTCCGGAGACTTCACCTTTTTTCATGATGCATCAAGTCCTAAATGATTTGCGAATCCGTAGTACTTTTTGTTTTTTCTCTATCTTTGATCTAAGTATATTAATTTTCGATTTAAAGATCAATTTTTCCAGCTCTCCCGTGTGCACCGTGTAAAAAGATCGATTTTCAAGTTTTAATTGTTCATCCAAATGCTCGGTAAAAGCCTTCAAGATTTTGTGCAAGTAAAATTGAATAGCTAAATTACAACATGTCAAAAATTCATGCATATGAGTTTGGATTGCCTTCGCGACAGAACTACCTTAAGAGATCAGAAACACGCAAAATTTCTGCTGTTCTGCGAACAAGGTTAACCCCGTGTTGACCGTGTCTGCGCCGGAAGTTCCATAGTTTAGTGTCTTGAGTCTCGTAATAAAAGGTTTGCACCTATCGACAGGGCAACGTAATGAAATATCATCAGGAGGTTATAAATGAGAAGGAAAAAAGAGTTCGAGGAATTTTCTAAGAAAAGAATGAAACGTTTTACACTAGAAATAATTTATACAGCAGTACATTGTTTTTACGTACAGAAATATTGATGATTATGTATTGAAGTAAAATTCAGCGAATTACATCATAATTGTTAATTCTTTTTTCTATGGTTATGCGCAATCTCAGTTATGTATGATCCTGCCGCTAGAGGGAGTTAGTTTTTGGACATAAAAGTCCACAAAAATGACGAAAAAAAATGTTCCACCGATTTACTATTTAAGGTAGTTCTGTCGCTACGCCGGAGTCATAAATCTCTGAGTCTATATGGCATTAAAAAATAATCGTACGCATCACTTTGACTGCCTCAATAATAATATAAAAAATAATCGAGAACCCTTCGAAATTGTCGTAATCAAATTAAAACGATTATTTGTAAATAGTTGATATGTTTAGTGCGGATTTGACTTCATTTTTACGATAATTAGGTTAGGAAACGTCATTTGGCCCGGTATCGTGCACTTTGACCTTGGTTCAATTAAACATTATTCCGGAGACTTCACCTTTTTTCATGATGCATCAAGTCCTAAATGATTTGCGAATCCGTAGTACTTTTTATTTTTTCTCTATCTTTGATCTAAGTATATTAATTTTCGATTTAAAGATCAATTTTTCCAGCTCTCCCGTGTGCACCGTGTAAAAAGATCGATTTTCAAGTTTTAATTGTTCATCCAAATGCTCGGTAAAAGCCTTCAAGATTTTGTGCAAGTAAAACTGAATAGCTAAATTACAACATGTCAAAAATTCATGCATATGAGTTTGGATTGCCTTCGCGACAGAACTACCTTAAGAGATCAGAAACACGCAAAATTTCTGCTGTTCTACGAACAAGGTTAACCCCGTGTTGACCGTGTCTAAGCCGGAAGTTCCATAGTTTAGTGTCTTGAGTCTCGCAATAAAAGGTTTGCAGCTATCGACAGGGCAACGTATTGAAATATCATCAGGAGGTAATAAATAAGAAGGAGAAAAGAGTTCGAGGAATTTTCTAGGAAAAGAATGAAACGCTTTACACTAGAAATAATTTATACATCAGTACATTGTTTTTACGTACAGAAATATTGATGATTATGTATTGAAGTAAAATTCAGCGAATTACATCATAATTGTTAATTCTTTTTTCTATGGTTATGCGCAATCTCAGTTATGTATGATCCTGCCGCTAGAGGGAGTTAGTTTTTGGACATACAAGTCCACAAAAATGACGAAAAAAAATCTTCCACCGATTTACTATTTAAGGTAGTTCTGTCGGTACGCCGGAGTCATAAATCTCAGAGTCTATATGACATTAAAAAATAATCGTACGCATCACTTTGACTGCCTCAATAATAATATAAAAAATAATCGAGAATCCTTCGAAATTGTCGTAATCAAATTAAAACGATTATTTGTAAATAGTTGATATGTTTAGTGCGGATTTGACTTCATTTTTACGATAATTAGGTTAGGAAACGTCATTTGGCCCGGTATCGTGCACTTTGACCTTGGTTCAATTAAACATTATTCCGGAGACTTCACCTTTCTTCATGATGCATCAAGTCCTAAATGATTTGCGAATCCGTAGTACTTTTTGTTTTTTCTCTATCTTTGATCTAAGTATGTTAAATTTCTATTTAAAGATCAATTCTTCCAGCTCTCCCGTGTGCACCGTGTAAAAAGATCGATTTTCAAGTTTTAATTGTTCATCCAAATGCTCGGTAAAAGCCTTCAAGATTTTGTGCAAGTAAAATTGAATAGCTAAATTACAACATGTCAAAAATTCATGCATATGAGTTTGGATTGCCTTCGCGACAGAACTACCTTAATTCTTTTTTCTATGGTTATGCGCAATCTCAGTTATGTATGATCCTGCCGCTAGAGGGAGTTAGTTTTTGGACATAAAAGTCCACAAAAATGACGAAAAAAAATGTTCCACCGATTTACTATTTAAGGTAGTTCTGTCGGTACGCCGGAGTCATAAATCTCAGAGTCTATATGACATTAAAAAATAATCGTACGCATCACTTTGACTGCCTCAATAATAATATAAAAAATAATCGAGAATCCTTCGAAATTGTCGTAATCAAATTAAAACGATTATTTGTAAATAGTTGGTATGTTTAGTGCGGATTTGACTTCATTTTTACGATAATTAGGTTAGGAAACGTCATTTGGCCCGGTATCGTGCACTTTGACCTTGGTTCAATTAAACATTATTCCGGAGACTTCACATTTTTTCATGATGCATCAAGTCCTAAATGATTTGCGAATCCGTAGTACTTTTTATTTTTTCTCTATCTTTGATCTAAGTATATTAATTTTCGATTTAAAGATCAATTTTTCCAGCTCTCCCGTGTGCACCGTGTAAAAAGATCGATTTTCAAGTTTTAATTGTTCATCCAAATGCTCGGTAAAAGCCTTCAAGATTTTGTGCAAGTAAAATTGAATAGCTAAATTACAACATGTCAAAAATTCATGCATATGAGTTTGGATTGCCTTCGCGACAGAACTACCTTAAGAGATCAGAAACACGCAAAATTTCTGCTGTTCTACGAACAAGGTTAACCCCGTGTTGACCGTGTCTAAGCCGGAAGTTCCATAGTTTAGTGTCTTGAGTCTCGCAATAAAAGGTTTGCAGCTATCGACAGGGCAACGTAATGAAATATCATCAGGAGGTAATAAATAAGAAGGAGAAAAGAGTTGGAGGAATTTTCTAGGAAAAGGATGAAACGTTTTACACTATAATTAGTGCAAATTTTGATAAATTGTTACTACTCATTTTCGTGGTTTAATTTAATCTTTTCGAAAATAAGTTATGCAGCACTACATTTTTTTATGCACGGAAATATTGGGGATTATGTAATTGAAGTAAAATTTGGCAATGAATGATAATTTCCGAATGGATTTTTTTGACAAAGTTTTTAGACGAATAAAACTGTAGTATTGACTCGATTGCGATGAATGACAGCTCATTTTGTTTATTGAAAGACGCTTTATTCACCATTCGAATTTTTTTATAGAACTAATTGCTCAAAAGTTACAAGCGTTTGTATGTTTGAGGTTAGGTTAGGATCAACAAACGATTATAACTTTTGTACGGTTAATGATACAGACAATTGCTGCGGTGAATCGATGGGGTATCTTCGAACAAACAAAATGAGCTATTACTCGTCATAATCTGTCTAATATTATAGTTTATTCCTTTAAAACACTGGATTGAGAAATGTCTCTCCGGATATTACGATATATCAGTGGTTTTTTTTTCAGGATATGGCTGTGAATTTATTCATATCTTCAGAACACGCGCTATAACCAATTTTCAGAACAATCAGCCAAACCTCCAAAATTAATAAACTAAAAAAAATTTTTAAATGTTTTTCTAATATACAAAAGCACAGATTTGTTCTCCTAGCGGCGAAATCGCGCTAAACTGAGATTATGGCTAAAGAGTGAAAGCAAAAGTATACGGCAAAACTGAGACAGAAAACAAGACGTTACTTGTAAGACATTTAAGCTCACAAAAATTATTTAAAAAAAAATCTTCCACAATTTCACTATATAAAAAATTCCGTCAATTATATCATAATCATTAATCCTTTTTTTCATCTCCTCTCGATTCTAACGCCGCAAAGCATTACTTTTAACCCATCCAAGTCCATTAAAAAAAAAATTTTAAATCCTCCCCCAATTTACAGGTTAAAAAAATCTGCAATTCATTTAATTACATTCTAATTATCAACTCGATTACAAATATTTAATGCTGAAGCAAAAATCGCCCTACGATCTTACCAGACGATCGAAAGATTAATGCGTCGGTTTCGTTGAACGTAGCCAACGAAATTTTGTTTTCTAATCTCAACCAAACCTTTTTCCGTTCCCACCAAAAATAATAAAACGAAAAAAATTTTTTTAATGTTTTTCTAATATACAAAAGCACAGATTTGTTCTCCTAGCGGCGAAATCGCGCTAAACTGAGACAGAAAAGAAGACGTTACTTTTAAGCATAGAAGCTCACAAAAATTAATAAAAAAATAAATCTTCCACAATTTTATATATAAAAAACTCCATCAATTATATCATAATCATTAATCCTTTTTTCACCTCCTCTCGATTCTAACGCCGCAAAGCGTTACTTTTAACCTATCCAAGTCCATTAAAAAAAAATTAAAAAATCCTCCCCCGATTTACAGGTTAAAAAAGATGCAAAGTAGAACCTTGCACATTGCTTCCTCATTATTTTTCGCTTTTTACAAAGCTCCCTCTGTGAGGAAGCAGTATGTTATTCAATTTTGGCTTCCTCATAGAGGAAGCTTTGTAAAAAGCGAAAAATAATGAGGAAGCAATGTGCAAGGTTCTACTTTGCATCTTTTTTTTTATACCTTGTGTCTCTTTTGCAGAGGTGTTTTATACAGCTATAAATCACCTCTGCAAACACCGTTACATCTAATTTTGATTAGATACAAATTTTTGTCGTACTTTCTCAACTTTTCCGGAAGTTATAGCGAAAATCTACATTTTTTTTTAAATGAAAAATGGTGTAAAATCCGAACGACTTTACCGATCATCACCAAATTTGGTACATGGCATTTCTGAATGTTATTTTTCGTCTGTACAAAATTTCTGTTCATTTGTTGAAATTCGACGTAATTTAGATCAAAATCTATTTTTTTCGAAAAATTCAAAATTCTATAAAATCCGAACCGCTTTACTGATTTCGTCGAAATTCAATACCATACAACATTGAACGTATCTTCAGTTATGAAGAACTATTTAGCCAAATCGGCGAACTTTTACGAAAGTTAGAGCGTCCACGCCCTTTTTTCAACAAATTAAAATCAACATAAAATCTTAATGACTTCACATATTTTGGCAAAAATCACAGCATTCAAAGAGGGGCAGCTACTCTACTTGCGTGCCAAATTTGAGCCGGATCGCTCGAACGGTTACCGAGTGAGAGGAGATTGAATTTTCGAAGCCCAGCACACACACACACACACACACACACACACACACACACACATACACACACACACACACACACACATACATACATACGGACATTTTTTCTAAACCACTTTTCTCGACGTTTTAGGTGATTCTAAGCATACTGACATGAAAATCTCGAAAAAAAAAAATTTCATGAAAACAAAGCTTCCTCTATGAGGAAGCAAAAAATCTGCAATTCATTTAATTACATTCTAATTATCAACTCGATTATAAATATTTAATGCTGACTCAAAAATCGCCCTACGATCTTACCAGACGATCGAAAGATTAATGCGTCCGTTTCGTTGAACGTAGCCAACGAAATTTTGTTTTCTAATCTCAACCAAACCTTTTTCGTTCCCATGAAGACAAAAATCCTCGGGTTCCTTTGGAATAATTTCTGAGAAACGTCGTTGAGAGGTTACTGCCACCCATATTAAGGCCCTACCGCCTTGATATGGGTTGTAGAGTAGGAAAAAGATGAATAATTTGGGGCACATCTAGGGACAACGTGATACCAGAGGGCGCAGACGAAGTTCCACGTACAATGTAAGCCAATGACTTGTGTCAACGAGTCCAATCGCGTTGAAACACGTAAGTAGACGCCACTCGTGCGATGTTACGTGCGATCGCGCAACAATCTTCTTCGGCAAGTTTCAACCTGTATAAGTACCATCAGCATCAGCAACAGGCCGCCCAACGTTCCAAAGTGCCATTCCGCGAACTTCTTGGTCATCGAGAAACTCGATGATTTATTTCGTCAGCATGTTCTATAGAATCTCTATACCTTTACGTTACCTAGCGACAGGAGAAATTCTATGGGATTCTTCACGAGGTTCCTTCTTTTTCTTTTTTTTTTTTACATGGAATCGGCAAGTAAAAAGTTACTGGCTCGAATACATTTCTAACCTCTTTCGACGAACATCACATCGAGTTTGTAATGTCGGGTCTTTGAGGTTTTTCTGTGCAAGCATAATTTACGTATCACACGTGCAGGTGGATGCGATTTTACGTTTGATATAAATTTACTGTTGCGTATATTTAATAACGGGAAAAAGAACGGTGATACTTGGAAAAATAAATTGTCATTTTTATTATGGATATTTTAGAGATAATATAAACTAAGTTTAAAATATTGTTTAGCGATTATTCGAGGATTTTTATCATTTAGGAGAAAATTAGTTATTACTCCGCTATAAATATTGCAAAAATTCGAGAAAAAAAAATTGATATTTTATAAAAACTCGATTTTATATGAATCTTGAGATAAACAAATTATTTCGAAAAATTTTAAGATTAGAGCATTTTTATGTAAACCGAAAAATTAAAAAATGGCGCTGTTTTTTTTATTCGATATAATGCGACGAAATTGATGTTACATTTTTAAAAAATAAAATTATATATGTATATATTACTACAAGTGAAAGGTAGATAATTAATTCTTCGCAATGCAAATTAATCCGGTACGATTGATTTTTCGATTAAAAGTGGCGAGAACGTTGAACTGCAGGATTGTGGATCTCCAGTTTACGGTTTTTTGCCGAGAGATGGCAGAGAAATTTGCATTACTATTTTTATTAATAGCCGAAGGATAGCACATCGCGTTATGGTCATGGCCTTTCTCAACTCGATTCCGAGAATCTGGGCGGATTAATACCAGATTCCGGGTGTATAACCTGTATTAAGTATTTTATTTCTTAGAAATCCTCTTCAACGGCTTCGATTCCATAATCATACTACAGAGAACATTAATTCCGGCTCTTAACCGTTTGACTTGATGTAATAAAATATCGACACCTAAAATTTCTACGATTCACAAAATCTCCATTTTATTACATTTTATATCTTTTTTTATACTTTACTTTAAGACGTGCTATTTTTAAAATAAAATACTTTACGATGGTCGGTAGATAGAAAATGTTTTTAAAAAAGTGACGTCATATTTTACCAAAGACGTATTTACCTTATCAAATATAGGAAAAAACATATATTGATATATATATATATATATATATATATATATATATCAATAGATATATATATATATATATATATATATCAATATATATACTAGGGGTCATTGTGCCATTGGCTTCGGGGTTTCTTGGGGGACTTAGAAAAATCCGAGCTTTGGGGCCCTTGGGGGACTTAGAAAAATCCAGGGTTTGGGGGCCCTTGGGGGACTTATAATATTCTGGGCTTCGGGGGCTCTTTGGGCCCTTATAAAATTTCAAGCTTCGGGGGCCCTTGGGGGGCTTAGAAATATCTGGGCTTCGGGGCCCTTGAGGGACTTAGAAAAATCCAGACTTCGGGGGCCCTTGGGGGCTTAGAAAAATTCCGGTTTCGGGGCCCTTGAGGGACTTATAATATTCCGGGCTTCGGGGACATTTTGGGAGCTTATAAAATTTCAGGCTTCGGGGACCCTTGGGGGGCTTAGAAAAATCCGGGTTTCGGGGCCCTTGAGGGACTTATAACATTCCGGGCTTCGGGGGCACTTTGGGGCCTTATAAAATTTCAGGCTTAGGGGACCCTTGGGGGGCTTAGAAAAATTCGGGAAATTTATAAAATTTCGGGTTTCGGGGGCCCTTGGGGGGCTTAGAAAAATCCGGGCTTCGGGGGCCCTTGGGGGGCTTAGAAATATTCCGGGCTTCGGGGACATTTTGGGACCTTATAAAATTTCAGGCTTCGGGGACCCTTGGGGGGCTTAGAAAAATCCGGGTTTCGGGGCCCTTGAGGGACTTATAACATTCCGGGCTTCGGGGGCACTTTGGGGCCTTATAAAATTTCAGGCTTAGGGGACCCTTGGGGGGCTTAGAAAAATCCGGGAAATTTATAAAATTTCGGGCTTCGGGGGCCCTTGGGGGTCTTAGAAAAATCCGGGTTTCGGGGCCCTTAGGGGGCTTAGAAAAATCCGGACTTCGGATCCCTTGAGAGAGTTTAAAAAAATCCGGGCTTTGGGGGTCCTTTGGATCCTTATAAAATTTCGGGCTTCGGGGGCCCTTGGGGGGCTTAGAAAAATCCGGGCTTCGGGGGCCCTTTGGGGTCTTATAAAATTTCGGGCTTCGGGGGCCCCTGGGAGGCTTAGAACAATCCGGGTTTCGGGGCCCTTGAGGGACTTAGAAAAATCCAGACTTCGGGGGCCCTTGGAGGACTTAAAAAAATCCAGGCTTCGGGGGCCCTTAGGGGACTTAGAATAATTCGGGCTAGGTCCACCTAGCCCGAATTTGACATGGAATGCCCTATATATATTTCGATTCTTGACACGGCGGCGGCGACATCTTTTTATAATATACATATATACGTTGGCAAAAATTTTCAAAAATATATATATCGATACATATTAATATACCTCTGAAAAAATGATCAAATCCGGTATTGAGACATTCCGGACCCCAAAGAGACACGTTCAATTTCTTTCTGCGTCTACGAATATTTCACATCGTCTTAGGAACGTCTGCGCCTCAGTCGTAAATGACGCAACATGAAATCTCGAAAGGGGCACGCACGCTTCGTACGCCATGCAAACCCGTGAGAGACCCCCGCGTGTGAGTGAGAGTAACACGCGTTGAAGAGAGTCATCAAGCAGTTATCTATAGAGAGCGACCGGGAGTAACGCGAAATGTTATCTGTGTTGGGACTTGCGGCGCCGGGACGAACACGCACTAAATGCTCACAGTGTGTGCTAAGCTCAATGCTTCGTGACGTCGGTTACATATGTTGCGTCACGCGCCCGTAGTCAATGATTCGACACTGCTCTACGTTCTGTGTTAATGAACGACCGCTACGCTCACGCAACGACAACAATAAAAAAACACGAGGATACTATTATTCTCTTAATTTAAAAGACATTTCAACACTTGATGAAACTATTGACCAAATAAAAATTCAATATCGTCTAATTGCATCATTTAATTAATGAATTCTTTTTTTTCTTACAAATAATTTGAGACTTTATCATTACGAGTTTTTTAATGCCACATTTCGTAAAAAAACCCTGAAAATTCAAAGAAGAAAAAATTAAATTTTAAATAATTGTAGAAAAATATATATACACGTAAAATTAAAAAAAAATAATTTTATGAAAAATTCTAATTTTTACTATTTTAATTTTATTTTAAATTTCCGACATTGGACAATAGATTTAATCGATCATTAAAAAAAAATAACTGTAATGTTAGACAATTTTTAAATAAAATTAAAAATTTTAAAAAAACTCCCGACTTAAAAAAAAACTATATAAAAAAAATTTGATTTTATAAATTCAATATTCATAAAAATTAATCTGAAAAGGATAAAATAATTTCCGGTATCGTTTTAGTGAACAAATCATTTGAATAATAATAATTTATTTACTGCTGTCAATACAGTCCGGAGACGTCTTCTTCTGGGTTGGCAAATGTCCTTATTGTATATAATGATTCTTTTCTATAAGTGTCCAGACGCCAGCGCGTCTCTTGATAGGCAATAGATGATTACGATATTTGAGGGACGTCTCCCGACAGTATTGACAGCAGTAAATAAATTATTATTATTCAAATGATTTGTTCACTAAAACGATACCGGAAATTATTTTATCCTTTTCAGATTAATTTTTATGAATATTGAATTTATAAAATCAAATTTTTTTTATATAGTTTTTTTTTAAGTCGGGAGTTTTTTTTAAATTTTTAATTTTATTTTTATTTCATACTTTTTAAAGTTCATCCTTAGGTGAATATGTACATTTACATGACAGCAGACCAGGAATGAGGTAATGGCTAGACGTGTAAGATATAAAATAATCCACCTAAAAATAATTGCAAGACAAAAACATTTTTGTTAAAATACATTTTATCTTATTATTATAATTTGCCTGTTTATTATATATGATACCTCATTATTAATATATATATTTTTTATTAATATTCTGTTTTAACACTTGTCAGATGCTTCGAAGAAATTTCGTCGAATCACCTTTATTATTACATTATTATGATACGCGGTTTAATCGAGGACAGTAATGAAATAATAAAAAAAAAGTAAACAATACACAGATTATTTATTTATTAGTATCGTCGTACACTACGCTTCATCGAATTGTTTGTGTAAGGTTAGTACACTGCAGACGATGGATTTATTGGGAATGACTAATGGCGGTAATAAAAAAATATTTTCAAACGGGCTTTTTGAAAAAACACTCTTACCTCAGCGAGTTAGTAACTTATTGTACCGAAATATGTCTAATAACCATCTTATTCACTGTCAGAATTGATGTACCAAATTTGGTTAAGCCATTTATTGTGAATTCGGAGAAAAGTGGCGAAATACATTAATAGTACACAGCAGACGATGGATTTGCTTGAGATGACTAATGGCGGTAAAATCAATATATTCAAACAGGTTTTTCAAAAAATACTTGTAATTCAGCGAATTAATAATTTATCGTACCGAAATATGTCTTAGAACCATCTTTATCACTGTCAGAATCCATGTGCCAAATTTGGTCAAGCCATTTGTTGTAGTTTCGGAGAAAACTGGCGACAAAGAAATCCGAATCGATCAGCTGATCACCGTGAAACGCATAACACCCGTCTTTTTGCCCGGCGGGCAGTCGGGAGTAATAAAAATAGACAAAGGACATTTTTTAAAATTAATTTTTTTATGTGTAAATGCATTTCACTTTCTTCAAATAAAAATGTATAAGGCATTCCTAGTGGAATTTAACTGTATGTTAATTTTTTTCCATATTTTTTCTATTAAAAAAATAAAGCAGATATTTTGAAAAATAGGTATTTTTCTGTTTTAGCAAATATGAGATATTGGCAATTAAGGTGGTATCTTTATTGAATCAAATAATAGTAGATTACGTGCTGAATTTTCGATATGCGGTAGCCTAATAACCCACTTTGTTGTCAGCAAAATTCTCAACAAGTTGACCGTTTAGTATTACCGATATGTGATATTTGATTGGTAAATAAGACTATCTTTCAATCGCAATATCTTTGTGTCGCCATTGCACGAACAGCTGTTTTTTCGATAATAATTTGAGTACTTCGTGATAAGTAAAATATTTGATCTATGAATCAAAATCATTTTTACAAATAACGACAAAAAATTATTATTCAATTTGTTAATAAATTAATGGCCTCGAATATTTTATAAAAAATCTAATTCTTAAAAAAAGAATTTACGCGATTTTTTTAATTAATTTTTTTCACGATTAGAACATTTTTATTAACCCCGAATAACATAAAATTTTACCAAAAAAAACATATTTGAAATTTCCAACTTTTTCCTTCGAGGATCTTAAAAAAAAATTAGTAAAATTATAAAGCAAAGAATATATAAATTTTATAAACTTATTATTTTATCAACATCTTCACTAACTTTTTTGCATTGTAATCATTAAAAGTTATTAGCATTAGTATTATTTATTTATTTATTACAAAAAGTGTCAATAAAATCAGTATATTATCGAAACGTACGTCGTGTACTTCCGGAATTTGTGACGATAGAATATTGCGATCTAGGAATAGTAACATATTATGCGCAGCGTGTCTATTAAGTGCGTGAATGGCTAACAGATTGATCTGTAATAAATTGGCTTGCTAACGTATGTAGGACTCGGTCGATTCCATTGACTTCCCTACCATCTAAATATGTAAACATACACGTATATGCAAGCATGTGTGGGTTTATTAGGAACGGGCTATAAATATATCGCCGAACGCGCCCCCGTTCAGCAGCCAATGAGAGGACTTGAGAGCAAATACGCTTGCGAAAGCGACGGCAAACAATGTTTGTTATCCAATTCTCGACTCGTCTTCGTCTCTCCTTTTTTTTCATCATCCTATGTCCCTGTGCCGTACGCCTATCATCACTGATATATATATTTTACAGGGGCTTGATACACGATGACACACCACACTGATAGCAGGAGAAGACCCAGCAAGACACGCACGCGTTGTGCAAAATCTATCGACTGTCTTGGACCATTATTGGAGTGCTATTGTAAACAATGTGCGTCGTATGATCAAAGTATATGGATCTAGGAAAAATGGCCGTGAAAAAATGTCCAAGAAAAAAAATTTCCAGGAAAAAATGTCTAAGAACAAATGTCCGACCAAAAAATTTCCGAGAACAAATGTCCGATCAAAAAATGTCCGAAAACAAATGTCCGGGGAAAAATGTCCGAAAACAAATGTCCGGGGAAAAATGTTCGAAAACAAATGTCCGGGGAAAAATGTCCGAAAACAAATGTCCGGCGAAAAATGTTCGAAAACAAATGTCCAGGTAAAATGTCCGAAAACAAATGTCCGGGGAAAAAAGTCCGAAAACAAATGTCCGGGGCATAAATGTCTGGGAAAAAATGTCTGATGAAAAAATATCCGGGACAAAAATGTCCGATCAAAATTGTCCGAAAACAAATGTCCGGGGAAAAATGTCCGAAAACAAATGTCCGGGGAAAAATGTTCGAAAACAAATGTCCGGGGAAAAATGTCCGAAAACAAATGTCCGGCTAAAAATGTTCGAAAACAAATGTCCAGGGAAAATGTCCGAAAACAAATGTCCGGGGAAAAATGTCCGAAAACTAATGTCCGGAGAAAAATGTCTGATGAAAAAAATATCCGGGGCATAAATGTCCGGGAAAAAATGTCTGATGAAAAAATATCCGGGGCAAAAATGTCCGGGAAAAAATGGCTGATGAAAAAATATCCGGGGCAAAAATGTCCGAGGAAAAAAATGTCCAGGAAAAAATGTCCGGGGCATAAATGTCCGGGAAAAAATGTCTGATGAAAAAATATCCGGGGCAAAAATGTCCGAGGAAATATTGAGTGTAAAGAGAATAGCCGTGCGAAAATTGCAAACGGAAACAATGTTCGTGGAGATAATAGTTTCGAAAAATAGTCACCGAGAAAATTGATGTAGGTAAGAATAGACGCGGAGAAATGTCTAAGAAAAAAAATGTCTGTGAAGAGAATCGTCGAGCAAAAATAGCTTAAGAAAGAAAATGGACGCAGACGAAAATGTTGGACGTAAGAATAGCCGTGAAAAGAAATAGTCGAGGACAAAAATAGCCGGAGGAAAAAGACCGTGAAAAAATAGCCGTGAAAAAAATGTCCAATGGAAACAAAGGCTAAGAATACAGGAAAGAATATCCGTTCAGAAAAATATTCGCAAAAAAAGGACGAAATGAATATCCATGGAAAAAATATCCTAGGAAAAAAGTTGGCACATGTAATATCCCTAAAATATAAGAAAACAAAATATTGTAATGTCGGCAAATGATGTAAAACACATTAAGAAGAATTATGTGAAGCAGGCGCACATAATTCAAGGCTAAAATCACCAGCAGATCGGCTATTTTTTTTCTTTAGCCTTATTCTTACTAAACACATTTTTTTCCTGTTACCAAATTACGAATATACGTAATTTACCGTAATTAAATTGTTCCACGATTTTTCGAATTATTCAAACGACAGTTCCGAGACATTTTTATAGCTCTAAGTCAGACCTTGTAATGCATTTTCCGAGAAAAGTGAGACATGACATTTTCCCAAGTCCATATAATTCTTCTATACATTTTTATGTAGAAGAATAAAGCTTATAAGCTTCGTCATCCAGTTGCTCTACTTGATTTTCAATCTCGTCTCTCAGTATTTTTTTTTTCGTCCTATTTAAACTCTAGCGAACATTTTATATTTCTTATTATACATTTTATATTTCATCTCGGTGTATTTCTTTCACCTCGAGCAAAATCATCCAGAATTTCAAAAATTTTACTCTACTAGCAGAATTTTTCGATCAAACAAAACGTTCGATAACGATAAAATGGAAAAAAGTTCCGGAATAAATATCTCACTATTCCCGAGATACTTTGTACATCCAGTTCCGGTTAAACGAACACACGTCTGGCACTCAAGGGACGCACCGAGTATCAGTTTGCCATGAAAACGAACAGACCTCCTGTTGAATGTACGTAATAACGTTTTCAACTAGCTGCTGCACACTGGGTGTATTATTTTCCACTCATACCATAATACTTATTTCATTTCTTATAAATTTTTCAAATATTACAAGAAAAGAAAATTACAGGTTTCAAAAATGAAAATTTAAAAAAATGTTCTGTTTCTTTTTCAGTAAATTTTGCATTTTTTATTTTCTAAATATGTTTTTGCCCAAATAGTCAAATAAATAAATATTATTTTGTGCAATTCAGTGACAAATTTATTTCAAATTTCACGTAATTTAGAAGTGCACGAAATTTTTAAGCGGTTCATTAATTTCAGAAAAAAAGTATAAAAACTTGCAATAATTCGTCGTCACTTAATTTCGCATTTTTAGTTTTCTAAAATGGATAAAATATATTTTTATCCAAATAGTCAAATAAATAAATATTATTTTGTGGAATGCAGCGACAAATTAACTTCAAATTTCACCGAATTTAGAAGTGTCAAAATTTAAAGCTGGTAATTAGTTTCAATAACACAAAAAAAGTGTAAAAACTTGCAATAATTCATCGTCACTTAATTTC
Organism: Ephialtes manifestator; assembly: GCA_963970395.1. NCBI lineage: Eukaryota > Metazoa > Arthropoda > Insecta > Hymenoptera > Ichneumonidae > Ephialtes > Ephialtes manifestator. The sequence continues at coordinate 30,881,435 of OZ019975.1, read as the reverse complement.
GCATTTTTATTTTTCTGAATACGTTTTTATCCAAATAGTCAAATAAATAAATATTATTTTGTGGAATGCCGCGACAAATTAACTTCAAATTTCACCGAATTTAGAAGTGTCAAAATTTAAAGCTGATAATTAGTTTCAATAAATCAAAAAAAGTGTAAAAACTTGCAATAATTCATCGTCACTTAATTTCGCATTTTTAGTTTTCTGAATATATCTTTACTCAAATAGACAAATAAATAAATATTATTTTGTGGAATGCAGTGACAAATTAACTTCAAATTTCACCGAATTTAGAAGTGTCAAAATTTAATGCTGATAATTAGTTTCAATAAATCAAAAAAAAGTGTAAAATCTTGCAATAATTCATCGTCAGTTAATTTCGTATTTTTAGTTTTCTGAATACATTTTTATCCAAATAGACAAATAAATAAATATTATTTTGTGTAATGCAGCGACAAATTAACTTCAAAATTTCACCGAATTTAGAAGTGTCAAAATTTAAAGCTGATAATTAGTTTCAATAAAGCAAAAAAAAGTGTAAAAACTTGCAATAATTCATCGTCACTTAATTTCGCATTTTTAGTTATCTAAATACATTTTTATCCAAATAGTCAAATAAATAAATATTATTTTGTGGAATGCAGCGACAAATTAACTTCAAATTTCACCGAATTTAGAAGTGTCAAAATTTAAAGCTGGTAATTAGGTTCAATAAAGCAAAAAAAAGTGTAAAAACTTGCAATAATTCATCGTCACTTAATTTAGCATTTTTAGTTTTCTAAATACATTTTTATCCAAATAGTCAAATAAATAAATATTATTTTGTGGAATGCAGCGACAAATTAACTTCAAATTTCACCGAATTTAGAAGTGTCAAAATTTAAAGCTGATAATTAGTTTCAATAAAGCAAAAAAAAAGTGTAAAAACTTGCAATAATTCATCGTCACTTAATTTCGCATTTTTAGTTTTCTGAATATATCTTTACCCAAATAGACAAATAAATAAATATTATTTTGTGGAATGCAGCGACAAATTAACTTCAAATTTCACCGAATTTAGAAGTGTCAAAATTTAAAGCTGGTAATTAGGTTCAATAAAGCAAAAAAAAGTGTAAAAACTTGCAATAATTCATCGTCACTTAATTTAGCATTTTTAGTTTTCTAAATACATTTTTATCCAAATAGTCAAATAAATAAATATTATTTTGTGGAATGCAGCGACAAATTAACTTCAAATTTCACCGAATTTAGAAGTGTCAAAATTTAAAGCTGGTAATTAGTTTCAATAAATCAAAAAAAGTGTAAAAACTTGCAATAATTCATCGTCACTTAATTTCGCATTTTTAGTTTTCTGAATACATTTTTATCTAAATAGTCAAATAAATTAATATTATTTTGTGGAATGCAGCGACAAATTAACTTCAAATTTCACCGAATTTAGAAGTGTCAAAATTTAAAGCTGGTAATTAGTTTCAATAAATAAAAAAAACGTGTAAAAGCTTGCAATAATTCATCGTCACTTAATTTCGCATTTTTAGTTTTCTAAATACCCTTTTATCCAAATAGTCAAATAAATAAATATTATTTTATGGAATGCAGCGACAAATTAACTTCAAATTTCACCGAATTTAGAAGTGTCAAAATTTAAAGCTGGTAATTAGTTTCAATAACACAAAAAACGTGTAAAAACTTGCAATAATTCATCGTCACTTAATTTCGCATTTTTATTTTTCTAAATACATTTTTATCCAAATAGTCAAATAAATAAATATTATTTTGTGTAATGCAGCGACAAATTAACTTCAAATTTCACCGAATTTAGAAGTGTCAAAATTTAAAGCTGGTAATTAGTTTCAATAAAGCAAAAAAAAGTGGAAAAACTTGCAATAATTCATCGTCACTTAATTTCGCATTTTTAGTTTTCTAAATAAATTTTTATCCAAATAGTCAAATAAATAAATATTATTTTGTGAAATGCAGCGACAAATTAACTTCAAAATTTCACCGAATTTAGAAGTGTCAAAATTTAAAGCTGATAATTAGTTTCAATACAGGGGAAAAAAAGTTTATAAACTTGCAATAATTTATCGTCGCTTATCCGGTTATTAGCGAACCATAAATAGAGCAGAGCCTCGATAATTGCATGAATTAAAAGCTTTCTCCCGGTTTATCGGTATAAACGTTCCGCGCTTCGTTGACAATGATTCACGAGATAAATAATCAAGTTGGAGTTTTAAATATTTTCTCCCTCGGATGATAATTTTTTTTTTTTTTTGCGTCTTTATGAATGCGCTCTTTGCGTTTTTGCGTCTTAATCAAGAATTATCATTCACGCACCGATTCCGTCTGTCATAATATATTTGATAATCTATTAGTTTGGCGAAACACGTGACACTGCGACGGAAAGGAGACGATTGGTCGAGACGACATTTCTTATCGCAGCATCCGCTGCTTTGAACCGTCGTTAACAAGACTTGGTTGGGTCACTCCCGTTTTTCGAATGTTCTATATATATGTTTCTTTAATACATATTATTCCCGCTCGTGCGATTCTTGATTTCCTCCGTTGCTGCGTGCTGAGGTTTCGAAATATCTATTACAATATTGCGAAATACGCACCGGATGTGAACAAGATTGTGCGTAGCACAAGAATTATTATACTTTTTTTTTATAGACAGAGCAATGACATCCCTAACGAATTGATGGAAGAGAAAATTGATTATAAGTTTTTTTCTTGCATTGGAGACAAGAGATAAGTGATAATAAAAAGAAGTGAGGGGAAAGAGAAACGGACATGAAGAAAATGATGATTTAGAATCATTACAAAATGATCAAGGTAGAAAAATGTCGTAAACAATTGCTTTAATTTTTTTCTTTAAGATATCGAATTTCGGCCTTCACTATCGTTCTTAATTCGCATATTTCGGAAAATCCTATTTTCAATCCTTTCTACCGCAATTTTCGAAGAAAATTGTTTAAATTAGTAGTAGTTTTATTTCCATGTATACTCTATTGGGTGTTTACAGTTTCCCTTCCCATACATATAATCCCCATAGAATCAGTTATCAAAAATACATTTTTGGTATTGCCAAATACACAATTCACTTAGACTCTATACCACCAAAACGCAAAATAACTCTCTCTCATTCAGTCTTCTGTTTCCGCTTTTCTCGCTATCTTTTGAAATCACCATAGTCCTCTCAAATTTCCTCTGAAACGCTCATAGTCTGTATCCTTTTTTCATTATTCCCTCGATGTTCATTTTTCCAAAATATTGTTTCGCTACTGTCTTCTTTCCCCTTCTTCCCTCGTCCTTCCGCCGCTGTTGACATTTCCGATTATCCTTTTCTCGTTGTTCCGTTGATGTAGACTTTCCCAAAATATCGTTTCCCTGCTATCTTCTTCCCGCTTCTTCTTTAGTTCTCTTCTCTTCTCTTCTATTTCTCCACAATGCTTTTCTTATAATGTTCCCTCTCAATTTCACTATTTCCACAATGTTCTTGATTCCAGATGTTCTCTTCTTCCGCGTATCCGGAATTTTTCCCAGCATCTCCTGCAACATTTCTGTTTCCAGCTACTTCCCTTTATTTTCTTCTCGATTTTCCGTATATCTTCTACCCTGGTCGGTTGTTGTTGGCTAACGGGTCTCAGTTCCCTTCCTTATCGACCGTAAATTTCCGTGTTTCAGCACCATCTACCGCTGCTTTCTTATTTCCAAATTTCTCGCCGCCATCTTGCCCTATTCCCGGCCGGCTAACCTCACGCAGGAAAGTCACACAAAAAGTACTCAGTCTTGTTCAGCACATAATATTTCGTTCAGATAACACTTTCCCGTATACTGTGTCTTATTCCTGACACTTTGGTATGCCTTTTAATCGTGGCCTCTGTTCCCTCCACCAAATATTTTCCAAAAACACCGGACCCTACCGCGGTCACGTCCACGCGGCGCCAACGCCACCAACCGACCACCTCATAGTTTGTATCCTTTTTTCATTATTCCCTCGATGTTCACTTTTCCAAAATATTGTTTCGCTACTGTCTTCTTTCCCCTTCTTCCCTCGTCCTTCCGCCGCTGTTGATATTTCCGATTATCCTTTTCTCGTTGTTCCGTTGACGTAGACTTTCCCAAAATATTGTTTCCCTGCTATCTTCTTCCCGTTTCTTCTTTAGTTCTCTTCTCTTCTATTTCTCCACAATGCTTTTCTTATAATGTTCCCTCTCAATTTCACTATTTCCACCATGTTTTTGATTCCAGATGTTCTCTTCTTCCGCACATCCGGAATTTTTCCCAGCATCTCCTGCAACATTTCTGTTTCCAGCTACTTTCCTTTATTTTCTTCTCGATTTTCCGTATATCTTCTACCCTGGTCGGTTGTTATTGGCTAACGGGTCTCCGTTCCCTTCCTTACCGACCGTAAATTTCCGTGTTTCAGCACCATCTACCGCTGCTTTCTTATTTCCAAATTTCTCGCCGCCATCTTGCCCTATTCCCGGCCGGCTAACCTCATGCAGGAAAGCCACACAAAAAGTTCTCAGTCTTGTTCAGCACATAATATTTCCTTGAGATAACATTTCCCCGTATACTGTGTCTTATTCTCGACACTTTGGTATGCCTTTTAATGGTGGCCTCTGTTCCGTCCACCAAATTTTATCCAAAAACACCGGACCCTACCGCGGTCACGTCCACGCGGCACCAACGCCACCAACCGACCACCTCATAGTTTGTATCCTTTTTTCATTATTCCCTCGATGTTCACTTTTCCAAAATATTGTTTCGCTACTGTCTTCTTTCCCCTTCTTCCCTCGTCCTTCCGCCGCTGTTGACATTTCCGATTATCCTTTTCTCGTTGTTCCGTTGATGTAGACTTTTCCAAAATATTGTTTCCCTGCTATCTTCTTCCCGTTTCTTCTTTAGTTCTCTTCTCTTCTATTTCTCCACAATGCTTTTCTTATAATGTTCCCTCTCAATTTCACTACTTCCACCATGTTCTTGATTCCAGATGTTCTCTTCTTCCGCACATCCGGAATTTTTCCCAGCATCTCCTGCAACATTTCTGTTTCCAGCTACTTCCCTTTATTTTCTTCTCGATTTTCCGTATATCTTCTACCCTGGTCGGTTGTTGTTGGCTAACGGGTCTTCGTTCCCTTCCTTACCGACCGTAAATTGCCGTGTTTCAGCACCATCTACCGCTGCTTTTTTATTTCCAAATTTCTCGCCGCCATCTTGCCCTATTCCCGGCCGGCTAACCTCACGCAGGAAAGCCACACAAAAAGTTCTCAGTCTTGTTCAGCACATAATATTTCGTTCAGATAACACTTTCCCGTATACTGTGTCTTATTCCTGACACTTTGGTATGCCTTTTAATCGTGGCCTCTGTTCCCTCCACCAAATATTTTCCAAAAACACCGGACCCTACCGTGGTCACGTCCACGCGGCGCCAACGCCACCAACCGACCACCTCATAGTTTGTATCCTTTTTTCATTATTCCCTCGATGTTCATTTTTCCAAAATATTGTTTCGCTACTGTCTTCTTTCCCCTTCTTCCCTCGTCCTTCCGCCGCTGTTGACATTTCCGATTATCCTTTTCTCGTTGTTCCGTTGATGTAGACTTTCCCAAAATATCGTTTCCCTGCTATCTTCTTCCCGTTTCTTCTTTAGTTCTCTTCTCTTCTATTTCTCCACAATGCTTTTCTTATAATGTTCCCTCTCAATTTCACTATTTCCACCATGTTCTTGATTCCAGATGTTCTCTTTTTCCGCACATCCGGAATTTTTCCCAGCATCTCCTGCAACATTTCTGTTTCCAGCTACTTCCCTTTATTTTCTTCTCGATTTTCCGTATATCTTCTACCCTGGTCGGTTGTTGTTGGCTAACGGCTCTCCGTTCCCTTCCTTATCGACCGTAAATTTCCGTGTTTCAGCGCCATCTACCACTGCTTTCTTATTTCCAAATCTTTTCTTTTCTCGTTGTTCCGTTGATGTAGACTTTCCCAAAATATTGTTTCCCTGCTATCTTCTTCCCGCTTCTTCTTTAGTTCTCTTCTCTTCTATTTCTCCACAATGCTTTTCTTATAATGTTCCCTCTCAATTTCACTATTTCCACAATGTTCTTGATTCCAGATGTTCTCTTCTTCCGCACATCCGGAATTTCTTCCAGCATCTCCTGCAACATTTCAGATTCCAGCTACTTCCCTTTATTTTCTTCTCGATTTTCCGTATATCTTCTACCCTGGTCGGTTGTTGTTGGCTAACGGGTCTCCATTCCCTTCCTTATCGACCGTGAATTTCCGTGTTTCAGCGCCATCTACCGCTGCTTTCTTATTTCCAAATTTCTCGCCGCCATCTTGCCCTATTTCCGGCCGGCTAACCTCACGCAGGAAAGCCACACAAAAAGTACTCAGTCTTGTTCAGCACATAATATTTCGTTCAGATAACACTTTCCCGTATACTGTGTCTTATTCATGACACTTTGGTATGCCTTTTAATCGTGGCCTCTGTTCCCTCCACCAAATATTTTCCAAAAACACCGGACCCTGCCGCAGACACGTCCATGCGGCGCCAACGCCACCAATCGACCTGTTTAAATTAAATTTTGCATAACAATTTTTTTTTTTTAGTACCAATCCAATAAAATTTTATTCCTATCACATGTAACTTATTTGATGTAAATAAATCCAATAGATTGACTTTCCCAGGTGCAGAAAATAATACAGCTGCATTTACCAAATAAAATAATACATAATACATTTATGGGACAATAAAATGGCTAGAAAAAAAAAATAATAATAGCGCCGTTGAGACACTAGCGCCTTTGCTCTTGATATTACTATAACGCAGCATCGCTCGCATCGTCATATATTCAGGTCATGTTGATCCGGTAGATACGTTCCCGGTAAAGTTACGAGAAAAACGTATGAAACATCGTATTGGCACTCGGGTCGGCTCTCATTCCTCGTCATTTTCGGCACGGTTCCACGTTCACGGTCGTTGTGATTCCCGGTAGCGATTTTCGTGGGTGTACTAGAGATCAGCATCGAGAGAACTGAACAAGCAAAATCCAAGTGGCCGAATAGCACGCGCCCAAACAAGAGGGGAATCCGTGGATCACCCACGAAATATTTAATGCTATGGCACGTGGCTTTTCTTCCCTCTTCATCCTGCAATAAATTTTATTTATTTATTTTCTATCGTTGATACTGTATAGCAAGAGTTTAGGAGGGTAGTAGATTTCTCATGGGTTCAACGGAGCAAAGTGCAAATTAAAATCATTCGGAAATAAAACAAAAATAAAGGTTCTTCGATCAGCTGTTAAGCTTTTCAACTATTTTTAGAAGCAAGACATACGTCTTGTTTTAATATGTGAGGCATTTTCTGTCTAAATTTAGGTAAACTAAATTTAGACAGAAATTTCTTCTGTCTAAATTTAGGTAACGTGATTTTTTATTAGGCAGTTTCTTTTTTGTATTGAAAATATTTAGAATATTTTTTTAGGGATAATGTCGTAAAAAAAATGAGTAAGAGAACAAATGGTCAGGGCAAATATAGGTGAGAAAAAACAATGGCGAAGAAAGGAAATTGCTGAGGGACAAAATGGACGAGGGCAGAAATGGCTGAGGAAAAAATGTTGAAGGCAGAAATGGCTGAGAGGAGAAGTTGTTGAAGGCAGAAATGGCTGAGGAAAAATTGTTGAAGGCAGAAATGGCTGAGGAAAAATTGTTGAAGGCAGAAATGGCTGAGGAAAAATTGTTGAAGGCAGAAATGGCTGAGAGGAAAAATTGTTGAAGGCTGAAACGGCTCAGAAAAAATTGTTGAAGGCAGAAATGGCTGAAAGGAAAAAACGTTGAAGGCAGAAATGGCTGAGAGAAAAAATTGTTGAAGGCAGAAATGGCTGAGAGGAAAAATTGTTGAATGCAGAAATGGTTGAGAGAGAAAATTGTTGAAAGCAGAAATTGCTGAGAGGGAAAATTGTTGAAGGCAGAAATTGCTGAGAGAGAAAATTGTTGGAGGCAGAAATGGCTGAGAGGAAAAATCCTTGAAGGCAGAAATGGTTGAGAGGGAAAATTGTTGAAGGCAGAAATGGTTGAAAGGAAAAATTGTTGAATGCAGAAATGGCTGAAAGGAAAAATTGTTGAAGGCAGAAATGGCTGAAAGGAAAAATTGTTGAATGCAGAAATGGCTGAGAGGAAAAATCCTTGAAGGCAGAAATGGCTGAGAGGGAAAATTGTTGAAGGCAGAAATGGTTGAAAGGAAAAATTGTTGAAGGCAGAAATGGCTGAGAGGGAAAATTGTTGAAGGCAGAAATTGCTGAGGGAAAATTGTTGAAGGCAGAAATGGCTGAGGAAAAATTGTTGAAGGCAGAAATGGCTGAGGAAAAATTGTTGAAGGCAGAAATGGCTGAGAGGAAAAATTGTTGAAGGCAGAAATAGCTGAAAGGAAAAATTGTTGAAGCCAGAAATGGCGGAGAGGAAAAATTGTTGAAGGCAGAAATGGCTGTGCGGAAAAATTGTTGAAGGCAAAAATGGCTGAGAGGAAAAATTGTTGAAGGCAGAAATGGCTGAGGAAAAATTTTTGAAGGCAAAAATGCCTGAGGAAAAATTGTTGAATGCAGAAATGGCTGAGAAGAAAAATCCTTGAAGGCAGAAATGGCTGAGAGGGAAAATTGTTGAAGGCAGAAATGGTTGAAAGGAAAAATTGTTGAAGGCAGAAATGGCTGAGAGGGAAAATTGTTGAAGGCAGAAATGGCTGAAAGGAAAAATTGTTGAAGGCAGAAATGGCTGAGAGGAAAAATTGTTGAAGGCAGAAGTGGCTGTGCGAAAAAATTGTTGAAGGCAAAAATGGCTGAGGAAAAATTGTTGAATGCAGAAATGGCTGAGAGGAAAAATTGTTGAAGGCAAAAATGGCTGAGGAAAAATTGTTGAATGCAGAAATGGCTGAGAGAAAATTTTTTTGAAGGCAGAAATGGCTGCAAGGAATAATTGTTGAAGGCAGTAATGCCTGAGAGGAAAAATTGTTGAAGGCAAAAATGGCTGAGGAAAAATTATTGAATGCAGAAATGGCTGAGAGAAAAAATTGTTGAAGCCAGAAATGGCTGACAGAAAAAATTGTTGAAGCCAGAAATGGCTGAGAAAGCAAATTATTGAATGCAGAAATGGCTGAGAGGGAAAAATGTTGAAGGCAGAAATGTCTGAAAGGAAAAATTGCTAAGGGCAGAAATGGCTGATAGGAAAAATTGCTAAGGCCAGAAATGGCCGCAGAAAAAAATCCAATGATAATAAGTATTCAGCCACGCCAACTTACCTCAAAAAACCTACAGAAACCTAGAAAAGAATCCCAGAAATAGTGTTTATATTTGTTTAAAGTATTATTATCAAAATATCTGTACATAAAATTTCATTGCAAATCTCGTGTTATAGCTTAGCCTATTTTTACACATTTTCACTCTGCTTTTTGTTCTATGTTTTCCTGACTGTTTTTCTACGGTCATTATTCCCTGATAATCGTGGATTCGTTAGTTATCTAACAATTATAACTAAAGTTTTTCACACGTTTGTACGACGCAATAGTGATACTTGACTTGTATACATATTCGTTTTTTTTCTAGTGAGATCTCCCGAGATCGTCGAGACTAATTTGAAGCTGTTGACCGAGTCGACGACGATTGTACGAAGGTCTTTCTAGCGGCACGTCACGAGCTTCATTCACTACATATGTACCAATAAACAGTAGCAACACCAGCAGACAGAAGAGAAGAGACTTCCCTCATCGTCCTATGTATATAGGCTGACGCCAGCGACCGCCCATCGACGAACACACGTACATATTACACACGTTCTCTTGTTGTTCTCATCCCCGGAGATTGTCGTAGGTCAGTAGCGCGAATGTCGTTTGCTCGACGACGTCCCGCCGAGCAAACGCATGTATCTCTATAGCATATTATTCTAAATAGCATTGGCTCTATACGCACACATATAAAACCGTATTCACACCATGTATTTTAAGGTATAGAGTCAATAATCTTACTTAATGCGTAAGCTATTCATTGAAAAAATTATTATGCTGGACTGGCAAATCTTTTGCTAATGTAGTGACAGCACAAATCTTTTTGCTAAGCCAACAAATATTTGTAGCATAGTAACGAATATTTTTGCTTGGGCAATTAATTATTTTGATTGAGCATCAAATATTTTTGCTAAGCCAACAAATATTTATAGCAAAGTAACGAATATTTTTGCTAAGCCCACAAATATTTATAGCAAAGTAACGAATATTTTTGCTTGGGCAATTAATTATTTTGATTGAGCATCAAATATTTTTGCTAAGCCAACAAATATTTGTAGCAGAGTAAAGAATATTTTTGCTTGGGCAATTAATTATTTTCATTGAGCATCAAATATTTTTGCTAAGCCAACAAATATTTGTAGCATAGTAACAAATATTTTTGCTTGGGCAATGAATTATTTTCATTGAGCATAAAATATTTTTGCTAAGGCAACAAATATTTTGATTGAGCATCAAATATTTTTGCTAAGCCAACAAATATTTGTAGCAGAGTAAAGAATATTTTTGCTTGGGCAATTAATTATTTTCATTGAGCATCAAATATTTTTGCTAAGCCAACAAATATTTGTAGCAGAGTAACGAATATTTTTGCTTGGGCAACGAATTATTTTGATTGAGCATCAAATATTTTTGCTAAGCCAACAAATATTTATAGCAAAGTAACGAATATTTTTGCTTGGGCAATTAATTATTTTCATTGAGCATCAAATATTTTTGCTAAGCCAACAAATATTTATAGCAAAGTAACGAATATTTTTGCTTGGGCAATGAATTATTTTCATTGAGCATCAAATATTTTTGCTAAGCCAACAAATATTTGTAGCAGAGTAACGAATATTTTTGCTAAGCCAACAAATATTTGTAGCAGAGTAACGAATATTTTTGCTAAGCCAACAAATATTTGTAGCAGAGTAACAAATACTTTTGCTTGGGCAACAAATTGTTTTGATTGAGTAACAAATGTTTTTGCTAGGGCAACAAAATATTTTGATTGGGTATCAAATATTTTTGGTAGGGCAATAAATTATTTTGATTGGGTATCAAATATTTTTGGTAGAGCAATAAATTATTTTGATTGAGTATAAAATATTTTTGGTAGGGCAACAAAATATTTTGATTGAGTATCAGATATTTTTGGTAGGGCAATAAATTATTTTGCTTGATTGTCAAATATTTTTGCTAGTGCAACAAATTATTTTTATTCATTAACAAATAGTTTTGGTAGGGCAACACATTATTTTGTTTGGCTGTCAAATATTTTTGGTCGAACAACAAATTATTTTGTTTGATTGTCAAATATTTTTGGTAGAATAACAAATTATTTTTATTGACTGTCAAATATTTTTGCTAGAATAACAAATTATTTTGATTGACTGTCAAATATGTTTGCTAGAATAACAAATTATTTTGATTGACTGTCAAATATTTTTGCTAGAACAACAAATTATTTTCATTGACTGTCAAATATTTTTGGTAGGGCACCAATTTATTTTGTTTGAATATGAAATATTTTTGGTAGCATAACAAATTATTTTGCTTGAGTTTCAAATATTTGTGCTAGGACAACAAATTATTTTGTTTGATTATCAAATATTTTTGGTAGGATAACAAATTATTTTGCTAGGGTAGAAAATATTTTCAAGCAATAAGAGAAATTAAAAATAAAAAAAAAATATTATTGATAAAAATTGGAAATACGAAAAAAAGGGGAAAAAATGTTGATTTTAATAGTCGATAATTTGTTATGAGGTCTTATTGAAAATAATTATCTCTAAACTTAAAAATTCACACTAATAAAAAAAATGAATTTCATGAAAAAGTTTATTCTTAAAATGTTACGTTTTTCTTCCGTACTTTTGAAATAATGAATTGTAAATAATAATCTCTTTAGCGCTGCAGCGGAATATTCGATAAATAGGTCATTTTTTTCCTCACTTAGGTAAACACATATTTATCAACATTTTTTCAACTTTATTTTATTTTTTTTCAGAAAAGTCCCTGGAAAAGCGGATTTACGTGGTAAAACGGATCGACTCTGTTTTTCCAACCTTCAGTGGCATCGGACAACATAACTCGAGGATATTTGTCTACACACGTCACCGCATCGTTTTTACAAACGGACATACAAAAAAAAAAAAAAAAAAAGATGTACTTGTGGTGAGTAAGTATCGTATTTATATCACCGAGTGCGATATAAATACGATTCATATAATCTGATAAATATGTTCGATAATAACATACGAATGTTTTAATTGTATGAAACAAATAGAAACTCACTGAAAATACAAATTGCAGTCGCCACGAAAAGTTGTTTAAATAAATCACGTATTTTATATTATGAGAAATAAATTTTTTCTAATAATCTGACAGAAACGCTCAATAATATCACCTTAATGATTTAATTGCAGGTATCAAATGGCAATACACTAAAAAAAAAATCCAATTCCGTTAGCAACGATAATTAAAAAAAAAATATACGCATTATATATTATAAAAAAATTATAACTTAATATTTTTATTGCAGGTAACAAATAGAAAGTCACTAAATAAAACCAACTACAAGTGCACCAAAAAAAATATATATTATCGAGTATATATTATAAGAAACAAAACGTTAACATTTTAATTGCAAGTAAACGATTTTCCCCTAAACAAACAAATAAAAAAATAAAAAATGGAGACTTCAAAAAATCAATTTCAGTTGCAACAAAAAAAAATATATTACATATTATATATTATATGAAATAAATTTTTTCTACTGAACTCACAAAATTGCTCGATAATAATATCTTAATGTTTTGATTGCAGATAACAAATAGAAAGTCAATAAAAAAACCAATTACAATTTGCACTACAAAAAAAAAAAAAAAATATTTCCCACTATATTTTATAAGAAACAAAACCTTAACATTTTAATTGCAGCTAAACGATTTTCCCCTAAACAAACAAATAAAAAAATACAAAATGGAAAGACTCCAAAAAAACAATTTCAGTCGTAACAAAAAAAAAATTTCAAATATATTATACATTATATACTATATAATATAAATTTTTTCTACTGAGTTCACAAAATCGCTCGATAATAACATCTTAATTTTTTAATTGCAGATAATAAATAGAAAGTCCCTAAAAAAACCAATTACAATTTGCACCAAAAAAAAAATATTTCCCACTATATTTTATAAGAAACAAAACCTTAACATTTTAATTGCAGGCAAACGATTTTCCCCTAAACAAGCATATAAAAAAATTAGAAAATGGAAAGACTCCAAAAAATCAATTTCAGTTGCAACAAACAAAAATGTTCAAATATATTACATATTATATATTATATGAAATAATTTTTTTCTACTGAACTCACAAAATTGCTCGATAATAATATCTTAATGTTTTAATTGCAGATAACAAATAGAAAGTCAATAAAAAAAACCAATTACAATTTGCACCGAAAAAAAAAAAATTTCCCACTATATTTTATAAGAAACAAAACCTTAACATTTTAATTGCAGCTAACCGATTTTTCCCTAAACAAGCAAATAAAAAAATGAAAAATGAAAAGTCTCCAAAAAATTAATTTCAGTTGCAACAAAAAAAATGTTAAAATAAATTGTATATTATATGAAATAAATTTTTTCTGCTGTACTCACAAAATTGCTCGATATTAATATCTTAATGTTTTAATTGCAGGTAACAAACGAAAAGTCACTGAAAAAACCAATATCAGTTGCAACGAAGATGCTTGCGAATATATTACGCAAATTTGAGAAGATGTTTCTGGAGAGTTGTTCTATAGCGGCAGTAGAAATTCCAAAGAGTCATGGTTCGCACATATCGTTCAAACGACTCTTGACTCAAGGATCAGAGCGTGTAAGCGGGATAGAAAGATAGATAGAAGAGGAAGAAAAAAAAAGAAGAAAAAAGCGAGTGAGCAATACACGAGCCGGAGGATCCGTGTGCCTCGCGACAAAACCTTAGTGACGTAGAGGTTCCAAAGTCCAGCCACGATCGGGTGAGAGTCACGGCACATGACAGACGTGTGCGAGCCAGTTAACCGTTTTCACGCTGATGTAAGGCTCGTAACGTGTCAGACATCGTCGTGTGTTTCAATCTTCGGCCGAGTCGAAGTATCATCGTTATGCATTTTAGATAGTCATCGTCAGCTATAGCTACGATCGTGAAACACTTTTAACGATTATTCTAAATCTTGAGTCCAAAATTCACCTAAATAAGAGGCTTAATTTTTTTTTTTAATCGACCTTGTGCCACTTTTACTAAAAATATATTTTTTGCCAAGAAGGAAGTTAATTAATTATCTATTTGCGCACAATATTTAATTCAATCATTTTTATAATTATTGTATAACTAATTGCGCATTACTTAAAATTAAAAATGAAGATTGAAATTTTTCACGAAAAAATTTATAAGTGTTTTATTAAACACAAGTCGAAATATCATCGTTATGCATTTTAGGTAGTCATCGTTAGCTGTAGCTACGATCGTGAAACACTTTTAACGATTATTCTAAATCTTGAGTCCAAAATTCACCTAAATAAGAGGCTTAATTTTTTTTTTTTAAATCGATCTTGTGCCACTTTTACTAAAAATATATTTTTTGCCAAGAAGGAAGTTAATTAATTATCTATTTGCGCACAATATTTAATTCAATCATTTTTATAATTATTGTATAACTAATTGCATATTACTTAAAATTAAAAACGAAGATTGAAATTTTTCACGAAAAATTTCATAAGTGTTTTATTAAAAACAAGTCGAAGTATTATCGTTATGCATTTTAGGTAGTCATCGTTAGCTGTAGCTACGATCGTGAAACACTTTTAACGATTATTCTAAATCTTGAGTCCAAAATTCACCTAAATAAGAGGCTTAATTTTTTTTTTAATCGACCTTGTGCCACTTTTACCAAAAATATATTTTTTGCCAAGAAGGAAGTTAATTAATTATCTATTTGCGCACAATATTTAATTCAATCATTTTTATAATTATTGTATAACTAATTGCGCATTACTTAAAATTAAAAATGAAGATTGAAATTTTTCACGAAAAAATTTATAAGTGTTTTATTAAACACAAGTCGAGATATAGCTATAGCTACGATCGTGAAACACTTTTAACGATTATTCTAAATCTTGAGTCCAAAATTCACCTAAATAAGAGGCTTAATTTTTTTTTTAATCGACCTTGTGCCACTTTTACTAAAAATATATTTTTCGCCAAAAAGGAAGTTTGAGGATAGATATGATTAATTATCTATTTTTGCACAATATTTAATTCAATCATTTTTATAATTATTGTATAACTAATTGCGCATTACTTAAAATTAAAAACGAAGATTGAAATTTTTCACGAAAAAATTTATAAGTGTTTTATTAAAAACAAGTCGAAGTATCATCGTTATGCATTTTAGGTAGTCATCGTTAGCTGTACCTACGATCGTGAAACACTTTTAACGATTATTCTAAATCTTGAGTCCAAAATTCACCTAAATAAGAGGCTTAATTTTTTTTTTAATTGACCCTGTGCCACTTTTACTAAAAATATGTTTTTCGCTAAAAAGGAAGTTTGAGGATAGATATGATTAATTATCTATTTGCGCACAATAATTAATTTAATCTTTTTTATAATTATTGTATAACTAATTGCATATTACTTAAATGAAGATTGAAACTTTTCACGAAAAAATTTATAAGTTTTTTCTTAAAAACAAGTCGAAGTATCATCGTTATGCATTTTAGGTAGTCATTGTTAGCTGTAGCTACGATCGTGAAACACTTTTAACGATTATTCTAAATCTTGAGTCCAAAATTCACCTAAATAAGAGGCTTAATTTTTTTTTTAATTGACCCTGTGCCACTTTTACTAAAAATATGTTTTTCGCTAAAAAGGAAGTTTGAGGATAGATATGATTAATTATCAATTTTCACACAATAGTTTATTTAATCATTTTTATAATTATTGTATAACGAATTGCATATTACTTAAAATTAAAAACGAAGATTGACATTTTTCACGAAAAAATTTATAAGTGTTTTACTAAACACAAATCGAAGTATCATCGTTATGCATTTTAGGTAGTCATCGTTAGCTGTAGCTACGATCGTGAAACACTTTTAACGATTATTCTAAATCTTGAGTCCAAAATTCACCTAAATAAGAGGCTTAATTTTTTTTTTAATCAACCTTGTGCCACTTTTACTAAAAATATATTTTTTGCCAAGAAGGAAGTTAATTAATTATCTATTTGCGCACAATATTTAATTCAATCATTTTTATAATTATTGTATAACTAATTGCGCATTACTTAAAATTAAAAACGAAGATTGAAATTTTTCACGAAAAAATTTATAAGTGTTTTATTAAAAACGAGTTTAAGTATCATCGTTATGCATTTTAGGTAGTCATTGTTAGCTGTAGCTACGATCGTGAAACACTTTTAACGATTATTCTAAATCTTGAGTCCAAAATTCACCTAAATAAGAGGCTTAATTTTTTTTTTTAATCGACCTTGTATCACTTTTACTAAAAATATATTTCTCGCTAAAAAGAAAGTTTGAGGATAGATGTGATTAATTATCTATTTGCGCACAATAGTTAATTTAATCATTTTTATAATTATTGTATAACTAATTGCATATTACTTAAATGAAGATTGAAACTTTTCACGAAAAAATTTATAAGTTTTTTATTAAAAACTTATAAATTGCATTTTAGGTAGTCATTGTTAGCTGTAGCTACGATCGTGAAACACTTTTAACGATTATTCTAAATCTTGAGTCCAAAATACACCTAAATAAGAGGCTTAATTTTTTTTTTTTAATCGGTCTTGTGCCATTTTTACTAAAAATGTATTTTTCGCTAAAAAGGAAGTTTGAGGATAGATATGATTAATCACAATATAGTATAATAGTAGAGTAGTTGATTTAATCATTTTTATAATTGTTGTATAACTAATTGCATATTTATTATTTTTGTTGGAGGGGCTTAAAATTAAAAACAAGCCGAAATTTCATCGTTATGCATTTTTGAGAGGCATCGTTAGCTGTAGCTACAAACGTAAACTACACTTTCAACATTTATTCCAAATTTTTGGTCCTAAATTCTACTGAATGGGAAATTTAATTTTTGTAATTAGTATAATAATAAATATGAAATTTATAAAGAAAATTGTATTTATTAGCCATATTTACCCTTTCGGCTTTAGAATTTTTACATAAGTTCTACAATTTAGCATATATTTCTTAATATTACATTCTTTGTTTTTACTTCTCTTAACGTATATACATTCTTTAGTTCCACCTCCTTCACACTCCCCCTAATTTTCCTGTTTTTTCATATTCTTACTCCCACATTCACGCATTTCTTTCATTTACATTCCATGTCTTATGCTTTTCTTCTCTAACTCTTATCGCTTTCCCAAATTTTCCACTCCCTTAGAAAGAAGATTAGAAAGAAAAATGATAAATATTTTATTAAAAACATAAAGAACAAAAAAAAATCCCTTATGAAAAGTAAGTAATTATATAAAATAATATCAATTTTATTTGTGTGAAATTTTTTAAGACTTTTTCGAGTAAACTATTTATTACAGTGAATTTAGGATTTTTAAATTTTGAATAAAATGCTTATAAATTTTTGTAAAATATGCAATAGTTATTTTAAGGGGATTGACTAGTTTTTTTTTTCAATGTTATCAGTCACCACTTACAGATAAGTAGGAACGTGACGATGCACGCGACTGTCATGACGATCACTATCACAGATTTTCGTAGTATCAAACCTCCAAGAAAATTCCGTTTGGATATCTCGTTGATCAAATTATGTATGGCGCCTCCGTCACTATGTAACCAAAGTTACTATTAACAAGATATTACCAGGAAGGAAAATGACTGAGGGAAATGAAACCCTTTCCCGAATGCTTCGGTGGTATTTTATCATCACATCGATGACGTCAACATCAATTCCAATTTACCAATTTTCAAAGTCACTAGATTAATTGAAATTCGTCGAAAATTCACTAAAATATTTCAATGTAATATACTTCTCGTGACCATTTGACTGAGAGTACTGCAATTACCTAAAACCACAAAGTTTTTCACCTTTCCCTGGAAATCAAAATGATCGCTGAAGTTTTCGCATTTAGCTCTAAGCTACAGTGAAGTTTCTCGCATTTACAACTTCACAGATTGGTTGAAGCTGCTTAACGCATGCATTCCAAAGTAAAAGTTTGATTTGATGAGAATATGCGTCCTTCGTGACGTGGGAAAAATCTTTAAGAAAAAAATAAACTAGGGCTTCCTAAATTGCGATGTTTACACGCTCTCACTTTGATGTAACTCAAATACGTATCTCCGTAATTACCATTGACGTTTAGGGAATTTGGAATAGTCAGGACCTTGCGGGAGTCTCTTAGGGGGACTTGGAATAATCAGGGCCTTGTGAGACGCTCTTGGAGTGACGTAGAATAATCAGAGTCTTGTGAGAGGCTCTTAGGGGGTCTTTAAATAATCAGGGAGGCTAATATAGGAAATTGGAATAATCAGGGCCTTGTGGGGGTCTCTTAGGGGACTTGGAATAATCAGGGCCTTGTGAGACCCTCTTAGAGAGACGTAGAATAATCAGAGCCTTGTGAGAGGCTCTTAGGGGAACTTTAAATAATCAGGGAGGCTCTTATAGGAATTTGGAATAATCAGGGCCTTGTGGGAGGCTCTTATAGGAATTTGGAATAATCAGGGCCTTGTGGGAGGCTCTTATAGGAATTTGGAATAATCAGGGCCTTGTGGGAGGCTCTTATAGGAATTTGGAATAATCAGGGCCTTGCGGGAGTCTCTTAGGGGACTTGGAATAACCAGGGCCTTGTGGGAGACTCTTAGGGGGACTTAGAATAATCAGGGTGGGTCTTATAGGAATTTGGAATAATCAGGGCCTTGTGGGAGACTCTTAGGGGGTCTTAGAATAATCAGGGCCTTGTGGGACGCTCTTAGAAAGAAGTAGAATAATCAGAGTCTTGTGAGAGGCTCTTAGGGGGACTTTAAATAATTAGGGAGGCTCTTATAGGAATTTGGAATAATCAGGGCCTTGTGGGAGTCTCTTAGGGGGACTTTAAATAATTAGGAAGGCTCTTATAGGAATGTGGAATAATCAGGGCCTTGTGGGAGTCTCTTAGGGGGACTTTAAATAATAAGGGAGGCTCTTATAGGAATTTGGAATAATCAGGGCCTTGTGGGAGTCTCTTGGGGGACTTGGAATAATCAGGGCCTTGTGAGAGACTCTTAGGGGGACTTAGAATAATCAAGGTGGCTCTTATAGGAATCTGGAATAATCAGGGCCTTGTGGGAGACACTTAGGGGCCCTTAGAATAATCAGGGCCTTGTGGGACGCTCTTAGAGAGACGTAGAATAATCAGAGCCTTGTGGGAGACTCTTAGGGGGACTTAGAATAATCAGGGTGGCTCTTATAGGAATTCGGAATAATCAGGGCCTTGTGGGAATCTCTTAGGGGACTTGGAATAATCAGGGCCTTGTGGGAATCTCTTAGGGGACTTGGAATATTCAGGGCCTTGTGGGAGACTCTTAGGGAGACTTACAATAATCAAGGTGGCTCTCATAGGAATCTGGAATAATCAGGGCCTTGTGGGAGACACTTAGGGGGCCTTAGAATAATCAGGGCCTTGTGGGACGCTCTTAGAAAGAAGTAGAATAATCAGAGCCTTGTGACATGCTCTTAGAGTGATTTTAAATAAATCAGGGAGGCTCCTATAGGAATTTGGAATAATCAGGGCCTTGTGGGAATCTCTTTGGGGACTTGGAATATTCAGGGCCTTGTGGGAGACACTTAGGGGGCCTTAGAATAATTAGGGCCTTGTGGGACGCTCTTAGAGAGACGTAGAATAATCAGAGCCCTGTGAGAGGCTCTTAGGACTATTTAAATAATCCGGGAGGCTCTTATAGGAATTTCAAATAATCAGGGCCTTATGGGAGTCTCTTAGGGGACTTGGAATAATCAGGGCCTTGTGGGATACTCTTAGGGAGACGTAAAATTAACTCAGCCTTGGGAGAGGCTCATAAGATAACTTAAAATAATCAGGGCCCAATGGAAAAGTGTCTTCTCGAAAGACTTAGAATAATAAGGGCATTGGTTGGAAACCTTATAAGAAACCGTAAAATAATGAGGGTCCGTGGAATAGGGCCTTGTAGAAAACCTCAGAATAATTAGGGCCTAGCATCGGTCACCAAATATTCACTTTGCTTGAATGTAGCACATCCGAACTCATGTGACGTATGTTCAACAGTTATATGGAAAAACTTTTGATGTAATTTCGAAAAAAAAAAAGCCTTGATCCGTCTCGTACGTGCTGTGTGACCCGTTCGTTACCTGCCGAAATCCGTCTGGCTCCCATTGAATGGACCGTCACTTTCTCCTGCCACGTTTTTTTTTTTCATTGAGATTCTCGGGAATTCCCTACCTCCGAACGTATCACTGGAACTGCCATCGGCCCAAACCTCCGCTATGCTGAGTAGGTATATCCTGTTTGAATGCATTGCACACTGTCATTTTAATTTTATCATACTTCGATCGATTTCACACGAAAAATTTGAATTGTAAAAAAAACCAGAGTTTTAAGCATCGCATTACTTTCCTCATTCAATATTTATTTCGTTTTAATTTATACGATATTTATAGGAAAATTTAAAAAAAAAGTTATTACAGACGAAATAAAAAAATACTTTTTTTTAAACATAGATTACCATTTTTTTAAATTGTGACAATAAATGTCTTGATAAAAATAATGGCCCACTATTTTCTTGATTACTCAATATTTTTTGTGGCAATTTTATAGAAATACCTTTTTTTAGTCTCACAGAAAAGTTCCTCAGAAAAGGTATAAATTTTTTTTTTAATAAATGTATAAAAATGTTAACATATTATTTTTAAATTTGCAGATTGTTGCAAAATGAAAAGTACGTATGAAGTTTACACGATAGATTTTGTCAAATTAAATTAAGGAGGTTTACAACTCTAATCGAAAAAGACAAAAATTTTTAATAAAAATTTTAGAAAATTATCTATGTTATTGAAATAAACTTTTTTTTTATTCAATAAATAAAAAGGTTATCAATTCGGTATTGGGAAATAAAATTTGAAAAAATCGATTAATTGCGATTAATGACGCAATATCGATAGATCTTAAGATTACAAAAGGAACTAAAGCAATTGAGAAAATCAAACGCTAAATTTTCATCAAAATGGTAGAATATTATGAATAAAAAAAAAAAATTATTATTATATAAATGAAAAGGGTACAATTCCGATAAAAATCTCAGTGTCAATTAGAAAAAAATATGCACTTGACAGTAAAATAAATTAAAAAAATTAATCGATTAATTGACATTAATGACGCAATTTCGATGGATCTTAAGATCGAAAAAGAAAGTTAAGGGAGCAGAAGAAGGGAACCGTAATTAATAATAACTATCAAGTAAACTACATCATACATTTTCTTTAAATTCAATTAAGGAGGTTTAATATTTTTTATCAAAATAGTAAAATATTCAGAACAAAAAAAATTATTATACAAATGAAAAGCGTACATATTGCGATAGAAATCTCAGTTTCAATTAGAAAAAAATATGCACTTGACAGTAAAGTTAAAAAAATCTTAATCGATTAATTGACATTAATGGCGCAATATCGATGGATCTTAAGATCGAGAAAGAAAATTAATGGAGCAGAAGAAGGGAACCATAATTAATAATAAATATCAAGTAAACTACATCATAAATTGTCTTCCAATTCAATTAAGGAGGTTTAATATTTTTCATCAAAATAGTACAATATTAAGAAAAAAAAAATTATTATATAAATGGAAAGGGTACAATTGCGATAAAAATCTCACTTTCAATTAGAAAAGAAATGCTCTTGACACTATCGGCAATAAAATGTTTGAAATTTTTTTTATAGTTTAATTGACATTAATGGCGTAATATCGATGGATCTTAAGATCGAAAAAGAAAATTAAGGGACCAGAAAGAGGGAACTGAAATTAATAATGGCTATCAAGTATCATAAATTCACTAAATTCACTCATCATACATTTTCATCAAATTCAATTAAGGAGGTTTAATATTTTTCATCAAAATAGTAGAATATTAAGAATTGACAAACAAAATTATTATATAAATGAAGAGGTTACATTAGAAAAAAATTTTAATTAACGTTAATGGCGCAATATCGATGGATCTTAAAATCGAAAAAGAAAGTTAAGGGAGCAGAAGAAGGGAACCATAATTAATAATAAGTATCAAGTAAACTACATCATAAATTTTCTTCAAATTCAATTAAGGAGGTTTAATATTTTTTTAATAACAAAATATTTTTCATCGAAATAGTAAAATATTAAGAACAAAAAAAAAAAATTATTATATAAATGAAAAGGGTACAATTGCGATAAAAATCTCAGTTTCAATTACAACAAAATATGCACTTGACACTATCGGCAGTAAAATAAATAAAAAATTTAATCGATTAATTGACATTAATGGCGCAATATCGATGGATCTTAAGATATAAAAGAAAGTTAAGAGAGCAGAAGAAGGGAACTATAATTAATAATAACTATCAAGTAAACTACATCATAAATTTTCTTCCAATTCAATTAAGGAGGTTTAATATTTTTTTAATTAAAAAAAATGTTCATCAAAATAGTAAAATATTAAGAACGAAAAAAAAAAAATTATTATATAAATGAAAAGGGTACAATTGCGATAAAAATCTCAGTTTCAATTACAAAAAAATATGCACTTGACAGTATCGGCTGTAAAATAAATAAAAAATTTAATCGATTAATTGACATTAATGACGCAATATCGATGGATCTTAAAATCGAAAAAGAAAGTTAAGGGAGCAGAAGAAGGGAACCATAATTAATAATAAGTATCAAGTAAACTACATCATAAATTTTCTTCAAATTCAATTAAGGAGGTTTAATATTTTTTTAATAACAAAATATTTTTCATCGAAATAGTAAAATATTAAGAACAAAAAAAAAAAATTATTATATAAATGAAAAGGGTACAATTGTGATAAAAATCTCAGTTTCAATTACAACAAAATATGCACTTGACACTATCGGCAGTAAAATAAATAAAAAATTTAATCGATTAATTGACATTAATGGCGCAATATCGATGGATCTTAAGATATAAAAGAAAGTTAAGAGAGCAGAAGAAGGGAACTATAATTAATAATAACTATCAAGTAAACTACATCATAAATTTTCTTCCAATTCAATTAAGGAGGTTTAATATTTTTTTAATTAAAAAAAATGTTCATCAAAATAGTAAAATATTAAGAACGAAAAAAAAAAAATTATTATATAAATGAAAAGGGTACAATTGCGATAAAAATCTCAGTTTCAATTACAAAAAAATATGCACTTGACAGTATCGGCTGTAAAATAAATAAAAAATTTAATCGATTAATTGACATTAATGACGCAATATCGATGGATCTTAAGATCGAAAAAGAAAGTTAAGGGAGCAGAAGAAGGGAACCGTAATTAATAATAACTATCAAGTAAACTGCATCATAAATTTTTTTCCAATTCAATTAAGGAGGTTTAATATTTTTTTAATTAAAAAAATTTTTCATCAAAATAGTAAAATATTAAGAACGAAAAAAAAAATTATTATATAAATGAAAAGGGTACAATTGCGATAAAAATCTCAGTTTCAATTACAAAAAAAATATGCACTTGACACTATCGGTAGTAAAATAAATAAAAAATTTAATCGATTAATTGAAATTAATGACGCAATATCGATGGATCTTAAGATCGAAAAAGAAAGTTAAGGGAGGAGAAGGTGGGAAACGTGGTCGTAGAGGCGCCGCAGCTTTCCGCGAGGGTTTCTCGCGCCTTCCGGCGGCCATCCAGAGTCAGAGAGGGCCGCGTTGTGAGCCGCGAGTAGAGCGCACGAGATAAAAGTGAGGGAGGATCCGTGAGTGGGGGAGAAGCTCCAACGCGTACGGTATATATGCTGGAACCGGCCAGCAGCATAGTACAGTTCACCAAGAGACAAAACCGAAAAGAGAGTGAGACTCGCGAGAAACATCACAAAAATCGTGTTAAATTTTCACCAAAAAAAACAGAGCAAAAACTGCTGTGGATAAATAAAAACGATTTTACGTTAATAATAAATCGTATAAAAAAAATTAGTGCTTAAAAAAAAAGTGCAATAAAAAAATAACTCGTGACAGTTTTTTTTTTTTCACAAATTAATTGAAAAAAAAATAAAGTTTGTGCGCGAAACTGAGTTTTTTATTTTTTAATTATTAACACGTTCGTCGATAGTTAATAACAATACAAAATGAAGACTCCAATCGGCTTGAGGATGAATTTATTGTCGATTGTAGCGGTGATGGTGATCGTCTCGGCTATAATGCAGAACGTCACCCACGCTAGACCTTCTGGACTTATCAGGTAGCCTATCGATTCTCTAATCGTTGCTCCTAAAGAGCTACAAGATTGTTACATACATGACGTATGCACTATTGATACAAGAAATTAATTCAGAATTTTTTTCATAGCGTGACTAATTCGTCTTATCTACTTTAGAAATTTTGTAAGATTTTTTTTTATTGCCGTAATTGATTCGATAATTATAATTTTGCAACAATTATCAACGCTAATTCACGTTATCAGTTTTTATTTTGTAATTTGTTACATTTGTCGTATGATTTATTGAATAATTATCACTCTGCAACTTTTGTAATAATATGTTGACGTCTTTGGCAGAAATATAAGATTTTTATAAAATAACATGGATTTTAAGTAACAAATTGGAATAATTATTTAATAAAGAGGAAAAATGATGAAAATTTAAAAAATTTTACAATTGTTTGAGATTTTAAGCAACAAGTGGAAAAATTATTTAATACAGAGGAAAATTGATGAAAATTGACAAATTTTAAAAATTGTTTGAGATTTTAAGCAACAACTGGAAAAATTATTTAATACAGAGGAAAATTGATGAAAATTGACAAATTTTAAAAATTGTTTGAGATTTTAAGCAACAACTGGAAAAATTATTTAATACAGAGGAAAATTGATGAAAAATTAAAAATTGAAAAAATTATTTGAGCCCGATAGAAAATATTGAAATAAAATTGAAATTTCTATATTTAAATTTGAACTATTGATTACGTTATTAATAATTTTTCGTATAATTTTGTTCTGTTATTTTATTAGCAGACGATAAATATAAATATAACGAACAAAAGTTGCGAATTTTTTTATGAGTACTTTTTTTTTATTAATAAAAAATAATTTTATGTATATTAAACTTTGAGTCTTATGAAATGTGAATTTAAAAATTAGAAGATAGTGAAGAAAGTTTGGAGAGAAATTTTATTCGAATAAAACAACAAGATTTAAAAGGCTATCCTGAGATATCGCAGGTTTGTACGTTGCAAGGGTTAGGAGATTTTAAGTCATAACTTCTTGACTGTGAATTAAAGGTTCGCGGGCCGCAACCGCCGCTTCTTTTTCCCGCGCCAGCGCCGGCAACTTTGCGGGGAGATATAAATTCATATTAGGAATTATTATCCCACTTTTGTACTTCGGCTGTTTACAATTTTTCACCTGAATTATTAACCGTTTATAAAAAAAAACACTGAAAGCAACACATGAAAAATTAATTTGCAAAAAATTAACAACAATAAAAATCACCGATATTTTTTTTATTTAACAAAATCTCTTAAAACCGAACTGTCTTATTTTGCAATAAAAAATATAAACAAAATAATGTGTGATTTTAAATCGTTATTAAAAATTACGAAACAGTTTATAAAATCCACATTTTTGAAAATCTAAATTATTATAAATTTAAGTGTGTTACAAAAATTTTTTTGTCAATTCTGTTTGCAATCTATAATATTTTTTATGTATGGAAATTCCATTTCATTCCAATACAATTGTTCACCTGAATTATTAACCGGTTATAAAAAATTGAAAGCAACACATTAAAAATTAATTTACAAAAAATTAACAACAATAAAAATCACCGATATTTTTTTTGTTTAACAAAATCTCTTAAAACCGAACTGTCTTATTTTGCAATGAAAAATATAAACAAAATAATGTGTGATTTTAAATCATTATTAAAAATTACGAAACAGTTTATAAAATCCACATTTTTGAAAATCTAAATTATTATAAATTTAAGTGTGTTACAAAAATTTTTTTTTCGGTTCTGTTTGCAGTCTATATTTTTTTATGTATGGAAATTCCATTTCATTCCAATACAATTTTTCACCTGAATTATTAACCGGTTATAAAAAATTGAAAGCAACACATTAAAAATTAATTTACAAAAAATTAACAA
Source organism: Ephialtes manifestator (assembly GCA_963970395.1). NCBI lineage: Eukaryota > Metazoa > Arthropoda > Insecta > Hymenoptera > Ichneumonidae > Ephialtes > Ephialtes manifestator. The sequence continues at coordinate 30,854,978 of OZ019975.1, read as the reverse complement.
CAATAAAAATTACCGACATTTTTTTTATTTAACAAAATCTCTTAATAACCAACTGTCTTATTTTCTAATAAAAAATATAAACAAAATAATGTGCCATTTTAAATCGTTATTAAAAATTACGAAACAGTTCATAAAATCCACATTTTTGAAAATCTAAATTATTATAAATTTAAGTGTGTTACAAAAATTTTTTTGTCGGTTCTGTTTGCAGTCTATATTTTTTTATGTATGGAAATTCCATTTCATTCCAATACAATTTTTCACCTGAATTATTAACCGGTTATAAAAAATTGAAAGCAACACATTAAAAATTAATTTACAAAAAATTAACAACAATAAAAATCACCGACATTTTTTTTATCTAACAAAATCTCTTAAAAACGAACTGTCTTATTTTCCAATACAAAATATAAACAAAATAATGTGTGATTTTAAATCGTTATTAAAATCTACGAAACAGTTTGTAAAATCCACATTTTTGAAAACCTAAATTATTATAAATTTAAGTGTGTTACAAAAATATTTTTGTCAATTCTGTTTGCAATCTATAATATTTTTTATGTATGGAAGTTCCATTTCATTCCAATACAATTTTTCACCTGAATTATTAACCGGTTATAAAAAATTGAAAGCAACACATTAAAAATTAATTTACAAAAAATTAACAACAATAAAAATCACCGACATTTTTTTTATCTAACAAAATCTCTTAAAAACGAACTGTCTTATTTTGCAATGAAAAATATAAACAAAATAATGTGCCATTTTAAATCGTTATTAAAAATTAAGAAACAGTTTATAAAATCCACATTTTAAAAAATCTAAATTATTATAAATTTAAGTGTGTTACAAAAATTTTTTTGTCGGTTCTGTTTGCAATCCATAGTATTTTTTATGCATGGGAATTCCATTTCATTCCAATACAATTGTTCACCTGAATTATTAACCGGTTATAAAAAATTGAAAGCAACACATTAAAAATTAATTTACAAAAAATTAACAACAATAAAAATCACCGACATTTTTTTTATCTAACAAAATCTCTTAAAAACGAACTGTCTTATTTTGCAATGAAAAATATAAACAAAATAATGTGCCATTTTAAATCGTTATTAAAAATTACGAAACAGTTTATAAAATCCACATTTTTGAAAATCCAAATTATTATAAATTTAAGTGTGTTACAAAAATTATTTTGTCGGTTGTGTTTGCAATCTACAGTATTTTTTATGCATGGGAATTTCATTCCATTTCAATACAATTTTTCACCTGAATTATTAACCGGTTATAAAAAATTGAAAGCAACACATTAAAAATTAATTTACAAAAAATTAACAACAATAAAAATCACCGACATTTTTTTTATCTAACAAAATCTCTTAAAAACGAACTGTCTTATTTTGCAATGAAAAATATAAACAAAATAATGTGCCATTTTAAATCGTTATTAAAAATTAAGAAACAGTTTATAAAATCCACATTTTTGAAAATCTAAATTATTATAAATTTAAGTGTGTTACAAAAATTTTTTTGTCGGTTCTATTTGCAATCTATAGTATTTTTTGTGTATGGGAATTCCATTTCATTCCAATACAATTTTTCACCTGAATTATTAACCGGTTATAAAAAATTGAAAGCAACACATTAAAAATTAATTTGCAAAAAATTAACAACAATAAAAATCACCGATATTTTTTTTATTTAACAAAATCTCTTAAAACCGAACTGTCTTATTTTGCAATAAAAAATATAAACAAAATAATGTGCCATTTTAAATCGTTATTAAAAATTAAGAAACAGTTTATAAAATCCACATTTTTGAAAATCTAAATTATTATAAATTTAAGTGTGTTACAAAAATTTTTTTGTCAATTCTGTTTGCAATCTATAATATTTTTTATGTATGGAAATTCCATTTCATTCCAATACAATTGTTCACCTGAATTATTAACCGGTTATAAAAAATTGAAAGCAACACATTCAAAATTAATTTACAAAAAATTAACAACAATAAAAATCACCGACATTTTTTTTATCTAACAAAATCTCTTAAAAACGAACTGTCTTATTTTGCAATGAAAAATATAATCAAAATAATGTGCCATTTTAAATCGTTATTAAAAATTACGAAACAGTTTATAAAATCCACATTTTTGAAAATCTAAATTATTATAAATTTAAGTGTGTTACAAAAATTTTTTTGTCAATTCTGTTTGCAATCTATAATATTTTTTATGTATGGATATTCCATTTCATTCCAATACAATTGTTCACCTGAATTATTAACCGGTTATAAAAAATTGAAAGCAACACATTAAAAATTAATTTACAAAAAATTAACAACAATAAAAATCACCGACATTTTTTTTATTTAACAAAATCTCTTAAAAACGAACTGTCTTATTTTCCAATACAAAATATAAACAAAATAATGTGTGATTTTAAATCGTTATTAAAATCTACGAAACAGTTTGTAAAATCCACATTTTTGAAAATCTAAATTATTATAAATTTAAGTGTGTTACAAAAATATTTTTGTCAATTCTGTTTGCAATCTATAATATTTTTTATGTATGGATATTCCATTTCATTCCAATACAATTGTTCACCTGAATTATTAACCGGTTATAAAAAATTGAAAGCAACACATTAAAAATTAATTTACAAAAAATTAACAACAATAAAAATCACCGACATTTTTTTTATCTAACAAAATCTCTTAAAAACGAACTGTCTTATTTTGCAATGAAAAATATAAACAAAATAATGTGCCATTTTAAATCGTTATTAAAAATTAAGAAACAGTTTATAAAATCCACATTTTTGAAAATCCAAATTATTATAAATTTAAGTGTGTTACAAAAATTATTTTTTCGGTTCTGTTTGCAGTCTATATTTTTTTATGTATGGAAATTCCATTTCATTCCAATACAATTTTTCACCTGAATTATTAACCGGTTATAAAAAATTGAAAGCAACACATTAAAAATTAATTTACAAAAAATTAATAACAACAAAAATCACCGAAATTTTGTTTATTTATCAAAATCTCTTAATAACCAACTAACTTCTTTTCTAATAAAAAAATATAAACAGAATAATGTGCCATTTTAAATCGTTATTAAGAATTACGAAACAATTTTTAAAATCCACATTTTTGAAAATCCAAATTATTATAAATTTAAGTGTGTTACAAAAATTTTTTTCCCGGTCCTGTTTGCAATCAATATTATTTGTTATGCATGGGAAATTCCAATAAATTGATTAATTAAAAAAATGAGGTACTACAAAATTTGTAATACACTAAAATTTGCATTATATGAAAAATTTCGTTTTGTCTACTTGCTTGCATTTTCTTTTGCGGTGGTAAAATCTCGGGTTATTATGAAACGCGAATTTGACGAACGTCTTGAGGGTGTTTCTAATTAAGCGACGGATAATTAGTGCGTCTAGAGTAGTTTATAGCAAGAGGGACCTTAAGGTTTCAGTTGCCTCAGACACAAAAAAAAAATGTGCTCTTTCCTTAATGGATGAAAACAGATATTTTGTCAATAAGATTAAGAATATAAATTTTTCACCTAAAAGTACCAAAACAGAAACATAAATATTTTTGTCTGAGTGAAAACTATTGCACCACCGGGTGACGAAAAAAAAAATCATAATATTCAATTAAATCTTTTACGCTTTTATCATCGTTTGTAAGATCACAGGCCTTGACTTTTGTGTTGTGAAATATTTGATTACGTTATTATAATTTGGGGGACAATAATTTTGATCGACGCGATATTTTTTTATACATTCCAACAAGGAAAACTTGTGACTGCCAAAATATTTTGCCCTCGCTGTGCAAACACACATTCGAATAAGAAAAATTTGTCGCTTGAAAAATGCAGTGCCAAATAAACTGAAAAAAATATTTCCAAAAATTCATTTTCATGTTACTAATTTTTCGTATGTTTAAAAGCTCAGATTTTAATTTTTTTCTCAGATATTACATACCTCTACATAGCACAAAATATATTTTAATAATTTTATCACCATTTGCAAATTTTTATTAATTATTACCAAATTATACAATTATAATGAAATTACAAAAAAAATTTCTATCGTTAGCAATTTTTTTGTTACTTAGGTAAAATATTTTTTTAACATTTGGCAATTATTTTTGCACTGTATAAGAATGCTAATTGAGTTGCTTAATTTTCTTAGTACCTAATGTACATTTTATGGTATTTTTGGCTCAAGCTTAGGACAAAAAAAAAATAGAAAATCGATCATTTGTAGAGATTTTTCTCATGATGTACTGGATTTTGTTTGAAGGATGAAAGTAGAAAGTTATTATGGATTCTGAGATATTACGTACCTCTACATAGCACAAAATATATTTTAATACTTTTATCAACATTTCCAAATTTTTATTAATTATTACGAAATTATACAATTATAATTAAATAACAAAAATCTTTTCAATCATTAGCAATTTTTTTGTTATTTACTCAAAATATTTTTTTAACATTTGTAAATTATTTTCATATTATATAAGAATGCTAATTGAGTTGCTTAATTTTCTTAGTACCTAATGTACATTTTATGGTATTTTTGGCTCAAGCTTAGGGCGAAAAAAAAAAAAAAATAGAAAATCGATCATTTGTAGAGATTTTTCTCAGGATGTACTGGATTTTGTTTGAAGGATGAAAGTAGAAAGTTATTATGGATTCTGAGATATTACGTACCTCTACATAGCACAAAATATATTTTAATAATTTTATCAACATTTCCAAATTTCTATTAATTATTACTAAATTATACAATTATAATTAAATAACAAAAATCTTTTCAATCATTAGCAATTTTTTTGTTATTTAGGTAAAATATTTTTTTAACATTTGTCAATTATTTTTGCACTGTATAAGAATGCTAATTGAGTTGCTTAATTTTCTTAGTACCTAATGTACATTTTATGGTATTTTTGGCTGAAGCTTAGGACGAAAAAATAAATAAATAGAAAATCGATTATTTGTAGAGATTTTTCTCATAATTTACTGGATTTTGTTTGAAGAATGAAAGTAGAAAGTCATTATAGATATAATATTCGGGCGTTTAAATTTTTTGTAGATTTTTATAAACAAATTTTTTCAAGTTCAAAGGGTTAAAACGCATCGCCGGAAATAAATTAACCCATTGTTATTTAGGTAAAATATTTTTTTAACATTTGGCAATTATTTTTGCACTTTATAAGTTTTGAGTTTTAAGCGCTTAAATTTTTTGTAGATTTTTATAAACAAATTTTTTCAAGTTCAAAGGGTTAACGCATCACCGGAAATAAATTAACCCAAGCATTGATAAATCTTGAACTAAGAGACAAATCTAATAATTCGTCTTTAATCACAAGTTTGTTCGCTTATTAACATGCAAGTAATAATTGCACTATAAGCGCATCGAGGGAAAAATGCGTTTACGCAATTAAAATGTACATACATATATAGTCAGAAACGTGTAACTTACGCAGCGAAGCTGATGCAATGCGGTGAGATTCTTGGTGAGACTCTGGAGGAGCCAGCCATGGTTGGGGGTCGCGCGATCCTTAACTCGAAGTTTTCTCGATCGTTTTCTAGATCACGAAGAAAGTGCATCATTTATCACTTCAAATTACGAACTAAAATAGAAGAGTTTGCAATTCAAGCACAATTTTATCATCTCGTCATTAAAATTATTTTTTAAAATACTCTGAATATTATTAGAATTGTTGTTCATTTTTTATTTTTTTATTTATTGTTAAATATTTTCTGGCTGGGATGAAAAAAAATGAATTATAGTTAGAAATACAAACAAATAGCAAGATTTATGAGTTTCATTTTTTTATAGTTAGATAATAAATAATACATTTTGTGATATCAATAATTATTTGTTGAATATTTTTTAAATAATGTTTTTTTTTATTGCTTTTTTTTGTATTACTGAAAATATTTGAAAATAAATCGTTGAATAGATATCAATGATAAATGATAATATATTATTATTATCACAAAAGGGCTGATTTTAAATGAGATTTATAGTCGCTGTTATCGCATGTGAATTTCCCACCCCTGAAATTCGTAGCGATGGTATCTTTTCTCTCATTCCATAAATTAATACGGTTATTTTACAAGTTTCCATCAGACAACCCCTAATTTACCCTCTGTGTTTACTTTACCTTCTTAAGACTTTTCAGTTTTATTGTATTCAATGATTTTTTCGATCAATTTATAAACCCTGTATCGAAATTTGTTACTTATTCAAAATGGCCATAGGAAAATCTATTATTATTTGCATAAATAATAATAGAAAAAAGAATTACATTCATATTACTTGCTGTGTTTTTCTAATTTTTTTTAAAAGATTTTTTTCCTTAACTTACATTACAGTGTATTTTTTAAATTAGTTTCACACAAATAGTTGATAGAAAAAAATAATTTTTTTTCCTCTTTTTATATTTTTTGTTATTTATATACATTTTTGTCATTTTTCCTTTGGCATTTTTTGTAAATCATATTGCAGTGTATTTTTCAAATTAATTTTACACAAATCCTTAACGCAAAAAAAAATAATTTCCCTTGCTTTGTTTTTATTAATTTTTCATCAAGATTTTTTTTTTCACGCCTTACATTAAAGTCTATTTAAAAAATTAATTTCACACAAATATTTAACATAAAAACATCATTTTATTTTCTCTGGGTTTATACTTTTTTTTTCATTTTTCCTTTGCCATTTTTTGTAAATCGTATTGCAGTGTATTTTTCAAATTAACTTTACACAAATCCTTAACGCAAAAAAAATAATTTCCCTTGCTTTGTTTTTATTAATTTTTCATCAAGATTTTTTTTTTCACGCCTTACATTAAACTCTATTTAAAATATTAATTTCACACAAATATTTAACATAAAAACATCATTTTATTTTCTCTGGATTTATACTTTTTTTTCATTTTTCCTTTGCCATTTTTTGTAAATCGTATTACATATATTTTTTAAATTAACTTTACACAAATACTTAACGTTAAAAAAAAATTTCCCTTTCTTTGTTTTTATTAATTTTTCATCAAGATTTTTTTTTTCACGCCTTACATTAAAGTCTATTTAAAAAATTAATTTCACACAAATATTTAACATAAAAAAATCATTTTATTTACTCCGTTTTTATACATTAGTTTTTTTTTTGTAATTTTTCCTTTGCCATTTTTTGTAAATTCTATTGAAGTGTATTTTTAAAATTAACTTTACACAAATACTTAACGTAAAAAAAAAATCATTTCTCTTACTCTGTTTTAATACATTTTTTTTGTTGTCATTTTTCCTCTGCGATTTTTTGTACATCACATTACAGTGTTTGTTTATTTATTTTTCAGCAGCAGACAGAAACGTGTGTCGGATCAGCGACTGGCGGAACTCGAGACATTGTTGGCTCTCGCCAGATTGCGCGGAAAGTTGGTCACTGTACCCGTGGGATTTGGTCGCGTGGATCCCGCCAGAATGTAAGTTTCGAGCCACACATTCAATTATTCTTCCTTCAACGCTCAATGGCTCGCATTCTTTGCAATAAAAAAGACAATTTTACTGCAAATATTTGCAACGAAAGTGTCGACGAATTCACTGCAAGAACGAAGATCGAGTGAGAGAGAATTTAAGGGAATTGTTGAGGAAGCAATGAAAACGATATATACATCAAAAGTCTCGTCTCGCACATACCAAACACATTCTCCATAAGTCTTTGCCTTCTTCACGTTCTCCACGATTTTCGAAACCCAATTTTCCACTCATAGAATAAAAATACACGAAATTGCCTCACATAATTTATTTTTTTCGTTAAATTTTGCAATTCCACCGAAATTTTAGATTTTTAATAATTCATTGCATATTTATAGAATTTTCTTTCAAATTCTTTTGGTTATTTAATTTTGCCATTCAATAGAAATTGATTTAAAAAAAATGTCTGAATTGCTCAAAATATTAACAGAATTTTCGATCGATTAAAAATTATAGTTAGTACAATTTTTTAATTAACATTTTTTTCTTATTTTAATTAATTTTGCAATTCAACCGAAATTTTAGATTTTAAATAATTTATTGCACATGAGAAAATATTTATAGAATTTTTATTCAAATTCTTTTAGTTATATAATTTTGTCATTCAATAAAAATTGATTTTTAAAAATTGTCTGAGTTCCACAAAATATTAACAGAATTTTCGATCGATTAAAAATTATAGTTAGTACAATTTTTTTATTTACAATATTTTCTTATTTTTATTAATGTTGCAACTCTACCAAAATTTTAGTTTTTAAATAATTTATTGCACATGAGAAAATATTTATAGAATTTTTCTTCAAATTCTTTTGGTTGTTTAATTTTGTCATTCAATAAAAATTCATTTTTAAAAATTGTCTGAGCTCCACAAAATATTAACAGAATTTTCGATCGATTAAAAATTATAGTCAGTACAATTTTTTTATTAAAATTTTTTTCTTATTTTAATTAATTTTGCAATTCAACCGAAATATTAGATTTTAAATAATTTATTGCACATGAGAAAATATTTATAGAATTTTTATTCAAATTCTTTTGGTTGTTTAATTTTGTCATTCAATAAAAATTCATTTTTAAAAATTGTCTGAGTTCCACAAAATATTAACAGAATTTTCGATCGATGAAAAATTATAGTTAGTACAATTTTTTTTATTAAAATTTTTTTCTTATTTTAATTAATTTTGCAATTGAACCGACATTTTTTATTTTAAATAATTTATGACACATGAGAAAATATTTATAGAATTTTTCTTCAAATTCTTTTGGTTGTTCAATTTTGTCATTCAATAAAAATTCATTTTAAAAAATTGTCTGAGTTCCACAAAATATTAACTGAATTTTCGATCGATTAAAAATTATAGTTAGTACAATTTTTTTATTTACAATTTTTTCATATTTTAATTAATTTTGCAATTCAACCGAAATTTTAGATTTTAAATCATTTATTGCACATGAGAAAATATTTATAGAATTTTTCTTCATTCAATAAAAATTCATTTTAAAAAATTGTCTGAGTTCCACAAAATATTAACAGAATTTTCGATCGATTAATAATTATAGTTAGTACAATTTTTTTATTTACAATATTTTCTTATTTTTATTAATGTTGCAACTCTACCAAAATTTTAGTTTTTAAATAATTTATTACACATGAGAAAATATTTATAGAATTTTTCTTCAAATTCTTTTGGTTCAATTTTGCAATTCAATAGAAATTGATTTTAAAAAATTGCCTGAAATGCTAAAAACATTTGCCGAATTGTCAAACGATTTAAAATGAATACAATTTTTTAATAAATTTTTATTAAGATCCAATTATTTCTGCATAAAATTAAACCCCAAATTTCTTTTTTTTTTTAAAGTCTTTTATTACGTAATTTGTCTTTAATTAAATAAACCGCCCCTTAATTCTATCTGATGTTTCTTCGTACCTGAAATGAATAAAAATTGTCTGTAAAGTCTCGAGGCTAATAAGACTTCAATCGAATTATGAGGTCGTTTACATTTCCTTAAGGAAAATACATCGTTGAATAGCTAAACTCTCTGGTGAGTTTGTACTTTTTTTTCTTGCAAGTATAATAAGACAATAGAGAGTGAAAATGTGCAACAAGGTGGATGATCGATAAACTTGAACGATATCGTTTTATACACACTAGTAGTAGCAAAAAAAAAAAAAAAAAAAAAAAAAAGAAAAAGAAAAGAAAAGAAAAAAAAGTCCACTGGGATCTTGAAATGTATATATGCTTCTCAGGTACAGAACGGAAGCTGCTACTGTCGCAGCATAACAGAACTATTCGTAACGATGTTAGCTGAACGAACGAATAAATTTCCATTCGCTATATAGTCTCGCCCTTTCAAACCCCCTTAAGAAAATTTCTTTACACCATTGTCCGAAACTCTACTTGCATAATGCACTAAAACTACATAAAAGTTCAGCGAAAATAACTGGAGATTAAATTAACACGTTATACCCTCATTTTCTTTTTTTTTAACTATCGGAAATTTTTTTATTACACATGGAGAAAAAAAAATTTAATGGAAATTACATTTAAAAATTTTTTTTTCTGGTTGCATTAAATTTGTGTATTTATGGTTTCATTTCATAATAATTAAATACGGTGCTTATTACAAAATTACATTTTTGGCTAAATGCAAAGAAGAATTAAGTTTCAATAAAATTTGAAAAAAAAAATTGTATGTAATGGCAAAAAATTGGGAGCATAAATTTCCTCCATTTTTGTCTTGTAGTATTTTTTTTATACATGTTTTACTATATAATAATCATATGGTGAAAAGTCCTAATTTAAAAAATGGACTTTTTATCGACTTTTAAGAAAAAAAAATATTTTTCTCCTATATATTAAAATTTGAGAAAACTTATGAACTTTTATTAAAGAGATTTTTTCAAAACTGTATGAAATGAAAGTCTAATTTAAAAAATGGACATTTTATCGACTTTTAAGAAAAAAAAACATTTTTCTCCTATATATTAAAATTTGACAAAACTTATGAACTTTTATTAAAGAGATTTTTTCAAAACTGTATAAAATGAAGAAAAAAATTGTGAGCATAAATATACTCCATTTTTGTCAAGAAGTATTTTCAAAATTTAAACATGTTTCACCATATGAAAGCTGAATTTTTATCGACTTTTGAAAAAAATAAAACCATTTTATTCCCATAGAAAAAATGTTAGTCATTTTTTAAATTTAACAATCCTTATGCACAATTTTTATTTTAAAAAAACCATTTTATGCCCATAGAAAAAATGTTAGTCATTTTTTTTCATTTAAGAATCCTTATGTACAATTTTTATTTAAAAAAAAACCATTTTATTCCCACAGAAAAGATGTTAGTCCTTTTTTTTTTCATTTAACAATCCTTATGTACAATTTTTATTAAAAAAAAAAACGATTTTATTCCCATAGAAAAAATGTTAGTCATTTTTTTTCATTTAACAATCCTTATGTACAATTTTTATTTTAAAAAAAACCATTTTATTCCCACAGAAAAAATGTTAAAGTCATTTTGTTTATTTAACAATCCTCATGTACAATTTTTATTTAAAAAAAAACCATTTTATTCCCATAGAAAAAATGTTAAAGTAATTTTTTTAATTTAACAATACTTATGTACAATTTTTATTTAAAAAAAAAACCATTTTATTCCCACAGAAAAAATGTTAAAGTCATTTTTTTATTTAACAATCCTTATGAACAATTTTTATTTAAAAAAAAACCATTTTATTCCCACAGAAAAAATGTTAAAGTAATTTTTTTAATTTAACAATCCTTATGTACAATTTTTATTTAAAAAAAAACCATTTTATTCCCATAGAAAAAATGTTAAAGTCATTTTTTAAAATTTAAAAATCCTTATTTACAATTTTGATTAAAAAGATTTTTCTAGTCGCTTTGTCAAATAGGCGAGAGTCTACTGTATACCGTTTATAGTCGTTGAGGGGTACATATCCGCTTGGCGCGCTTGGGTTAGGTCAGGCGATCGTGAGACGTGGACCGCTATATGGTCATCGCATCGCGACTAGTGGGGAGCAAAGAGCGGCCAAATATAAGTAGGCCCATACACGAGCCTCCAGCCGATCACGCGACAAGGACGACCACGAGTTCCCTGCCCTATTCATCATCATCATCATATATATATATATATATATATATATATATATATATATATATATATATATATATATATATACTGTTCCTCGCTTAGCGCTCGACATTATAAAAGCTTAATACCTCTCACAATCACCAACAAGTCATTTTTGCCATTAAAAAAAATATAACCGTTGCAATAAATTATAATTTGTTTAAATAAAAAATTTACCAAAAATTCATTTTCTATTTAAAAAGAAAAAATACTATTATCTTCATAAAATTTACAATTTTTTTAAATGTCGTTTTTTAATAATAATAATTATTTTAAATATCCTTATTTTTTAAACATTTTTTTTTCTAAATTAGAAATTTATAAAAAAATAAATATTTTTCCAAAAATTCATTTTGTATTAATAAAAAAATGCTATTGTCTTCTTAAAAGTTACAATTTTTTTAAATGGCCTTTTCTAATAATAATTTTTTTTATAAAAAATTAATAATAATTTTTCTTATAAAAAATTAATAATAATTTTTTTTATAAAAAATTAATAATAATTTTTTTTATAAAAAATTAGTAGTAATTTTTTTTATAAAATTAATATATTTATATTTTTATATTTTTTATTATTGAGTTTTCGTTTACTATTAAATCGTTCGCGTGTTTCTCGCCCTGTGACTAAATCTGATTACGAAATCTATCGGCCGATTCGTGGAAAAAAAAATTTCAACATTTACATTCCTTAAATTCTCAAGATTTGGACCTCACATCGCGTTGCGCCCACGCTCTCGTGAAATCCGATAGAAATTTCGATTTACTCACGAATTTATTTATAATTAATTTCATCTGTAGAGAAATAAAATTGTAGAATTATCTATAAAACGAGAAATTAGAATTATCTATTAACTATAGATATATAAAAATTAAAACTATCTATGAAACGTGAAATTTCGAGAGATGACGTATTTATTTATAATTAATTTCATCTGTAGAGAAATAAAATTGTAGAATTATCTATTAATTATAGATATATAGAAATTAGAACGATCTATAAAACGTGAAATTTCAAGAGGTGACGTATTTATTTATAAATAATTTCATCTATAGAGAAATAAAATTGTAGAATTATCTATAAAACGAGAAATTAGAATTATCTATTGATTATAGATATATAGAAATTAGAACTATCTATAAAACGTGAAATTTCGAAAGATGACGTATTTATTTATTATTAATTTCATCTGTAGACAAATAAAATTGTAGAATTATCTATAAAACGAGAAATTAGAATTATCTATTGATTATAGATATATAGAAATTAGAACTGTCTATAAAACGTGAAATTTCGAGAGATGACGTATTTATTTATAATTAATTTCATCTGTAGAGAAATAAAATTGTAGAATTATCTATAAAACGAGAAATTAGAATTATCTATTGATTATAGATATATAGAAATTAGAACTATCTATAAAACGTGAAATTTCGAAAGATGACGTTTTTATTTATAATTAATTTCATCTATAGAAAAATAAAATTGTAGAATTATCTATAAAACGAGAAATTAGAATTATCTATTAATTATAGATATATAAAAATTAAAACTATCTATGAAACGTGAAATTTCGAGAGATGACGTATTTATTTATAATTAATTTCATCTGTAGAGAAATAAAATTGTAGAATTATCTACAAAACGAGAAATTAGAATTATCTATTGATTATAGATATATAGAAATTAGAACTGTCTATAAAACGTGAAATTTCGAGAGATGACGTATTTATTTATAATTAATTTCATCTGTAGAGAAATAAAATTGTAGAATTATCTATAAAACGAGAAATTAGAATTATCTATTGATTATAGATATATAGAAATTAGAACTATCTATAAAACGTGAAATTTCGAAAGATGACGTTTTTATTTATAATTAATTTCATCTATAGAAAAATAAAATTGTAAAATTATCTATAAAACGAGAAATTAGAATTATCTATTGATTATAGATATATAGAAATTAGAACTATCTATAAAACGTGAAATTTCGAAAGATGACGTTTTTATTTATAATTAATTTCATCTATAGAAAAATAAAATTGTAGAATTATCTATAAAACGAGAAATTAGAATTATCTATTGATTATAGATATATAGAAATTAGAACTGTCTATAAAACGTGAAATTCCGAGAGATGACGTATTTATTTATAATTAATTTCATCTGTAGACAAATAAAATTGTAGAATTATCTATAAAACGAGAAATTAGAATTATCTATTGATTATAGATATATAGAAATTAGAACTATCTATAAAACGTGAAATTTCGAAAGATGACGTTTTTATTTATAATTAATTTCATCTATAGAAAAATAAAATTGTAGAATTATCTATAAAACGAGAAATTAGAATTATCTATTGATTATAGATATATAGAAATTAGAACTATCTATAAAACGTGAAATTTCGAAAGATGACGTTTTTATTTATAATTAATTTCATCTATAGAAAAATAAAATTGTAGAATTATCTATAAAACGAGAAATTAGAATTATCTATTGATTATAGATATATAGAAATTAGAACTATCTATAAAACGTGAAATTTCGAAAGATGACGTATTTATTTATAATTAATTTCATCTATAGAAAAATAAAATTGTAGAATTATCTATAAAACGAGAAATTAGAATTATCTATTGATTATAGATATATAGAAATTAGAACTATCTATAAAACGTGAAATTTCGAAAGATGACGTATTTATTTATAATTAATTTCATCTATAGAAAAATAAAATTGTAGAATTATCTATAAAACGAGAAATTAGAATTATCTATTGATTATAGATATATAGAAATTAGAACTATCTATAAAACGTGAAATTTCGAAAGATGACGTATTTATTTATAATTAATTTCATCTATAGAAAAATAAAATTGTAGAATTATCTATAAAACGAGAAATTAGAATTATCTATTGATTATAGATATATAGAAATTAGAACTATCTATAAAACGTGAAATTTCGAAAGATGACGTATTTATTTATAATTAATTTCATCTGTAGACAAATAAAATTGTAGAATTATCTATAAAACGAGAAATTAGAATTATCTATTGATTATAGATATATAGAAATTAGAACTGTCTATAAAACGTGAAATTCCGAGAGATGACGTATTTATTTATAATTAATTTCATCTGTAGACAAATAAAATTGTAGAATTATCTATAAAACGAGAAATTAGAATTATCTATTGATTATAGATATATAGAAATTAGAACTGTCTATAAAACGTGAAATTTCGAGAGATGACGTATTTATTTATAATTAATTTCATCTGTAGAGAAATAAAATTGTAGAATTATCTATAAAACGAGAAATTAGAATTATCTATTAATTATAGATATATAGAAATTAGAACTATCTATAAAACGTGAAATTTCGAAAGATGACGTATTTATTTATAATTAATTTCATCTATAGAAAAATAAAATTGTAGAATTATCTATAAAACGAGAAATTAGAATTATCTATTAATTATAGATATATAGAAATTAGAACTATCTATAAAACGTGAAATTTCGAAAGATGACGTATTTATTTATAATTAATTTCATCTATAGAAAAATAAAATTGTAGAATTATCTATAAAACGAGAAATTAGAATTATCTATTAATTATAGATATATAGAAATTAGAACGATCTATAAAACGTGAAATTTCGAGAGATGACGTGTCAGAAGCACGTGTGTTGTACAACCGTTAACCCCGACCCTCACCATTCTTGCATTTTATCCTAAAAGCCACGTGTCTACATATTTATACAATATATCTGTAAATTATATCTAACAAAATTAAAATTTCTACATAGATACATTTATTTATTCTATTTTTTTATTTTTTCATTATCTTTATCATCAAAGTTCTAAAAATTACACTACTTTTAAAGTCACACTATGAGTCTATAAATAAACAATTTAAAACTTATTATTTTTTTACAACATTTAATTTAAGTTAAATTAGAAAGGAAAAAAAAAAGATCCATAATCAATATTATTAATATTACAATATAATAACAAATTTAAATATTCATTAGTTTTGACAAAAATATTTGTATTTGTTCATTTGAATTATTTCATAAATATGATAAACATTTTTTTTTTTACAACATTTGATTAAAATTAAACTAAAAACAAAATTGTTTTTTTTTTTCATTTTCGTTTGAATTATTTCATAAATATGATAAATATTTTTTTTTTACAACACTTAATTAAAATTAAACTAAAAACAAATTGTTTTTTTTTTTTAATTTTCGTTTGAATTATTTCATAAATATGATAAATATTTATTATTTGTGTAATAAATAAACAAATTAAATATCAGGCTCTTCTATAACGCTGGTAATATTTAAATGCTTAATGCGTTACATTTTCTGTGATAACGCATCACAAAAATAGCTATAGTGATGCGTAAATCCCTCAATCCTCGCGCCACGATAAATTGGCGCGCTTTTCTTATTTCTTATTTCTCTATACGTCTCTTTTTTTCACGATCTTTCGCGTTCACATCACGGTTTGTAATTTAATTGACGTCAACGACATACGCCCGTTCGTCATGCTCGTGCGCATGTGTCCGTTGCGATTTTATAATTTGTTTCACATATTTCACGTGAACCGCGAATGCGCGCGAATAGAATTCGCTTATTTGGCGCACGTGTCGCCGACAACGATAATTTTCTGCACAATCGTTTAAATAACTGTCAAAAAATATCTTAAAATTGTTACAAAATAATGCGCACTAATTAAAAAATGTTCGAGCCTCTCAATTAGAAAGAAATAAAAAATGATAAGTACAAAGAAACTTTAATCTAATTACCGTACATTGAGAAATTATCAACCAAAAAATGTCGGTAATACAGATAATTTATCTCTAGACATAAATTTCTGCCGATATCATTTTTTAAATCGCGAGAAAAAATTAAATAAAAATGGCATTTTCTTTAAAAATGAAAATGCCATTAAAAATCAATATATTTTTCTTATTACTTCTAAATTCATATAATTCAGAATTTTTTATTCTGAATTATATTATATATTATATTATAATTCATTTAATTCTGAATTATATGAATTATATTATATGAATTTAGAAGTAATAAGAAAAATATATTGATACAATATTCGAATAATTGAAGGAAATCAAATAATTACTCGTATAATGCATTTTTAATTTTTTACTAAATAAGCAAATCTCGTTTAATTAAACGAAATAATTAGTCGTATGATCTTTAAATTTTTACTAAATAAGCAAATCTCGTTTAATTAAACGAAATAATTACTCGTATGATGATCTTTAAATTTTTACTAAATAAGCAAATCTCGTTTAATTTTTTTTCCAGTGGCCGCAGGCGAAGGTCGAGTGTGGAAAACGGATTGGAGAAGCTGCAACGCTTGTTGCAGTCGGTGGCACGTGATTCGGAGTCGGTGAGCACAGAGGACAGCGACGAGGCGCTTTCTTCTTCTTGGGTAAGTTCAATTTCTCTTTTATTCAGAAATGTAACATCTTTTTTTAATTAAAAAAAAATTTTAACGAAAAAATATTTTTTTAAAAATTAAAACGAAAAATTTTTTTTTTTTTTTAATTAAAACAAAAAAATAATTTTTTTTAAAATCAAAACGAAAAAATAATTTTTTTAAACATCAAAACGAAAAAATATATTTTTTTTTTAAATTAAATGAAAAAATAATTTTTTTAAACATCAAAACGAAAAAATATTTTTTTTTTAAATCAAAACGAAAAAATAATTTTTTTAAAAATCAAAACGAAAAAATATTTTTTTTTTTAAATTAAAACGAAAATTTTTTTTTTTTTAAATCAAAACGAAATTTTTTTTTTTAAATCAAAATGAAAAAATAATTTTTTTAAAAATCAAAACGAAAAAATAATTTTTAAAAAAATTAAAACGAAAAATTATTTTTTTATAAATTAAAGCGAAAAAATAATTTTTTTTACATTAAAGAGAAAATAAAAACAAAAAATGAATTTTTTTTTAAATTAAAAAAAATCTCATTCATAAATTTCTAAAAATTCTGATAGTCATTGAATCAGCAATCAGTGAAGAAATTTATTGCGTAATTAGGAATTGCACAGTTCTGTCGATAATTATCTTTGATGTACATCTAACTTGAGGCGTATTTCCGGCACGTGCCGCACGAAAAATCCCCATCTCCTAGTGTACATTTAGTGGATGCAATCGACGTAACGTCAGAAAATATATCACTTACTATTGGCCAGCAAAATGTTTATAAATTAGTATCTAACTATCATGCTTCATTTACCGGCTTCCGTTGCCTTATCTCGACGAATTACACCAGCTGCTTTTTTTTATTTCGTCTCTTTGAAACGTTTTAATAAATCATTTCACTGAAATCGTTTGCCGAACTTTGCAATGTCGTACAAAGTCTTTTGCTGCAAGAAATTACAGCACTGGACGTGAACGTGACTTTGAAATAAATTCAAAAGCGTAGAAATAATTATGCAGCTGATTTGTAAGCTCACAAAAATTTTCAAAATTATTGTTATTCATTTTTTAATTATTATTCGAAAATTCTGCAATGTTTTAAAAATCGAGGTTAGAAATTATTTCGGTATTTATTATATTGCAATTATTATCATTCAATTAATGTTCAAAAATATATATATACATTTTTAGTAATTACTAGTAAATTAAAATTGTTATAAATTATACATGAATTTTTGAAATTCTAATTCATATTTTTTAAAATAATTAACTGTACCTTAAAAAAAATGCATATACATTTTTTAGTAATTACTAATAAATTTAAATTGTCATAAATTATACATGAATTTTTCAAATTCTAATCCATATATTTTGAAATAATTAACTGTAGCTTAAAAAAAATGTATATACATTTTTTAGTAATTACTAAAAAAAAATTAAATAATAATAAATAATAATAATAATAATAATAATTCAGAATTTAGAATTTTTTATTAAATTTATTTCTGAATTATATGAATTTAGAAGTAGTATTCATATAATTCAGAATTTTTTATTAAATTTATTTCTAAATTATATGAATTTAGAAGTAATAAGAAAAATATATTAATACAATGTTCGAATAATTGAAGGAAATCAAATAATTACTTCGGTATTCATTATATTGCAATTATTATCAATTAACGTTGAAAAATATATATATACATTTTTAGTAATTACTAGTAAATTAAAATTGTTATAAATTATACATGAATTTTTGAAATTCTAATCCATATTTTTTAAAATAATTACCTGTAGCTTAAAAAAATGTAGATTTTTTAGTAATTACTAATAAATTTAAATTGTCAGAAATTATACATGAATTTTTCAAATTCTAATCCATATATTTTGAAATAATTAACTGTAGCTTAAAAAAATTTATATACATTTTTTAGTAATCACTAAAAAAAAAAAAAAAAATTTAATAAATTACAGTTGTATTTTTTTTTTCTACTTAATTAAACTACAACTTAGCAGAACTTGGCAATTTCATTCATATCACTGAATGTATTAATTACGCAGTAAATTTTCTGTCATCACAAATTCAAAACTCAGTTGAACTTTATTTAACGTTATTCTTAATTATCTGCTTACAGAATGACGATGTGGAGGATCGACGAGCCCTTGAACTTACGGATTAATTAAAACAACATAGATCTGCAGGCTGGTCGTGAAAAATAAATCAGAAGAACAAGGATAATCATTTAACATAGAAGCAAAATAATGAAGAAAAAGAGAAAACGAAAAACTATCGTTAATAACTAAATTATGAAGAAGAAGAAGAAGAAGAAGAAGAGAAAGAAGACGAAGAAGAAGAAGAAGAAAATCTTCTGCCCTCAACGCCCCAACAGTATTAGCGGTCTTTCCGCCGTCCGATCTTAAGCCCTCCCATTTAATTGTATCTATAAGACAATTAGCAAACGTCAACTACTTCAGGGATGCGTATTGATGAAAATCCCAGTTAAAGCAAGTATCGAAAAGTCTCAACGAAGCTACATTGCATTTACTATAGCGAGAACTATTCACATTACGCTGTTACAGCTTTATTTATCAATTGTATTAGTACTAAGAGGGTTTAATTAACGTAAGAGTGTTAGGAGAGGTAAAATTTACCCGGTGAATATAAACAGGCGGTATTATAAAAAAAAAAGTAGGAAGAAGAAGAAGATTTAAAAAAAAAAACAAAACAAAAGAGATTTTGGAGAGTGGTTGGAAAAATTTTCGAAGAATTTTTCAAAATGCCGGTGTCCTCTCTGCTTGAGCATTAATCGATGCCAGGAGACTTAGTATTTTATTTTTCTCAGTGAACTACTGCACCTATTAATTTTTAGTTATTTATTTAATTTTTTTTTCTAGCACTAGTTATTTATTTAGATTTTTTTAGGTCAATTTTTGTCATTCAATTGTCGCTCTTTTTGTCGACCTCCGGTTTTCGGATAAATTTGTATGACAAATGCTGAGGCATTTACTATTTCGGATCATCGGTAATTGGACTTTTAAAAAAAGTACGGGCACAAAAAAAAATTGAATTTTTTTTAAGAAAAACAAATTGATCAATTTTTAACGAATGAAAAACAGTCATAAGTCTCTATAATTTTTAAACATTTATAGCGTGAATGATTGAATTTTATAAAAAAAATGTCGATATTTGAATTTTCCTTTTGCAGAATTTTTGGTCATAATTTTATAATAAATGTCAAGAAATTATATCCATTTAAATTTGAAATTAATAATATATCTTAATATCGAGGTAATAATTATTTTCAAATTTAAATTGTAAATAATTCTGAGCTCAGTGATTTCAATTTTTAAGCATTAATTTATAAACACTGCAAATTATTATTAATAATTAGTAATTATAAAATGAATCATGCTATTAATGTTGTTTTTGCAAAATAATAGGAGCTTAAAATTCGAAATTTATTTTTGTGCCAAAATCACATTCCGCGTTGGTTTTTTTTTTTTTTTTCGTTGTTGAAAAAAAAAAAGAGAAACTTAATCGATGTATCTGTCGCTATCTCGAATAAATTGTACAAGTAATTCCGTATATAAACTTGTAACGTCCTTGGCATGAAAATTGCTTTTATCGCGACGAATGCAATTTCGACGTTTTTCGTGTCGTTAAAAGGTCGCGCGCGTCTTCGACTTATCTCGCTAGGCAGCTTATTAATAAAATAACTGTCAAGATACCAATTAATGCGCGTAGTACGATTAGTACTATTGATTATTGTATTCGTCGATCAGCGCTATAAAATAACGAGCTATTTCGTGTCATAATTATTTTCTATCCTCAAAAGTATTGGTACATAATTTCCTTTATTTATTAAGTAGTATCTCAATTATAAGTAGGTAAATTAATTTTAAACGGAGTTCCTCGCAAAGCAAGAAAATTGTATTCATATCATATCTCATTGCGTATCATTTTTTTATTTCCGTAATTCATTTCAATATTTATTTATCATTTTTCATACACATTTATTTATTACTAATTAACAATTGACATTCAAAAATTTCGTGGCCGACTTAACATTTTATTCACTGTATTTTCGTTTTTAAGACAATCATTAATTTATTATTTTATTTATTTGATCGAAAGATCATTTTTTTTTTGAGTCTAGTAATTTTTTTTGTAATAATTTATATTTTATGCACTGTATTTCTTTTTTTTTTCGTCGCACTTGTGTGTACTTTTTATTTTAGGACAATCATTAATTTATTAGCTAATTTATTTCACCGACGACGAGCTAAAAACGCTCGTTGAACGGAAGATCATTTTTTTGGAGGCTGGTGATTTTTTGAAAAAATACTAGAATCTGAGGAAATGATCGACTATATCGGCACAGGTTTTCCGCAGTTTCCCTGTGCCCTCGTGCGAATGCGATACAGTATGTGGGACATAAGTCGGCTGCGGACGAATAAAAGGGAAAGGGTTAGAGGAAAAAAACGTTGTGCGAAATTAAGAAAAAGTGAAAGGGACGGTTATGTGTATTTATTTTTTAAACTTATAAACGTGTAAATGACGTGCGTGTGCAATAAAAAAATATTCCAAATTGGACTTGAAACGAATTATTATTTATTTATTATTTAAGCGTGAAAATCCCAAGAATTCCTTAAATCATAATTTTGATGGAAAAGTATTCGAAAAAAATATTATTTTTTATAAATCGGTTAATTATATAGTGAGAAAATAATAGTTTCAACTTTTTGAATTGAGTGATACAAAAACAATATAATAATCAACGAAATTGGAGGCACTAAAACTTTGATTATGAATATTAATAATTCTAAAGAGTTGCTTGTTTTCTATTAATTGAATTTAAAAAAAATTATTATTCGATTAAAAAAAAAAATTCATACGTATACAAAAAAGTTCGTTTTTTTGTATACGTATGAATTTTTACAGATTTTTAAATTCTCTTTGAATTTTGTGTTTTTTTTTCACATATTTTTTCCATATAAAAAAGAAAAGAATTCAATGTGAATTTAAAAATCTGAAAAAATTCATATGTATTCAGAAAAACGAACGAATCATTTACATAAAAAAAAATTTGGGTTTCTGGGAGATTTGTTACACAATATTTTTTCCATCAATTTGTTAATAACATTTTAGAATTACTATTATTAAAAATTAATCTTTTCAGTACCTTTAATGTGGATGAAATTTTTAAGTATTTCAAATCATCGAGAAGTGTTTCCAATTCCCTCTCATTTTTCTCGAAATTATGCGAAATTAATACCAGGCGCAAAGACTACCTTAAAGTTTTAAGTAAAAAGGTTTGAAAATTTTTAATGTGCATCGAAATTTTTCAGATTTTTATACCATCGAGAAGTGTTTTCAATTCCCTCTCATTTTTCTCGAAATTATGCGAAATACCAGGCGCAAAGACTACCTTAAAGTTTTAAGTAAAAAGGTTTGAAAATTCTTAATGTGCATCGAAATTTTTCAGATTTTTATACCATCGAGACGTGTTTACAATTCCCTCTCATTTTTCTCGAAATTATGCGAAATACCACGCGCAAAGACTACCTTAAAGTTTTAAGTAAAAATGTTTGAAAATTTTTAATGTGCATCGAAATCTTTCAGACTTTTATACCATCGAGAAGTGTTTTCAATTCCCTCTCAGTTTTCTCGAAATTATGCGAAATTAATACCAGGCGCAAAGACTACCTTAAAGTTTTAAGTAAAAAGGTTTGAAAATTCTTAATGTGCATCGAAATTTTTCAGATTTTTATATCATCGAGACGTGTTTTCAATTCCCTCTCATTTTTCTCGAAATTATGCGAAATACCACGCGCAAAGACTACCTTAAAGTTTTAAGTAAAAATGTTTGAAAATTTTTAATGTGCATCGAAATTTTTCAGACTTTTATACCATCGAGAAGTGTTTGCAATTTCCTCTCATTTCTCTCGAAATTACGCGAAATTAAGGTAGTTCTGTCGGTACGCCGGAGTCATAAATCTCAGAGTCTATATAACATTAAAAAATAATCATACGCATCACTTTGACTGCCTCAATAATAACATCAAAAATAATCGTGAATCCTTCGAAATTGTCGTGATCAAATTAAAACGATTATTTGTAAATAGTTGATATGTTTAGTGCGGATTTGACTTCATTTTTACGATAATTAGGTTAGGAAACGTCATTTGGCCCGGTATCGTGCACTTTGACCTTGGTTCAATTAAACATTATTCCGGAGACTTCACCTTTTTTCATGATGCATCAAGTCCTGAATGATTTGTGAATCCGTAGTACTTTTTATTTTTTCTCTATCTTTGATCTAAGTATGTTAATTTTCGATTTAAAGATCAATTTTTCCAGCCCTCCCGTGAGCACCATGTAAAAAGATCGATTTTCAAGTTTTAATTGTTCATTCAAATACTCGGTAAAAGCCTTCAAGATTTTGTGCAAGTAAAATTGAATAGCTAAATTACAACATGTCAAAAATTCATGCATATGAGTTTGGATTGCCTTCGCGGTAGAACTACCTTAATGACCAGGCGCAAAGCTACCTTCAAGTTTTAAGTAAAAACGTTTGAAAATTCCCGCCAATTGCTGCAAGAATAGCGGTTGAAAAATTTGCCTTGTGAGGGCGCCACCAATCGACAGCAGCGGTGGCGCCGCCTCGCGTCTTTCAGCCGCAACATTTCGTCCAATCACGTGAAAGGAACGCCTAATTCAAATTCAAACGGTTATTTTGTTTGTCGCGCGACAGTTGACGAGTTGATGTCAGCGGAGAGCAACGAGCTGAGCACACTAATGCAGTTTCGGCCGGCATACGAGAATAAAAAGCGAGAGGGGAAGTATGTCGCCTCTGAAAACCGCAAATAGTTCTATCGAGTGATAAAACGAAGCAACAGTGTTTTTGTTCATTAACTTCCCGACAAGTCGGAACAGCGGTTTTTAATTCTACATTAAATCGCCAAAATGTCCGACAGTATTAAAGTGGCTATAAAAGTGAGACCGTTGATAAAACGCGAAATTGACGAAAAACTGCCAATACAATGGACGGTACAAGGAAATTCGATAACGCCAGTGGATCCGGAGCTAAGAAAACGCGGCGACGGTGTTTTTTCCTTCGGTAAATATGACTTTTGCTTTTATCCCAAAAATCTCCAAAAAAATGTCAACCTGTTTTCACGATTTCGGCGTCTTGAATGTGGAAATTTAATCTACGTTGTTTATCACGAAATGCGAGTTATTTATGGAAAAAATGAGACGTTTTTTAGTCGTCTTCGAGGATATTCTGAAAAGTGACCTCAAGACGCAAGAAGAACGAACATATTTTAACCTCATTTGTTGGTGTGAAATTTGAGAGACGCTGGAGCTTTTTGAGACGCGCTGTGTTGTTTCAGATCATATATTCGACATGTCGCAGACCAACAACGATTTGTTTAATACAATGGCCAAACCCATAATCGATGCCGCTATCAACGGCTTCAATGGAACTATCTTTGCGTATGGACAAACCAGCTCTGGTAAAACATACTCAATGATGGGCAATGATGAAAGTCCTGGAGTAATTCCTCTGGCCATCAATTATATATTTGACACCATTGACAATACTTATTGCAGAGAATTTTTACTCAGGTGCGTTATTTTATATTATAGAAATAGTCACTTAGTTTTGAATAAAAATGTTGGTATTTGTTTGAGCATAATAAATTATTTAAGTTTTGGTAGTTTGTTAGCAGACAATCCACTGAATTTACCTTAATAATATTAATGATAATATTTATTTCAAATTTGCAACATAAATACATTTTATTTGATTTAATAGAAGTTTACTTTTTCTATTAAATTTTTGTATTTATTTACATTGTGTATAATATTTTCTGTTTTGTTTTTCATGAAAAAGTTGATACAAATTTTTCATTAATTTACAAGTTATTAGAATTTTTGTACTTTGATCAGAAAATCATAGGAATTTATCAATTATAGAAATCTTTGCACTTTTTCTATTAAATTTTTGTATTTATTTACATTGTGTATAATATTCTCTGTTTTATTTTTCATGGAAATGTTGAGACAAATTTTTCATTAATTTTACAAGTTATTAGAATTTTTGTACTTTGATCAGAAAATCATAGGAATTTGGCAAGTCCAGAAATCTGCACTTTTTCTATAAAATTTTTGTATTTATTTACATTGTGTATAATATTATCTGTTTTGTTTTTCATGAAAAAGTTGATACAAATTTTTCATGAATTTACAAGTTATTAGAATTTTTGTACTTTGATCAGAAAATCATAGGAATTTGTCAATTCCAGAAATCATTGCACTTTTTCTATAAAATTTCTATATTTATTTACATTGTGTATAATAATTTCTGTTTTGTTTTTCATGGAAATGTTGATACAAATTTTTCATTAATTTTACAAGTTATTAGAATTTTTGTACTTTGATCAGAAAATCATAGGAATTTGTATGAATAATAATAATATATTGTAGCTGTATTTCACCATTAACATTCAATTTTTATCTAGAAAGTCTAGAATTTGGGGCTTTGAGTAGGAAAGAAATTAATTGTAGACTTTTATGATGTAAAAACATAATTTAATTAGGAAATTAAATAATGTGCACTAAGAAATTTCAGATAAATTGTATCTCATCAGATTTACAGATATTATTTCGCGTGCATATAATAATAATTATTATTATTATTAAAGAAATCGTCGCGAAATCGAGAAATTCGCTATACTCGAGACGCAATCAATTATTATAGCGCGATTATTATTATTATTATTATTATATGCACGCGAAATAATATCTGTAAATCTGATGATAATAATAATAATAATAATAATTATATATAATAATAATTATTATTATTATTATCACTATTATTATTAAAATAATAATAATAATAATCGCGCTATACTAATTGATTGCGTCTCGAGTATAGCGAATTTCTCGATTTCGCGACGATTTCTTTTGTATTGATTTCGGGCAATGCGCTATAGATAATGAACGTCCGGTTAGGACGTCGCAAGGCCGACGTAGTCCGGATCAAGTTTACTTCCGGTCTTTGTCGTTCGCCAGTGACTTACGCACTTGCTCGCGCAATTTCTGTTGTTCGATTGCGCACTTGTCTTGGAATTCATTGTTAAAAATATTTAGTGTAATTCCGCATTATTCCATAAACTGTTTTTTGAAATTTGATATGCAAGTCAGATGTAAAATTACAATACATTGTACTAAATCCTATGAAAATTAGGAAATTTATTATATATAAATTAAACGCAATTTATTTATTTATCCATTTATTGTTTTTTTAGATGCCTAATAATTCAATAATTGCGTGATTGAATAATTTATGATACTTGTAAAAATTTAACAACTATATCATAAAATAATAATTACATATTTAGGAATATATAATTATTATTAATAAATTTGCAATTTTTGTGGTAAAGTCACAAAAACAGGTCTTATAGCTTTAAATATCATATTTTTTCTGCAGGGTATCTTATATAGAAATTTACAACGAACGTGTAAACGATCTACTTGACAAAAATCGAACGGACTTAAAGATAAAAGAAGATGCCAAAACTAAGCAAGTACTTGTCGATTGTTGTAAAGAAGATGTGTGCAATACGCCTGAAAAGGTGTTGGAAGCTATGAAGACAGGTGATCGGAATCGTAGAACGGGTGAGACAAATATGAATGAAAGAAGCAGCAGAAGTCACACGATATTTCGAATAGTAAGCGTTCCAAAAAAATATTAAAAAAGAATTCTAAAACACCAAGTTAAAAAAACAGAGTTACCATTATTAATTTATTTAACAGACCATCGAAAGTCGTGAGTCAAATGCAGCCGATGGCGCAGCTGTTCAGGTATCGCAATTAAATCTCGTAGATCTTGCGGGATCTGAAAGAGTGAGACAAACAGGCGCGGCCGGCGAAAGATTCAACGAAGGAAGGCACATTAATTTGTCGTTAACATCTTTGGGTTTAGTTATAATGCAACTAAGCGAGTGCCAAGAAAATCCGCAAAAGTTCATCAACTTTCGTGACAGCAAATTAACGAGAATTTTGCAGGCTTCTCTCGGCGGAAATGCCAAGACTGCAATTATCTGTGCAATTACACCTGCAGCTCTTGAGGAAACGCAGTGCACGTTAGCGTGAGTGGACATTTTTTTTCTCATATTTAAGATGAGGATAACGAAGGATGCAAAAGGAAATAAGGCTGCAAAGTTGAACTTTGCACATTGTTTCCTCATTAATTTTCATCTTTTGCAACGCCGTCTCTATGAGGAAGTTTCTTTATTTTATTTTTGGCTTCCTCATAGAGGAAGCTTTGCGAAAAATGAAAATTATTGACGAAGCAATGTGCAAAGTTCAACTTTGCATCCTTATTTTAAATACAAATTAAAGAATTACGAAAACAAAAATTTTCATAAATTGAAAATTCTATAAAATCTAAACCGCTTTATGTATTTCGCTTAAATTCAATGCCGATCGTCATTTTTCATTGCTTTATTCGTCAAAAACTGTTTAAGCTCATTATCTAAAAAATTGTGGCAGCTAGAGAACATAACAAGAATTTTTGAAAAATTCAATGTCTTATAAAATCTGAACCACTTTACCAATCTTCACCAAATTCGATATCCACTACAACTGGATGTTAATTTTACCTTGCAAAAGATTTGAGCAGGTTTGGTCGAACTTAACTTGAATAAGAACGAAAACAAAATTTTTTCGAAAATTCAAAATTTTGTAAAATCTAAACCGCTTTATGGATTTCGCTCAAATTCAATACCGACCTTCATTTTTCATTTCTCTATTTGTCCAGAACTATTTAGCTCATTAGCTGAAAAATTGCGGAAGCTAGAGAACATACAGACATTTTTCGAAAAATTGAAAGGCTCATAAAATTTGAATTTCTTTTTAATTTTTTTCGAAAATGTATACATAGGAAGGGGCGTTGTTTCTCCACCAGCGTGCCAAATTTCAGCTTGATTGTTAAAGCCGTTTTTGAGATACAGCGGTTTGAATATTTGAATAAAAAAAATATCGATATTTGAATTTTCCCTTTGGAAAATTTTTGGTCATAATTTTATAATAAATGTCAAGAAATTATATCCATTTAAATTTGAAATTAATTATATTTCTTAATGTCGAGGTAATAATTATTTTCAAATTTAAATGCAAATAATTCTGAGCTCTGTGGTTTCAATTTTTAAACATTAATTCATAAACACTGCAAATTATTATTAATAAATGGTAATTATAAAATGAATCATGCCATTAATGTTGTTTTTGCAAAATAATAGGAGCTTAAAATTAGAAATTTATTTTTGTGCCAAAAACACATTAAAATTTTGTTTTTACGACAACAAAATAGTAATTTAAAAATAGTTTTTACGAAAACTGCCTTTGTTCTCTCCGATTAAGAAAATAATATGATTAAATTGCAAGTTAAAAAGGTATATGTTTAGTTATACATTTATAAGAAAAAGATTTAAATTTCTTCGTTCAAGCGTTATATTTAGTACTAAAAGGTTAAGATTTAACAACTTTATAATAGGTTTGTACCTGAATACAATAAACACTACTACTAGTTTTTACGAAAACAAAATAGTCATTAAAAAATAGTCATTTTGCTTCCTCTATGTCGATGCAAAATGACTATTTTTTAATGGATTTCTAACTGCAAGTTTAAATTCACATTTAAACATAAATAAAGATTAAATTCCCATTTAAACATGAATAAAGTTTCAAATATTACATTAAAATTTTAAATAAAAACTTTCATATTATTATTTAATCGTCTTTATCAGGTTTGCCTCGAGAGCAAAGCGAATTAAGAATAAGCCTCAAGTAAACGAAGTGCTATCAGACGAAGCTCTTCTTAAACGTTACCGGAAGCAAATGGCGAAGCTAAATGCAGAATTGGAGGTTTGTATTCAAGAAATACAATAACAAGAAATAACTAGTAAATGAAAAATGTGAATGTTACGATTTTTTTTTCTTCTCTACATTATTAATAATTACCGTAGAGGTTGAAAAGCACCGACGTTGAGAAAATGGAATCGGAGTTGATGGAAAAAGAACGCTCGAACCAGTTATTAACGGAACGTCTCGAACTACTTAAGAAATCAATCGTTTGCGGTAACAGCTCGTCTGAATCGGAATCGTTTAAAAACAAAGCTAAACGACGACGAACATGGGGAGGTTCCAGAACGTTGTCATCAAAATCATCGCCAGGCTATAATATTGTAGGACTACCGACGATCAAAGAGCTAGAAAAAACTCCGGAGAAAGTGAAGAAAAAAGAAAAAATTAAAAAACGACAAAGTATTTTTCAGACGATCGACTTCCACAATCAAAGTAAGCGGAAAAAATTTAATTACTTTTACTTAACTCACAAAAAGAGCTACAAAACTATGGGGAAAATGGAAGAACACGGTTCTATATTTATTTATTAATATATTAAATATAAGTCTCTATTTTTTAATGAAAATTCCGAATTATTAAAAAAAAATTTATATTTTGATATAAAAGACGTAGATTATTGCTGCAAAATAATAACTATTATGCTCATCATACGGTGAATGTTTATTAAATTAAATAAATTTAAGTATTAAATATAAGTCTCCATTTTTTAATGAAAATTCCTAATTATTTAAAAAATGTTATATTTTGATATATAAGACGTAGATTATTGCTGCAAAATAATAACTATTATGCTCATTTTACGATGAATGTTTATTAAATGAAATAATAGTGATTTACAACGCTGATTATAAATAACGTTAATTTATTTATTTACTTCTTAATTACTACTTTTTTTTTTTTTTCTAAGCTTTTCAGACGGAATTTACGGACTTTGAGCTCGAACTTATTGAGAGCGAAAGAGCTCGTAATGAAAGTGATCGTTACTCCGACTGCAGTAGCATCGTTGATGACGAATTGTTCGTCACTAGACGTCCGCAATCTCTTGGCAATCGACGGAATGTTAAGTTTCAGGACGATGTCTCCGTTTTCAGCGGAAGCTTTGGAAGTTTAGAGGCAACGCGACAATCAAAAACACCGGAACCTCCCGAATGTGAAGATGCAATTGTTCAGGCGTAAGTTTTAATTATAATTCTACAAATTGTGCCGAAATTTTACAAAATAAAATCAACGCCGCAAGATTTATTTTCGACATTATTAGGGTAATTTAGTATTACTCTTTTTACAAATCTTTGCTTAAATCTATACTTTATGATTAAAAATATATTCTCGTAAATACTGGAAACGAAAATTACTCGCGCTCGAATTTTTTTTTTTTTTTTAATCAGAATGTATTATTTATATTTGCTGTCTTTTTATTTTTAAATAAGACTGAATTCGTTTACATGTATTATTGTATCTGTAAATAGCCAGAATACTTGGATATTTTAAGATTCTTAATGTAATTTCGGGACATGGATTTTTTCATTAATTTTCATATTTTTATAATTTTGACAATTTTTTTCCCATTATTATGCCACGAGTCACCGGTGACTCTTCAAACAAATTAAGTATCAAATATTCGTTAAACTATGGAAAATTAACTAAAACTGTAATCAAAATACAAAAATATTTAGATTACTGTTATGATATTTTGGATATTTTATGATTCTTAACGTAATTTCGGGATATGAATTTTTTTATTAATTTGAGTATTTTTATAATTTCGACAAATTTTTTTCCCATTACTCAGCCACGAGTCACCGGTGACTCTTGAAAAAATTAAGTATCAAATATTCGTTAAACTATGGAAAATTTACTAAAATCTGCAATCAAAATACAAAAATATTTAGATTACTGTTATGATATTTTGGATATTTTAAGATTCTTAACGTAATTTTGGGATATGGATTTTTTAAATTAATTTTCATATTTTTATAATTTCGACAATTTTTTTCCCATTACTCAACCACGAGTCACCGGTGACTCTTGAAAAAAATTAGGTATCAAATATTCGTTAAACTATGGAAAATTAACTAAAACTGTAATCAAAATACAAAAATATTTAGATTACTGTTATGATATTTTGGATATTTTAAGCTTGTTAACGTAATTTCGGGATATGAATTTTTTTATTAATTTGAGTATTTTTATAATTTCGACAAATTTTTTTCCCATTACTCAGCCACGAGTCACCGGTGACTCTTGAAAAAATTAAGTATCAAATATTCGTTAAACTATGGAAAATTAACTAAAACTGTAATCAAAATACAAAAATATTTAGATTACTGTTATGATATTTTGGATATTTTATGATTCTTAACGTAATTTCGGGATATGGATTTTTAAAATTAATTTTCATATTTTTATAATTTCGACATTTTTTCTCCCATTACTCAGCCACGAGTCACCGGTGACTCTTGAAAAAAATTAACTATCAAATATTCGTTAAACTATGGAAAATTAACTAAAACTGTAATCAAAATACAAAAATATTTAGATTACTGTTTGTTATGATATTTTGGATATTTTGAGATTCTTAACGTAATTTTGGGATATGAATTTTTTTAAATTAATTTTCATATTTTTATAATTTCGACAATTTTTTTCCCATTACTATGCCACGAGTCACCGGTGACTCGTGAAAAAAGTTAACTATCAAATATTCGTTAAACTATGGAAAATTAACTAAAACTGTAATCAAAATACAAAAATATTTAGATTACTGTTATGATATTTTGGATATTTTATGATTCTTAACGTAATTTCGGGATATGAATTTTTTTCATTAATTTTCATATTTTTATAATTTCGACAAGTTTTTTCGCATTACTATGCCACGAGTCACCGGTGTCTCTTGAAAAAAATTACGTATCAAATATTCGTTAAACTATGGAAAATTAACTAAAACTGTAATCAAAATACAAAAATATTTAGATTACTGTTATGATATTTTGGATATTTTAAGCTTCTTAACGTAATTTCGGGATATGAATTTTTTTATTAATTTGAATATTTTTATAATTTCGACAAATTTTTTTCCCATTACTCAGCCACGAGTCACCGGTGACTCTTGAAACAAATTAAGTATCAAATATTCGTTAAACTATGGAAAATTAACTAAAACTGTAATCAAAATACAAAAATATTTAGATTACTGTTTGTTATGATATTTTGGATATTTTAAGATTCTTAACGTAATTTCGGGATATGAATTTTTTTCATTAATTTTCATATTTTTATAATTTCGACAAGTTTTTTCGCATTACTATGCCACGAGTCACCGGTGTCTCTTGAAAAAAATTACGTATCAAATATTCGTTAAACTATGGAAAATTAACTAAAACTGTAATCAAAATACAAAAATATTTAGATTACTGTTATGATATTTTGGATATTTTAAGATTCTTAACGTAATTTCGGAATATGAATTTTTTAAATTAATTTTCATATTTTTATAATTTCGACAATTTTTTCCCATTACTATGCCACGAGTCACCGGTGACTCTTGAAAAAAATTAGGTATCAAATATTCGTTAAACTATGATAAATGAATTAAAAATGCACTTAAAATACAAAAATATTTAGATTATTTTCTGTTGTGAAAATCGATTCGTAATTGAGTAAAAAATCGTGTTGTTTTTTTTTCTCTCCACGGTAATGAAATTTCGAGTGACGGTCAAAAGTCTTAAAGCAGTGATAAGATAAAAATCTTGACAGAAATGTAACGAGCGATCGCAGGTGTCGCTTAACGTCACCTATTAACGAATTTATTTGGCTTGCAGTGAATTGCCGTCTCCCGGTACGCCGAAGCCTTTGCTTCGAAACAGAGTTGCCTTTCTCATGGAGCAGTACAATGTTCTTCGTAAAGACCATTCGTATCTCGAGGAATTTGCCAAATTGGAAAAGCAGATGTTTGTAGACGACGCCGTGAAGGTAGCAATGGTAATGAAAATTAATCAAAATTCCTGCCAAACTTGAACTTCCAAAATTTGACACAATAATAACGCTTTTTTCTCGACAGGCTGAGCACGAGAAAATTTTGGCAGCCAGCGAACAAAAATTTCGAGAACTCAACGAAAAATATACGAAGCTCGAGGTACGATACAATTTTATTTTACTCTAATCATGTTTATTCATTCTTTTTTTATCGCTTCATATTATGTCATTCGGCTTTTTTTTGCGTGTTATCAAATAATTTATTCGTCAGAGTTTTTTTTTTTTAGAGGATTTTAGGCGAGTTAAAAACCAATTTTTACCAAATTCTTGTTTTGAAATATAAATTAGATTTTTTCGTAATATAATAATATGATATAATAATTTGATAGTATAATATTAATAGAATTTTATTTATAGTCTGAGAAAAAATTCAACGGAGTAAATAACTGAAAATCAATTAACTCTTTTTATATAAATTAAAAAATATGTTAGTAAATACTCATAATATTGTATTTCTGAAAGACTCGGAATGTTGTTTTTTTTTTGTCGGCAAAAATAATGTTTAATGTAAACAAAAAATTTGTACTCGTATTGCCGAAAGTTTCCGTATTTTGCTGATTCAACAATTGTTTAAACGCAGAGTCATTCATCGGCGTCGGACAAACGTCTGGCTGAGCTCGAGCAGCAGCTGGCAGAGTCATCGAATTCGTTTAAAGCCCTGAAACGTGAGAATCAAGATTTAATTGACGCGCTAAACAAGACGAAAAAAGAGACGTCGATCGTTGAGTCGCAGACAACAAACAACGAGAAAGAAACTAGCAGTATTTTTGCGAATGCGAGTTACTTCGAAGATATGGACGTTTCGGACGTACCGAGCGAATCGATGTTGATAAACGATACCCAAGACAACAGCCTTGGAAATTTAACAATAAGCAAACTCGACGAATCGAAGAAATCGAAAGAACTCTCAAATGCTGCGTACAGCGAATTTATGAAGCAAATCGGTGAAAAAAGCAGCGACGAGCTTGTCACTGTAATGCAGGAACTTATAAACTCAAAACTTTCACTCGAAGAGGACAATAACAATCTTCAGTCTATGCTTCAACGTAAAGCTCGAGAAGCGGATGATATTAAAAATGATATTCGTGAATTAAAGTCCGGAATTGAAAAATTACAGGAAACTATTCATTTACTTACCGCTGAAAATACTGAATTAACCAGCAAACTTTCGGCTGAAAAAGAACACGCCAAAGAAGCTCAGCAAAATTTGCAGGTAAGAATAATTTGTTTGTGCATTTTATTCATCGAAAAATTATGAATTCATGAAAAATTATTCTGGAAGTAAATGAATAATAAAATTTTCTTTTAAATGTCCATAGAGCATTAATTACGAATCTGTAGTTACTACAAAATAAATGATATGAAAAACCGGTATAAATATTTATTATCGCTAAACAAATGGAAAAATAATTTTTTTTCTGCTGATTTTAGAGACTAAATTTAAATAACTAATAAAATTGAAAGAAAAATCGATTCTGCTGATTTAAGCTACTAATTTTTTTTTTTTGATAATAGATAAAATAGCTCATAATATTTAGTATAAATTAAACAAAATCTATAATTAAAATTATGTCGAAAATCGCTATTTTAATAAAAATGGCTGAAAAATTCAAATTTTTTTTTCTCTTTGGTTTTAGACCACCACAGCAGAATTAAATTTGACTATCGACGC
The DNA here is from genome assembly GCA_963970395.1 of Ephialtes manifestator. Lineage (NCBI taxonomy): Eukaryota > Metazoa > Arthropoda > Insecta > Hymenoptera > Ichneumonidae > Ephialtes > Ephialtes manifestator. Next base: position 30,820,133 of record OZ019975.1, on the reverse strand, counting down.
GATAACGCAAGAAAAAACTGTATTAGCGACTCGAGTAAACGATTTGAAGGAGCAATTACGAACCTGCAGCAAAAATATTCCACCAAACGTCGAGGAAATGCGAAAGGTAATCCAAAAATGCCAGGAAACTATAGCATCATTAACAGCCGAGAACGAAGAGTTATCTTCAAACCTTATGAACAAAATAGAGGAATTGGATCGAGTAAAAGACGCGAAAGCTCCGCCGGGCGAACACGAATGTGCCTATCGCGAGCTTTCGATAAATCTCTCCGACAGAAACAAACTTTTAGAGGTAGAAAATATCGAATTATCCAACAGTCTCATGGAAAAAATCGAAGAATACGACAGCGTGAAGGAAAAACTCGATAAAATAAAGTTGAAAACATCTTTGATCGCAAAGCCAACGGAATCCGCGAAGCTCATCGAAATTTCCGAAAACTTCGAATCTGATGAGAATTTGAAAAATAACAAATCGCCGAGTCAAACTGTCGACGATCTTTTGCGATTGTCGATCGGCGCCGATACTTCTATTCGTCAGAGCCTCGAAAAATCGCACAAAAATGGCCGCGCACTTGCGTTACCATTAATTTCAACCAATGGCACAATTTTTAAAGACAACGAACAGAAAAGTACGAAAGAAATTGATGATATTGCGCAAATTTCACTCGTCACTCCTTGGGAAAGTAACAAAAATGAACAAGAGAACGATCAGAATGTCGAAGCGTGGAAAATCAAAGCAGAAATGCTGCAGGAACAAGTTAAACAGCTCAATATTTTGAATAGCAAACTCAGCGACTTGAAGATCACTTCCTGCACCGAATGCGCTCATCTCGCTGAGCTAAACGAGAACAGAAAATCCCTGAAACTCGAGGCTAAGGCGCTGAATCGAAAACTCCGCGAATTGCAGGAAAAATTCGATCAGGAATGCGCAGATTCTGCATTATTGAGGACGAAAGCTAGCGAGGATCTTAATTTAAGCGTCTGCGATCTTACGATGAACGGAAGCATGATGCTTGAAGGCAATCTTAATATTTCTTTCGTCGAGGAAAAGGTCCAAGCTTTGCATCAGGAACTCGAGGCACTTAGAGACAAACACGACAAACTTTCCGATCTTTACAAAGAAAAATGCGACGAAATTGATAAATTGCATGACGCGTGTTCGAGGGAAACTACGCCAACACCGACGTCCACCGATTCACCGAGAATCAAACGTAGCGACGGTAAACTCGATCGGATTCAGACGGATATGGAAAAATTACGAAATGACTTCAGGGTCTTTAAGAAAAATATTGCAAGCATTAGCGCTGCACTGCAAAAATTCGCCAGTGAAAAAGCAATTATGCAGGCTGAGATCGAGACTCTGAGAGCCGAAAAAGCTTCCAATTTTACGGTGACTCCAGATTTTAAAAAAGCGGAGGAAAGAATCGCGTTTTTGGAAAATAAAGTCGCAACACTTGGCAAAGAGATTGAAAATTCGAATATCGTCGTGCAGCAACTGGAAAATGCGAAAATTTCTTTGGAGGCTGAAGTAGAATCTCTGAAATCGGAGAAAGTGACTTTAGAACAAAACGTCGCTTTTTCTTCATCGTCATCTTCGGCTTCTGATCAAGAAAGGATCGAAACTTTGGAAAATCATGTTACACGACTTTGCGAAGAAATTAATAGCTCGAATGCTTTAAAACGACAGTTAGAAGACACAAAAGCCTCGCTCGCGGCTCAAGTTCAATTATTGCAGGCCGAAAAAGCGATATTCGTTGATGGAACTTCGGAAAATGAAGATGCTAAGGCAGAAAAGATAAAATTCTTGGAAAGTCAAGTAGCGCTTCTTGGCGAAGAAATTAGCAAAGCAAATGCAGAGAAAGAGGAAATAGTGAGTGCAAAATCTTCTTTGGAAGCTGAGGTTGAATCTCTCAAAGCCGAAAAAGCTTCCATGGAAGAAAAGATGGAAAACACCGAAGATATTGCGAAGGAAGAAAAAATCACATTTTTGGAAACTCAAGTTGCACTTCTTGGCGAAGAAATTAGCAAAGCGAATGCAGAAAAAGAAGAACTAGTGAGTGCAAAATCTTCTCTGGAATCTGAGGTTGAATCCCTCAAAGCCGAAAAAGCTTCTATGGAAGATAAGATCGAAACGACCGAAGATATTGCGAAGGAAGAAAAGATCAAATTTTTGGAAAATCTTGTCGCGCTTCTTGGCGAAGAAATTAGCAAAGCGAATGCAGATAAAGAAGAACTAGTGAGGGCAAAATCTTCTCTGGAAATTGAGGTTGAATCCCTCAAAGCCGAAAAAGTTTCTATGGAAAGAAATTTCGAAAACACTGTGGAAATTACAAAAGAAAAGATTAAATTTTTGGAAAGTCAAGTAGCGCTTCTTGGCGAAGAAATTAGCAAAGCAAATGCAGAGAAAGAGGAAATAGTGAGTGTAAAATCTTCTTTGGAAGCTGAGGTTGAATCCCTCAAAGCCGAAAAAGTTTCTATGGAAGAAAAGTTCGAAAACACCGAATATATCGCGAAGGAAGAAAAGATCAAATTTTTGGAAAATCAAGTAGCGCTTCTTGGCGAAGAAATTAGAAAAGCAAATGCAGATTATGAGGAAATAGTCAGTGCAAAATCTTCTCTCGAAGCTGAGGTTGAATCCCTCAAAGCCGAAAAAATTTCTATGGAAGAAAAGTTCGAAAACACCGAAGATATCGCGAAGGAAGAAAAGATCAAATTTTTGGAAACTCAAGTTGCGCTTCTTGGCGAAGAAATTATCAAAGCAAATGCAGAGAAAGAGGAAATAGTGAGTGCAAAATCTTCTCTGGAAGCTGAGGTTGAATCCCTCAAAGCCGAAAAAGCTTCTATGGAAGAAATGATAAAAAACAGCGAAGACATCGAGACGGAAGAAAAGATACAATTCTTGAAAATCGAAGTTGGGCGTCTCACCGAAGAAATTACAAGTTCAAACGCACTTAAAAAAGAACTGGAGAGCGTTAAATCTTCCCTAGAATCCGAAGTTGAATTCCTTAAAGTCGAAAAGTCTCACGAGAAAAATTCTACAGAAGCCAAAGAAATTTCGATGGTAGAAAAAATGGAGCATTTGAAAAACGAAGTTGCGCATCTCAAGACGCACAACGCCAAGTTATTCAATGAGAAAAACGATAAATCTTCAATAGAGACTGAGGAGGAATATTTCGCAGCTGAGAAAGCGTCTTTCGAAAAGTCTATCGGACTCGCGGATGATTCGATGACTCGAGAAACGATGAAATATTTGGAAAATGAAGTCTCGCGTCTCAGCGAAGAAATAAACAATTCCAACGTAGTTAAAGAAGAATTAGTGAGCACAAAATCTTCCCTAGAAGCTGAAGTACAATCTCTAAAGGCCGAAAAAGTCGCGTTCGATGAAAAAGTCACACAAACTGACGGTACGTCAGCTCAAGAGAGGATAAATCTCTTGGAAAATGAAGTCGCACGTCTCAACGACGAAATTATTCATTCCAACGAAGTTAAGGAAGAATTAGAGAGCGCAAAATCTTCTCTAGAAGCGGAAGTGCAATATCTGAAGGTCGAAAAAGCGTCAAACGAAGCGGAGACCGTTTCAACAGAGCAGGAAAGAATCTCTGTATTGGAAACCGAACTAATTCGTCTCAGCGACGAAATCGACGGATCTAACGTTTTGAATCAACAAGTAGAGACAATTAAATCTTCGCTGGAAGCGGAAATCGAAGCTCTAAAAAAGGAGAACAAAATCCGCGAGGAATCTATGAACGATTTGCTCGAAACGCTGAAAAATCTCGAGTCCACTAATTCTACCCTCAAAATTACTTTGGAAAAAGTAACTTCCGAAAAAAATCAACTAGTCGATAAAATCTCAACAATATCTCAAGTTGGCGATTTCCCGAACAACAACGATCAAGATTTCGCTAAAATTGTCGAATCCCTTGATTTAAAACTCAAAGAAACTGATCAAGAATTGGACAAATACATGCAAATCAATCAAGAGCTGAATAATCGATTAACGAATATTAAAGCCTCGGAGGAAAATCTTAATTCTGTTAAATCTCAGCTTGAAGATCAAATCAAAGATCTGCAAAATGAACGAACAAATAACGAAGCGCAACTCGAAAAATTGCGTGAATCTCTTAAACAACTTGAGGACAATAATGCATCGACAATATCGCGACTCGAAAACGTCGAGGCGTGTTTGGAGGAAACCCAGAAGGAAAATATAGATTTGAAGGACAAATTAAGGCTGTCAGAAAAATCTGAAGAAGAATTAACAAATGCTAAGCTTGCAATAACGAATTTGAAGGCGGAAATCACTTCTCTCGAGGAAAATCTCGTTGATGTTCGATCAACAGTCGGCGATTTACAGGCAAATAATTGTTGGTTGAAATCTGAATTGGAAAAGGCGGAAATCCAAAAGGCGAAAGATTCTGAAAAGGAAATTGAAGAAGCTTCTTACGAGACGCTCAAAGAGTACGAAAAAATGGTCGAGGAGCTAAGAACCAAAGTACAAGATATCACAAACGATCTTCACGCTAATGCCAAAGAAACTGCTGATTTGAATGACCAATTAACAAAATTAAATTCCGCGAAAAATGAACTTAACGACGCGAGATCGGCTCTGGAATTCGAAGTTACGAGTTTGAAAACTGAACGCGATGATCTTGAAGCCACTTTGATGGATTTGAGAAGAACGCTAAGCGAACTCGGAGAGAAAAATTCTTTCTTGGACCAAGAATTGCAAATGCTCAAAGCAGAAAAGGAAAAATGTAGTGAAATCGTCAGCGAAAAGCTCGAAAATTCTAAAATCGAAGATTACGAAAAGACGATAGACAAAATGAACTCAAGAGTCAAAGAAATAACGGCAGAGCTAAACAAATTTGCTACAGAAAACGAACAACTGAATCTCCAAGTCGCGGAATTGAAGGAAACGCTTAAAAGAGCGAATATCGAAGAAGAGAAATTTTCAGGCAACGAAAAACTCCCAAAATCGACGGTATTTACTTCGGAAAAATATTCCGAGGAGTTGGAATGTGCTCGGGAATGCATAACGAAGGAAATTAAGGCTCTAAAACCAACAACCGAAAATAACGAATTTGATGATAAATCTATAAGCGAACTTTTCGCTCTTTTCGTGCGTACTATTATGTCCAAAGAGCAGGAAATAATAAAGACGATCAACGACAGATTCGAGTGTGAAAAACGAAAGTTAGAAGAGAAAAAACGTCAGAGTTGCGACGCAGAAAAACGTGCGACAATTTGGGCAAAGGAACTCGAAGCTGAAGTCGAAAGAACGCAGCAAGATTTAATTCGTCAAGAAGCTAAAACCGCCGAATTCACAAACGAAATAGCAAAGTTGCAAAATCTTCTCAAAGAAAGCGCTCACGAGAATCAATTGCTCAACGAAAAAATGCAAGTTTTGGAATTGGATTTCAACACTTTGCAGGCAGAATTGGAAAAAAATCCTGAAGCCAAACAAAATGTCACTCTTAATTCCACGCAGGACAAAGAACGACTCATTCAAGAGGCTCTACAAACGAGAGAAATGGAGCTCAGCGCTAAATTAAGACTCGTGGAAAAGCAGAGCAAAGAAAAGCTTCAAGAATTGACGAAAAATCTCGAATTTTATAAAACTAAAAATCTCGAACTCGCGAACAATTTGGAAGGTTTGGATGCCAACGAAAGACAACTGAAAAGCATCGTTGACATGAAATCCAACGAACTGATTAAGGCCAACAATACCGTCGAAAAATTGAGAGGAGAATTGGAAATTCTCACGGAAAATTACAAACAATTAACGCAACAACATACAGAAAGTACTCGACAGATCGACGAGATAACTTTGGTGCTGAAAACAAAATGCGACAAACTTTCCGAGTACAAAACTAAACTGGAGACAATTACACCGGAATACGAGCATCTTAAGGATCAAGCGGCTGAACGACAATTGAAACTCGAAAAATACAAAAGCGAAATTGAATGCCTGACTACGGAGAATGAAAAGGAAATTTCTTCGTTGAAAGATTGTCTGGATTCGGCGGAAATAAAGTCTGCAGGTTATCGCAAACAAATCGTGGATTTGACGAATCGAAATACGGTTTTGCAGGCGGAATTAACGGAATTACAGACAAAGTACGAGGAGCTCGAGCGCACAAATGCAAAATTAACGAAATCTATGCGAAATAGCACGAGCAAAATTCGCGCAGCTGAAGAAATGGAAGATTTGAAGGATCAGAACAGAACTTTGCAGAGAAATCTCGATGGCGCTAGTAATCGCATCGCAGACTTGCAGGAAATGAAAACGCAGATGCTCAAAGAATTGGTCGAACTTCGTGGCAAGTACGAGACTATTTGCAACGAAAATACGGAGCTTAAGAGCGCTTTGAGCTCCCACAAAATGAGCGTCAATCAATCGATAGAATTGCGAGCAAAGTACGAATCGTTGCTGCAGGAAAAAAATCGTATTGCTCTCGAACTCGAGGATAAAAAAGCTACGCTTTTGCAGCTAGAAAACAGGCACAAAGAATGTGCGAAAGAGATTGAGGAATTAAAAACTACGAACAAAGATCTAGACGAGGAAATGGACGACATGCTTTCGAAAATTGAGGAATTGAGGAACGATAATGTTGAGCTTGAAAATAAATTGTATGCAATCGAATCCACTGGTTCTCTCGGAGATACAAACGAGTTGAAGAAGCAAATCGAGAAAATGCAAAAGGAGATTAAAGATTTGAAGTTCCAACGCGATCAAATTCGTGGCGAACTCGAAAGCGCCACGAAAACTTTGGAAAGCTTCAAAAATGAAAATTCAGAGCTTAGAATCAAAGTCGGGCATCTTGATCGTGGAGATTCTTTCAGCGGCGATAGCTCCAGAAGCGCCAGTCCCGCTTTGGAAGCCGTTCGCGTTGATAACAGGCGACGAAGATCCAGAACAGAACTTTTTAATCAAAAGAGACAATTGGGACTTTTAGATACGAATGAGACAATTTGCTGCGGACAATGTCGCTGCGCTATTTTGCAGGAGGAAGTCTGCAAATTGGAGAGGGAATTAGTTACCAAAAATGGTGAAATTGCTACTTTGGAGATTCGCATTCAGAGCGAAAATTTTCCGCATATGAAACGCAGCAAAGATCTCGAGGAACTCTTCGCTTCTTCCAGAAAAAAGGTAATTACGATTTTAATCGAACATTTTTATTTGCCCGCTTTTCATTCTTTAAATTAACACTTCGATTTTTAATCGTTAAATTTATTGAAGATGCTATTTTATTTAAAATAACATTCATTGCTTAAAAAAATATTTATTTAAAAAAATTTTCCGATTTTTTAAATTTATTAATTTTTATTAAAATTTATTTTTTAAAATAAATTTTAGGATTCTGAGATTTAAAAAATATTAATTTTTTAAATTAATTGCTTAAAAAAAAATTTATTTAAAAAAAATTTAATCGTTGATTTAAAAAATATTTATTTTTTTTATCAATGAATTTGCTGATTTTTCAAATATATTTTTTTACAGAATTTTTAGACGATTAAGCAATTTTTGTGATTCAATAATCTCGAAAAAAAATCAGCGAACTTTCAATAATCTCAAATTTAAAAGCAAAAATACAAAAAATCTGAATAAATTCATCGAAAAAAACCTAACGTTTTGTTGCATTGAAATTATTGAAAATAAATGTTGTTAGCCACCGCAGTGATTTTTTTCTAGTGAAATTATAAGCTGATAAAACTAAAGATTGATTATTTATATACACTAAACGATTAAATTTTTTATTACTAAAAAAAATGTACAAAAATGTTCGTTTTTCCGGCCAAAAAGTTGAATACACCGTAATTATTAATTTTTTTACTCAAAACAGTGCAAATCGCTGGAAATTGAGCTGCAAAAGGTACGAGAAATGAAAGTTACAGAATTGTCGAGCGAATGCGACAAGTGCAGACACTGGAGATCAAATAAGCGCGACCAATCAACGCAATGTTTGCCAGGAAGTGAAAAGCTTTATCTCAGCGGCATGAGCAGCGGATTTGTCGAGGTATTTGAAGCAAACTCTTCAAACAACTATACCAATGCCAATAATATTAAATACCAGAAACAACATTGCAAAAAATTAATAAAAAATTCATTATGCAGGATCACATAAAAATGGAGAAACTCCAAAAGACGAATGAACGTCTCAAAGATTTATGCCGAGGTCGCCACAAGTATGTTTTGGAACTCCAAAGCAAAATAAAAGAACTGGAAAAACAGTTGAATGTTTCATCGAACGACGGCGATAAATCGGTTCCAACGGAAGTTTCCTCATTAAGCACAAGCACAAAATCCGATTTTGCAGTCAACTCCAGGCAGTGAGATATTATTTGATCGTATAAGCACATCCTGATGACCCATATTGGGTATTGCTTGATTCTTGAGGCTCTCGATGTTATTTAGGCGCCTCGCTTTGCATGACACTCGTAATCTTCACGAGAATGCTATTTTATTCTACCCACAAACCTCAATGCATGACTTTTATTTCTATGCCTTTTTGAAAAACTTAAAAAGCTTATTTTACGTTGCAAAAAGCAACTTGATACGAAGATGTATTTTAAGATTGAAACCATTAGTTGTTTTTTTTTTCATATAAATTTACGTGTATACATATTTATTCGATTTGGCTGTTATTTATACGATTGTTTAATATTTATGTGAGGAGATTTTTTGTTATTTAAGCTTACTGTGATGCACGACTTAAGAATTACTAAAATTTATCGATTCTACGCTGTTTTTCTTCTCGCAATATTTTATATTTTGTGCTGATTTAATTTGCACGCTTCAAGAAACGCTTTTTGCATGATTCTTGACTTTCGAACTATTTCAGCTTCTGTTGATATGCATACGTGACTTTGCACTGCAGTTTTCTCTGAAATTTAAAGAAAACTCGAATGTTTAATTATTTTTTAAATGCATTTATGAATTTGTACGGTAATTGAAAATAACGTTTTACGCAGAGCAATGAAGGAAAACGTGCCGATCATCTGGGCGAATCAGAGGCCCGCAACCCAATCGAGACGCGAATGGTTCACCTAGAAACATATTTTTTAAATAATATAGTATATATCTTTTAGAAAATTCGGTAGTGTAACATTCCAGCAGTATTTTTTATCAATATTTGTGCATAATGTGTTTGTCCAAGACATTTTTTTTTCTCTTATAAGTCGTAAAAGTTTAATTGCGTTTATGTTATATTAATGATTCACAAAAGTAGCGTGAGAAAACGCTGATCGCTGAATAAATAAGATTTATATTCTCGTAATCCTTTCGTCTTTCTCCCGAAATCCTGAATCCGCATTTTTATTAATATAGCAACAACAGCTTTTATCTAGAAATCATAAATGTATTTTTTAAATCGTCGTGTCAAGTGATAAGTAATTAAGAGTGATGAGTTTGAATAAAGAAAAATTGAATGAATTAATTAAAATATAGAAAGGAATATGTGAAATTCAGGAGGAAAAAAAAAGAAGAAAAACTGAAAACAAAGTTGTGGTGAAGTGATTATTTTTTTTTGGAGGCGATCAAAAGTAAGTAGAAAATATATTTGCTTCTAATTTTCATTGTCTTTGTCATGTTTATAATAATAATCAGATTTTAATACTGTTAGTTTATGTATTCGAGAAAGTTGTATTTGTTTGAATACATAAATAGATAATAATAATAGTATAAATGAGAGATAAATTTAATGTTATCTGTATTCGAAAGTTAAAACACAAATAAGCTTTTAACAGTTGATTAGTTATCAACACAAAAAATATTAGGAGGCTTTTAGAACCGTTTTTTCCTATGAAATGTTTTCGCTCAATTTTCTTTATACATATGATTTTTATCAGAATGTTTTTAAATATTACTAACTTAATATATTTGTTTAGGGAAATAATTAAATAATTTGCAAAAACAAGCTCTAAATTATTTTTAAAAAAATTTTGAAAAATTCCCTTTGCAGAGAATTAAAAAGTTCTTAGACAATTTTTTTCTAATCAATACAGAAGGTGTACCATGGTGCCAAAGTATGAAATTTGCAAAAACAGGCTCTTACTAAATCTTAAAGAAAAAAATTTTTGAATCCGTTTGTAGGGAATAAAAAAAGGAATAAAAAAAGTTCTTAGAGATTTTTGTGCTCAGCCGATTTTTAAAGCGTTACAAATTGCCAAAGGTTTTTTTTTTGTCGATGCAGAAATTTTCAAGGTCATTTTAACTTACCTCGAATATCTCAAAATCCAAACCGCTCAATTTCCTAATTACAAAAGTACATTTAAAAAAAATCAAAAAATAATATCCCGATTTTCGCGCGCCATTTGGACATTTGATATATCCAAATACTTTCACTTTTTTTCTTATCACAAATATATTCTAATCACACGTTCCAATCTCCTAAATCTTCTAATTAAGTACAAAAGTATTTTAAAATCACGATAACAAAAAATATACCAAAAAAATTCCGATCTTGGCGCGCCATTTTTGGACATTCGATATATCAAAATACTTTCACTTTTTTTTCTTATCACAAATATATTCTAATCGCACGCTCCAATCTGGTAAATCTTCTAATTAAGTACAAAAGTACTTTAAAATCACGTTAAAAAAACATGCCAAAAAAAATCCCGATTTTTGTGCGCCATTTGGACACTCGATATATCCAAAGACTTTACTTTTTTTTTCTTATCACAAATATATTCTAATCACACGTTCTAATCTTCTAATTAAGTGCAAAAGTATTTAAAAAAAACATGCCAAAAAAAATCCCGATTTTCGTGCGCCATTTGGACATTCGATATATCCAAATACTTTCACTTTTTTTCTTATCACAAATATATTCTAATCACACGTTCCAATCTCCTAAATCATCTAATTAAGTACAAAAGTATTTTAAAATCACCATAAAAAAAACATGCCAAAAAAATCGCGATTTTCGCGCGTCATTTGAACATTCGATATATCCAAATACTTTCACTTTTTTTTTCTTATCACAAATATATTCTAATCACAAGTTCCAATTTTCTAAATCTTCTAATTAAGTACAAAAGTATTTTTAAATCACGTTAAAAAAAAACATGCCAAAAAAATCGCGATTTTCGCGCGCCATTTGGACATTCGATATATCCAAATACTTTCACTTTTTTTTTCTTATCACAAATATATTCTAATCACAAGTTCCAATTTTATAAATCTTCTAATTAAGTACAAAAGTATTTTAAAATCACGGTAAAAAAAACATGCCAAAAAAATCGCGATTTTCGCGCGCCATTTGGACATTCGATATATCCAAATACTTTCACTTTTTTTTCTTATTACAAATATATTCTAATCACAAGTTCCGATCTCCTAAATCTTCTCATTAAGTACAAAAGTATTTTAAAATCACCATAAAAAAAACATGCCAAAAAAATCGCGATTTTCGCGCGTCATTTGAACATTCGATATATCCAAATACTTTCACTTTTTTTCTTATTACAAATATATTCTAATCACAAGTTCCAATCTCCTAAATCTTCTAATTAAGTACAAAAGTATTTAAAAATCACCATAAAAAAAAAAACATGCCAAAAAAGTCCCGATTTTCGCGCGCCATTTGGACATTCGATATATCCAAATACTTTCACTTTTTTTTCTTATCACAAATATATTCTAATCACAAGTTCCAATCTCCTAAATCTTCTAATTAAGTACAAAAGTATTTTAAAATCACCATAAAAAAAAACATGCCAAAAAAATCGCGATTTTCGCGCGTCATTTGGACATTCGATATATCCAAATACTTTCACTTTTTTTTTCTTATCACAAATATATTCTAATCACACGTTCCAATCTCCTAAATCTTCTTATTAAGTGCAAAACTATTTTAAAATCACGTTAAAAAAAACATGCCAAAAAAAATCGCGATTTTCGCGCGCCATTTGGACATTCGATATATCCAAATACTTTCATTTTTTTTCTTATCACAAATATATTCTAATCACACGTTCCAATCTCCTAAATCTTCTCATTAAGTACAAAAGTATTTTAAAATCACCATAAAAAAAAACATGCCAAAAAAATCGCGATTTTCGCGCGTCATTTGAACATTCGATATATCCAAATACTTTCACTTTTTTTCTTATTACAAATATATTCTAATCACAAGTTCCAATCTCCTAAATTTTCTAATTAAGTACAAAAGTATTTTAAAATCACGTTAAAAAAAACATGCCAAAAAAAATCCCGATTTTCGCGTGCCATTTGGACATTCGATATATCAAAATACTTTCACTTTTTTTTCTTATCACAAATATATTCTAATCACAAGTTCCAATCTCCTAAATCTTCTAATTAAGTACAAAAGTACTTCAAAATCACGTTAAAAAAAACATGCAAAAAAAATCCCGATTTTCGCGCGACATTTGGACATTAGATATATCCAAATACTTTCACTTTTTTTTTCCTATCACAAATATATTCTAATCACACGTTCCAATCTCCTAAATCTTCTAATTAAGTACAAAAGTACTTTAAAATCACGTTAAAAAAAACATGCCAAAAAAATCGCGATTTTCGCGCGCCATTTTGACATTCGCTATATCAAAATACTCTCACTTTTTTTTCCTATCACAAATATATTTTAATCACACGTTCCAATCTTCTAATTAAGTGCAAAAGTATTTTAAAATCACGTTAAAAAAAACATGCCGAAAAAGTCGCGATTTTCGCGCGCCATTTTGACATTCGATATATCCAAACACTTTCACTTTTTTTTTCCTATCACAAATATATTCTAATCACACGTTCCAATCTTCCAATTAAGTGCAAAACTATTTTAAAATCCCGTTAAAAAAAAACATGCCAAAAAAATCGCGATTTTCGCGCGCCATTTCGAGATTCGATAGAGCACATTCGATATATCTCTATGTCGAGATTCGCCGTCGACTAAGAGCTATATAATAACTGCTGCTGCTGCTGCTGCTGCTGCTGCTGCTACCGCTGCTGGTGTTGCGATGATGATGGCCGTCGGTCGTCGTCGCCGTCGTCGTCGTCGTATATCGCATCGTATCGATCGAAACGCTCGTCAGTAGAGAGAGCGCAATGGCAGTGCTCGTTGGTGGTAGTGTCGGTGGTGCGTGAGAAGAGTGTCGAAATAATCTCTCATCAAAAACCAGTGTATAAAAATCATATAACAAAAATTGAAGACAAAAAAAAACACGAAAAAAAACACACACACACACACAGACACAGACACACAGGAAAATAAAATAAAATAAAAGAAAAAGACCAACGAATAAATATAAACCCCCTCGTAACATTAACGCGGATATCAAACGATAGGGATCGAAGGTTGTGGCCGCGTGTGCGATGTTGCGCGAATCGAGGAACAGCCGGTTGTCCGTCGTAACTTCGTCGTCGTCTCTTCGTCCTGGATACCCGAGGATCTTCAAGGACGTTGAATATAATAATGATCGCGAGTTCTAGTTGCTCGGGTTTACGCGGATATATCTGCGACCTGAGAAAAACTCATGATAACACGACGGACGTACGGACACGGGCCACAACTATACATTATTATTATTATTATTCGTCGTCGATCGTAAACGACGATGCGAATTACAAATATCGCGACAAAATTCATAATAACCGATCTCGCGAGACGGACATTTTTCTTCATTTAGTTGTTAAGAGCGTTCTTCGCGCTACACGGTGATATGTTTTCATCACCGGCGTCGGTAGTGGGCGAGCCGTCAGGCTACGACTTCGAGAAAGAGGAGAACGCCGCCAAGTGGAAGGGAGTGTTTGTCAACTCTCTGCGAAAGGTTTCTTCAAAATGCTCTTCTTCTTTTTTTTCTTTTTTTCTTTTTTTTTTTTTTTATGCTTTTTTACTAGATATTTTTCTGTCGTTTTTATGTTTTTTTCTTTTTGTATATGATTTTTTTGGGGTAGGATAAGGTCTTCTTTTGCCTTTTTTTTTTTTTTTTGGTGTTTGTATTTAATTTATGGTTGATCTGAGAATCCAGTGTGACACGATCGAGCGTTATTACGAGATTGTCTCACTTGGATGCTACGACGACGTCCAATGAATGATATATATATATATATATATATATGTTCGTATCGCAAGATGGGACGACGCAGAGTTTTCTCTCTCTCGGACTACGAACTCCGATCAGCTGGCGCTATGCTTTTCGTTAACACGATCGAAACTCTATGTCGTCTATGTTGCGATTTTTTTAAATTTGGTTTAGGGGTTTTGCACTGGGATTTTAGTTGTTTTGATCGGGGTTGGGTGACAATATGGAAATCGGAGAGATTTTTATTTTTGCTTTTTAATATTTGGATGGTTTTATATTTTAGATATATTTTTTTTTGAGATGTGAAAGCAAAGTTTTTGGTCATTTTGCATTTACATGGTTTTGGAGGTTTGTGCTCCATAAATTTGTATGAGGAAATTGTGATTTTTGTTTTGTTACTTTTTATAGCAACAATTACATTATGATGTAATGTATGCAATTTCTATAGCAAGTAACAATTACATTATAATGTAATATATGCAATTTCTATAACAAGTAACAATTACATTATAATGTAATGTATGCAATTTTTATAGCATTTTTATTGTTCTGATTGGGATTGGGTGACAATATGGAAGTCAGAGATATTTTTTTTTGTTTTTACATATTTGGATGGTTTATGGATAGTTTTATATTTTAGATATTTTTTTTTTGAGCTGTGAAAACAAAGTTTTTGGTAATTTTGCATTTACATGGTTTTGGAGGTTCGTGCTCCATAAATTTGTATGAGGAAATTGTGATTTTTGTTTTGTTACTTTCTATAGCAAGTCATGATTACATTTTAATGTAATGTATGTAATTTCTATAGCATTTTTATTGTTTTGATTGGGATTGGGTGACAATATGGAACTCAGAGATATTTTTTTTTGTTTTTACATATTTGGATGGTTTATGGATAGTTTTATATTTTAGATATATTTTTTTTGAGCTGTGAAAACACAGTTTTTGGTCATTTTGCATTTACATGGTTTTGGTTCATAAATTTTTATGAGGAAATTGTGATTTTCGTTTTGTTATTTTCTATAGCAAGTCACAATTACATTATAATGTAATGTATGCAATTTCTATAGCATTTTTATTGTTTTGATTGGGATTGGGTGACAATATGGAACTCAGAGAGATTTTTTTTTTGTTTTTACATATTTGGATGGTTTATAGATAGTTTTATATTTTAGATTTTTTGTTTTGAGCTGCGAAAACAAAGTTTTTGGTAATTTCGCATTTACATGGTTTTGGAGTTTGTGCTCCATAAATTTGTATGAGAAAATTGTGATTTTCGTTTTGTTACTTTTTATAGCAAGTAACAATTACATTATAATGTAATGTATGCAATTTCTATAGCATTTTTATTGTTTTGACTGGGATTGGGTGACAATATGGAACTCAGAGAGATTTTTTTTCGTTTTTTAATATTTGGATGGTTTATGGATAGTTTTATATTTTAGATTTTTTTTTTTGAGCTGTGAAAACACAGTTTTTGGTCATTTTGCATTTAAATGGTTTTGGTTCATAAATTTGTATGAGGAAATTATGATTTTCGTTTTGTTATTTTCTATAGCAAGTAACAATTACATTATAATGTAATGTATGTAATTTCTATAGCATTTTTATTGTATCGATTGGGATTGGTTGACAATATGGAAGTCAGAGAAATTTTTTTATTGTTTTTACATATTTGGATGGTTTATGGATAGTTTTATATTTTAGATTTTTTGTTTTGAGCTGCGAAAGCAAAGTTTTTGGTAATTTTGCATTTACATGGTTTTGGAGGTTCGTGCTCCATAAATTTGTATGAGGAAATTGTGATTTTTGTTTTGTTACTTTTTATAACAAGTAACAATTACATTATAATGTAATGTATGCAATTTCTATAGCATTTTTATTGTTTTGACTGGGATTGGGTGACAATATGGAACTCAGAGAGATTTTTTTTCGTTTTTTAATATTTGGATGGTTTATGGATAGTTTTATATTTTAGATTTTTTTTTTTGAGCTGTGAAAACACAGTTTTTGGTCATTTTGCATTTAAATGGTTTTGGTTCATAAATTTGTATGAGGAAATTATGATTTTCATTTTGTTATTTTCTATAGCAAGTAACAATTACATTATAATGTAATGTATGTAATTTCTATAGCATTTTTATTGTATCGATTGGGATTGGTTGACAATATGGAAGTCAGAGAAATTTTTTTATTGTTTTTACATATTTGGATGGTTTATGGATAGTTTTATATTTTAGATTTTTTGTTTTGAGCTGCGAAAACAAAGTTTTTGGTAATTTTGCATTTACATGGTTTTGGAGTTTGTGCTCCATAAATTTGTATCAGAAAATTGTGATTTTCGTTTTGTTACTTTTTATAGCAAGTAACAATTACATTATAATGTAATGTATGCAATTTCTATAGCATTTTTATTGTTTTGATTGGGATTGGGTGACAATATGGAACTCAGAGATATTTTTTTTTGTTTTCACATATTTGGATGGTTTATGGATAGTTTTATATTTTAGATTTTTTTTTTTTGAGATGTAAAAGCAAAGTTTTTGGTAATTTTGCATTTACATGGTTTTTGAGGTTTGTGCTCCATAAATTTGTATGAGGAAATTGTGATTTTCGTTTTGTTACTTTCTATAGCAAGTAACAATTACATTATAATGTAATGTATGCAATTTCTATAGCATTTTTATTGTTTTGATTGGGATTGGGTGACAATATGGAACTCAGAGAGATTTTTTTTTTGTTTTTACATATTTGGATGGTTTATGGATAGTTTTATATTTTAGATTTTTTTTTTGAGATGTAAAAGCAAAGTTTTTGGTAATTTTGCATTTACATGGTTTTTGAGGTTTGTGCTCCATAAATTTGTATGAGGAAATTGTGATTTTCGTTTTGTTACTTTTTATAACAAGTAACAATTACATTATAATGTAATGTATGCAATTTCTATAGCATTTTTATTGTTTCGATTGGGATTGGGTGATAATATGGAACTCAGAGATATTTTTTTTTTGTTTTTACATATTTGGATGATTTATGGATAGTTTTATATTTTAGAATTTTTTTTTTTTTTTTTGAGCTGTGAAAACAAAGTTTTTGGTAATTTTGCATTTACATGGTTTTTGAGGTTTGTGCTCCATAAATTTGTATGAGAAAACTGTGATTTTCGTTTTGTTACTTTTTATAACAAGTAACAATTACATTATAATGTAATGTATGCAATTTCTATAGCATTTTGGTTGTTTTGATCAGGATTAGGTGACAATATGGAATTCAGAGATATTTTTTTTTGTTTTTACATATTTGGATGGTTTATGGATAGTTTTATATTTTAGATATTTTTTTTTGAGCTGCGAAAACACAGTTTTTGGTCATTTTGCATTTACATGGTTTTGGTTCATAAATTTTTATGAGGAAATTGTGATTTTCGTTTTGTTACTTTTTATAACAAGTAACAATTGCATTATAATGTAATGTATGCAATTTCTATAGCATTTTTATTGTTTTGATTGGGATTGGGTGACAATTTGGAACTCAGAGATATTTTTTTTTGTTTTCACATATTTGGATGGTTTATGGATAGTTTTATATTTTAGATATTTTTTTTTTTGAGCTGTGAAAACAAAGTTTTTGGTCATTTTGCATTTACATGGTTTTGGAGGTTTGTGCTCCATAAATTTGTATGAGGAAATTGTGATTTTTGTTTTGTTACTTTCTATAGCAAGTAACAATTACATTATAATGTAATGTATGTAATTTCTATAGCATTTTTATTGTTTTGATTGGGATTGGGTGACAATATGGAACTCAGAGAGATTTTTTTTTTGTTTTTACATATTTGGATGGTTTATGGATAGTTTTATATTTTAGATATTTTTTTTTTGAGCTGTGAAAACAAAGTTTTTGGTAATTTTGCATTTACATGGTTTTGGAAGTTCATGCTCCATAAATTTGTATCAGGAAATTGTGATTTTTGTTTTGTTACTTTCCATAGCAAGTGACAATTACATTATAATGTAATGTATGTAATTTCTATAGCATTTTTATTGTTTTGATTGGGATTAGGTGACAATATGGAATTCAGAGATATTTTTTTTTGTTTTCACATATTTGGATGGTTTATGTGTTGATAGTTTTATATGTTGTTTTGTTACTTTCTATAGGAAGTTACATTATAATGTAACTTATGCAATTTCTATAGCATTCTGGTTGTTTTGATCGAGATTGAATGACAATATGGAGCTCAGAGATTTTTTATGTTTTCAGATATCTGGATGGTTTATGGATAGTTTTATATTTTAGATATTGCATACAATTACATTATAATGTAATTCCATGCAATTAAAAAAATCTTTGTTAGATAAAAAAGATGAATGTCCTATCAGAAGATATTATATTTGTAAATAGGAAAATTTGGTACAAATCTATATTTGTTGCAAAAAAAGTGATATCTTAACCTATTTGACAAACTTAACTGTTGTTTCTATTGTTGATATTTTATTTTTTTTTTTACTTTAGTTTGTGTAGATTGGTTTTTTGTTTGTTTTGATGGGGATTGGATGACAATATGGAGCACAGAGAGATTTTTTATGTTTTCAAATATTTGGATGGTTTATGGATAGTTTTATATTTTAGAAAAAAATCTTTGTTAGATAAAAAAGATGAATGTCCTATCAGAAGATATTATATTTGTAAATAGAAAAAATTGGTACAAATCTATATTTGTTGCAAACAAAATGATATGTCAACCTATTTGATAAACTTAACTGTTGTCTTTATTTTTTTTACTTTAGTTTGTGTAGATTGGGTTTTTGTTTGTTTTGATAGGGATTGAATCATAATATGGAGCACAAAGAGATTTTTTCTTTTCAAATATTTGGATGGTTTATGAATAGTTTTAGATTATGGATATTTTCGATTATATTTTGTTTTCAAACATTTGTATGGTTTATCAATAGTTTTACATTTTAGACATTTTTTCTGAGTTGTGAAAAACAAAGTTTTTGGTCACTTTGCATTTGCATGATTTTGGAGGTTTCGGCTTCATAAATTTATGGGTCTTAATTGCCTATGTTGACACCGGAAAAAAAAATGTTTCTTTGGTTTGTTAAGATTGGATTTTTGTTTGTTTTGATAGGAATTGGATGACAATTAGATTTCAGCTGTCAATAGAATAAAAAAAAATGTTATGGGTTATAAATCATTTGATATTTTTGACATTTTTCATGGTTGTAAAGTACAAAGTTCTTGATCTGTGTATATTGATGGAAGATTCTGCTTCATTAATATGAATAAGTGTTTGAAAATGTAATTTTCAAAAAATGGTTCAAACTGTATTTTGATGAAAAAACGTTATATCTAAAACTACTTGAGAAACTTAATTCTCGCATCTATTACTGACATTTTTTCTTTATATATAATTAGATGGGTTTGGTGTTTGTTTTCTTAGTGTTTAGATGCCAATTTGTGGTTTTTTTTAAATCAAAATTTGTTCTTCTAACTAAAAATTTTTCAGTTTATATACAAGCTTTAATTCTAAACATTTTGTCCTCTCTGTAAATTGCTGGTTTTTTTTTCTCTCTTTACATTTCTGCTTCCTAAATATTATAAATATATGCTAAAAATACTCTACAAATTGTCTGGATGACCTACAATTTATTTTTTTACATACTACAAATATTTTTTTTTCTTCCAGACATTTTTTTCTTCCTGTTAAAATAGATTACTGGTATCTTTGCTCTTTTTTACATTGTTTAGATTGCTCTTACATATTTCTGATTCATCTATATGAATCATTCTCTAGGAATTTTACAATTGCTGTTGCAAAATTCTATGCCGCTCTAACAATTTCCTTTGCACCAAAAAATTAAACAGCAAATTGCAACATATTAAATTCTCTGATAAATTACAAACGTGTAATGAACAAAAATGCAAAAAACTTGATCAAAACATAGATTTAAATTTAAAAAAATATAGTAAAACAATTGAAAGACTTTAAAAAGCTTGAATTGTCTTTTTGCTCTTACGGGAGAAAAATAAGCGTTCAATGGAGTTTCGAGTTGTATATATTAACAATAATTATTTTCAGGTCTTGGAGCAAGTTCATCCGAGTCTAGAAGCTCGCCAGGATGCACTGGACTACGTAGAGAGTTTAATTTTAAGAATGTTGGGTATGCTTTGCGGCGACCCGCCACCGCACACTCCTCAAGATGTAGAGGAAAGGGTGAAACACACATTTCCAACGGCGATCTACGAATGGGCCCTCAAAGACGCCAAGGATGCCTTAGAAAAGGGAAAGAAAAAATCGCCACTCGTCCTACCAGTCGACAAGATACATCAGCTTCTGCAAAAAGTACCATAATCTTTCCAAGCAACCAAAAAAAAAAAAAAAAATTGACGCCTATAAAATAAACTCTACTAATTTTATTTTTTGTTCACTCTTTTTTTTAGGAAGTATTGCAACACAAGATTGACTCGCAGGTCAGTCTATTCGTTGTTGGCGTGCTCGAATGCATTTCTGCAGATATTTTAAAGGTTTGTCCTTTCAATTAATTCCATTCAAACATCATAACAGTATAAAAAGATTTTGGAGCCAAATGGGAAATCAAATGATCTATTTTTATGGTTTTTGCGTATCTAATGAGACTCAAATGCTTTTGAAATAAAAATTTTAAGCCAATGAAATAGATCACTCTTTTTAAGCTCCAAAATCTTTTGGTCTCTTTTTTTCTCAATTATTTTCGTAATTATTTTCTCAATTTATTCTCAATTAATTCTCTTGAAACATCATAACAGTATAAAACCATTTTGGAGCCAAATGGGAAATCAAATGATCCAATTTTATGGTTTTTGCGTATCTAATGAGGCTCAAATGCTTTTGAAATAAAAATTTTAAGCCAATGAAAAAAATCACTCTTTTTAAGCTCCAAAATCTTTTGGCCTTTTTTGTTCTCAATTATTTTCTCAATTTATTCTCAATTAATTCTCTTGAAACATCATAACAGTATAAAACCATTTTGGAGCCAAATGGGAAATCAAATGATCCAATTTTATGGTTTTTGCGTATCTAATGAGGCTCAAATGCTTTTGAAATAAAAATTTTAAGCCAATGAAAAAAATCACTCTTTAAGCTCCAAAATCTTTTGGTCTCTTTTTTTCTCAATTATTTTCTCAATTTATTCTTAATTAATTCTCTTGAAACATCATAACAGTATAAAACCATTTTGGAGCCAAATGGGAAATCAAATAATCCATTTTTATGGTTTTTGCTTATTTAATGAGGCTCAAATACTTTTGAGACTAAAATTTTAAGCCAATGAAAAAAAACACTCTTTTTAAGCTCCAAAATCTTTTGGTCTCTTTTTCTCAATTATTTGCTCAATTTATTCTCAATTAATTCTCTTGAAACATCATAACAGTATAAAACCATTTTGGAGCCAAATGGGAAATCAAATAATCCATTTTTATGGTTTTTGCTTATTTAATGAGGCTCAAATACTTTTGAGACTAAAATTTTAAGCCAATGAAAAAAAACACTCTTTTTAAGCTCCAAAATCTTTTGGTCTCTTTTTTCTCAATTATTTGCTCAATTTATTCTCAATTAATTCTCTTCAAACATCATAACAGTATAAAACCATTTTGGAGCCAAATGGGAAATCAAATAATCCATTTTTATGGTTTTTGCTTATTTAATGAGGCTCAAATACTTTTGAGACTAAAATTTTAAGCCAATGAAAAAAATCACTCTATTTAAACTCCAAAATCTTTTGGTCTCTTTTTAAGCTCCAAAATGTGTTGGCCTCTTTTTAAGCTCCAAAGTGTTTTGGTCTCTTTTTAAGCTCCAAAATGTTGTGGTCTCTTTTTAAACTCCAAAATGTTTTGGTCTCTTTTTAAGCTCCAAAATATTTTGATCTCTTTTTTTTTTTAATAAAAAATTATAATTGCGTGTTATTTTTACAATATTTCAGCTGGCTGGAAATTATGTCAAGAATATACGTCACGTCGAGATATCCTGTGAAGATATAAGAGTTGCGATGTATGCAGACACGGTAACATATCATTTTCAAAAACTTGAAGCTTGTACTGTGTCTTTGTGCTGCACATATTGATTAATGTACACAGTAACGGATAACGCGCGCGCTAAACTCGGTGCTCTAAGGCAAATTCGCAGATCGCAGATATGGTCTCTTACTATCAGCTTCGACACAAGAAAAGATGCTGAATATTTGCGAATCTGTCATAGAATGTGCTGTTTATATATATATCTATATTTATACTATAAAATAGTGTAGCTTACATAGCTTTATTCTAGAATTAATAATTATCTCGAGCGTTTTTATGGCTTAAATTGAACAAAATTGATAATAAAAAGAAATAAAAATTTTGCTGGCATTAGCGCGAATGTTGAAAATTCTCCGGTAGATAAGAATCGTACTTCATCGATCGTCTTATCTCGAAGAAGCTTCCACGAAGTACAGTCTTGTCAAACAAAAAATTACGATCGAAAAAAAATGTATTATTCAGCTTTTAAACGAATATTTATTCCGTTGATAAAAAAAAGAAGTTGCTGTTCTATTTGCGGAAATAATCACGATTTTATATGGCCTTTTCACAAGCCACAATATCTCACTACTTCCAAAATGATTGAGTCATAATGATCGGCAAATTTGAATCACTTATCATTCTGCTTTTAAAGATTAAGAGAGCTTAACACATTCCCGATCAAAAGTTTGATTGAATTAAAATTGTATTATCATGATTCGGGTGATTTAGTAATTTTTTAAAATCAAAGTCATTTAAAAACATTGATTTTCAATAATAAAGATACAAAAATATTTTAACAACTTAATTTTCTTTACCCAATTATTTTTTCTACAATAATTCTCTGCACAGAGTTGTAAATCCCCATTAATTCATGAGATATTGTTTACAGTACAATTTGTTTTGTAATTATGATTTCATAATAATAATATGTAGTGATTATAAAATAGAGTGTAAACATTTGAATAGCTGAAAAAAAATACTAATTTTCGCTTTAATATTGCAATAGTGGAAAAAATGGAAAAAATAAGTAATGCATTACTTATTTTTTTCCATTTTTTCAAAAGGATTACCGTGAATTTTTATTGCAAAATAATAATTTTTACAGCCATTCCAAAGTTTAATCATCGCTACATGTTATTATTATAAAATCATAATTATATGGCTGATCGTATCATCATCATTATCTCTATAAGTATTAGGCATTTACAACTCTGTCTGCACACGATGATATATTTTAAAATGGCTTAAAGATATTAAAAACCAATTGCTCAATTTTTATTGGGAAGTAATTCCAAAAATCGTCTACTGCTAGCAACGTTTTGATGAACGCCCGGCGAAATAAATAATCTGCCGTTTGGGTTACGCTAGAATAGTCACATGCTAATTGTGGCTGCATTTGTTCTCTGCTTGGTTACATGCTTTCACTAACATATTACAACACCAACCCATGTTCGTTCTTCGCTCTTGCCGTTCTAGGTGGTACGTACTTGCGAACACCCAGAAGACATTTATTTATTTATTTACTAAATAAATCTATATATCACACATACTTTAAGTAACCTGTGTGTGTGTTTTTGTGTAAAAAAAATTCATTCGGTGTGTTCCATACAAACTTTTTACGATAACTAGTCACTCTGTAAAAAAAAAATCGTTTCTTTCTCGTAGTTTTGTTATCTTTCGTGCAAATTGCACTGGCGATTGTTAAAACAAGCTCGCTAATTTAAATGTTAATTGTGTTTTCGTGTTTTCCAAATTGCACTTAATTTTACGTCTCGTTTTCATCGTAGAATGATCAGTTAACGTAAATTTAATGTTTGCAGTACAAACTTAGACGCGTGCAATTGAAAAGATTTAATATTTGGTCATTTCGTCACATATATTTATACTCTATATGTTTATCAGCATTTCTGCCCGTTTTATCGAAATTTAAAAAAAAATTTATTGTTCAATAGAAAGATTTTCTACAATTCTTTTATTCCAACCTTTATTCAGAAAAAATTGGCTTCAAATGTTTATTATACAACAGATAATCAACCTCCTTAATTGTTTATTCGAATGCGAAAATCCAACGCCTTGAAATCAACTAAAATGCTTTTTTGGAGATTCTATTTGAGATATTCATAAACTCGATAATAAAAAAAAATAGAACTTTGAAAAGTGGTAAAACTTTTTAAAAATGTCCTGCAATAAATTGTAAAAAAAAATTATAGGTTTAAATAAAAAATAGTTAAATTACATCTGATATTAAAGATTAAAAAATAATATCGTTTTGACTAATAGAAAAAATAGGAATATCGCGTTTTTCTGTATTTCCGGTTGGAAGAGCATGAAAAAGCATAGGCACGTATGTAAAACCATAACTTTCTCACTGATTTTTCACGCGTTAGTAGAATAATCAAGAAAAAGTCACTGCATCTCGAAAGATCTTTTTTTCCCTCATGAAGAAATTTCGTGTCGATTTTGTCATGTTTATTCGCAGTTACTTTGGCTTGATGTGATTTTTAAAGCTGTTAATCGTAATCGCTGTCGCTATTATCGTTACGATTCGTATAATCTCTACTAAATTTCGACTTTTTGAATGCAAAATCTCAGCACCGATCTAAAAAATACAACTAACTCTGTCTTTCGAATCAATCTTGTCGAACGAATGACACGAAAATTGCGGGAAAACGATACTGATAGTTTCTAAAATGTAAATACAAATTTTTGACAGGCTCTGATGGACGTCTTTTATCAAGATGACTGCACGGAGGGCCCACAAAGTGGTTTGGGCGCTGTTGTTTCTCAAACATACGAGGAATCCGTTCGCGATCTCATTCATGACGAACGGCATTACCTTCGTGATCTTCACATGATAATAAAGGTGAATTACAATCACTTAACGACGTTTTACACGTAAATTTCCAACAAACCATTAATCCGTTAAAAATTTCAAACAAATGAAGCTCATTAAAAATACTCAAAATATTCCTTCCAAATAAATAATAAAACATCTCTATTTCTATATTTATTTCATTATTCACGAACTAAACAGGATAAAAAACAAAAATAGAGTTCTCAAAAGAAAATACAAAATATTTCGTAAAAAGTATAACGAGAGAAATGAACTTTAACTTACATTTAATTTTAAAAATTTAATAAAAACCAATAATAGAGTTCTCAAAAGAAAATACAAAATATTTCATAAAAAGTATAACGAGAGAAATGAACTTTAACTTACATTTAATTTTGAAAATTTAATAAAAAGCAATAATAGAGTGCTCAAAAAAAAAATACAAAATATTTCGTAAAAAATATAACGAGAAAAATGAACGTTAACTTACATTTAATTTAAAAAATTTAATAAAAACCCATAATAGAGTTCTCAAAAGAAAATACAAAATATTTCGTAAAAAGTATAACGAGAGAAATGAACTTTAACTTACATTTAATTTAAAAAAATTAATAAAAACCAATAATAAAGTTCTCAAAAAAAAATACAAAATATTTCATAAAAAGTACAATGAGAGAAATGAACTTTAACTTACATTTAATTTAAAAAATTTAATAAAAACCAATAATAGAGTTCTCAAAAGAAAATACAAAATATTTCATAAAAAGTATAACGTGAGAAATGAACTTTAACTTACATTTAATTTAAAAAATTTAATACAAACCAATAATAGAGTTCTCAAAAGAAAATACAAAATATTTCATAAAAAGTATAACGAGAGAAATGAACTTTAACTTACATTTAATTTAAAAAATTTAATAAAAACCAATAATAGAGTTCTCAAAAGAAAATACAAAATATTTCATAAAAAGTATAACGAGAGAAATGAACTTTAACTTACATTTCATTTAAAAAATTTAATAAAAACCAATAATAAAGTTCTCAAAAAAAAATACAAAATATTTCGTAAAAAGTATAACGAGAGAAATGAACTTTAACTTACATTTAATTTTAAAAATTTAATAAAAACCAATAATAGAGTTCTCAAAAGAAAATACAAAATATTTTATAAAAAGTATAACGAGAGAAATGAACTTTAACTTACATTTAATTTTTAAAATTTAATAAAAACCAATAATAGAGTTCTCAAAAGAAAATACAAAATATTTTATAAAAAGTATAACGAGAGAAATGAACTTTAACTTACATTTAATTTTATAATTTTAATAAAAACCAATAATAGACTTTTCAAAAGAAAATACAAAATATTTCATAAAAAGTATAACGAGAGAAATAAACTTTAACTTAAATTTAATTTAAAAAATTTAATACAAACCGATAATAGAATTCTCAAAAGAAAATAGAAAATATTTCATAAAAAGTATAACTAGAGAAATAAACTTTAACTTAAATTTAATTTAAAAAATTTAATACAAACCGATAATAGAATTCTCAAAAGAAAATACAAAATATTTCATAAAAAGTATAACAAGAGAAATGAACTTTAACTTAAATTTAATTTCAAAAATTTAATAAAAACCATTAATAGAATTCTCAAAAGGAAATACAAAATATTTCATAAAAAGTATAAGAAGAGAAATGAACTTCAACTTACATTTAATTTTTAGTCGCGTTTGAAATAGGAAATATAAATTTTGAATTATCATTTTTGAAAATTCATTTTATTGTATATTTTTGTATTTTTTTAATTAAAATGCTCAGTTAATATACAAAAATTAAATGGTTTATTGTCAATAATCAGAGTTATAAATCCCCATTAATTCATGAGATATAGTTCACAGTACAATTTGTTTTGTAATTATGATTTCATAATAATAATATGTAGTGATTATAAAATAGAGTGTAAACATTTGAATAGCTGAAAAAATATTAATTTTCGCTTTAATATTGCAAGAAATAGTGGAAAAAATGGAAGAAATAAGTAATACATTACTTACTTTTTTCCATTTTTTCAAAAGGATCACCATGAATTTTTATTAAAAAATAATAATTTTTGCAGCCATTTCAAAGTTTAATCATCGTATTACAATCGCTACATGTTATTATTATAAAATCATAATTATAGAGCCGATTGTATCATCATCATTATTTCTATAAGTATTAGGCATTTACAACTCTGTCAATAATTAATGTATAATTTATCTTGAAATCAGGTTTTTCGGGAAGAAATTGCTAAATTGGAGCCAGATAGAGGCGAACTCGAGACGCTCTTCAGCAACATAATGGACATCTACGAGGTAACCGTTACGTTGCTCGGAAGTCTTGAGGACATAATGGAAATCACCGAAGAAAAGCAAACGCCAACAGTGGGTTCGTGTTTTGAGGAATTAGCCGAGGCAGCGGAGTTCGAAGTGTACATAAAGTACGTTTATTTTTTAAACAATGATTTTCAGCGATTTTTCCTTCCTATAAATACCAATTTATGCTTTATATTATAGATATGCGAGAGACGTAAATAGTCCAGCTAGTCGTGAAGTTTTAACGAGATTACTGTCGAGACCAGAAGCAAATGCAGCTCTACGTGCAGCCGGACATGGCTTTAAAGAAGCTGTGAAGTACTACTTGCCCAAACTTTTGCTGCAGCCCGTATGGCACTGTTTTTTGTACTTCGATTATATTGAGGTAAGAAATTTTCAATTTTACTTCATTTTAAACTAATTATTTTTATTCGTTAAACAGAAACTTATTTGACAAATTTAACTGTCCTCGATATTGTAATTATAATTTTTTTTGCTTTATTTTGTGTACATTTGGATTTTGGGTGATTTTTTTTTTTTGCATTTTTTTTAAACCAATTGCACGCTTTCTGTGATTTTTCTAAAGCCGAATTTGTCTTTCTAACTATTTTTTTTTTTTTTTTTTTTTTTCATTTTAGATACAAATTTTAATATTAGACATTTTTTCCTTTCTGTAAATTCTGTACTTTTTTGCCTTCGCATTTCTTTAAATTTCCACTTCATAAATATTAGAAATATATTTTAAATTTCATATTTCTGCTTTAAAAATATTATGAAGTGATTATTTTTCTTCGTTAAAAAGTTTTGTTGATATTTTTACGAATTAATCATTAATTTGGCAGGTATTACACGAACGGACGCCAAATATCGAAGACGGCGAGTCCTTGGAGCAAGTCCAGGGTGTTTTAAGCCCGCTCCAACGGGAACTCGTAAAATCTATGGCAAATCTTCCGAAAAAAGACACGGGTTTGCGAATGCAAAGCCGAGCGAGAAGACACGCGGCTCTTGAGAAGACGAGCGAGCTTCAGAAAACCGTCGATGGTTGGGATCAAAGAGATATAGGCCAGTGTTGCAACGAATTTATCAGAGGTAATTATATTAATAAATAATTGATTAACAAAATCTTTTTTTTTAAGGTGTCAATTGCAGTTTTAGAAAAATTTTGTCTCGCTTTATTTTAATTATTTTTCATTGCAGAGGATATGCTTGTAAAAGTTGGCAACAACGGTCGAAGATTGACCGACAGGCGAGCATTTTTGTTCGACGGTTTACTTGTACTTTGCAAACCAAGCGGCGGCAAAAGAGTGAGTGTTAGTGTGGCAGCAGTTGGCGTAGGCGGCGGACATCCTGCGCATCAAGGCGAACTTCGTCTTAAGGAGCGCTTTTTTATCAGAAAAGTCGATATTATCGATCGGGAAGACACCGAAGGTTAGTATTTACATGTTTAAGACAAAAAAAAAGCGTCTTTTATCACAATATTCGTGCTTAAACAAATGAAAAATTGAGAGAGATTGAGAAAAAAATTATTTAGCACTGATTTGATTAGTGCAAATCATCGAAAAATGAAATAATTGTAACGCCGCAACATTTTTAGACAAAAAAAGCGTCTTATCACAATATTCGTATTTAAACAAAAGAGAAATTGAGACGAAAATTATTAAGCACTGATTTGATTAGTGCGAATAATCGAAAAATGAAATAATCGTGACGCCGCAACATTTTTAGACAAAAAAAGCGTCTTTCATCACAATATTCGTGCTTAAATACAAGAAAAATTGAGAGAGATTGAGAAGAAAATTGTTTAGCACTGATTTGATTAGTGCGAATCATCGAAAAATGAAATAATCGTAACGCCGCAACATTTTTAGACAAAAAAAGCGTCTTTTATCACAATATTCGTGCTTAAATACAAGAAAAATTGAGAGAGATTGAGAAGAAAATTGTTTAGCACTGATTTGATTAGTGCGAATCATCGAAAAATGAAATAATCGTAACGCCGCAACATTTTTAGACAAAAAAAGAAGCGTCTTTTATCACAATATTCGTGCTTTAAAAAAAGAGAAATTGAGAAGAAAATTATTTAACACTGATTTGATTAGTGCAAATCATCGAAAGATTAAACAATCGAGACGCCGCAACATTTTTAGCCAAAAAAA
Source organism: Ephialtes manifestator (assembly GCA_963970395.1). Lineage (NCBI taxonomy): Eukaryota > Metazoa > Arthropoda > Insecta > Hymenoptera > Ichneumonidae > Ephialtes > Ephialtes manifestator. The sequence goes on along the minus strand of OZ019975.1, from coordinate 30,790,695 downwards.
GCGTCTTTTATCACAATATATTCGTGCTTAAACAAAAGAAAAATTGAGAGAGATTGGGATTAACAATTAATTAGCACTGATTTGATTAGTGCAAATCATTGAAAAATGAAATAAACTCGACACCGCAACATTATTATGCAAAAAGATACCAGCAAAAATTGGAATTTTACAGCAAGAACTTAAACTTTGGCTCGAAAATTTGTAAAATTCGGAAAATCTTCTCTAAAAGCGTGGAATTTTGGAAAATTTCGAAAATGGGAAGAAAATTACATTTACGCTTCCGAAAAATGTATAAAGAAAGAAAACAAAATTACATTTACACTACTGAAAAATATGTAAAGACAGAAAAAATAAAAATTACACTTACTAAAATGGATCAAATTGCCCGAAAAAAAATCGTTACAGATTGTACAGAAAATTTGTAAAATGTATTTTTTTAAATTCTTATTGTCGCAGAATTGAAAAATGCCTTTGAGATTGCACCGAGAGATCATCCGAGTGTGACACTCGTGGCAAAATCTGTCGAGGACAAAAACAGTTGGATGGCCGATTTGGTGATGCTCAATACAAAGAGTATGTTGGAGAGAACATTGGACAGCATATTACTCGACGAAGAGAGGAAACATCCTCTTAGACTGCCGCCGCCTCATCTGTACAAATTTGCCGAACAGGACGGTCCGAAAAATCTCGTTCTTGAGGCGAGAGAAAACGGCGGCGTGCCTTTGATAAAAGGAGCTACTCTGGTGAAACTCGTCGAGAGGCTCACTTACCACATTTACGCCGATCCGGCATTCGTACGAACATTCCTTACTACTTATAGGTAAGATTAACCGACAAAATTCCTCCATTTTTTTTTTCTTTTATTTGCGAATGGAAAAAAAATATTACAAAACAAAAATAGAGAATAAAATACAATAGTAAATAAAAATGGAAAAAACACATACCATATAATGACGAACGTTGCATAAAAATTCAAATAATAAAATTATTAATAACTTTGTTTATTTTTTTGTTATCAATTGGAAAAATTTATTTATACGATAAAAATAGAGAGTGAAATACAATAGTAAATAAAAATTTAAAAAACACGAACCATATAATGGCGAATGTTGCATAAAAATTTAAATAATAAAATTATTAATGACTTTGTTTATTTGTTAATTTTTTTTTTATCAATGGGAAAAATTTATTTATACGACAAAAATAGAGAGTGAAATACAATAATAAATAACAATGGAAAAAACAGGAATCATATAATGACGAATATTGCATACAAATTCAAATAATAAAATTATTAATAACTTTGTTTGTTTTTTTTTTTGTTATCAATTGGAAAACTTTATTTATACGATAAAAATAGAGAGTGAAATACAATAGTAAATAAAAATGGAAAAAACACGAACCATACAATGACGAATGTTGCATAAAAATTTAAATAATAAAATTATTAATAACTTTGTTTATTTGTTAATTTTTTTTATCAATGGGACGAATTTATTTATACAACAAAAATAGAGAGTGAAATACAATAATAAATAACAATGGAAAAAACAGGAACCATATAATGACGAACGTTGCATAAAAATTCAAATAATAAAATTACTAATAACTTCGTTTATTTTAGTTTTTTTGTTATCAATTGGAAAAATTTATTTATACGATAAAAATAGAGAGTGAAATACAATAGTAAATAAAAATGGAAAAAACACGAACCATATAATGACGAATGTTGCATAAAAATTTAAATAATAAAATTATTAATAACTTTGTTTATTTGTTAATTTTTTTTTTATCAATGGGAAAAATTTATTTATACGACAAAAATAGAGAGTGAAATACAATAATAAATAACAATGGAAAAAACAGGAACCATATAATGACGAACGTTGCATAAAAATTCAAATAATAAAATTACTAATAACTTCGTTTATTTTAGTTTTTTTGTTATCAATTGGAAAAATTTATTTATACGATAAAAACAGAGATTGAAATACAATAGTAAATAAAAATGGAAAAAACACGAACCATATAATGACGAATGTTGCATAAAAATTTAAATAATAAAATTATTAATAACTTTGTTTATTTGTTTATTTTTTGTTATGAATTGGAAAAATTTATTTATACGACAAAAATAGAGAGTAAAATACAATAATAAATAACAATGGAAAAAACAGCAACCATATAATGACGAACGTTGCATAAAAATTCAAATAATAAAATTGTTAATAACTTTGTTTATTTTTTTTTTTTTTGTAATCAATTGGAAAACTTTATTTATACGATAAAAACAGAGAGTGAAATACAATAGTAGATAAAAATGAAAAAAACACGAACCATATAATGGCGAATGTTGCATAAAAATTTAAATAATAAAATTATTAATAACTTTGTTTATTTGTTAATTTTTTTTTAATCAATGGGAAAAATTTATTTATACGACAAAAATAGAGAGTGAAATACAATAATAAATAACAATGGAAAAAACAGGAACCATATAATGACGAATGTTGCATACAAATTCAAATAATAAAATTATTAATAACTTTGTTTATTTTTTTTTGTTATCAATTGGAAAACTTTATTTATACGATAAAAATAGAGAGTGAAATACAATAGTAAATAAAAATGGAAAAAACACGAACCATATAATGACGAATGTTGCATAAAAATTTAAATAATAAAATTATTAATAACTTTGTTTATTTGTTAATTTTTTTTTTATCAATGGGAAAAATGTATTTATACGACAAAAATAGAGAGTGAAATACAATAATAAATAACAATGGAAAAAACAGGAACCATATAATGACGAACGTTGCATAAAAATTCAAATAATAAAATTGTTAATAACTTTGTTTATTTTTTTTTTTTGTTATCAATTGGAAAACTTTATTTATACGATAAAAATAGAGAGTGAAATACAATAGTAGATAAAAATGAAAAAAACACGAACCATATAATGACGAATGTTGCATAAAAATTTAAATAATAAAATTATTAATGACTTTGTTTATTTGTTAATTTTTTTTTTATCAATGGGAAAAATTTATTTATACGACAAAAATAGAGAGTGAAATACAATAATAAATAACAATGGAAAAAACAGGAACCATATAATGACGAACGTTGCATAAAAATTCAAATAATAAAATTGTTAATAACTTTGTTTATTTTTTTTTTTTTTTGTTATCAATTGGAAAACTTTATTTATACGATAAAAATAGAGAGTGAAATACAATAGTAAATAAAAATGGAAAAAACACGAACCATATAATGGCGAATGTTGCATAAAAATTTAAATAATAAAATTATTAATGACTTTGTTTATTTGTTAATTTTTTTTATCAATGGGACAAATTCATTTATACAACAAAAATAGAGAGTGAAATACAATAATAAATAACAATAGAAAAAACAGGAACCATATAATGACGAACGTTGCATAAAAATTCAAATAATAAAATTATTAATAACTTTGTTTATTTTTTTCTTTTTTTTTGTTATCAATTGGAAAAATTTAATTATACGATAAAAACAGAGATTGAAATACAATAGTAAATAAAAGTGGAAAAAACACGAACCATACAATGACGAATGTTGCATAAAAATTTAAATAATAAAATTATTAATAACTTTGTTTATTTGTTTATTTTTTGTTATGAACTGGAAAAATTTATTTATACGACAAAAATAGAGAGTAAAATACAATAATAAATAACAATGGAATAAAGACATACCATATAATGACGAACTGTTTACAAAAATTCAAGTAACACAGTTTTTAATAACTTTGTTTATTCGTTTTTTTTTTCTTTTTTTTATCAATGGGAAAAAGTTATTTACAAAATGAAAATAGATAGTACAAGACAATTATAAATAAAATATAATACACAAAAAAAAATACTATGGCTGACACTTGAAGAAAAATGAAATTAATCACGATAAATATTTATTTCACAGGAGTTTTTGCTCACCTCAGGAACTACTGACGCTGCTGATCGAGAGATTCGATATACCCGATCCCTCGCTTGTTTATGGCGAGGAGGAAAAACCTACTGGCTGTAAAGCTACCGTACGCGAAGACTGGAAAAGATATCGAAAGGAATTTTGTCAACCTGTTCAATTCCGAGTTTTGAATGTATTCAGACATTGGGTTAGTAATTTATTAACAAATATTTCCGTGAAATTTCGTGAAAAAATTGTATTGTGATAATTTCATCTCATCAATTATAAAATTCAATTTTATTTGAATGAATTATTGACTTCAAACTTTGAATATATATATTTTTTTTTACAGGTGGACCATCATTTCTACGATTTTGATCGCGACAGTAATCTTCTAAAAAGGCTACGATCGTTCTTAGACACCGTAAGTGGAAAATCAATGAGAAAATGGGTTGACTCGGTGATTAAAATCGTGCAAAGAAAATGTGAGCAGTACGAGCAGAGGCCGATAACATTTAGTTTTGAACGATCTCCGCCGCCTATCGAGTGGCATCTCAAAGTTCCTGAAGAAGAGTGGGGAATACTTACGGTAAAAAAGATATATAAAAACAAAAATAACAATTTTTTCTCTTAATATCGAGCAGCAAATAAAATTTTGTTGATTAACAAAATTTCAGTTACATCCCATCGAATTTGCAAGACAATTGACTTTGCTAGAATTCGAGTTGTATAGAATGGTAAAACCTTCCGAATTAGTCGAACCCAAGAAAGACAAAGAAAAAACATCACCGCATCTACTAAAACTCATCAAGCACACGACAAACGTAAGTTTTCATTTATTTATTTCAAGTCGTTTAGTTTTTTTCGCTGAAATTTATACGAAATTGTGTATTCATTATTTTTATCGACAGTTTGGATTGTGGCTTGAAAAAACGATAGTAGAAGCCGAAAACCTTGAAGAACGAGTCGCTATAGTGTCTCGCATTATTGAGATAATGATGGTGCTGCAGGATCTTAACAATTTTAACGGCGTGATAGCCATCGTCTTTGCCATGGGATCCGCTTCTGTTTATAGATTAAAGTTTACGTTTCAAGTAAGTTTTCCTATTTTTCTTCCTCATAGAAGAAGCTTGGTTTTCATGAAAAAAAAAATTGTCGAGATATTTATGTCAGGACATTTAGAATTGTCCAAAACGTCCGGAAAAGTGATCTAGAAAAATGTCCGTATGTATGTATATGTGTGTGTGTATGTATACGACTCCGAAAATTCGAACGCCGATAACTCAAGAATGGTTTTGTATATCGCGCTCAAATTTGGCGCACTAGTATAACAGCAGATCCTCTTCAACTGTATCAATTTTCAACCAAATCTGTGCGAAAATTTCGATTTTATGCCGTTTTGAATTTTTTGAAAAAGGGACGTGGTCGCTCTAACTTTCGTAAAATTTAGTCTATTTTGCTAAATAGTTGGTTATAAGAGTAGGTGCACGCAATGCTGTTTGGTATTGAATTTGGCTCGAATCGGTAAAGTGGTTCAGATTTTATGGAATTTTGAATTTTTCAAAAAATTGACATTATCGCTCTATTGTAACTTTTGCAAAACTTGAAATAGCGAGCTCAAATTTTGTATATAAATGAAACAATATTCAGCCATTATGTATGTATAATTAAGTGACAAACGGTATGAAATTTGTGATTTTATGGAATGTTGAATTATTTTTAATAATATACGTTATCACATTTACTTTCGAAAACGCTCTAATAATAACATAATAACGGAATAACGAAATAGAAAAAGCGAATTCACATGTTTATTTATTATCTAATTTAAAAAAGGATGCAAAGTAGAACCTTGCACATTGCTTCCTCATTATTTTTCGCTTTTTACAAAGCTTCCTCTATGAGGAAGCCAAAATTGAATAACATACTTTTTTGCTTCCTCAGAGAGGAAGCTTTGTAAAAAGCGAAAAATAATGAGGAAGCAATGTGCAAGGTTCCACTTTGCATCCTGTTTTTTCTTTCATTTATTTACGAATGTAAACATCTTTTTTCTGAACATTTTTGATAATCACAATTGTTACGTTTTCCTCAGCAAATTCCAGCGCGATTGGAGAAATCTCTGGAAGAAGCTCGGGAGTTGCACAACGATCACTTTCGGAAATATCAAGAGAAATTGCGCTCTATTAATCCACCTTGCGTACCATTTTTTGGTAAGTTTATTAGTGTGTCTAATTTTTTAAAATCCTTATAAATAATTTATACAGTTTTACAAAATAAAAGCTGGTTTTTCGTATTAATACGCTGAAGTGTGTAACAAATTTATTTAATTCAAATTTAGCCACGTAAAAAGTTTTTTGACCTACGCCAAATATAATAATTTTTCAAAGTAAAAAAGAAATTCTGGATTAAATATGTCAAAGTTTGCAATGAATTTATTTATTTATTTTTAGGCATGTACCTGACCAATATACTTCACATCGAGGAAGGAAATACCAATTATCTGCCGGATTGTCCGGAACTAATAAACTTCAGTAAACGACGAAAAATTGCGGAGATAATCGGCGAGATTCAGCAGTACCAGAATCAGCCGTATTGTTTATCTGTCGAGACGAGGATACGACATTTTATTGAGAATTTGGCGCCTTTCGATCCTAATATGTCCGAAGCGGAGATTCACAGTTATTTGTTTGACAAAAGTTTGGAAGTTGAGCCACGAAGCTGCAGACAACCACCGCGAGTTGTAAGAAATCGTTAATTCATTTGTTATTCGATTTTATTGGCCTATTTTTCAATGTTGTATTGATCATTTCAATTTCTTCGTCGCAGCCTCGAAAATGGCCAGACTTGAATCTTAAATCCCCGGGCATAAAAGCTCGCAGTTTGAGTGGAAAATTGCCAGCACCTCTTCAAGCCGTCGCCTCGAGTGTTCGACTCCACGATCCAACTCCAGAAGTTCCACCGCCACCAGAATTGCCGGAAACTCCACCTCACACTTCTCATATAACAACAACGCACACCGGTGATCACAGTGTTTTCGCTCCTGTTCTTTTAGGCGGTAAGTAATCATTCTATTGATTTGAAATACGTTTTTTAACAAATCTAAACCAATGAGGAAGTATGTTCATCATTCTTGGCTTCATAGAGGAATCTTTATAACAAGATTTATAACATTTTCATAATCAAATAGCAATGGATCGCAAAGTTCGTTTCCTCGTTTTACGAGACTAGGCAACTATTATGGAAGAACGGTCGATCTTTTTGATGACTCGGCGTTTCGTTTTAAGAGCTTAATTATGGGATATTTCCCTAATTTATAACAACACAATTTCTCGCACTTTAAAATTCAGTTACATTTTTTACTTCGATTAGTTTTCTCTATATCGCATATGATGCGATATACAATTCCTTTTGCAGTAATGATTTCGAAATAATAACCTGCAGTTTTTATTAAATTATATGTGAACTTTTATACACCCGAGAAGAAATCTCATTTTCAATCAAGCCGTGGAAAAAAATGCGGGAAAATTGGAAGAGTACAACCTTCCATTATTTTCGCAATGTATTAACTGTTTTTGTCCATTTTTTTCAAGGAGATTACCATGAAATTTGAACTGAAAATTCATTTTTTTTGCAGTTATTCCAAAGTTTAAACATCATATTACAATCGCCACATGTTAATTTTATGGAAACGTAATAAAACCAATTACATCATGAATTATATTTCTAGAAGAATTATAGATTTACAACTCTGCAAGTGAAACACAATGAGGATTCAAGGTTCTACTTTATATCCTTGTTATTTTATTTAAAGTTAACTTTTTTATTATGAAATTATTTTTATTATAAAAAAATACGATTTATAATAAAAGGAGGTTTGAAACAAATAAAAATACCAGAACAGAACCATCTCCAGGTTCACTAGCTTTAAATTTAACAGCAAGCATGTAAAATTGGACTTTAACCATTGCTTTCTCCTTATTTTCCGCATTCCACAAAAGTTCATTCATGAAGAAAATTGAGACAGCATACTTCCTCATAAAAATGCCTTTTTGAAAGTAAAATTAGCAAGAAATATACAAAGTTCTACTTTATAACCTTGTTATTTTATTTAAAGTTAACTTTTTTATTATGAAATTATTTTTATTATAAAAAAATACGATTTATAATAAAAGGAGGTTTGAATAATATAAAAACACAGGAACAGGACCACTTCCAGTTTCACTAGCTTTAAATTTAACAGCAAGCATGTAAAATTGGACTTTAACCATTGCTTTCTCCTTATTTTCCGCATTCCACAAAAGTTCATTCATGAAGAAAATTGAGACAGCATGATTCCTCATAAAAATGCCTTTTTGAAAGTAAAATTAGCAAGAAATATACAAAGTTCTACTTTATAACCTTGGTATTTTATTTAAAGTTAATTTTTCTAAATAAAATTATTTTTATTGTATAAAACTATGATTTATAATAAAAGGAGGTTTGAATAATATAAAAACACAGGAACAGGACCACTTCCAGTTTCACTAGCTTTAAATTTAACAGCAAGCATGTAAAATTGGACTTTAACCATTGCTTTCTCCTTATTTTCCGCATTCCACAAAAGTTCATTCATGAAGAAAATTGAGACAGCATGCTTCCTCATAAAAATGCCTTTTTGAAAGTAAAATTAGCAAGAAATATACAAAGTTCTACTTTATAACCTTGGTATTTTATTTAAAGTTAATTTTTCTAAATAAAATTATTTTTATTGTATAAAACTATGATTTATAATAAAAGGAGGTTTGAATAATATAAAAACACAGAAATAGGACCACTTCCAGGTTCACTAGCTTTAAATTTAACAGCAAGCATGTAAAATTGGACTTTAACCATTGCTTTCTCCTTATTTTCCGCATTCCCCAAAAGTTTATTCATGAAGAAAATTGAGACAGCATGCTTCCTCAGAAAAATGCCTTTTTGAAAGTAAAATTAGCAAGAAATGTACAAAGTTCTACTTTATAACCTTGGTATTTTATTTAAAGTTAATTTTTCTAAATAAAATTATTTTTATTGTATAAAACTATGATTTATAATAAAAGGAGGTTTGAATAATATAAAAACACAGGAACAGGACCACTTCCAGGTTCACTAGCTTTAAATTTAACAGCAAGCATGTAAAATTGGACTTTAACCATTGCTTTCTCCTTATTTTCCGCATTTCACAAAATTTTATTCATGAAGAAAATTGAGAAAGCATACTTCCTCATAAAAATGCCTTTTTGAAAGTAAAATTAGCAAGAAATATACAAAGTTCTACTTTATAACCTTGGTATTTTATTTAAATTTAATTTTTCTAAATAAAATTATTTTTATTGTATAAAACTATGATTTATAATAAAAGGAGGTTTGAATAATATAAAAACACAGAAACAGGACCATTTCCAGGTTCACTTGCTTTAAATTTAACAGCAAGCATGTAAAATTGGACTTTAACCATTGCTTTCTCCTTATTTTCCGCATTCCACAAAAGTTCATTCATGAAGAAAATTGAGACAGCATGCTTCCTCATAAAAATGCCTTTTTGAAAGTAAAATTAGCAAGAAATATACAAAGTTCTACTTTATAACCTTGGTATTTTATTTAAAGTTAATTTTTCTAAATAAAATTATTTTTATTGTATAAAACTATGATTTATAATAAAAGGAGGTTTGAATAATATAAAAACACAGAAATAGGACCACTTCCAGTTTCACTAGCTTTAAATTTAACAGCAAGCATGTAAAATTGGACTTTAACCATTGCTTTCTCCTTATTTTCCGCATTTCACAAAATTTTATTCATGAAGAAAATTGAGAAAGCATACTTCCTCATAAAAATGCCTTTTTGAAAGTAAAATTAGCAAGAAATATACAAAGTTCTACTTTATAACCTTGGTATTTTATTTAAAGTTAATTTTTCTAAATAAAATTATTTTTATTGTATAAAACTATGACTTATAATAAAAGGAGGTTTGAATAATATAAAAACACAGGAACAGGACCACTTCCAGTTTCACTAGCTTTGAATTTAACAGCAAGCATGTAAAATTGGACTTTAACCATTGCTTTCTCCTTATTTTCCGCATTCCACAAAAGTTTATTCATGAAGAAAATTGAGACAGCATACTTTCTCATAAAAATGCCTTTTTGAAAGTAAAATTAGCAAGAAATATACAAAGTTCTACTTTATAACCTTGGTATTTTATTTAAAGTTAATTTTTCTAAATAAAATTATTTTTATTGTATAAAACTATGATTTATAATAAAAGGAGGTTTGAATAATATAAAAACACAGAAATAGGACCACTTCCAGGTTCACTAGCTTTAAATTTAACAGCAAGCATGTAAAATTGGACTTCAACCATTGCTTTCTCCTTATTTTCCGCATTCCACAAAAGTTCATTCATGAAGAAAATTGAGACAGCATGCTTCCTCATAAAAATGCCTTTTTGAAAGTAAAATTAGCAAGAAATATACAAAGTTCTACTTTATAACCTTGGTATTTTATGTAAAGTTAATTTTTCTAAATAAAATTATTTTTATTGTATAAAACTATGATTTATAATAAAAGGAGGTTTGAATAATATAAAAACACAGGAACAGGACCACTTCCAGTTTCACTAGCTTTAAATTTAACAGCAAGCATGTAAAATTGGACTTTAACCATTTCTTTCTCCTTATTTTCCGCATTCCACAAAAGTTTATTCATGAAGAAAATTGAGACAGCATACTTCTTCATAAAAATGCCTTTTTGAAAGTAAAATTAGCAAGAAATATACAAAGTTCTACTTTATATCCTTGTTATTTTATTTAAAATTAATTTTTTTTAATGAAATTATTTTTATTGTATAAAACTATGATTTATAGTAAAAGGAGGTTTGAAAAAAAATAAAAACACAAGAACAAGATCACCTCCAGGTTCACGAGCTTTAAATTTAACAGCAATCATGTAAAATTGGACTCTATCCATTTCACAAAACTTTATTCATGAAGAAAATTGAGATACTTCCTCATAAAAATGCCTTTTTGAAAGGAAAATTATCAAGAAATGTGCAAAGTTCTATTTTATATCCTTGTTATTTTATTTAAAGTTAATTCTTTTTTAATGAAATTATTTTTATTGTATAAAACTATGATTTATAATAAAAGGAGGTTTGAAAAAAAATAAAAACACAGGAACAGGACCACCTCCAGGTTCACCAGGTCCTCGTGATCTTCTGAGCAGCATGTCGGGACTTTCGTTGGGTTCTCCGGGAAGCAGTCCTCAGTTAGGTTCACCAGGACATGTACCAGCGCCACACCATCAATCGCAGACTACCCATTTCGGATTTAATTCCGGTACAATCGGCGTTATGGGCGCGCTTACGGGATTACCGTCTTCTAGCGGAAGTCCTGGCGTGCCTCTGCCACAACCGCCTTCACCCAGTTACGTGCCTCTCAGTCAAGCTCCGCCACCGTTGCCCCCACGGTCTCACAGAAGGCGCGAAAGTTCCATAAGCGAGTCGCCACAACAAGTCAGTAAATCATTTATTTTTTTCTCACAATTTTCTTTTTCATGTGAAAACATTTTTAGCGACACTTTTCCAACCAAAAGTCTTCTCAAAAATGCGTAATTTCTAAAAAAAAAAAAAAAAAAAAAAAATGAGTAAAGTGAAGAAAGATGTTTTTAAAAAACATAATTTTTTCTAAAAAAAAATAAAGCAGAATGTTCTCAAAATGGTTAAATGCCTTTTCGGGAAATTGACTTTAAAAAAGCCCTTAATAATAGCAGCAGAATTAATAAGAAAACAACGTAACATCTACTATTGTTAATTCCGCAGTTGTGTTACTATCAACATTTTCAAAATTTTATACTACAGATCGTATCATACATCTAATGAAATTAAGTGATATAAAAAAAAAAACGAAGCAATTAGACAAATTGATGTTTAAGTGTGATGCACGGTGCATAATATTATCATTACTACGGACAGTAAATAGTATGATAACAAGTTAACCGCAGACGATGGCTCGAACGAGTTATGGCGGGCGTAATTCGATATATACAAAGCACTATTTCGTAAAAATGTTTTTATCTCTACGAGAATAAACCTGATGGTAATTATTTGTTGAAGTGTCAAATTTGGTTAAGTAATTTTGTGCCGTTTGCGAGAACAACGGAAACAACGAAGTTGATCGAGAGTTAAAAAGCGTAATGACGATTATAGAAATTTTGCAAAATGCAGAAAAGTCACCGCAAAAAGCGTAACTTTTTCTTTAAAAAACGTCAGGTTTTTCTGGAAAATAGAAATAAGAAAACAAAAATGTTCTCAAAACACTTAAAGACCTTTTTGGAAAATTGCTTTAAAAAGCGTAATAATGATTACAGAAAATTTGTAAAATTAAAAACGTAGAAAAGTGTCCAATAAAAACGTGACGAAGATTTTCTCACATAAAATAGTTAGTGCATAGAGTTTACTGATTATTTTTAAATATTTTTAATGGAATTGCGTAAATTGACGGGCATTTTTTTTATAGGCTCGACAAGCTCCAAATGCTCCGATTCTTCCACCTCGCGAGGGAACGTCGCCGCCTCCTCTACCGCCGAGGAAGGACCTGCCGGCGACTCTTCCGCCACGACTTCCCGCCACTCTTAATCCGAGCAATTCGGCGCTACTGGCCCGACGAAATTCTACTCTCGAGAGCTCCACCTCCAATTCCACACATTCGCGGAGATACATGTCTTTCAACGGGCCTAGTCCCACAAAACCTCCGCCTACTCAACCAAACGGTAAGTAATTAGACAGATTAAAATTTATTAATTTATTAATTTATTAAGGGGAGGGAGTCAGGTAAAAAAAATTGATTTTGTAAATTCAATATCATCCAAATCCTATCGTATATGAAAATGCCCAATGCACTATATTTTTGGTGCTCGATGAAAGGATTTTTTACTGTCGTCTGACTTGCATATGCTTTTCAATATTATCTTAAGCAAAGTTCTTAGGTTTTCCATTCTGCGCATGATTCAGATCAAACTACCAGGCAGATTGGAATGGTTGACGTCTCATTTTCTTCTTCATGAAAAGATACACCGGCTAAATGGAGCAAACTATTTTTTTTCATTCTGAAAGCAAAGTTAATCACTGATTTAGAAAATAGCATAAAATTTATTCATTAATAATTGTGTCACTTAAAAAATATTACCTTTTATTAACATTTGCTCCATTTAGCCGGTGTATCTATTCATGAAGAAGAAAATGAGACGTCAACAATTCCAATCTGCCTGGTAGTTTGATCTGAATCATGCGCAGAATGGAAAACCTAAGAACTTTGCTTAAGATAATATTGAAAAGCATATGCAAGTCAGACGACAGTAAAAAATCCTTTCATCGAGTACCAACAATATAGTGCGTTGGGCATTTTTATATGCAACAGGATTTGGATGATATTGAATTTCCAAGATCAATTTTTTTTACCTGACTCCCTCCCCTTAATTTATTAATTTATTAATTTATTAATTTATTAATTTATTAATTTATTAATTTATTAATTTATTAATTTATTGGTTGGTTAATTTATTAATATCAAAGCCAATCAATAAACAGCAGCATCACTTTTACATTAGTTAATGTGAAAAAAGAAAAAAAAAATGATGCGCCGATGCTTGCAATTTATTCAATTAGTAAAATCAATAGTACATTTCGAATAATTTATAAAATAGACAAATATGTGTTCATTAAAAAAAACGTGAGAGGGCTAAACACTAAATAAAAAATTTATTTTATTGTTAGTGTCTTTTTTTAAATATTTTTATTCTAAAAAGTGTCTATTTGAATTGTAGTCAAAATTAGATTGTTGATAATTTTTTTCGAGGTAATATAATTTTTTAAAATTTCGAAAATGCCTTTTTTCCGATAATTTGATTCAAAAGAGTTTGACTGTGATTCAAACAACTGCAATTATTTACGAAAAAACACTGTAAAATACGGAGAATGTTTGTAATAATTGGTTAGAAGATTGTTTAATTATTGCGCCATTATTTCAGGCTCGGTGACACCAAAATTACCGCCGAAACCGCAACCGGGACGACCACCAACGACCATGTTTAACTTCAATGCCCCACCTGGTCCCAGCTAAGTCCCTATTTCCCAAACTTTCCTCAGTTCCCAATTGTAAAAAAAACTCTAAAAACAAAAAAAAAGCATCCAGCGCTTAAAAATCGATTGTCGCGTAGTCCGTTCGCGAAAAATCCGACACATAATCTACCGATTGACGTGTAAATATTTCGATTCTCGAATAAACCAGACACAGAGACATATTTTATAGCACAAGAGTGAGATTAATCTTTCTGGAAATTCATAAGATACGATATCGATAATCGAACGTGTACGCACATTTAAATGTATATGTGTAATACGTGGCTTTGAAAATGTGAAAAGAATTCCTGATATTTTCTAGAAATTTTATTTTCAAAAACTACGGAATTTTCTTGAGAGTAATTTCGAAGATTTTTGATAAAATTTCTAGGAAATTTTAAGGAAAATCAGCCAAGTTACCATGTTGACTTTCCTCCCCAATCGTAATGCGCCTTCCACCTTTCTAACTCTCGCAGACCGACGCTCGCGGCTCTATTTTTATCATCTAAACAAGAAAAAAAGAAGAAAAGAAGTTTATTTTTCGAAGCGACACAGACTGTTAATAACTTGTAAAATATATTTTTAGATATTTCTTTTTAATAAGTCGTAGATTTCGGTCATCAGTGTAGATGTAACTAGGTAACATTTTTTTAAAAAACCCCCAAATGAATCGCCCATAAATGCCTACCAGTGTGATATTGAGTATCGAGGAAAAGAGCGAACGAAAAATCTTGAAAATTATAAACATTGAGAGTAAATTATAAAAATTAATGCAATTACGACAGGAATTTGAAAGTTTGTACAAAGAATTCGAGGATATTATTTAATTGGCTCCGATTGGACGTCGCGATTTTCCTCTAACAGCACAAACAGCAATGAGCAATCTGTACATTCGTTAGATTTATAAAAAAAAGGTATAATGAAGCAAGAAAATCGTCCATATATCGATAAAAAGCCGGTTATATGTACGTAATAATGTTTTTAACACGTCTCGATGCATGTTTAATGAAACCGCGCGTTAGCTACGTTTTCATTCGGCTCTGAATGTCAGAATTGTGCCAGAGTTGTAATCATTACTTTCGAAATCACTATTCATTTACTTATTTAATAAATATATCGATATTAATTATTTAATAATAAAAAAGATTTTTCAAAAAAATCCTTCGACATTAACTTGTAAATCAGGCATTTTTTTTTACGAAATTTTTTTCAATGACAAATTTTTCGTTTTCTGTTATAAAATTGATTTATTTTTTTATTAATATGGTAGAATTATTTTAAAAAATTGTTGATATCAATTTATTTATGGAATAAATAAAGAAACAGCAGATTTTCGAAAGCAATGGAAAATAATTATAACTATTGTGCGTCGCGTTGTTTATTAATGATGTTTTATAGCGAACGGACTACGCAAAATCTCGAGTTTATTTCCCTTGTCCCGGTTTTTCCCCTCAAAGTTATGTCCCCCTCCCCTCCCCCCGTCTATCTCCCCCAACACAACTGTGATACACTTTGAACGTGGGTATGTATGTTATATAAACTAAACGTTTTAGATTTTAAACAAAAAATGATGATGATGATAATGAAGATGAAGATGAAGTTTTAAGAAGTGAGCGCAAGCACGGTTACAAACGAATCATAGGCCAATACGACTAATATAATTATACATATAAATGGAATCCATAGCGGAGAGACGAATGATTATTGTACGTGTATAATATTATAAATATATTCTATCGAGTTAGTTATTGTAATAATGTCGGACCTGATACGAGACGACGAGTTGGAATATTGAAATCATGTAAAATAAAGAGTATATTGTGTAGTAATGGACTTGGTTACACTTCTTTCCAAAATCATTTCCCATTTTTAACATTTTATAGATATAGTGGCTTTTAATTTATAAGTGATTTTTTCCTTCCAGTCGGTAAATCCAAACTAAATTTTTTTTTCTTGAAGGTATCGAATTTTGGCCTCGACTATCGTTCTCAAAAGGCATATTCTAATACAGAAAATATATGTTACAAGCCTTTTTACCATGATTTAAAAAAAAAGAGGCAAAGTAGAACCACATTGCTTCCTTTTTTTTTGGATGCTATACGATTTTGACTCCCTCAACACAAGTTTGCTATTTATTTTATGAATAAATTACAAATTTTCTTATACTCAAAAAAGATTTAAAAAAAAATGTTCCATATTTTAATTACCGAAAAAAAAGAGGCAAAGTAGAATCTTGCATATTGCTTCCTTTTTTTTACTGGATGCTATGCGATTTTGTCTCCCTCAACACAAGTTTGCTATTTATTTTATGTATAAGTAAGAAATTTTCTTACACAAAAAAGTTTTTAAAAAAAATTTTTCCATAAAAATTCTTCCATATTTAAATTATTGAAAAAAAATGAGGCAAAGTAGAATCTTGCTCATTGCTTCCTTTTTCTTACTGGATGCCATACGATTTTGTCTCCCTGAACACAAGTTTGCTATTTATTTTATAAATTAAAAATTTTCTTATACTCAACAAAGTTTAAAAAAATATTTTTCCATAAAATTCTTCCATATTTAAATTATTGAAAAAAAAAGAGGCAAAGTAGAATCTTGCACATTGCTTCCTTTTTTTACTGGATACTATTCGATTTTGTCTCCCTCAACACAAGTTTGCTATTTATTTTATGAATAAATAAGAAATTTTCTTACACAAAAAATTTTTTAAAAAATTTTTCCATATTTTAATTATCGATAAAAAATGAGGCAAAGTAGAATCTTGGTCATTGCTTCCTTTTTCTTACTGGATGCCATACGATTTTGTCTCCCTCAACACAAGTTTGCTATTTAATTTATGAATAAATAAAAAAATTTCTTATACTCTAAAAAGATTTTTAAACAATTTTTTCACATGTAATACCACAAGAGCTTTGAAATTATCGGATATTTCCTGACAGGTTCGTTGCAAACAAATGAACGAGTCAAGTTTTCCAGGTTAAAAAATCACGAGCGCGTAGCGCGAGTGATTTTTCTGGAAAACTTGACGAGTTTATTTGTTTGCAGGGAACCTGGAGGGAAATATCAGATTAATTTCGAAGCTCGAGTGGTATTCGGGGGATTATTTTTTCTATTCAAATTGCGACAAATGGAATTGCACCATGAGACAAAAATTATCATTCCGACAAGGAAATTTCATAATCAGAACAAAAACCTTTTAATTCATGTTTAAAGGATTGCAGTTAAATACACAATTGTTATAGACATTTGTATATTGATTCCAGACTGAGGTTATCGATTTAATCGTATTAACAGGGACATTTCCCTTTACTTTTTCATCAATAGTTTGCAAGGATTCAACTCCAAACCTACTCATATCAAATAAAAATCCTTTGACTGCCACAATAAAATTCAATCTGTCAGTTTGACAGATGGTTGACGCGGCTAAATGATTTTTTGTTTTATATATATAACCAACACGCAAAATTATCAAAAAATTATCACTTGTAATACCACAAGAGCTTTGAAATTATCGGATATTTCCTGACAGGTTCGTTGCAAACAAATGAACGAGTCAAGTTTTCCAGGTTAAAAAATCACGAGCGCGTAGCGCGAGTGATTTTTCTGGAAAACTTGACGAGTTTATTTGTTTGCAGGGAACCTGGAGGGAAATATCAGATTAATTTCGAAGCTCGAGTGGTATTCGGGGGATTATTTTTTCTATTCAAATTGCGACAAATGGAATTGCACCATGAGACAAAAATTATCATTCTGACAAGGAAATTTCATAATCAGAACAAAAACCTATGTTGCATCCAACACATATTTTCTCTCTGCACAAAATGCAGTGAATTGCGCCCAAATCGATTTTTTACTCTTTTCTGTATTTGCCGGGACATTTTGTTTTATTTTTTTAGCGATGTTCTGAAGCGATTCATCACCAAATCGCTTTTTTGACTCACTCATATTGACGACCGTTAATAGTACCTTGACGTTTTAAAGATTCGCAGAGGTTACAAGTATCAAAAAAATTATTGTTTATCGCTTAGCAACCGAGCCGGGAAATTTTCGAAAAATTATCGATATAATTTTACCCTAGCTGTACCACGTGATGTTGAATACCGCGCTCTGATTGGTCGAAATTTGGATGGGAAAAATAATCAGTATAATACTGTGTAGCTTGCCCTACGTGACGTCGAATGGTGCAATTCCATTGGTCGAAATTTGGATAGGAAAAATAATCCATAAAATTTCTTCCATATTAAAATTATCGAAAAAAAAAGGCAAAGTAGAATCTTGCACATTGCTTCCTTTTTTTTACTGGATGCTACACGATTTTGTCCCCCTCAACACAAGTTTGCTATTTATTTTATAAATAAATAAAAAAATTTCGTATACTCAAAAAAGTTTTTTTTTTTTAATTTTTCTATAAAAATTCTTGCATATTTTAATTATCGAAAAATATCCTATGAGGTAAGACGTCTTGATTGGAAAAAATTAATGTGGGAACAGGGCAAGAATAAAAAAGACAAAGATTATTAATATATTTCTTTTTTAATTCAACTTCAACATTATTTGAACTTAAAGACAATATAAGCGTATAACGGCGAACGCGTACCGAATTTGCGTGTCCGTGAAGTAATTTACAATAATAGATTTATATATAAATGTAAATAATAATTGCACATTGGATCTTATAGGCATGTATAGGATTGATCCGAACTATTGTATTTGGTCATGGATTTAACGCTGTATTAATGGAAACGAGTTTTTCATATTGCAATATATTTTGTTTTTTTTTTTTCGATTGAAAAATATCAATCGTCACTTCAAAAAGTACTGGCTGAATGAAGTAAGCGTAATGTTAAACGGCGTATCACATTTACACGTCCGCGTATTAATTAATAACAAACAAATTTATAAACGCAATTATTTTCCACTCTCAAAAATCTATGAAATATCAAATTTCTCTTGGGTAAATTTATCAAATTCGTGGATAATATAATTAACAATCTCTTATAGTGCGATATACATATACATATGTACAGATAAATTATCTTTAATAATATCAATAAATATATCATACGTAACGTTTTGTCAGTCGTAAACTCTCTTCTAGCGATTAAAAACATTTGTGTGCAGATGTGACTAAGAATCTTATAAATAACGCAGTATAATTACGTTATAAACTGCTTTTTTAAAAGTAATTATCGCCAGCGAAACTTTAGAAATCGTCGTATGAAAGACGATCTATTTTTTGTTCATTTCTTTTCTTTTCTTTTCCTGGAATGTTGTAACTATTTACAGTGATTATTTTCCATCTTCCATTTACTTTTTTTTCCCGTGTAAAAACCGTTTAAATCGTCAGTTACGATTTAAACGTTTTTTATAACGAACATTTTATTAAATATACTTATCAACTATTTTAATTTACAATAGGGATGTTTAAGGGTGTCAAAATTATTACGTAACTTCCCAAACCGTTGATGCATCGCTTTGTCGATTGTGACGAGCGCCAACGTCAACGTGAGCGTCTAAACCGTCGCTTAATTTGCTAAATCTTCGCGCCCAACTTCCTCTCCTTCCTCCTCCTCTACCGAGATGACCAGCTTCTCGCAATACTGTAATTAACTCCTCCTCGTCCTCTCTTCCTTTTATGCCCTTCTCGTACTTAGCCTCTTGGGCTAAAAGCCTTTCACGCTGACGTTGTGTTGCTACCGATCTCGGGGTTTCCGGTATCACGTAACTCATTATTCCGGTTAAAGCAAATACCTAAAATAGAAAAAATACAAAATAATTGGGCACGAAATTCATTTTGATTACACTGAGAGGAAAATCTGGTAATTAAAAAAATATATATGGTTAAACCGACGATAATCTAACTACAAACTATAATTCCCAGGAGGAACGTCTATATTTTATGGTTATAGCAAATATAATTATAGTAGCAATCATCAAAATGATAATAGTTTCAAAAACTATGCTAATAGTTTCAAAAATTATGCTAATAGTTTCAAAAACTATGCTAATAGTTGCAAAAAATATACTAGTAGTTTCAAAAACTATTCTAATAGTTTCAAAAACTATGCTAATAGTTTCAAAAAACTATTCTAATAGTTTCAAAAATTATTCTAATAGTTGCAAAAAATATGCTAATTGTTTCAAAAACTATTCTAATAATTTCAAAAACTATTCTAATAGTTTCAAAAACTATGCTAATAGTTTCAAAAACTATTCTAATAGTTGCAAAAAATATGCTAGTAGTTTCAAAAACTATTCTAATAGTTTCAAAAACTATGCTAATAGTTTCAAAAAACTATTCTAATAGTTTCAAAAATTAGTCTAATAGTTGCAAAAAATATGCTAATAGTTTCAAAAACTATTCTAATAGTTTCAAAAACTATTCTAATAGTTTCAAAAACTATTCTAATAGTTTAAAAAACTATGCTAATAGTTTCAAAAACTATGCTAACAGTTTCAAAAACTATGCTAATAGTTTCAAAAACTATTCTAATAGTTTCAAAAACTATTCTAATAGTTTCAAAAACTATGCTAATAGTTTAAAAAACTATTCTAATAGTTTCAAAAATTATTCTAATAGTTTAAAAAATTATTCTAATAGCTTAAAAAATTATTCTAATAGTTTCAAAAACTATTTTAATAGTTTCAAAAACTATTTTAATAGTTTCAAAAACTATTCTAATAGTTTAAAAAACTATGCTAATAGTTTCAAAAACTATGTTAACAGTTTCAAAAACTATGCTAATAGTTTAAAAAACTATTCTAATAGTTTCAAAAACTATTCTAATAGTTTCAAAAACTATGCTAATAGTTTAAAAAACTATTCTAATAGTTTCAAAAATTATTCTAATAGTTTAAAAAATTATTCTAATAGCTTAAAAAATTATTCTAATAGTTTCAAAAACTATTTTAATAGTTTCAAAAACTATTCTAATAGTTTCAAATATGCCGTTTCGTTGTATATACGATTTCAACGTTTGTTTTCAATAACCTTGCAAAAGTATCTTTTCTAGAACCATATTATCATCGCTTCAACCATAAAACATTGCAAGCCTTTCTATATTCGTTTTATCATGTGAAATCGTTAAATCAACGATATGCTTTTCTCTCAGTGTAACGACTAAATCAATTTAAAAACATAATTAATGAGAATTATCGATTAATTTCGAAACTTTCACTCTAATTTAATATCAGCGATTTTTACCACAGAAATATTTTTAAATGTTTAAATAATTCTTTCTGAAAAATAATAATTTTACAAATATTTTCGAACATTGCTCAAACATTACATTTTTCTAAATAGTTTTGAGACGTGTTTTCTCAATGTTTCAGATGAGTTAAAAAAATATCGCTTGTAAAATGATTAATTACCAATTTTCATCAAAATCGTAATATTTTACTTAACTTGTCGAATTTTTTATTTAGTATTTTTTTAAAGATACTTCGGAACCTCAAAAGCAACTATAAATTTTATTTAAAAAAATAACCGGATGTTAAAATTTTATGAGTTAGAATTTTTTAATGATACTTCGGAGCCTCAAAAGCAACTATAATTTTTATAAAAAAAAATAACCGTATGTTAAAATTTTATGAGTTAGAATTTTTGATTTAGTATTTTTAATGATACTTCGAAGCCTCAAAAGCAACTATAATTTTTATTAAAAAAAATAACAAGATGTTAAAATTTTATGTTTAATGTTGAAGTAAAGAAGATCAACATACCACATGTTCAAAAACGACAACGAATGCCAATCGAGCAGCGAAAACGTGCCAATATTGTGGGCTGAGGCCATAAGGATCTTTTGTGTGATCTGGACCATTTCTGTAGCCTCTATATTGGCAAGTTGGAGGTCGACTTGAGTCCACATCGCTAATCATATCTTCTCGATAATCAGAAGTGTTGAATTCGGACAGAGAACTGTCGATATATCCTGTCAAGTCGTTCGTAGGAGAATAGACAAATGCGTAGACACTTCTTGGTATAAAATCCGAAGTGTATGCAATTACGAAAGCCTGGAAAAAAAATGATAATAATAAGATAAGTAAAAAAACCGATTGACACGATTTTTTTTCCGAAAATATTAAATAAACTCACATTTGATACTACAGCTGCATAAGTAACACCCTTTAGAATTCCATACCAGGCTCCAATATCTTCAACTCTCTCGGCTAATGGTCTTCGAGCTTCCTTAACCATTTTATAAGCATCAAGTCTTATTTCGCCGATATTATTAAGCAACGCAAAAAGCGGAGCCAGTGGAAATGCAGCGACGAAAAGTGTCACGAAGCCGTACTGAAGAACTGCAAGAGTGAAATAAATTAATTTGTAAAATGTCATTAATTAGTTTTTCTAAAAAACTAGAATTAAAAAAAATGTAATTAATTTTTTGGAATTAATAAATTAATGAAATTAATACTCAAGATGTTTCTTTTCTTTTTTTATCTACTTAAAATTGGGTGATATGTTATGGGTTTTTATGGTGTTTAGAATTTTCTGACAAATTCTGACTTTACCCAAATTTTTTTGTTACCGAGATAATTATATATGAATAAATTATGAGTAAACTCCAATCGATATTCACACTGTACACAAAAATCAGATGAGAAAATAGGAAATGGAAAAAAAAATTTCTTTATTTTCAATTATATATGATTTTTGGAAAATTTCAATACATTGTTGGAAAAGACTGGAAGTTTTTATCCATAAACTCGTCATCTAAATTTAATTTTCAATTGTGGTATAAAATTAATATACTTTTTCGGTAAAATTAAAGAAAATCATAAAAATTCAAGTACTTTTACTGTAAAATTAAAGAAAATTATTGAGTTTTCTGTACCATACACTAATTTTACACCACACTCGTATATTAACACTCGTACACTGTTAAAAAAGATTGGAAGTTTTTATTCATAAACTCGTCCTCGAAATTTAATATACATTTGTGGTGTAAATTCATGTACTTAACCAGTAAAATTAAAGCAAATTATTAATGTTGAAGCACTTTTACTGTAAAATTAAAGTAAATTATTGAATATGGTGTACCATACATTAATTTTACATTACACTTGTATACTAAATTAAATATACTTGTTTACGAACAAAAACTTCCAGTAAAAGTACACTAAATTTCAAGTAGATTTTTTTACAGTGTATATCAACACAAGTTTGCTATTTAATTTATGAATAAATTAAAAATTTTCTTATGAAATTAATACTATACTATATAATAAGATTAATATACTTTTTCGGTAAATTTAAAGAAAATCATAAAAATTCAGGTACTTTTACTGTAAAATTAAAGTAAATTATTGAATTTTCTGTGCCATACACTAATTTTACACCACATTCGTATATTAAATTTAATGTACCAGTTCTTGCATAAAAACTTTCAGTACTTGTATATTAAATTTCAAATAGATTTTTTTACAGTGTAAGATTATATTGAAATATTGATTTGTTAATTTTTTTTTCAAAATCTAACTTACCCATTTCCAGGTATTCATCAAAGAGCGCGAGTTTTCCAGGATCTTGAAGCTGATAATCTTGTTCCCAACACGTGTAAGGTCTCGTAAGATCAGTCGTCGCTGCTACGTGAGTTCGTTTTCGCCACCAGTTCCACAATTTCGGCGACAAAATTTCAACAAAATTATTGAAACACTGTTTTCCAATCATTATTATAGCCAATTGGATGCAAAGTTCTGAGAGACAACCGGCTGGATCGCAAACGTCTGTTTTTATTCGGAAAAACTCTGAGGATCGTGCGTCAGCATCGCCTGGATGAACGTAGAATCTTCCCTAATTATAATAAAGGTTTAAATTATTATTCAACAATAATTAAAGCAACTTAGGGATTTTTTTTTGCTTTATGCAAACCAACCTTAAAGAAAGCAATGTATATTAACGACGAGTAAAAGTTGACAAACTCAAAGAGAAATATCTTGAAAGTGTAACTGTCCTCGTATTCCGTTTGCGTTCGTGGATTTTCGTAATTCGTCATCCATCGAGCGAGTTTGTGATAAATACGAGTGAGGATCATTATAATTGTCAAGTTAAGAAGCGCAGCTGTTCCTGATGTGAAGATCTTTGCGTGCCTCTTAAGGAAATTTCCTCCGCCTCCGTAGAAAACGGCTACCAATGATATTCGATATATTATCGTGCCAAGTACCGCCCCAAGGACAACGCAAATCTGTTTAAAAAAAATGGTTTATTTAATCATTTATAGCAAATTTTTATTATTAAATTAATGTGAATTAAATTATCGATAATTTGAAATAAAAATATGATAATTAAATTTTTGCAATGGTTATTTACCATGAAAAAGACCATAGAACCGGTCACCGCAAATTTGAAGGCTCTTGACCAAGCCGGCAAATATGGTTCGCGTTCTCTCGTCACAGGATTGATTCTAAAGGTCTTTACGGAAGCCTCGAACTCTGGTCGCGGCTCTTCATCTCCATCAGGATTCTGAAGATCCCATTCCCATACTATTACCGCTTGACGTCGTTTCCACATTTCGAGAAACGTCGTAGCTGTAAAAATTAACGTTTTGCTTTATTAAAATGCAAATATGATGACACAAGTGGATTCTTGTAGTTTTTTTAAATGCATTTGCTATTTTTTTTTCTTCATACTTTACTGCTTTATACATTCGTAATATTTTTATGTATTCCTATTTTTAAAAAATGTTTTAAGGGAGATAAAAATGATGGAAATTTACCCCAAAAAGACATGAAAATAGCGAAGAAGACTGTAGCAGGATTGTCGAACAGGTACGTAAGTTTGGAAAACAGGCAAGACTCTCCCAACTTGCGATAAGTACAGGCCTTGTCACATAATGGACAAAGTGTGATGTTACCTGAATAAACAGAAAAAAATGTTACAAAATGATTTCAAGTTTCTTAATAATTATTATATTAAAAAAGCTGCAAAGTAGAACTTGCAAAGTTCTACTTTGCAAGTTCTACTTTGTAAGTTCTACTTGCAAAAGTTCTACTTGCACAAAAATTTTTAAACAAGGCTGTAAAGTAGAACTTTGCAAGTTCTACTTTACAGCCTTGTTTAAAATTTTTTTTAATGGCATTAATTTTGGACCCCTTGACAGATTCTCGCCAGATTCGAACTGATGCTTAGTTTACCCATACTTTACTTGTGGACCAAATTTGAGCCCGATATCTTAAAAATTGCGGAAGTTAAAGCACAAACAAAAAATTCAAAATGCCATAAATTTTAAACCCCTTAACGGATTGACGTCAAATTCACTGCCAAACTTTATTTAATAACAGTCCACTTGTGGACCAAATTTGAGCTCGATATCTTAAAATTGCGAAAGTTAGAGCACGAATAAAAAATATCAAAAAATTAAAAAATGCCATAAATTGTGAACCCCTTAACGGTTTGACACCAAATTTAATCCCAAACACTATTTGATAACAGTCCACTTCTGGTCCAAGTTTGAGCCGGATATCATAAAAATTGCGGGAGTTAGAGCCCGAGCTGACATTCTCCAAAAAAATTCAAAATGCCATAAATTTTGAACACCTTGATGGATTAACTCCAAATTCAATCCCATACCTTGTTTAACGACAGTTTACTCGTGGTTCAAATTTGAGCCCGATATCTTAAAAATTGCGACAGCTATCGTGCTAACAAAAAATTGTGCACACACACACACACACACACACATACAGACATTTTTTCTAAACCACTTTTCTCGACGTTTTAGACCATTCTGAGTGTCCAGACATGAAAGTCTCGAAAAAAAAATTTTCACGGAAACAAAGCTTCCTCTATGAGGAAGCAAAAAGGACAAAGTCAAATCGTGCATTTTGATTTCTTATTATTTTTCATTTTTCTTATAGGGGAAACTTTGTGAAAGGTGAAAAATAATGAGAAAGCAATGTGCTTTTAACTTTTTACTCTTATTTTATTTATTTTATTTAATTTTAGCCATTGAATATTATTATATCAATCTTTAAAAAAAAATGAACACTTTAAATCCCATTGAATACAGTAATTTTTATCGGCTACTGGAAAATAAGTAATGAAATAAATTTCCAAAGAGGACATAATCTCGAAGTGAAAATAATAAAATAATTTTTAAAAAATAGTATATGGCTTACCAGCGATTTTGGGTTCACAGATCTCTTTGCTGGGTATATTATCAGGACTTTCCATAGAGGCAAGTCCATATATGAAGCACAGCAAACCAACAACCGCCGGTGGATACAATAATTTCGTGTAAAAGCCCAGCCAAGCAAAATAAAGCGCAACTTTTTCTCCAAAGTAACGTCTTATTAGCCACAAAGGTTGTCTTTTAAACCTGGCACAGAAATTCAATTGCAAAAATATAATTCCATGGCTAAAAAATTAATTTCTAATTCACCATGACAACACATTTCAATTGTGATATGAAATTAATGTAATTTTAAAGTCAAATTAAAGCAAATTATTAAAACTTAAGTACTTTTACAGTAAAATCAAGGCAAATTATTAAAATTTATGTACTTTTACAGTAAAATCAAGGCAAATTATTAAAATTTAAGTACTTTTACAGTAAAATCAAGGCAAATTATTAAAATTTAAGTACTTTTACAGTAAAATCAAGGCGAATTATAAAAATTTAAGTACTTTTACAGTAAAATCAAGGCGAATTATAAAAATTGAAGTGCTTTTACAGTAAAATCAAGGCGAATTATAAAAATTTAAGTACTTTTACAGTAAAATCAAAGCGAATTATAAAAATTTAAGTACTTTTACAGTAAAATAAAGGCGAATTATAAAAATTGAAGTACTTTTGCAGTAAAATCAAGGCAAATTATTAAAATTTAAGTACTTTTACAGTAAAATCAAGGCAAATTATAAAAATTTAAGTACTTTCACAGTAAAATCAAGGCGAATTATAAAAATTTAAGTACTTTTACAGTAAAATCAAGGCAAATTATTAAAATTGAAGTACTTTTACAGTAAAATCAAGGCAAATTATAAAAATTTAAGTACTTTTACAGAAAAAATCAAGGCGAATTATAAAAACTGAAGTACTTTTACAGTAAAATCAAGGCGAATTATAAAAATTAAAGTACTTTTACAGTAAAATCAAGGCAAATTATAAAAATTGAAGTACTTTTACAGTAAAATAAAGGCGAATTATAAAAATTGAAGTATGTTTACAGTAAAATCAAAGTAAATTATTGAAATTACTATACTATACATTAATTTGTCATCGCACTTGTATATTAAATTTTGTATACCATTTTATGCATAAAAATTTCCAGTACTTGTATATAAAAATTAAAGTAGATTTTTAAAAATCGTGTACATTAAATTACCATTGCGAAGGCCTTGCCCAAATAAGATACAACAAATGCCTGTCCAAAAGGACTCCATCGGATCCTGGCCTGTCGTAAGGTCCTTCATGAAGTGGAAAACAGTCCAAATAAGTTCCATCAGCAATTAGTCGTCTAATTCCAGCTTTTTCGGACACTTCGTCGTATCTCGTTCTTGTCAATATTTGCATAACTATGAGAGACCTTTGAGCAGGTGTGTAAGCAGTTTCTCTGTCCTTGACGACGAATCTAGAAAATAATATCGTAGGAAAGGCATCAGTAATGCAGGAAGGTGAGGCGAGGCAAGCAGTTGCAGGTCGTAGATCGACGTCGTCACAATCGTTGATTCGTACTACTGGCATTTAATATAATACACGTTGAGGCACATAAGTGCCTTAAATTCAAGCCTGGAAATCTATAAGCACTTTTTCTAAAGCTATCGAGTCTATGTACTTAAAGCCAGTGACTTGCTAAACAGACAATGTTGAAAAGTTGCTTTACTGCAAAATCAAAATATAATTTCCAGAGAATTAAACGTTAACTTCAGAATTTCTCTTCGTAATCAAGTTGTTAAATTGTGTGAAAAAAAACGAGTTCAGCTTTAGATATAAATAAGCTTGAACGCTTTCTACGAATATATTGCGAAGGTCGCGAATTCTATAGCTTCAATATCGATATATTCAATGTGAAAAAATTGGGATTAAAATAAAACAATCTTGAGATTTTGTTCCTGCTAATTTTTTCATCAATTTTAGAATTTTTTGTGTCATATAATTTTGATTTCGGATTCATATGATCTTTTAAAAGAATTTTTTGACGTTTTGAAAAATACTGACTTTGACATTTGTTAAATTCTGAATAAATATCATACAAAAGTGATTTAAATTCAGGCCTGGAAAGTTGTAAGCACTTTTTGTAAAGCTGTTGAGTCTATGTACTTGAAACCAGTGACTTGCTAAACAGACAATGTTGAAAAGTTGCTTTACTGCAAAATCAAAATATAATTTCCAGAGAATTAAACGTTAACTTCAGAATTTCTCTTCGTAATCAAGTTGTTAAATTGTGTGAAAAAAAACGAGTTCAGCTTTAGATATAAATAAGCTTGAAAGCTTTCTACGTCTATTTTGCGAAGGTTGTGAATGCTATAGCTTCAATATCAATATATTCAATGAGAAAAAATTGGGATCAAGATAAATAATAGTCCAAACAATCTTGAAATTTTTTTCCTGTTAATTTTTCATCAATTTTAGAATTTTTCGTGGCATATAATTGGGATTAAGATAAATAATAGTCCAAACAACCTTAAAAAAATTTTCTGTTAATTTTTCATCAATTTTAGAATTTTTCGAGCCATATAATTTTTATTTCGGATTCATATGATCTTTTAAAAGAACTTTTTTACGTTTTGAAAAATATTGACTTTGACATTTGTTAAATGCTGAACAAATATCATACAAAAGTGATTTAAATTCAGGCTTGGAAAGTTGTAAGCCCTTGTTGTAAAGTTGTTGAGTTTATATACTTAAAGCCAGTGAATTTTTAAATGCGAATGTTAAAAAGTTGCTTTACCTTAAAATCGAGATATAATTGCCAGTGAAAGAACAGGCTGCGTTTTATTGCGAATAAAAGCACAATTTCCGTAACTTCAGAATTTCTCTTCGTAATCAACAAGTTAAATTGTGTGAAAAAGAATGAGTTCAGCTTGAGATATAAATAAGCTTAAAGCTTTCTACGACTATATTGCGAAGGTCGCGAATGCTATAGCTTCAATATCAATACGATTCTTGTACTACTTCGTCTGCCTATAGTTACTTGCAGTGACAAAGTTTAGCACTTCGGAGAAACCTTGTCTGCACCTCGACGCTCTCTTCGATTAAATTGTCCTATTTTAGTCAAGCATACTCCTATTTTGTTTTCTGATCGTCTTTAGCATTGAACGTACTGTAATTGATCCCACAGTATATAACCCTTTGATTACTTCTCAATCGAATCTACTTATTTATTTATTGTATTATTACCCGTTTTAAATGTCATTGGCAGTAAAATATCTTCACTTTTTACTGAAGCTAATTGTATTGATAAATTAGTTATTTTTTTTAAAGAAATTTTTTTTTTTTCCTTATGATATGATTCTTCTTTTCATAATAATGTGAAAATCCAGAAATGTAAAAATATGGTTGAAAAATCGGAGAATTCATTTTTTAAAAAAATTTGATTCCACAATTTTTGTAGACGGATTTTTTAATAACTTTTTGGTATTATTACTATTATTAAATTATTATTATTATTAAAATCGGGAAATTCATTAGAGAAGAATAAAAATTTGGTTCCGCAATTTTTGTAGACGGATTTTTTAATAACTTTTTAGTATTATTATTATTAATGATTATTAAATTATTGTTAAAAACGGCGAATTCTTTAGAGAAGAATAAAAATTTGGTTCCGCAATTTTTGTAGACGGATTTATTAATAACTTTTTGGTATTATTAATATTATTATTTAAAATCAATGTTCTAATTGAATTTTCTATTTTTTAATAAAATGTGTCTCCTGTTGCGAAATCTTCAAATTCTAATTCAATAGAACTTTTTGTATGTGTAATAAATTCTTAGCTTCGGTAGCTTTTTGAAAAATTATTTGGCCAAAATAAAATGAGTTTTAATCCAACTTTTCATGTATTTTACTGCCAATTGGTCAGTTCATGTGGAACGATAATGAATATTCTGGTAATTTTTCGATCGATTGGCTATTTGTGGTTGTAAAGCAATCTATTCGACAGAATATGGCCAATCATTTACGCTGTGTAGTGAGGATTAGGGTCACGAAGCTATATTTCAAGAAATTTCTCGTCAACGTCTCATTCTTTGTGGAAGTTAGAACCAACAATCTAGAACACGTATGTATCGTGATTGGCATGAACTTTTGCTTGTACCTTTCTTCACGGTCGCCCGTGTCAGTGCTGGAATAAAAGCTCGGTTCTTCTGGATACTTGTCAGCGTCCCAGGCTTGTATTCTTCTCACCCAGTTGAACCAACTCAACCACTTTTCCCAAATTTTTTTCTTCCCCTTTCCTCCCTCATCTCCCTGGAAAAAAATTAAAAATAAATTACATATTAAAAAATCAAATATTACACAATTAATCCTTTAACTGTCAAAAACATTCCCAGAAATAAATCTTGATAATTAACTACTTTACCGATTAAAAATAGTTAAAAGATTTCACTTTTGCAAAATCCAATTTTTCAAATTCTTATGTGTATTTTTTCTATTTCATAAGTTATTAAAACATGCATTTTGCAAAGTAAATTCGCAGTAGTAAAATATGCATAAAATAGCATAAAATATTGTAATGGAAATCCACAAAAATTTGAAAATTCAAATTGTAAATATGTTAGATTGGCAATTAAAAATATAATATTAAATAATGAATTGTTAATAAATTACCCAAACTTTGACTAAGATTGTGATAAATCGCTTGCTACTACCAAACACATTTCGAGAAAGAAATCTTAATAATTAACCACTTTTCCGATTAAAAATAATGAAAAAATGTCGCTATTGCAAAATTCAATTTTTTAAATTCTTGCATGTAATTTTTCTTTTATATAAGTTATTAAAATATGCATTTCTAATGGAATTCCACAGTGGAATAAATCCAAAAAATTTGAAAATTCGAATTGTAAATATATTAGATTGGCAATTAAAAATATAATATTAAATAATGAATTGTTAATAAATTACCCAAACTTTGACTGATATTGTGATAAATCGCTTGCTACTACCAAACACATTTCCAGAAAGAAATCTTGATAATTAACCGCTCTTCTGATTAAAAAAAATGAAAAAATGTCGCTATTGCAAAATTCAATTTTTTAAATTCTTGCATGTAATTTTTCTTTTATATAAGTTATTAAAATATGCATTTCTAATGGAATTCCACAGTGAAATAAATCCAAAAAATTTGAAAATTCGAATTGTAAATATATTAGATTGGCAATTAAAAATATAATATTAAATAATGAATTGTTAATAAATTACCCAAACTTTGACTGATATTGTGATAAATCGCTTGCTACTACCAAACACATTTCCAGAAAGAAATCTTGATAATTAACCGCTCTTCTGATTAAAAATAGTGAAAAAATTTCACTATTGCAAAATCCAATTTTTTAAATTCTTGCGTGTAATTTTTCTTTTATATAAGTTATTAAAATATGCATTTCTAATGGAATTCTACAGTGGAATAATTCCACAAAAATTTGAAAATTCGAATTGTAAATATGTTTGATAGGCAATTAAAAGTATAATATTAAATAATGAATTGTTAATAAGTTATTCAAGCTTTGACTAATATTGTGATAAATTGCTTGCTACTACATTTCCTGAAAGAAATCTTGATAATTAACCGCTCTTCTGATTAAAAATAGTGAAAAAATTTCGCCGTTGCAAAATCCAATTTTTTAAATTCTTGCGTGTAATTTTTCTTTTATATAAGTTATTAAAATATGCATTTCTAATGGAATTCCTCAAAAATTTGAAAATTCGAATTGTAAATATGTTTGATAGGCAATTAAAAGTATAATATTAAATAATGAATTGTTAATAAATTATCCAAGCTTGGACTGATATTGTGATAAATCGCTTGCTACTACGAAACACATTTCCAGAAAGAAATTTTGATAATTAACCACTTTTCCGATTAAAAATAATGAAAAAATGTCACTATTGCAAAATCCATTTTTTTTAAATTCTTGCGTATAATTTTTCTTTTATATAAGTTATTAAAATATGCATTTCTAATGGAATTCCACAGTGGAATAATTCCACCAAAATTTGCAAATTCGAATTGTAAATATGTTAGATTGGCAATTAAAAGTATAATATTAAATAATGAATTGTTAATAAATTATCCAAGCTTTGATTGATATTGTGATAAATTGCTTGCTACTACCAAACACATTTCCAGAAAGAAATCTTGATAATTAACCGCTCTTCTGATTAAAGATAGTGAAAAAATTTCACTTTTGCAAAAGTCCAATTTTTCAAATTCTTGCATGTAATTTTTCTTTTATATAAGTTATTAAAATATGCATTTCTAATGGAATTCCGCAAGAATTTGAAAATTCAAATTGTAAATATGTTTGATTGGCAATTAAAAATACAATATTAAATAATGAATTGTTAATAAATTACCCAAGCTTTGACAGATATTGTGATAAATCGCTTGGTGCATAATCGCAGGTTCATCACTTCAGCGTATCGAACTTTTACTTTCCAGGGTATGTGAATTTTGATAAAAATCGTTTTTCCATCGAAGGACGTGTCTTTCGGTTCCAATTCCAGCTGGAGACCCTCTTTAAGGAGATTCTCTTGAAATATCTTTCTTTGCTGTCGTTTTCTTGCCTCGGTTTCAGTCATCACACCCTCGTTCTCTTCTTGATAAACGAGAACCATATCTATTCTTCTTCGTCCATCGCTGGAAAATATATTTCGCGATAAAAATAAAAAGGGATAATTGTTAAAAAAGTAGTTTATCAAAAACTCCCTTTTCAATTTATTTACAAGGATATCCAATTTTTGTCTAGAAAAATCTTCTCCAAAAGAATAACAAATAAAATAAAAAGTAAAATTCAATTTATTTTAAAGGTGGTTTTTTTGTATGTTTTTGATTCAACATCAAAATTGCAATTTTTATTTTCAATCTTCTTGACACTGAAATAAAAATTCAGGCTCTCATAAAAAATCAAGAAATTTGTAATTTTCTTGATTCTAAATTCAAATTCAATTCCCACTAAATAAACTTTATTTCGTTCAGTGAAAATACAGTTAAATGTTATAATTGCGTTTCTTTAAT
Source organism: Ephialtes manifestator (assembly GCA_963970395.1). NCBI lineage: Eukaryota > Metazoa > Arthropoda > Insecta > Hymenoptera > Ichneumonidae > Ephialtes > Ephialtes manifestator. The sequence continues at coordinate 30,757,435 of OZ019975.1, read as the reverse complement.
CCCCTTTTAAAAAATACCTAAGTATTATTACATTGAAGCTTGCCAAAAATAGAATAATAAAGAAAATAAAACTTCAGTCCCATCTGGATAAACGTAATTCCAGTTAGTGAAAACAGAGCTCAATTATAATTCTTAAGGGTCGTTAAAACAGGCCAATGTAACAAAGTACACATTTGCAATGTCTACTAATAGGATTGTAGTGACGTCTAACATGACTAGCCAGATAGAAATATGCTTTTGGTATATCGTGAATGTGACAAGTATATCATTAAACTTATAAACCGTGTATATACAGGGTTGGATGTATATCCAACCGTGCGATTATTTTTAGACTGCGACCACTGTCCATTCTCGTAATACGAGATAATTCTATACGTGATAGCGTGTATGGCGTACGACACGACATCAGCAGTTTGAATAAATTATATCCTTGGATTCTGATTATGAAATTGTTGTATTTCCCTTTTTCTCACCGAAAAAATAGGGTTTCTGGATCGACCTCGCTGTCACCTGGTGCTCCAGCATTACCATTTTGCATATTCGCATGTTTGGCTGTTGGATCAACGTCGTTAGGCTCACCAGGCGTTGGAGTCTCTGGCAATGAAGGACTTGGCTCTGCAAGTGCTGGTGCTAGCTTTGGACCTGCAAAATATGTAAAATCGACACAAATTAAATTAACTGTTATAATTATTTATCACTCAAATTAATGTAAATTAAAATATGACGAAACTGTCGTTTGGAATATTATTTTTAGCTCGGTTATTTTTATTTTGACTAAGTTTTAAATAAATAAAGATAAGGACTTGGCTCCACAAGTGCTGGTGCTAGCTTTGGATCTGCAAAATATGTAAAATCGACACAAATTACATGGGTTGTAATTATTTAACACTCAAATTGATGTAAATTAAAATATGACGATTTTGTCGTTTAAGAATAAAATTGGAATATTATTTTTAGCTCAATTATTTTTAATAATTGAATAATCGAAACTTTTCGACATTTAATAAAATAATCGACATTTTTCAAAACGGTAAACATTCTCCAGGGAACAGTTTTCAAGCGATCGTTTTCAAATTTTAGGAGAACATTCTTCACGCTACTCTCTATCGTGCTATGGAAGCTTTTTTTTTAAATCTTCTCATTTTTTTAAAAGAAAAACTGTCGAAAAAAAACGGCTACATTCGGTACTTTTTGTTCAAACCGCCGCCTTTTTGTCAATTTTGATTTAAAAAAGCCTCCATAGAGCGATAGTTCATCGCATACTAATTAATAATCCTTTGGATTTTTTTTTTCAGATCAAATTTGCAACCCCTAGGATGTCCACCATGAGGCTATCTTTTTTATCAACATTATTTTCAACAATTAAAAAAAATATTTAAACAATAAAAATCGTCTTATAAAAAATCTTTTTCTGTCATTCATGATTACCTTAATATGTCATAAAAATTTCAAATTGTTCGGCGTATAGTAATCTTCCGAAAAAAAATTAAAATATGACGAATTCGTCGTTTAGGAAAAAAAATGAAATATTATTTTTAGCTTGATTATTTTTATTTTGGCTAAGTTTTAAATAAATAAACACTAAGGGCTCTAAGTTTGCACTTAAATTAATGTAGATTGTAATGTGATCATTGTATCGTTTTTTTTTTAAATTGAAATATTATTTTTAGTTTGATTATTTTTATTTTGGACAAGTTTTAAATAAATTAACACTAAGGGCTCTTATAAGTTTACACTTAAATTAATGTAGATTGTAATGTGATGATTGGGTCGTTTAAAAAAAATGGAATATTATTTTTAGCTCGATTATTATTATTTTGGCCTACTTTTAAATACATAAACACTAGCCTTTATAATAATTCCGCACTTAAATTAATATAGATGAAAATATGAAGAAGGTATTGTTTTTATTGTAAACTAAGAATATAATTTTTAGCTTGATTATTTTATTTCTTTTTTTGTCCTGGGAATCGTTATAAGAAAAAAGATCCAAATGAACTTGAATTGGAGTTTTTAATATTTTTAACTCAAATTAATTTAAATCAAAATATAATGAAATTTGAAATATACAGGGTGAAAAAAAAGCGTCACATGAAATGTTCGTTTTACAATGAGTCTGTGGCACTTAAAAGAGCTGCTCGTTAAAATTGACAGCTTCAGCTTATCGGTGATCTTTAACATTATTATTGCTTCGTGTCCTCCAGGAGCAATTATTGCCTCGAAATAGTCACTTCCATGCCTTCAACGTTACTGGCAATCAATATTCCGTGAACTTGTAAGTTCACGAGTTCAACTTCAGGCGAGTTTTTTTGCTTGTGGAAACAAAATATATCTCTTTGATTTTTTTTTAAATTTTTAATGTGAGATTGTCCCTAAAAATGCTTAACACATCAATTTCAAATCAAATGATCAATCAACAAATTCAATTTAAAAGAAACAATTGTTTTTTAAACCTTTAAAATTTTGTATCTGAATTTTTGATAAAATGTCATTTTTTTCGGTTTCATGTGATTCTTAACTAACATTTTTGGAAGTTTTGAAAAATACTAACTTCCCAATTTTTTTAATGGTGTATTACGAATTTTTTTTTACAATAATCGCGAAACACCTTATGTATTGAAAATCTATTAAATAAATTTTATAAATAAATTTATAAATCGTGAAAAAATTCATTAAAAAATCATCTTATTAAATAATTCAGCAAATTAATTTCATAAAACATATTTCAATAAACAAATTATTCCAAAAGTTTGTTAAATCATTTAGTTCATTTATCAAAATCTTTCTGGCATCATTATTATTCACAGTCATTATTATCAGTACCTTCAATAACTTTATTTTTTTCTTCATAATTCTAAATATAATTGAATTAAAACTTCGATTGGAAATTACATTTTCCTTGACTGCAGAATGTATATTAATTAAAATTGCTACCTGATTAATTAAGTCTACGTGCCGTGGAAATTGAACAAACGATGAGAAATGTGTTCTTTGACTGTAGAAAAATCTATAGTATTTACAGTCTATGACTGATAAGCTTAGCTCAACAATGAACGTGAACCATCTTATTTATTAAAACCACTTTTCAACAATATTTCCAAAAAAAAAATGTTGATAAGTTCTTTAAAAATCTGATTAAATAATTCAGCAAATTGATGATAAACAAATTTTTCCAAAAGTTTGTTAAATCATTTCTTCTTCCATTATCGATTTATCAAAATCTTTCTAGTATCATTATGATCCAAAGTCAATATTTTCAGTACCTTCAATGAAGTTACTTTATTTTTTTTCTTCATAATTCTAAGTACAACCAAATTAAAACTTCGATTGGAAATTATATTTTCCTTCACTGCAGAATGTATATTAATTAAAATTGCTACCTGATTAATTAAGTCTACGTGCCGTGGAAATTGAACAAACGATGAGAAATGTGTTCTTTGACTGTAGAAAAATCTACAGTATTTACAGTTTATGACTGATAAGCTTAGCTCAACAATGAACGTGAACCATCTTATTTATTAAAACCACTTTCCAACAATATCTCCAAAAAAAAAATGTTGATAAGTTCTTTAAAAATCTGATTAAATAATTCAGCAAATTGATGATAAACAAATTTTTCCAAAAGTTTGTTAAATCATTTCTTCTTCCATTATCGATTTATCAAAATCTTTCTAGTATCATTATGATCCAAAGTCAATATTTTCAGTACCTTCAATGAAGTTACTTTATTTTTTTTCTTCATAATTCTAAGTACAACCAAATTAAAACTTCGATTGGAAATTATATTTTCCTTCACTGCAGAATGTATATTAATTAAAATTGCTACCTGATTAATTAAGTCCACATGTCGTGGAAATTGAACAAACGATGAGAAATGTGTTCTTTGACTGTAGAAAAATCTACAGTATTTACAGTGTATGACTGGCAAGCTTAGCTCATATGTTCTATGCCCATGTGCTTGCGGTTGGACTTGTATTATTGAGGGCTGAGCGGGAATCGTGACACACTATGACATTCTTATTAATAAGCTACATATATCTCAGTGTGTGTGCGTCAGTTTCATAAAGTCGTGTGTACACGTGTATATCGATCGTACGTCGATCTAATACCAGTCGTTGGGTCTTTTCCAAGCTCTCAGCGTGCGTAGTGGATACCACATGTGCTTTTCACGTATATTTTATATTGCTAACACGAAAAGGAAATTCCATGTCAACTTGGCAAACTTTTTTCTCTTTAATTATTTTATAATGTTGTCTTAAAGTTATTTCCTTATGTACCTACATTAAATCAACAAAAGAAAATAAAAATGAAAGAGTTTTCCTTGATTAGTGAAAAATTAAAAAAAATTTTAATATTCTTTGAAATTCCAATTTTTTTTTTTGTCAATGCAAAATTATTTTATATTTTTTTTAATTATCCAATTTGAAGACATTTAAATGTTCTTTAAGATATATTAATTTTTTCTTACTATGCAAAATAATGTTATAATTTTCTTTGATTATCCAATTTGGCAAAATTGACAAAGTGGATAATTTATTTTGTTTTTTTTTTTTGTTTTAGGTTTGGATCAATTTTTTTTTAATACGAAAAATATTCAGAAGAAAGGATATAATGTAAAAAAAGGATGGAAAATAGAATCGAGCACATTGCTTCCTCATTCTTTTTCGCTTTTTATAATATATTTTATATTATATAAAATATATATATATTATAAAATAATATATATATAAAATTATATTATATATATAATATATATATTATTTTATAATATATATATTCTTTATTTTATTTTTGGCTTCCTCATAGAGCAAGCTTTGCGAAAGATGAAAATTATTGACGAAGTTGATGATTTTGTGACGTTTTTCGAAATCCAGAGCGACTCCAATAAATTTTTGAAAAATTCAAAATCACGTAAAATCCGAATCGCTTTACCGATCATCACCAAATTTGGTACGTAGCAGGGCTGAATGTTATTTTTCCTGTGTAGAAAATTTCAGTCGATTAGTTGAAATTTTACCTGAATTAGAGGAAAACGAAAATTTTTCGAAAAATTCAAAATCTCATAAAAACCGAACCGCTTTACCGATTTGGCCCAAATTCAATACCAAAGATCGTATCACTTTGTTCAATTTTAATACGAAGTTTCAGTCCGATAGCTAAAAATTCGTTCGAGCTACAGCATTTACATACTTTTTACAAAATTTTAAAATTTTTATAAAAATGAAATGCGTCAAGCGATTTGTGTAAAATTTATACCAAATGAAGATTAGCCAGTACTGTACATCTTGTTTAAATTTTACCTGATTCGGTCGAATACTTTATAAGTTACAGATTCGGACAATTTTTCTAAACCTCTTTTCTCGACATTTCAGATCATTTAAAACATTTTGACATGAAAATCTCGAAAAAAATTTTTTTTCATAAAAACAGAACTTCCTCTAAGACGAACCAATAAAAGAGTTTCGCTTGATTAGTGAAAATTAAAAAAAATTATTAATATTCGTTGAAATTCAAATTTTTTTTTGTCAATGAAAAATAATGTTATATATTTTTTTTTAATTATCCAATTTGAGGACATTTAAATGTTCTTTGAAATATGATATCAACTTTTTTTGTGTCTATGCAAAATAATGATATAATTTTCTTTTATTATTCAATTTAGAAAAATTGGCAAAGTCGATAATTTATTTATTTTTTTTTGTTTTAAGTTTGGATAAATTTTTTTGAATATGAAAAATATTCGGAAGAAAGTACATAATGTAAAGTATGTCGTAAATTCTTCGCGACTCCACATTGCGTGACGGCAGGTTATTATTATTATCTTTCGGTAACGCGTTCCACCCTCTTAGTACGCTAAGGGCTGTTGGAAGTAAAAAAAAAAGCTCGTGGTCATCGTGCAATTAGGAAGCAACGAATATACGTTTATTTGTGTATATCAAGATGCAATCTTGTCGTCCTACTTCCGGAATAGCGGGACTATATAATTTGCAATTATATTGCAGCGATATAATCTGTGTTAATATAAAAACCTAAATTCTATCCAATAATTCTATTAACTAATTGATCGTCGATATCTTGCAAAATTTGTATACATTTTTATATTAACATTTTTTAAATTGAAATTTAAAAAAAATCTTTTATTAATACATTATTAATTTAAATTAAATTTTTGTTTTTTATTAATACGTTTTCTATTAAAATTTTTAAAATCTTTTATTAATACATTATTAATTTAAATTAAATTTTTGTTTTTTATTAATACATTATTAACTTAAATTAAATTTTTGTTTTTTATTAATACATTTTCTATTTAAATTTATTAAAAACTTTTATTAATACATTATTAATTTAAATTAAATTTTTGTTTTTTATTAATACATTTTCTATTTACATTTTTAAAAATCTTTTATTAATACATTATTAATTTATATTAAACTTTTGTTTTTTATTAATACATTTTCTATTTAAATTTTTTAAAATCTTTTATTAATACATTATTAATTTAAATTACATTTTTGTTTTTTATTAATACATTATTAATTCACATTAAATTTTTGTTATTTATTAATACATTTTCTATTTAAATTTTTAAAAATCTTTTATTAATACATTATTAATTTAAATTAAATTTTTGTTTTTTATTAATACATTTTCTATTTAAATTTTGTTAAATCGTTTATTAATACATTATTAATTTAAATTAAATTTTTGTTTTTTATTAATACATTTTCTACTTAAATTTTTTTAAATCTTTTATTAATACATTATTAATTTAAATAAAAACTTTGTTATTTATTAATACATTTTCTATTTAAATTTTTTAAAATCTTTTATTAATACATTATTAATTTAAATTAATTTTTTGTTTTTTATTAATAGATTTTATGTTAAAATTTTTTCATCGATTGGATATTAATTAAATAAATTTTAAAAAATATGTACAATGATCAAAATTATATAGTGAACATGTCGAAGCGTTCAATACGCTTGTAGAAGCGTTTTCGTGTCGTCACGAAAGGCATTGCATGCATCCAATCGACACGCGGAGCAATTTTCACGCCAATATAATATTCATTGTAGCATTGCACGAGCCATGCAACTAAAATTCTATCGACGATCTTTTTGCGATATAAGATATCGGTGTGTGAATCAGTAGTGCATGCGTTAACTGTCTTAAATTGAATTGAAAACATTTCTGGCCATTTTTATCACGTGGAAAAAATTTATTTTCGAAAAATATTCAAATCAAAGTTTTCACACAAATTGCTAATAAGAATTAATAATTCATATAAAATTCGAACTCGTTCATAAATTTTTATAAAAATTTTACCAAACGAAGGGCCACTAATGCTCTACAATTATGTAAAATCCTAACTATATCGGACGAGTCGTTAAAAAGATAAAAATTCTCGAAACGAAACATATTTTCCCAAAAAAAAATTTCTCCATGTTTTGGAGCATTTTTTAAAAGTATCTCAACTTAAAAAAAAAAATCAAAATTTTGGATTTTTATAAAAACAGGCTTTCCTCTCTCGAATACAAAAATTCTCAACTATATCGAGCGAATCATTATGGAGATATAAATTTTAGAATTGAAATTTATTTTTCTCAAAATTGGTTTTTGGTATTCCAGTTATTTAAAAAATATTTTAACTTTGAAGAAAAAAGCAAAATGTCGGTTTTTCATTAAAGGAAACTTTGCTGTTTTGAAAAATAAACTTTGCGAAATTTTTTAATGATAATAACTAAACGAAAACTCACCGTTAATATTACTGATTTTTTTTTCCAATTTTCCCCAATATTTTATTATAAATTATATCTTTTCTTACAGCATTTAAAAAATTCCCATATAATTTAATAATCGCTGCAGTTTGCTGCGAAATCATTACTTCAATTCTGTACTTTAAACTTTATTTCGTAAAATAATTTGTCTTTAAAACCCTGAAATTATTAATCTTCAAACAAAATTTATTGCTAATCGTTTCGAAAAAAAAAACTAAGAATATTACTTAATATTACTGATCTTTTCTCCAATTTCTCTACAATTGTGTAAAATCCTAACTCTATCGGACGAGTCGTTAAAAAGATAAAAATTCTTGAAACGAAACATATTTTCCCAAAAAAAAATTTCTCCATGTTTTGGAGCATTTTTTAAAAGTATTTCAACTTTTAAAAAAAATCAAAATTTTGGATTTTTATAAAAACAAGCTTTCGTCCTTCGAACACAAAAATTCTCAACTATATCGAGCGAATCATTATGGAGATATAAATTTTAGAATTGAAATTTATTTTTTCCAAAATTGGTTTTCGACATTCTCGTTAATTAAAAAATATTTTAACTTTGAAAAAAAAGCAGAATGTTGGTTTTTCATTAAAAGAAACTTTCTTGGTTTGAGAAATAAAATTACAACATTTTTTCACGAAATTTTTATTTTCGAGATTTTCATGTCAGGACACTCAGAATGGTTTAAAACGTCGAGAAAAGAGGTTTAGAAAAAATGTCTGTATGTGTGTGTGTGTGTGTGTGTATGTGCACAATTTTTTGTTAGCACGATAGCCGTCGCAATTATTAAGATATCGGGCTCAAATTTGAATCACGAGTAAACTGTCGTTAAACAAGGTATGGGATTGAATTTGGAGTTAATCCATCAAGGTGTTCAAAATTTATGTCATTTTGAATTTTTTGGAGAATGTCTGCTCGGACTCTGACTCCCGCAATTTTTATGACATCCGGCTCAAACTTGGACCAGAAGTTGACTGTTATCAAATAGTGTTTGGGATTAAATTTGGTGTCAATCCGTTAAGGGGTTCACAATTTATGGCATTTTTAAATTTTTCGACATTTATTGTTCGTGCTCTAACTTTCGCAATTTTTAAGATATCGGGCTCAAATTTGATCCACAAGTGGACTGTTAATAAATAAAGTTTGGGAGTGAATTTGACGTCAATCCATCAAGGTGTTCAAAATTTATGTCATTTTGAATTTTTTGGAGATTGTCAGCTCGTGCTCTAACTCCCGCAATTTTTATGACATCCGGCTCAAAATTGGACCGGAAGTGGACTATTATCAAATAGTGTTTGGGATTAAATTTGGTGTCAATCCGTTAAGAGGTTCACAATTTATGGCATTTTTTAATTTTTCGACATTTTTTGTTCGCACTCTAACTTTCGCAATTTTTAAGATATCGGGCTCAAATTTGGTCCACAAGTGGACTGTTAATAAATAAAGTTTGGGAGTGAATTTGACGTCAATCCGTTAAGGGGTTTAAAATTTATGGCATTTTGAATTTTTTGGAGAATCTCAGCTCGGTCTCTAACTCCCGCAATTTTTATGATATCCGGCTCAAACTTGGACCAGAAGTGGACTGTTATCAAATAGTGTTTGGGATTAAATTTGGTGTCAATCCGTTAAGGGGTTCACAATTTATGGCATTTTTAAATTTTTCGACATTTTTTGTTCGTGCTCTAACTTTCGCAATTTTTAAGATATCGGGCTCAAATTTGATCCACAAGTGGACTGTTATTAAATAAAGTTTGGGAGTGAATTTGACGTCAATCCGTTACGGGGTTTAAAATCTATGGCATTTTGAATTTTTTGTTTGTGCTCTAACTTCCGAAATTTTTAAGATATCGGGCTCAAATTTGGTCCACAAGTAGAGTGTGGATAAACTAAGCATCAGTTCGAATCTGGCGAGAATCTGTCAAGGGGTTCAAAACTAATGTCATTTAAAATTTTTTTTAAACAAGGCTGCAAAGTAGAACTTTGCAAATTGCTTCCTCATTATTGTTGGATTTTTACAAAGTTTCCTCTATGAGGAATCCAAAATAGATTAACATGCTTCCTCATAGAGGGAGAATTGTAAAAATCCAATAATAATGAGGAAGCAATTTGCAAAGTTCTACTCTGCAGCCTTGTTTTTATTTTGGCCAAGTTTTAAATAAATAAACACTAAGGGTTCTAATAAGTTTACACTTAAATTAATGTAGATTGTAATGTGATCATTGTGTCTTTTTTTTTTTAAATTGGAATATTATTTTCAGCTTGATTATTTTAATTTTGGCCAAGTTTTAAACAAATAAACACTAACGGTTATAATAATTATACACTCAAATTGATGTCAATTATGAAGAATGTATTAAAAGTAATACCATTTAAAATTTTTTTAAACAAGGCTGCAAAGTAGAACTTTGCAAATTGCTTCTTCATTATTGTTGGATTTTTACAAAGTTTCCTCTATGAGGAAGCCAAAATAAATTAACATACTTTTTTTTAGTGATTTCAACTAAACGAAAACTCACCGAAAGCGTCACGAGCTGCAAGGCCAGGTGCACAGGGGAAAACTTTGGCTTTCGAAATGCTTTTCGATACTCGAGGATCGTCGGGATCACCGGTGTAATCTTCGGCGTTGATAACACCACCATTTTTGTCTGGTTCGTAGAGAATTTCACGATTTGCAGTTGGAATTCGCTCGCAAATTTCCATACCACCGTTCCACGGTACAACTATTACGTTCTCTTCGGATTCAGCGGAAAAAGAATCTCTTCGTGGCGTTGAAGGTTCGGATGAGGCGAGCGAAGGATTTGGCGAACCGATTGACCTCACGAGGTCACTGAACTGCGATTTGCTTGGACTTGGCTCTTGAATCCTGGGAATTCCTTCCGTTCGGCTTGGCCTTCGACTGTGAACAGAATCCTGAAAAAAAAAAACATATTTTTTTACAATAAATTATTTATTTTCTATTTATCTTAATTTTTATTATTATTTTTTTTACAATAAGTTTGGTGGTATTGTTTTTTCAAAATTTTTTTTAGGACGTGGCAGAAGTTAATTTTTGTTATCTACAATAATTTTCTTTATACACTTCTGCAAGAAAATCGAATGGTCAAAAATAATTTGAAAATTATTAATTCACTGATTTTTTTTTTTTTTTAATTTTGAAATTTGTGTTCTCGTAAATTATTTGTCAGGTTTTTAAAATAAAATAATGCGTTCAATGATCCTGAAACTTCTTGTATGCTAAATAGAACTTTTCTACCGAATCATATATAAAATTCGTGATATTTCAACTAATTCGTAAAAAATTTATATGTAATTTAAAAATTGGCAGTAAAATCGTATGCATTCGGAAAAATGGAACAATGAGTTTCATAAGGAAATCGACATTTTCTATCGAGATAATTTTTTTAAATCTTCAATAATCAATTAATACCTTTTTGACATTATTGTTATTGTTAAAAATCAATGCAATAACATAATTTTTTTTTCTGTTTCCTCTCATCCCAAATTACTTGAATTGTGATGAAAATAAACTTTTCTTCAGGATCGTATATGTACATTTATTCTTAAAACGAACAAAAACATTAACGAAATTATATAATATTTTTTTAGTCATTAATTTTTTCAGCAATCAATCAATACTTTTTTTACATAATTATTAATACTAAAAAAATCAATGTTTAAAAAATGTCCATTTTTTTCAGATTTCTCTCGGCGCAAATGACTAAAATTCCGATGAAATCAAACTTTTCTTCAAGAAAATATATGTGTATGTATCAAAGTTCTAAATCTCTAATTCTCTCAGAAATATAGTCGATAGTACCTGAATGATTATGTTTTTAAAATATAAACCTCCAGCGATTATACTAAGTGTAAACTTTTGAATAGCTGCAGTGTAAATTTTTGTATAGCTGCAAAAAAATTTAATTTACAATCAAATTTAATGTTAATCTTTAAAAAAAACTGAGAAGCTCAGTTAATATTAATGATTTTTTCTCAATTTCTCGCAATATTTTATTAACAATTATTTTTTTGCTGCAGACTGTTGCAAAATCATTACTTCAAATCTGTACTTTAAACTTTATTTCGTAAAATAATTTGTCTTTAAAACCCTGAAAATATTAATTTTCAAACAAATTTATTGCTAATCATTTCGAAAAAAACTAAGAATTTTGGTTAATATTAATGATTTTTTCCCAATTTCTCCCAACGTTTTATTAAAAAATAAATTTTGTTACAGCATTTCAAAAATCCACATATAATTTAATAATCGCTGTCGATTGCGGCGAAATCATTACTTCAAATCTTTAAACTTTAAACTTTATATCGTAAAATAATTTGTCTTTAAAACCCTGAAAATATTAATTTTCAATCAAAATTATTGCTAATCAATTATTAAACAAACTAAGAATTTTAGTTAATAATGATTTTTTCCCCAATATTTTAGTAAGCATTATTTTTTTTCGAGTAATTAAAAAAATGCACAAATAATTAAATAATCGCTGCAGATTATTGCCAAATCTGAAAATCTGTACTTTAAGCTTTATATCGTAAAATAATTTGTCTTTAAAACCCGAAAAATATTAATCTTCAATCAAATTTATTGCTAATCATTTCGAAAAAAAAAATTAAGAATTTTAGTTAATATTAATGATTTTTTCCCAATTTCTTCCAACATTTTATTAAAAAATACATTTTGTTACAGCATTTCAAAAATTCACATATAATTTAATAATCGCTGTCGATTGCTGCGAAATCATTACTTCAAATCTTTAAACTTTAAACTTTATTTCGTAAAATAATTTGTCTTTAAAACCCTGAAAATATTAATTTTCAATCAAAATTATTGCTAATCAATTTTTAAAAAAACTAAGAATATTAATTAATATTCATGATTTTTTCCCCAATATTTTAGTAAACATTATTTTTTTCGAGTAATTAAACAAATTCAGAAATAATTAAAAAATCGCTGCAGATTGTTGCGAAATCTGCAAATCTGTACTTTATATAATTTCGAAAAAAAAACTAAGAATTTTATTTAATATTAATGATTTTTTCCCCAATATTTTAGTAAACATTATTTTTTTTCGGGTAATTAAAAAAATTCACAAATAATTAAATAATCGCCGCAGATTGTTGCAAAATCTGCAAATCTGTACTTTACATCATTTCGAAAAAAAAACTAAGAATTTTAGTTAATATTAATGATTTTTTTCCCCAATATTTTAGTAAACATTATTTTTTTTCGAGTAATTAAAAAAATTCACAAATAATTAAATAATCGCTGCAGATTGTTGCGAAATCTGCAAATCTGTACTTTAAGTTTTATATCGTAAAATAATTTGTCATTACAACACCGATATATATTTAAAAAAAAGAAGAAAAAAAACGAGGTTCAAAAAATTCGTATAATTTACCTTAGCTTCGTTTTCCAAAAGTATTTTATCACTAAGAATTTTAGTTAATATTAATGATTTTTTCCCCAATATTTTAGTAAACATTATTTTTTTTCGGGTAATTAAAAAAATTCACAAATAATTAAATAATCGCCGCAGATTGTTGCAAAATCTGCAAATCTGTACTTTACATCATTTCGAAAAAAAAAAACTAAGAATTTTAGTTAATATTAATGATTTTTTTCCCCAATATTTTAGTAAACATTATTTTTTTTCGGGTAATTAAAAAAAATTCAGCAATAATTAAATAATCGCCGCAGATTGTTGCGAAATTTGCAAATCTGTACTTTAAGTTTTATATCGTAAAATAATTTGTCTTTACAACACCGATATATATTTAAAAAAAAAAACGAGGTTCAAAAAATTCGTATAATTTACCTTAGCTTCGTTTTCCAAAAGTATTTTATCACTAAGAATTTTAGTTAATATTAATGATTTTTTCCCGAATATTATATTAAACATTTTTTTTTTTCGAGTAATTAAAAAAATTCACAAATAATTAAATAATAGCTGCAGATTGTTGCGAAATCTGCAAATCTGTACTTTAAGCTTTATATCGTAAATTTGTCTTTACAACCCTAATATGAGGGATTCCACGGGACTTTCGCCACCCCCAAAAAAAAAAAATCTCAAATTTTATCTAAAAATCAGGTTCAGCGGTGTCTATTGATGGACCAAATTTCAAAATTCTAAAAAAATAGTTGACCGGAATATGCAAATTTTTTCGTTTTTTATCGTTTTTCATTTAATCTGTAATATCTCAGAAACTATTGATCGTATCGAAATCATTAAAAGACGAAAATGTGCATTTTTTTATGGCCAACAAGAAAGAAATATATTCAAAATTAATTGCTTAATTTCAGGTCACATTTTATGGAAAAAACAACAAAATTATTTTTTTTTTTTATGGTTGGACTTCAGATTTTTTCTCCGGACAAATTGCCTCGGAATCTTTGAGTGATCGCCGAATTTTGAGTATTTTTTTTTTCATGGGATGGCCCAATGCTGTGAGGTTACAGCAATTTGAATGTTAAAATTAAAATAAAAATTAAAAACATTCAAATTGCTGTAACCTCACAGCATTGGGCCATCCCATGAAAAAAAAAATACTCAAAATTCGGCGATCACTCAAAGATTCCGAGGCAATTTGTCCGGTGAAAAAATCTGAAGTCCAACCATTTTAATTAATTTTAATTTTGAATATGGATTTTTTTATATATATTAAAAACATTCAGATTGCTGTAACGTCACAGCATTGGGCCATCCCATGAAAAAAAAAATACTCAAAATTCGGCGATCACTCAAAGATTCCGAGACAATTTGTCCGATGAAAAAATCTGAAGTCCAACCATAAAAAAAAAAATAATTTTGTTGTTTTTTCCATAAAATGTGACCTGAAATTAAGCAATTAATTTTGAATATATTTTTTTCTTGTTGGCCAAAAAAAAATGCACATTTTCGTCTTTTAATGATTTCGATACGATCAATAGTTTCTGAGATATTACAGATTAAATGAAAAACGATAAAAAACTAAAAAATTTGCATATTCCGGTCAACTATTTTTTTAGAATTTTGAAATTTGGTCCATCAATAGACACCGCTGAACCTGATTTTTAGATAAAATTTGAGATTTTTTTTTTTGGGGGTGGCGAAAGTCCCGTGGAATCCCTCATATATATTCCCAAAAAAAAAAAAAAAAAAAAACCAAGGTTAAAAAAATTCGTATAATTTACCTTAGCTTCGTTTTCCAAAAGTATTTTATCACCGTCCATAACCGAGGCTTCCGGTAGCCTGTTAGGCGTTGAAGAGCCGAAGAAGCTTGGACTGCAGCCGGGCAAACTTCCGGGCGATGGTGGGAGAGCCGCGAGAACGCAGACCAAGCTAGCGCGTAATCGTGCTGCTTCTTCCTCTTTCACGCCGATTTCATACGTAGCGGCTTTCCCGTGTACCTCTTCCTCATCACGGTAACCGGACATCGATCACGTTCGTGCTGTTGCACTAATTCCTCGCGAGTGCGCTTCTCTCTATCTCTCTGGCGTAGTCCTGACCTCGTCGCTTTAGCAGCTCCTCGTCGTCGACTTTACTTCCTCCGGTTCCGCGCGTTTTTCTCTTCAATTATTTATTTATGCACGGTTGCCCAGACCTACGACTGCTTCGTGGTCTCGTCGTGGTTAATATCAAGGGCTGGCAGTTCTAACGCGTTACAACTCGGCTGTGACTCTTGTTGTGTATTTCCGCGACCTTGACCGGACTTTTGTCACCTCTAAAAAGTCTCTCTTTATTTTTCTCATCAGTTGGAACTCATTTTTTAATTATTTTCACTGCGATGCGAAACGAAGATTCTACGCAACTGTGAAAAGCTGTGAGCTTAATTATTGGTTTAATTTTCACTGGTAAAAATAAATGGTAGAGATTTCTCAACAATTGGAATTAATTTTTTTTTAATGTGATGCAACTCAACGCGGATTTTATGAAATTGTGAAAAGCTACGAGCTTAATTAGAGTTTTAATCGTCCCTGGTAAAAATAAATTATAGAGATTTCTCATCAATTAGAATTTTTTTTTATATGGTGCAACTCAACGCGGATTTTATGTAATTGTGAAAAGCTGCGAGCTTAATTAGCGTTCTAATCGTCTCTGGTAAAAATTAGTTATAAAGATTTCATATCAATTGGAACTCATTTTTTTTTTACTGCTATTCAACTCAACGAGGATTTGTTGAAATTGTGAAAAGCTGTGAGCTTAATTAGCGTTTTAATCGTCCCTGGTAAAAATAAATTATACAGATTTCTCATCAATTGGAATTTTTTTTTTTAATGTGATGCAACTCATCGAGGATTTTATGAAATTGTGAAAAGCTGCGAGCTTAATTATCGTTTTAATCGTCCCTGGTAAAAATAAATTATAGAGATTTCTCATCAATTGGAATTAATTTTTTTTTTAATGTGATGCAACTCAGCGAGGATTTTATGAAATTGTGAAAAGCTGCGAGCTTAATTAGCGTTTTAATCGTCCCTGGTAAAAATAAATTATAGAGATTTCTCATCAATTGGAATTAATTTTTTTTTAATGTGATGCAACTCAACGCGAATTTTATGAAATTGTGAAAAGCTGTGAGCTTAATTAGCGTTTTGATCGTCCCTGGTAAAAATAAATTATACAGATTTCTCATCAATTGGAATTTTTTTTTTTTTCATGTGATGCAACTCATCGAGGATTTTATGAAATTGTGAAAAGCTACGAGCTTAATTAGCGTTTTAATCGTTCCTGGTAAAAATAAATTATAGAGATTTCTCATCAATTGGAATTATTTTTTTTTTAATGTGATGCAACTCATCGAGGATTTTATGAAATTGTGAAAAGCTGCGAGCTTAATTAGAGTTTTAATCGTCCCTGATAAAAATTAATTATAGAGATTTCTCATCAATTGGAATTAATTTTGGTTTCCTCATAGAGGAAGCTTTTTTTAATGTGATGCACCTTAACGCGGATTTTATGAAATTGTGAAAATCGGCGAGCTTAATTAGCGTTTTTATCGTCCCTGGTAAAAATAAATTATAGAGATTTCTCATCAATTGGAATTAATTTTTGTTTCCTCATAGAGGAAGCTTTTTTTAATGTGATGCACCTTAACGCGGATTTTATGAAATTGTGAAAAGCGGCGAGCTTAATTAGCGTTTTTATCGTCTCTGGTAAAAATAAATTATAGAGATTTCTCATCAATTGGAATTAATTTTTGTTTCCTCATAGAGGAAGCTTTTTTTAATGTGATGCAACTTAACGCGGATTTTATGAAATTGTGAAAAGCTGCGAGCTTAATTATCGTTTTAATCGTCCCTGGTAAAAATTAATTATTGAGATTTCTCATCAATTGGAATTAATTTTTTTTTAATGTGACGCAACTCAGCGAGAATTTTATGAAATTGTGAAAAGCTGCGAGCTTAATTAGCGTTTTAATCGTCCCTGGTAAAAATAAATTATAGAGATTTCTCATCAATTAGAATTTTTTTTTATGTGATGCAACTTAACGCGGATTTTATGAAATTGTGAAAAGCTGCGAGCTTAATTAGCGTTTTAATCGTCCCTGGTAAAAATAAATTATAGAGATTTCTCAACAATTGGAATTAATTTTTTTTTAATGTGATGCAACTCAACGTGGATTTTAAGAAATTGTGAAAAGCTGCGAGCTTAATTAGCGTTTTAATCGTCCTTGGTAAAAATTAATTATTGAGATTTCTCATCAATTGGAATTAATTTTTTTTTAATGTGATGCAACTCAGCGAGGATTTTATGAAATTGTGAAAAGCTACGAGCTTAATTAGCGTTTTAATCGTCCCTGGTAAAAATAAATTATAGAGATTTCTCATCAATTGGAATTAATTTTTTTATTTAATGCGATGCAACTCAACGAGGATTTTATGAAATTGTGAAAAGCTGCGAGCTTAATTAGAGTTTTAATCGTCCCTGGTAAAAATAAATTATAGAGATTTCTCATCAATTAGAATTTTTTTTTATGTGATGCAACTTAACGCGGATTTTATGAAATTGTGAAAAGCTGCGAGCTTAATTAGAGTTTTAATCGTCCCTGGTAAAAATAAATTATAGAGATTTCTCAACAATTAGAATTAATTTTTTTTTAATGTGATGCAACTCAACGCGAATTTTATGAAATTGTGAAAAGTTGTGAGCTTAATTAGCGTTTTAATCGTCGCTGGTAAAAATAAATTATAGAGATTTCTCATCAATTGGAACTAATTTTTTTTTTACTGCGATGCAACGAGGATTATACGCAAACTATGAAATGGCGTGACCTTAATTATCGTTTTATTCGTTCCTGATAAAAATAAATTATAGAGACTAATATAGATCGATAGAATTTTAATGGGATTTAGTCGTATGATATCATCTCTATCTTGATCAATTTATACAAATTGAATCGTTTTTAATTTCCTATAGTTTTTGTTTTCTATGGGTTAAATACGATAGATACGTTATCGATATGATTATCGGTGCATCAACGGATTTATAATATTTTATATTGAATTTACGTTTCGTCACTTATTAATTTTGATCCGTTTGTGGTGTATCATGTTACATCGTAGGTAAATATATAATTCAACATTAATCGTTCGTAATCAAAGAGGTATTATAGAAACTATATATCGGAATAAATCGCATGTGTTTAGACTAAAAAAAATTATCATAATCTATCGTAAAATTCTGATATAAATAAAACAGTTTTCTATCATTTATACAATAATTTAATGCTGATTGACTCGTTTCTCTTCTCATCGTTTCACAGCTATAAAAAGTCTATCATAATGAATCTTGAATATGATAAATATTTGAATCCAAAGATTTGTGGATGAAACTTTTTTTTTTTTAATTTTTTTTTTATGCAAAATGTAATATTAATATTACAACTATGATCGTATATTTTTATTATTAAATATGATACAAAAATTATATTGTTTATAATAATATTATAGGATATGGAAGAAACATATAGGATTATGATCGCAAATTTATGATAATACCTCGTAAATTCGCGAACCAAAATCCAAAAATATGATTTTTAAAAATCGTTTTCTACCATTTATTTTTTTCAGGGCTACGAAAACGTTTTTTTTTTGCGATGTCTTATGCGATAAGTTTTTGACGATGAGTTTTAGATTGTTGGGGATAAAATGCTTCGCACTAGTTAAATGATTGGTTAATTTTTTAAGTTTATTTTTTATTTGCAATATGAAAGATCATTTTTTTAAAATTACCGGCTTTGACATTAAAGTGTTGATGTTGTTGATATATTAATATATTTGCAACTGCGTTTAGCTAAGAAAATTAAATGATTTTAGCTGATATTTACGGTAAGATTTTTATTCCGGTATTTCAGAGAAATAAACCATAATATTAATCGGATAATGACGAATAATGGCTCATTTTGTTTATTGAAAGATGCTCTATCGATTCACCGCTGGAATTTTAAATATTATTAGTCGTTGAGCGGTTATAAATATTTGTTTATCGTAACTCGTTGTAACTTTTGAAAAAATAATTGCTATAAAAAATCTAGACGGTAAATAAAAAAAAAATTCAATAAATGACTTAAACTGTCACTCATTATAATCGGATGATTAGTATTTTTTTCTTTTTTTTTTAACGACGAATAAAATATATATTTTCGGTAATTAACATTTATTGATCAATTTCCATTCTTTTCCATTCGATTTTTTTCCATATATTAAAAACATATGATGCTATTAAAGCTATTTTCCAAAACGCTAAATAAAACCTCGAAAAATCGTGTAAATATTTTTTTTCAAAATTAGTCCTGATTTGACTAGTGCGAAGCATTTAAAAATTACAAACTTGTTGATTGTTATTATTCCTTTTTACCTCAATTTCTTTTGAAATCCTCATTAATATTAATCTCTCGTATTACTTTTAAATCAGTTTTCAAAAATTTTCTTCGATTATTAAAAATACAACAAATTTCGACTTTCCTCACTTTTTCACTTTTATTAAACGCACTTTTTTTTATCTTTCAATTTAACAATTGTTGTAATAAATAAATTCGTAAATTTGTATGCCAAGCAGTGGAAACTATCTAGTAAAAAAAATGACACGATTGAAAAAATCGATGATGTTTTTTTTTTTTTTAAACACCCGATTTAGCGATTTGAGTAATTTGTGTAGTTTAGTTTTCCGACGTCTCGGCGGTAAACGCGTATCACCGACCAAGTCATGTCATGTACTGACCAACTCGGACTATCCCAGCAAATAAAGTTGGGGAGGCTCACCATTCGTGCTTATAGAATTACAAAAACGTGTACAGAAATGGTTGTTTTATAGGTGATGTCCCCGACGGAGTTGGAGAGAAGTGTGTACGTAAGTATCGAAACGTACACAATGACGAAAAAAGCACACGAAGTTGCTATGAGAAATGGAATGTTCGTTCATCGTGTTGAGTTATATACGTAGATATATCATTCGACCGGACTTGGCTCTGTCCGGTACGGACAGTATATACTCAACAATGCGACGAGGCTTTGAAAATTGCTATGGTTACCACGTCGACAACATTATAAAGGTATATCACGTGTGTGTACACAAGTTTTCCACACATGGGATTGAGTTTTACGTATGGTGAAGCTCTAAGGTTAACGATTGTGTATTCAACTACCAAATAATGCGTAATATTAAGACACTCTTTGTTAAATATTAGTTATTTTGTATTAATAGTATTTGAATTGTAATTTGTATTTTTTTTAAATTTTGTTGTCGAGTATGATTTGGAAATATTATGGTAGGCAGGTTCGAACTGCTTTGAAGTTGTTTCTATTGGTTTAGAAGGGTTTGAATGGATTAGAATTTTGGTAAATTACGCAAAATTATTAGATTTTTGGATGCTACCAAATAATGCATAACATTAAGACAAACTCTTTTTTAAATATTAGTCATTTTATATTAATAGCATTTGAATTGTAATTTGTATTTCTTTTTAATTTTGTTGTTGAGTATGATTTGGAAATATTTTGGTAGGCAGGTTCGAACTGCTTTGAAGTTGTTTCTATTGGTTTAAAAGAGTTTGAGTGGATTAGAATTTTGGTAAATTAGGCACAATTATTAGATTTTTGGATGCTGTGTGTACACAAGTTTTCCACACATGAGATTGAGTTTTATGTATGGGGAAGCTCTAGGGTTAACTATTGTGTATTCAAATACCAAATAATGCGTAATATAAAGACAATCTCTTTTTTAAATATTAGTTATTTTGTATTAATAGTATTTGAATTGTAATTTGTATTTTTTTTTTAAATTTTGTTGTTGAGTATGATTTGGAAATATTATGGTAGGCAGGTTCGAACTGCTTTGAAGTTGTTTCTATTGGTTTAGAAGGGTTTGAATGGATTAGAATTTTGGTAAATTAGGCACAATTATTAGATTTTTGGATGCTTTGTGTATACAAGTTTTCCACACATGAGATTGAGTTTTATGTATGGGGAAACTCTAAGGTTAATTATTGTGTATTCAACTACCAAATAATGCGTAACATTAAGACAAACACTTTTTTAAATATTAGTCATTTTATATTAATAGCATTTGAATTGTAATTTGTATTTTTTTTTTTTAATTTTGTTGTTGAGTATGATTTGAAAATATTTTGGTAGGCAGGTTCGAACTGCTTTGAAGTTGTTTCTATTGGTTTAGAAGGGTTTGAATGGGTTAGATTTTTGGTAAATTAGGCACAATTATTAGATTTTTGGATGCTGTGTGTACACAAGTTTTCCACACATGAGATTGATTTTTATGTATGGGGAAGCTCTAGGGTTAACTATTGTGTATTCAAATCCCAAATAATGCATAACATTAAGACAAACTCTTTTTTAAATAGTAGTAGTAATTGTGAGCTTATTGACAATACAAAACATGGGACTTGTTTACATTCATAGTACATTACATTACATAAAAACATATTTCACATTTTGTTTCCCGTACTGTCAATTGGCCATCGACCGAAGTCCTTCAGCCTAGATTGCCTTTTTTGTTTTGCGTCGTCTATTGTTTCGGCTTAATTTAGTGTAATGTGCATTCACTGTTGGTTGTTGGCCATTTTTACTAGATGGTAGTATGTCGTGTGTATAGGGTATGTATGTTTACGTGTTACATTTTGATCGGGTTGTATGCAGAGTGTTTGTATATTTTGTAATTGTGCGATTGCGAATTTTTTGCTCAGTTCTTGTGTTCTAGGTACTATTGGTGTGATGCCTGTGGTATTGTAGAGTAATGTGTTGCGGGGGTTGAACAGCGGATTAGCGGGGTGACGAATGCGCGTCAAGCGCCGTAGAGCGGAGGTTTCAGCCGTTTTTAGTTTCTTGAGCGCCGTTTTCTTGCAGTTGATGAGGATAGGGTGACCGTATTCTATTATTGATCTACAGACGAATTTGTATATCTTCGTTAAATGCTTTATATGTAGGCTGCGGTTTTTAAATGTGATTTTTCTGAAGTGTGATGCTCTCTGGGACATTTTATTTTTGCAGGCTTTTAGGTGGCGATTGAAGTTTAGCTTGTGGTCAACTTTTTAAAATATTAGTCATTTTATATTAATAGTATTTGAATTGTTATTTGTGGTTTTTTTTTTGTTATTACTTTTTTTTGTGTTGGTGTTGAGTATGATTTAAAAATATTTTGGTGGGCAGGTTCGAACTGCTTTGAAGTTGTTTCTATTGGTTTAGAAGGGTTTGAGGGGATTAGAATTTTGGTAAATTTTAGGAAAATGTAACCTAAAGAACCTACATTTTTTTTTCTTTAAGATATTGAATTCATTATCGTTCGCAAGTCGCATATTGTACCTCAGAAAGTACCTGTTATATGCCTTTTTACGATGATTTAAAAAAAAAACGCACTTTTGGTCGGTTCTTCACAGATCCGACTTTTGGTCGGAAAATGTAACCTAAAGAACCTACATTTTTTGTAAATACAAGATATCGAATTTTGGCCTTCACTATCGTTCTCAAGTCGCATATTCCCGAGTAGAAATTTTATCACGGGTGCCTGAGGACTAG
This sequence comes from Ephialtes manifestator, assembly GCA_963970395.1. Classification (NCBI taxonomy): domain Eukaryota; kingdom Metazoa; phylum Arthropoda; class Insecta; order Hymenoptera; family Ichneumonidae; genus Ephialtes; species Ephialtes manifestator. The sequence goes on along the minus strand of OZ019975.1, from coordinate 30,734,636 downwards.
TCAGGCCGCGATCGGGAAATCTTAAGGCTTGCCTTTGTGTGAAATGCCTTACAAGGACCTGATTTTGTGCAGAGAGAGGTGATAATACCCAAGCGCCATCTGTTGTGCCTACTTTGATCAGGAAGCCGATTAGATACACATTATCATGCCGTATTAATCCCAGCGCCATCTCGCGGGCCAACTTTGGTCAAGAAGCCGTACAAGGTCCTGATTAGATACGTATTATCATTTCGTATTAAACCCAGCGCCATTTTGTGCACCAATTTTGATCAGGAAACCGAACTCGACCCTTACTAGATGTATGTTTCGATTCTTTATTATTTATTTCGCGAGTTTTTTTTTTTTAAGGTAATATTACAATCGAGAAGTCCGAGAAATTTTGGCAAGCTTTAACTCAGCTTTCTGTGTTTCTCGCAAAATAATATGTAGTGAATATGAAAGTCTTTTTAAGTTAAAAAGCTTAAAGTAATAAAAAAAAACAAAAATTTTGGAAATCAACACCAAGCAAAAATGGCCGCGTTATCCCAGTCGGTCAAGACTTTGCACTCTTCATTTGTAAGAGTTTTAATTATTTCAACGGATATCATTACAAAAAATGTTATCCACTTATGAATATCGATTTATATTTATGATAAATTGTTTTTTAAAATAAAATAATAGGTTATGACGATTGGGATAAAGTACTTAAAAAAATCCACCAGATGTCGTGTTGTTACATGTTATTTCCCAATAAGACGCGTTTTAATTCATTTATGAATTTTTTGCCTGGACAATTCCAGATAGGAGCCTTACTCCAGTCTGGTCACGGCTCGAACAGGTATCCTGATCATGGCCTGAGCAATTTCCCCGATTATGCCCTGAACACTTCCCGGATCATGGCCTTAACAGTCTCCCTGATCGTGGCCGTATCAACCCCAACGTTCCGTTTTGGCAGCGGGCCCGGTCCGGTTGCCTTGACACTGCCTGATAAGGAACTACGGCCTACCTGACAATGCCCTTGTTGCGCCAGTATCGGAATTTCCACTCGGGATTGTACCTCAGAAAGTACCGGTTACATGCCTTTTAAGGTAGTTCTGTCGGTACGCCGGAGTCATAAATCTCAGAGTCTATATGGAATTAAAAAATAATCATACGCATCACTTTGACTGCCTCAATAATAATATAAAAAATAATCGAGAATCCTTCGAAATTGTCGTAATCAAATTAAAACGATTATTTGTAAATAGTTGATATGTTTAGTGCGGATTTGACTTCATTTTTACGATAATTAGGTTAGGAAACGTCATTTGACCCGGTATCGCGCACTTTGACCTTGGTTCAATTAAATATTATTCCGGAGACTTCACCTTTTTTCATGATGCATCAATTCCTGAATGATTTGCGAATCCGTAGTACTTTTTATTTTTTCTCTATCTTTGATCTAACTACGTTAATTTTCGATTTAAAGATCAATTTTTCCAGCTCTCCCGTGAGCGCCGTGTAAAAAGATCGATTTTCAAGTTTTAATTGTTCATTCAAATACTCGGTAAAAGCCTTCAAGATTTTGTGCAAGTAAAATTGAATAGCTAAATTACAACATGTCAAAAATTCATGCATATGAGTTTGGATTGCCTTCACGACAGAACTACCTTAACGATAATTTTTTTAAAAGTCACTTTTGGTTGGTTCTGATTTCAAAATTCGCAGATCTGACTTGCAATCGGAAAATTCAACCTAATTTTATTTTAGACGATATTATAATGGTCGTATAATTTCTATCCATGCACCATTTCTAATAGCAATTCACGAAACTAATAAAATGGCACGAATTCTTATATAAAAAATGTAAGTTATTTCATCCACGATAATCTGTGAAAGTCACAGTACGCTAATAAAAATTTTGATACCGAGGCTCGATAGTTAGCGGGCGAAGTGCGCATCCGTTGCTAGTAACAAAAAAAATTCGAAACTTTCCAAAGAAAAAAAATTGTTGTCCACTTTCTTGATAAGCTAAAACGTTTTGTTCTCCGCCATTTAACTCACCAAGTCGTTAATTATTTTCTCAAGATGATAGGACGAAAAACCTAATCCATGTCAAGCAAAGACAGGAAGCAAAGTCATTCGTTTGTACGCAGTGACAGAATGCCACAATAATGGATAATATAGCGTGTCACAGTGGCGTTAGGAATCGTAAAGCTCGTTAATCTTAGTTGAGCTGCTTGCCGAGGTTAAAATATATATCAAACGGATTCCTTGATCATTTATAGTGAATGCAAGCAAACAATCTGATAAAACTCTACAAATCTTATTATTGCATCTATCAGCATTATAAACAATTTTTTCTCATCTACGGAATCGATAAAAAAACAATTTATAACCATTTAATATTTTTTAAACTCCATAATAAAACATAACAGACCATTATTTTCCTCATTATGTATTATTTTTTTAAAATGAATCAAATTTATGTGGCAATTTTTAAAATATATTCTAAATAGTAAATATCAAATAAAAATAAATAAATAGAGAATCTAAAAGTAATGGAATGTTTAAAAATTCGATGAACGTTTTATGAACTTGTTTATGAAATTCTGAATCAAATTTATGTGGCAATTTTTTCAAAAATATTCTAAATAGTAAATATCAAATAAAAATAAATAAATAGAGAATCTAAAAGTAATGGAATGTTTAAAAATTTGATGAACGTTTTATGAACTTGTTTATGAAATTCTGAATCAAACTTATGTGCCAATTTTTTAAAAAATATTCTAAATAGTAAATATCAAATAAAAATAAATAAATAGAGAATCTAAAAGTAATGGAATGTTTAAAAATTTGATGAACGTTTTATGAACTTGTTTATGAAATTCTGAATCAAATTTATGTAGCAATTTTTTTTAAATATTCTAAATAGTAAATATCAAATAAAAATAAATAAATAAAGAATCTAAAGGTAATGGAATGTTTAAAAATTCGATGAACGTTTTATGAACTTGTTTATGAAATTCTGAATCAAATTTATGTAGCAATTTTTTCAAAAATATTCTAAATAGTAAATATCAAATAAAAATAAATAAATAGAGAATCTAAAAGTAATGAAATGTTTAAAAATTTGATGAACGTTTTATGAACTTGTTTATGAAATTCTGAATCAAATTTATGTGGCAATTTTTTTAAAAATATTCTAAATAGTAAATATCAAATAAAAATAAATAAATAAAGAATCTAAAAGTAATGGAATGTTTAAAAATTCGATGAACGTTTTATGAACTTGTTTATGAAATTCTGAACCAAATTTATGTAGCAATTCTTTCAAAAATATTCTAAATAGTAAATATCAAATAAAAATAAATAAATAGAGAATCTAAAAGTAATGAAATGTTTAAAAATTCGATGAACGTTTTATGAACTTGTTTATGAAATTCTGAATCAAATTTATGTGGCCATTTTTTCAAAAATATTCTAAATAGTAAATATCAAATAAAAATAAATAAATAGAGAATCTAAAGGTAATGGAATGTTTAAAAATTCGATGAACGTTTTATGAACTTGTTTATGAAATTCTGAATCAAATTTATGTAGCAATTTTTTCAAAAATATTCTAAATAGTAAATATCAAATAAAAATAAATAAATAGAGAATCTAAAAGTAATGAAATGTTTAAAAATTTGATGAACGTTTTATGAACTTGTTTATGAAATTCTGAATCAAATTTATGTGGCAATTTTTTTAAAAATATTCTAAATAGTAAATATCAAATAAAAATAAATAAATAAAGAATCTAAAAGTAATGGAATGTTTAAAAATTCGATGAACGTTTTATGAACTTGTTTATGAAATTCTGAACCAAATTTATGTAGCAATTCTTTCAAAAATATTCTAAATAGTAAATATCAAATAAAAATAAATAAATAGAGAATCTAAAAGTAATGAAATGTTTAAAAATTCGATGAACGTTTTATGAACTTGTTTATGAAATTCTGAATCAAATTTATGTGGCAATTTTTTTTTTAATATTCTAAATAGTAAATATCAAATTAAAATAAATAAATAGAGAATCTAAAAGTAATGGAATGTTTAAAAATTCGATGAACGTTTTATGAACTTGTTTATGAAATTTTGAAACAAATTTATGTAGCAATTTTTTCAAAAATATTCTAAATAGTAAATATCAAATAAAAATAAATAAATAGAGAATCTAAAAGTAATGGAATGTTTAAAAATTTGATGAACGTTTTATGAACTTGTTTATGAAATTCTGAATCAAATTTATGTAGCAATTTTTTCAAAAATATTCTAAATAGTAAATATCAAATAAAAATAAATAAATAGAGAATCTAAAAGTAATGGAATGTTTAAAAATTCGATGAACGTTTTATGAACTTGTTTATGAAATTCTGTATCAAATTTGTGTGGCAATTTTTTTTAAATATTCTAAATAGTAAATATCAAATAAAAATAAATAAATAGAGAATCTAAAAGTAATGGAATGTTTAAAAATTTGATGAACGTTTTATGAACTTGTTTATGAAATTCTGAACCAAATTTATGTGGCAATTTTTTAAAAATATTCTAAATAGTAAATATCAAATAAAAATAAATAAATAGAAAATCTAAAAGTAATGGAATGTTAAAAAATTCGATGAACGTTTTATGAACTTGTTTATGAAATTCTGAACCAAATTTATGTGGCAATTTTTTAAAAATATTCTAAATAGTAAATATCAAATAAAAATAAATAAATAGAGAATCTAAAAGTAATGGAATGTTAAAAAATTCGAGGAACGTTTTATGAACTTGTTTATGAAATTTTGAAACAAATTTATGTAGCAATTTTTTCAAAAATATTCTAAATAGTAAATATCAAATAAAAATAAATAAATAGAGAATCTAAAACTAATGGAATGTTTAAAAATTTGATGAACGTTTTATGAACTTGTTTATGAAATTCTGAATCAAATTTATGTAGCAATTTTTTCAAAAATATTCTAAATAGTAAATATCAAATAAAAATAAATAAATAAAGAATCTAAAAGTAATGGAATATTTAAAAATTCGATGAACGTTTTATGAAATTCTGAATCAAATTTATGTGGCACTTTTTTTTAAATATTCTAAATAGTAAATATCAAATAAAAATAAATAGAGAATCTGAATCTAATGGAATGTTTAAAAATTCGATGAACGTTTTATGTAAATCGGCTAAAAAATTAAAGTGAATGTCATACATTGTAATAATTAAATCGTCGATAAATTGATTGTTCCCAGTTAGTCTACCGGGACTGGCCAGCCACGCGACGACGACCCAGTTCGAGGATAATCGCTCTGTTTCTGCCCCTCACATTCCCCATCCCTTTCGCAGCAAGAACATTGAGCGGAGACTCGACGAATATAGATACGAATATTATTTCTGTGCCTTTTATTTATCGAGTATCGAATCTAAGGCCATTTATAAATAATTAATTGGCCTTTGCCCTTCAAAAATCGTACCACAATTTACTTTTTTCCTTATAGGCAGACACAATGTGTTTAATCTTATACGTATCCACTTTAAGCAGATAATGGTCAATGAAATTCGTGCTCAGACTATAAAAGCTTTGAATTTTTTATTACAAATACGTCATCGTTTCCTTTTGACGTCATAACGATAGAGTCGAGGCAGTTTTATTGATGGACTTTCAACGTTCATTCACTTGTAATGTTAGCAGTATTGACGTAAATCTAGAAAGATTTTTTTTTTTCGTTACGTGGAATATCAATAGAATATTTTTTTTAAGCCTGATGAATTTTTAACAAAATCAATTTGATTAAAATTGCAAATTTTTTTTTAACTCTAAAGTTTTGTGCACATAGTTAATAGTTGGGATGATTTTTGTTGCATATTTTGTTTTTCTTGTTGCAGAAAAACATTAATAGAGTTGGATTTATAAAAACAGTGATTCATTAAGGTTTTCGTTGAGATAAAAAAATAATTATTATTCGTCATATTTTATCATTTTTAATTGGAGTCTTTACAAATTAATCTTCTAGATATTTTACAATATTGTTGATTTTCAATAATTATACTCGCTTGCTAAAATTTCATGTATAATTAATACACAGATTTTATTCGAAGAGAAAAAAATTAAGATTTCACTGAAATATTTTTACTGTGTTCCCTACTTTTTCTATAACATCTTCGGAATTACAAATATTATATTTATGACAATCTGAATACAGCTTTACTAGCTTCTCCATTTTTGAGAGCTTCTAGTGCTTCTTTGTATTCGGACAATTTGTAGACTCGAATTCCCAATTTTTCGTAGTTCAAATAACGACTTGACATCGCTTGAACAAGAGCCAAACCTTTTGGGAACGTAAAAGGGTTGATATTCACTCCATAGACTGTCAATTCCTTCATATAAATCTGAAAAAACAAATTATAATGTGTTATTTTTGCTTCCTCATAGAGTAAACTTTGTTTTCATAAAAACAAAAATTTTCGAGATATGTCAGGACACTCAGAATAGTCCAAAACGTCGAGAAAAGTGGTTTAGAAATGAAATTTGACACGCTGGCAGAGGAGAAAAAATTGAAAAAGAAATTAAAATTTTAGAAGCCTTTCAATTTTTCGAAAAATGTCTGTAAGTTCTCCAGCTTCCGCAATTTTTCAGCTAATGAGCTAAATACTTCTGGACAAATAGATAAATGAAAAATGAAGGTCGGTATTGAATTTGAGCGAAATCCATAAAGCGGTTTAGATTTTACAAAAGTTTCAATTTTCGAAAAAAATTTGTTTTCGTTCTTATTCAAGTTAAGTTCGACGAAATCTGCTCAAATCTTTTGCAAGGTAAAATTAACATCCAGTTGTAGTAGATATCGAATTTGGTGAAGATTGGTAAAATGGTTCAGATTTTATAAGACATTGAATTTTTTAAAAATTCTCGATATGTTCTCTAGCTGCCACAATTTTTTAGATAATGAGCTTAAACAGTTTTTGACGAATAGAGCAATAAAAAATGACGATCGGTATTGAATTTAAGCGAAATACATAAAGCGGTTTAGATTCTATAGAATTTTGAATTTATGAAAATTTTTGTTTTCGTACGTTTTTTAATTTGTATTCAAAATAGGGATGCAAAGTTGAACTTTGCACATTGCTTCGTCAATAATTTTCATCTTTTGCAAAACTTCCTCAATGAGGAAGCCAAAAATAATATAAAGAAACTTCCTCTTGGAGAAGCAATATTCAAAGTTCAACTTTGCATCCTTTTTATATTGATTATTTTTTTTAAATTTCAGATAAAACTCTACAATTCTTATTATTGCATCTATCAGTATTATAAACAATTTTTTCTCATCTACGGAATCGATAAAAAAAACAATTTATAATAATTGAATTTTTTTTTAAGTCCAAAGAAAATTGCTTCCTCATAGAGAAGCAATTTTCAAAGTTCAACTTTGCATCCTTTTTATATTGATTATTTTTTTTAAATTTCAGAATCAATTTTTCGTACGTCGAATGGATGTAGAGTAAGGGTCGCTTTAGGATTGGCAACTCCGAATACACAAAGTCGACCACCTCGACGTAATAGAGGAACTGCAGCTTCCATCGCTGGACCAGAACCACTGCAATCCACAGCCAAGTCAAATGTAGTTCCTTTTAAGTCTGAGGGATTGGCCACTTCGTAATCCAAATCTATGAGAAGATAAAAATGTTTATGAGGTGTGCTATAAAAATATTCCAGAGAAATTTCTAGTCTTTAATTACAATTTTCTACAAATTCAATAAAAATGTCCTATAGATTAAAAAAAAAGTTTATTTCCAATAAAAATAAATAATAAGAATTTCTTATAAAATTCTGAGGTCTTAATTTCAAATTACTATAGATTTAACTAAAACGTCCTATAGATCCCACAATCTTTTTAAGCTCTTCCTAAAAATATAACCATTTCTTAATATTATGGAGATTATTCATCTAAAATTAATATAGTTGCATGCAGAAATGCGTCATTTTCGCGTAATCGCAATGTTATATGAATGTTATTAAAAATCTTATGCACTCTGCTCCATGATAACGCTCAGAGATTAAAACATCGAGTTATCTTATCAGTTCTACTGAAACATGGAAAACAGTGGAATTTAATTGTTTTTTTTTAAATTTTTTTTATTTAAGTTTAACGTAATCATAAATATTTTACTGTAAATAAATGAAAATATGAAATGTATTAAATATATGAGGTTTAAGATTTCTGCATATTCATAATAAAATTTTGGCAAGCTATATCTTTCGAATTACGATATCAAGAAAAAAACTAAAAAGTAGAAAATATTCGTTTTCGTATTCTCTGATGGACGATTTTTTCATTTTTTTTTAAATATAAAATTAAGGGAGTTGTTCTTGATTTAGTACTTTGGCAAGCCATATCTTTCGAACTATGATATCAAGAAAAAACCTAAAAAGTAGAAAATATTCGTTTTCGTATTCTCTGATGGACGATTTGTTCATTTTTTTTTAAATATAAAATTAAGGGAGTTGTTCTTGATTTAGTACTTTGGCAAGCCATATCTTTCGAGCTATGATATAGAGAAAAAAACTGAAACGTAGTAAATTTTTGTCTTCGTATTCTCTGATGGACGATTTTTTTATTTTTTTTAAGTTCAAAATTAAGGGAGTTGTTCTTGATTTAGTACTTTGGCAAGCTATATCTTTCGAACTATGATATCGAGAAAAAGACTAAAAAGTACGAAATGTTCGTTTTCGTATTGTCTGGTGGACAATTTTTTCATTTTTTTTAAGCTCAAAAGTAAGGGAGTTGTTCTTGATTTAGTACTTTGGCAAGCCATATCTTTCGAGCTATGATATCGAGAAAAAAACTAAAAAGTAGAAAATGTTCGTTTTCGTATTCTCTAGTGGACGATTTTTTCATTCGAAGTAGTTTACTTCGCGGATAAAAAACTCCCTTAATTTTGGACTTAATTTTTTTTAAATCGTCCATCAGAGAATCCGACAACAAACATATTCTTTTCAGTTTCTTCCGCGGAGCTTGAACTTAAAAGTTATAGCTTGCTAAAATATAAAAACCACAACAACACCCTTAATTTTGGACAAAAAAAATTTAATCGTCTGTTAGAGAATACGACAACGAACATTTACTACTATTCAATGTTTTCCGCGGAGCTTTTAAGAGTTGTAGCTTGCCAAAATACTAAATCAAGAACAACTCCCTTAATTTTGGACTTAAAAAAAAATAAAAAAATCGTCCACCAGAGAATACGAAAACGAACATTTTCTACTTTTTAGTTTTTTTCTCGATATTATAGTTCGAAAGATATAGCTTGCCAAAGTACTGAATCAAAAACAACTACCTTAATTTTGGACTTAAAAAAAAAAATAAAAAAATCGTCCACCAGAGAATACGAAAACGAACATTTTCTACTTTTTAGTTTTTTTCTTGATATCGTAATTTGAAAGATATAGCTTGCCAAAGTTTTATTTTGAATATACAGAAATCTTAAACCTCATATTAAATATGAGCTTGTAAAAAATTGTATCTAAAATGAGACTGAAATGTATTTTTATCTGCCGAACATTTTTATTGGACTTAAATTTAATATTCTTTTTCTATGTGGAAAATGGAAAATGGTAAATGGAAAATCATACCAAGTTTCTTTACAGCTGCTCTACGCTTCTCCTGAGGTTCACTGATGGTCACTGTCTTTCTTAGACCGTGCAGATGCAATACACAGGACCAGAGCAATCCAATTATTCCCGAACCAATAACCAGAGCCTTCGTACCAACGACAACTGGGTTTATTTTGTCCCAGCCATGGGCTACACAGGACAAGGGTTCTGATAGGGCTGCCTGAGGCATATCTACCCCTTCGGGTACGAGATACACCTACAAGGATAATTTTCTTCATCTTATTAAGGATGTTCGAGTGTTTCACACTAGTCAAATCGAGGGGCTATTCACTTCCCATTTAGTTGCACACAAGATTTCAATGAGTATCTGATTTCATGCGATTTCCTGTATGATTTCAGTGATTTCAAAAATTTCGTGATTTCATAAAATTAATATATTTTCGGGTGATTTCACAAGATCTTGTTTTTTTTTCGAGTTTTGATTTCATACCAATGGAAATCAGTAAGAAATCGTTTCCATTTTCGGAAAACTCAATAGAAAATTACTATTGCAGAGTACTCAATATGGCGTCTTGAAAAAAAACACTTGAAGCTTATAAACGGCTTTTTATTTTCTTAAAGTTAACATCATTTGAGGCATTCTATCCCGATTCGAACTGGGTTTGACCCTCGACCTCCCCGATTTGGCTCGTAATTTTTTGTAGGATTGGTTAAACTCTCAAATGCACCAGATATTTTTTTTTTTTTTTTTTTTTTTTTTTTTTTTTTTTTTCTATACAAATTTTTCTTTAAATATTTTTTTAAAGTGACATATCGAAGGCCCTAATTAAAAAATCTGAAAAAATTCTGAAAAATACTTTGTTGAATATCAAAATTTTCTAGCTTATAGACAAAGTGGGCAAAATTTTTCTTCTTATGGTTTTTAAGCTTTTTTGATTTAAAAAAATTATGAAAAAATAGAAAATCTACTACAAAAGTAGATTAATTTTTCTGAAAAATACTTTATTGAATCTCAAAGATTTCTAGCTTAGAGCCAAAGTGTGGAAGATTTTTTTTCAAATAGTTTTTAAACTTTTTTGATTGAAAAAATTATTAAAAAATAGAAAAAAACAATGAAACTACTATGGCCGACTTATCAAACATTTCTGTATATGGAACTGTATTTGATGACCGCTCTTTGCGGGCTTCATCGTTCAACTAAATTATCATCAACCACTACTCTATACTGGGTATTGGTTAAAAACTGGAATTTATTTAATTTCGAGAATTTATATGATTTCAATGTGATTTCGATTTCGCGAATTCATATGATTGTAATGTGATTCCAATTTCGTGCATTCATATGATTTCAATGTGATGTCGATTTCGCGAATTCATATCATTGTAATGTGATTCCAATTCTGTGCATTCATATGATTTCAATTCCGTAAATTCATATGATTTCAATGTGATTTCGAGGAAAACCTAATTCAATGATTTCCGGGTGATTTCTTACGATTTGGTTCTTGATTTCATACGAGGTGCTTCAGTGATTTCCTTAGTGAATGGCCCCTCGAGTCAAATCAGTGTTAAATTTTTGGAATTTTTTCATTAAAGTTTAAAGCATTAAATAAATGCGTGGAGCGTTGATTTGTATTAAAGCATGTGCACTTAACGCGGAGAGAAATAAATAGTGCCGGATTTGCATACAAATTAGCTAATTAACGTTAGTTTTCAAAGGGTTACATTTTCGTTCAGTTTTTTCCAAGAATAATCCATAATTTTTAGCCAATTTTGATGAGTGATGGCTCATTCTCTTTCTTAAAAGATGCTCTACAAATTGACCAGCTGAATATTTGATATTATTGATCGTTTAATAATTATAGCTATTTGTTTATAAAAGTATTTTGATTTTTGTTAAACAACAGGCCATAATTATTAAACGATCAATAATATCAAATATCCAGCCGGTCAATCTGTAGAGCATCTTTCAAGAAAGAGAATGAGCCATCATTCATCAAGATTAGCAAAAAATTATAGATTATTCGTGGAAAAAACTGAACGAAAATGTATCCCATTGGAAAGTAACGTTAATTAGTTAATCTGTATGCAAATCCGGCACTATTAATCTTTCTCGGGGTTAAGTATACTCGCTTCAATTCAAACTACTCTCTACTATTTTTATTTAAAGCATTAAACTTTAATGAAACAATTACAAAAATTAAGCACTGATTTGGCTCGTGTGAAACAGTCGAACATCCTTAATCCTTATTACTGTATATAAGAAAATTTCGCGAGCCAATTACAAAAATTTGAAATTATTCAGAAAAATCGCGTATTGGATATAAAAATTTTTAAGCTATGACCCAGAGTGGGCATCGATTTTTTAAGCCATTTTTTCGAAAGTTAAAGCTGTTAAAAGTGGGAAAAAAATGAAACAAGATGGCAATTCGTGGTCGGTTGTTGCGTAAAGATTTTATACATAATTCAAGATTATCTTAGAATTTTGCTGAAGCTTTTTTTTTTAACGATATAAAAGAAATCATGCATTAAATAATGGTCGGTTATTGTGTAAACATTTTATACATAACGCAAGATTATCTCAGAATTTTGTTGACGCTTTTTTTTTTAACGATATAAAAAAAATCATGCATTATATAATGAAGTAAGAAATATCTTGTGAAAATATTGCAATGAAATTAATCGTTTCTGCTGTCAAAAATATATTAAACTGTAATTTTTTTTACCTGTTTTTCGGGTGCCACAGCGTGAGATGCCCATCCACCATTTCTGTATATTCCAAGGGTGTTATTAATGCCACCATTTATGCAAAAGTGGTATTTAGCATTGTGACAATAGTCGCATTTATCACACCCACTATTCGGATCCACAGCCACTTTTTGTCCAACCTTCAGGGTCGTCACTTCTGAGCCTATTTCTTGAATGACACCACAAAACTCGTGGCCAAGCGTCAGTTTGCCTTCTTTTTTACAAGGAAATGAACCCTGTAAAAAAAAGAAATTCCATTTAATAATTGAACTTTTTTTCAAAATTAATTTTTAACCGAATTTAAAAAAAGAATTAATTATTAATATTTGTTTTTCAAATATTTATTGTTATTATAATCTTTTTCCCATTAATTTCTCTCAAATTTTGTTTTTTCAACACTTTTAATGAAAGATTGATGGAAACATCAATCTTGCATATTTCTCATATTTCATTTTCATATTTTTTATACTCTTTTATGATAAAACTAATATTTTCTTACGTCCAGAATGTGAAGATCAGTGCCGCATATTCCGGAGTACGCAACTTTAATCAAAACTTCGTCTGGTTTGGGTTTTGGAATGGAACATCTTTCCAAACTGAGTTTTTTGTTGGATACGTCGAGGCTGAGGAACTCCATTGTTGAGGAGTATTGAAATGTCACTGCTTGAAGAGATTTTTCAGAAGAACTTTGCTGTCTGCAGTGGAAGTGACGAATGAACGTATCGTTCGTATATTCTCCGGAACAATCACTTTAGAATAGTTGAGCGCGATAATGACTTGAAGGGTCAACAAAGTTGATCCACGATTGAGAAATCGCTTACATTAACAAGCGTTCACCGATTTTATCACGAGAAGATTGCTATGAAACCGTCAAGGAAAAATACTATTCCATGCATATGTCGTGAACAGTGTTTATGTATTCAAACGATAGTTAATATCTTATCTATTACTAAGTGTACACAAATTTTCTGGTCTTATCTTATCCGATCTATGCAAATGAAATGAACCCATATTTTCTAAAATTAGAAATTAAGGAAAATTAGAGAAATTGATAGTATCAATCTTGTTGATTGTAAATTATTTAAAAACTGAAATTAACGAATAATAAAACATTTGAATAAGTGAACATTTTTAAAAACTTGAATACTTTAAAAATTTCCAATTCTTAACACTTGAATAAATTTCAATTTTTAATACTTGAAAAAAATTCAATTTTTAGTACATGAAAAGTTTTCAATTTTTCATCGATGACAAAATTTCAATATTCAATACTTACGAAATTAAATATTTTCAATTATTGAAAAAATTAGCATTTTTGGTACGTGCAAAAATAAATATTTTTAATTCTTGAAAAAGTGAATATTTCTGATACCTTAAAAACTGAAAATCGTGAATAATTTGAAATGTCGTACAATTATAAAATCGAGTATTTAAAATAACAAAATAATCGAGCGTTTCGAAAAATATGAAAGTTTTGCGGTTTGATACTTGAAAAAAATGGGCAGCCATTATTAAAAAAACCGTTGTCCACTTTAAACAAATGAAAAATTGAACATTTTTAATCATTAAACTTAGAGATTAAAAAACCTCATCGTTTTTCTGCAAAACTTTCTTTTTTTCTACAAAGTATCCACAACTATTCTTTTTCTGTAAATTACCTTTAAATTCGTCAAAATTATGTACTATTTTACTATTTAGTCTATTATTCAGCCTCATTTATTTTGCGTTAATTATCTTTCGTTGCTAACATCACATATTTAGCTAAAACACATTAAAAAAAAAATACATAAAAATTTGCCGTGTATTCGCTAATCCAAATGACCGGAAGTCTTCGAATATTCTAAGGATATATCACTAAATATCCATAACTATTATTTTTCCATAAATTGCTTTTAAATTCGTCAAAATTATATACTATTTTACTATTTAGTCTATTATTCAGCCTCATTTATTTTGCGTTAATTATCGTTCGTTGCTAATATCACATATTTAGCTAAAACACATTTAAAACATAAAAATTCGCCGCGTATTCGTTAATCCAAATGACCGGAAGTCTTCGAATATTCTAAGGATATATCACTAAATATCCATAACTATTCTTTTTCCATAAATTACTTTTAAATTCGTCGAAATTATATACTATTTTACTATTTAGTCTATTATTCAGATTCATTTATTTTGCCTCAATTATCGTTCGTTGCTAATATCACATATTTAGCTAAAACAAATAAAAAAAAAACACATAAAAATTCGCCGCGTATTCGCTAATCCAAATGACCGGAAGTCTTCGAATATTCTAAGGATATATCACTAAATATCCATAACTATTCTTTTTCCATAAATTACTTTTAAATTCGTCAAAATTATATACTATTTTACTATTTAGTTTCTTATTCAGCTTCATTTATTTTGCCTTAATTATCGTTCGTTGCTAACATCACACATTTAGCTAAAACACATTTAAAAAAAGAACATCAAAATTCGCCGCATATGAGTTAATCCAAATGACCGGAAGTCTTCGAATATTCTAAGGATATATCACTAAATATCCATAACTATTATTTTTCCATAAATTACTTTTAAATTCGTCAAATTTATATACAATTTTACTATTTAGTCTCTTATTCAGCTTCATTTATTTTGCCTTAATTATCGTTCGTTGCTAACATCACATATTTAGCTAAAACACATTTAAAAAAAAAACACATAAAAATTCGCCGCGTATTCGCTAATCCAAATGACCGGAAGTCTTCGAATATTCTAAGGATATATCACTAAATATCCATAAATATTCTTTTTCCATAATTACCTTTAAATCCGTCGAAATTATATACTATTTTACTATTTAGTCTATTATTCAGATTAATTTATTTTGCCTTAATTATCGTTCGTTGCTAACATCACATATTTAGCTGAAACACAAAAAAAAAAAACACAAAAATTCGCCGCGTATTCGCTAATCCAAATGACCGGAAGTCTTCGAATATTTTAAGGATATATCACTAAATATCCATAACTATTCTTTTTCCATAAATTACTTTTAAATTCGTCAAAATTATATACTATTTTACTATTTAGTCTATTATTCAGCCTCATTTATTTTGCCTTAATTATCGTTCGTTGCTAACATCACATATTTAGCTAAAATACATATTTAAAAAAAAATCATAAAAATTCGCCGCGTATTCATACGCGTATTTATACTGGTACTGAAGTATGAATAATTAGATTTCTCATGGATTTGCCTATTTGTAAAGAATTTAAATATTATCCTCGTCTCCTGATCGGACGACAACTATTCACCCTACTCGCGAGGTACGACAAAAAGTTGTTGTCCGATCGTGAGGTGGGGATAAAAAAATTTAATACTTTATAAATGGCTAATCCGTGAGAAATCGAAATTCCGATACTTTGGAATTAATAGAAATGAACAAACTGTTTCCCCTATCTTCAACTTTTACTATAATTCGTAAACTTCACCGTAAATCTTCACGGAGATTATTGCGCATGCGCATCGATCAACGAAACACCTCGTCATTCGGAACGCACCCCGTAACTATTCTTTTTCTATAAATTACCTTTACATATTTATTTTGTTTCTTTTCCGTATGCCTTCTTCCTCGTTCCATCATAGACACCCCTTTCCCCGTTCACTTCATAGAGACCCCCCCCCCCCCCCCTAGAGTGTTGTCCGCAGCCACTCATCCTAATGCACTACTGTATCGCATTTGCACGAGGGTACAAGGGAAACTGCGGAAAACCTGGCCAATACAGACGGCTTTATTTTTACTGAGTTTCTATTGTATGAGAATACATTAGAAACTCAGAAAAATTGCCTCCCGCTCAGCAGCTGGCGCGCAAACCAGTGCACGGCTAAGCGGTCACCCATCCAAGTTATGGCCGCAAATAATGCTGCTTAACTCTGGGGACCACCGAAGCCACACACCGACCGCGCGTCCACTACTGTCTTATAAATTACCTTTAATTTCATCAAAATGATATACTACTTTACTATTTAGTCTATTATTCAGCCTCATTTATTTTGCCTTAAGGTAAACGTACCAATGGTGGGACAGGTCCCAATTGAGGGACACTAAAGGGATATTTGAAGATACTAAGGGTTTAATGGATAAAATATTAAAAAATAACTCTTCCACTTGTATCTGTTATATATAATTAACATACGCGAAAAAAATTCAGGTTTTTCATCGTAAATTGAAAATTCCAATAATAAGTATATTAGCGGACCTATGGTGTTCGAGCTTTTTCAGCAAATCCCTAAACCAATTAGCTAAGGAGAGCCGAATAATCATTAATATGATACTCCGGAGATTATAGTTCGTTCGAGACTTTTCATAGATATTTCAAATTCAGAAATTCTTAAGGTTTAAGATTACACTGTCAAATATTACGTACAATATCTTAAAACTCGTAATTTTTGTGTCCCGTTATTGGATCTGACCGAATATACGTTGGCATCAATGTCCAACGTATGTTCCACGACTAGGGCAAGTAGTAAACAATCTCACTGCGACCCAGAGTCGGGACACAATCGCACGATTGACATTTTAACGCAGATGTTAGGTTATGCGGTATCAAGAACTTCATTATTAATTTATTCAAATATATATATATATATATATATATATTATAACATATACGTTTTATTTATTGCATCATAGGTGTAAATATGTGTACCGCACATTTTTTGGCATTTCTTTTCAAGCAGATGCATTAAAATTTGTAGTTGTCCACCGATACGTACATGTGCTGTCCCGATAGTGGGACATGCACAAAAATACCCGTCCTGGCACTGGTACATCTGCACTTTTCAGCGTTTTGATCAATAACTATTTATCAAACAATCAGAAATATTTTTATTGTATAGTTTTTGGAAACTAGAAACTCTAACCTTACAATTCGTTACCACCATTTGCTACAATAATTAATATATTCATGCGAAAATTGGCATACAAACCAGACACCGCCTTAAACGTCCCGCCATTGGTACGTTTACCTTAATTATCGTTCGTTTCTAACATCACATATTTATCTAAAAGAAAATTTAAAAAAACACATCAAAATTCGTCGCATATTCGCTAATCCAAATGACCGGAAGTCGTCGGATATTCGGAGAGAATATACACACCACTAAAAATTTAGTCGCTCGCTTGACTAAGGAGCGCCTGCGTCATCCGCCATGTTTATACGTTCGATCAACAGTCGTAACGAAACGGACACCTGTAAAGCAACGACGACAACGACTCGCCGTGTTTGACAACAAGCCCGATTATTTCCAATTCTTTTCCCCCCAACAAATCACAGTGCAATAAAACATAACTGCAGTGTTCACAAAAACGTGTTCCAAGTCTTTGAATAAATAAAAAAAACAAATCTCATGTATAGCGAAAAGACCGCCAGTAAAATAGTAGAAATAAGATAAACTGTATTTGGGCGTTGTTTTTTTCTTTCTGCAACCTGGGGTGTGTCACGATGAGGTCCCTATGCATTTTTCTAATTGTTGCTGTGCTTCATACAGGTAAATATTATCAGTTTTCTTCAGATATTTGACAAGAAACGATGTCTCGATTAATCAAACATCGCGTCACGTGGTTGGGACGATGTTTTGAAGGCTCTTTATCGATTTCTGTGCCGATCATTCGATGACTGCGATCAATTATTGCATGACACTTTTTATCGCTATAATTTTATCTATGATATTATGTCAATAATAATAGTCAGCTGGCTATGCGCTTATTGAGATGCTATGATAGCATTAAAAATGGCGAACATACGGCGCTATTGATCGCGTCGGCTGAGCATTTTTTTTAACCCGGCTATGAAAAGCTTGGGGTCACGCTTTATCGCGTTACTATATTTTCTTTTTTTTTTTTTTAATGGTTTTTTGTTTTTCGGAAGAAACTTGTTTAACGCGGAATTTTTTGAGGATGGATGTTGAAGAAATGGTTTTATTACAGTGGGATTTTATTTTATTTTGTTATGCTACGTTGTTGTATTACATTTGTATGGGATTAGAGTATAGCGAGATTCACTTTTTGAAATATCGGTGGGAATAACGCCTTCAGTTTTGTAGTAACGGAATCATGTGCGAAATTCTGCGTTACGCTTTAAGTCTAATTATTAGATTTAGATTTTGTTGTATCGTTAATTAACACAGGCTTGTACAACTTGCGTAACGATCCTTGTAAAAAAAAATTGGGGATTTATGAAAATTAATATATTTCAAATAAACATTCAAATAAATATAAATAAAATTTATTTTATTTGAAATAAATGAATAATTAAGCGTAATACAGAATTTTGCATATGATTCTGTTACAATTAAACTAAAGGCATTATTCCCATCGATATTTAAAAAAGCAAATCTCACTGTAATCTAATCCCATACAAATCTAATACGACAATGAAGCATAACAAGATATATATAATAAAATAAAATAAAATAAATAAATTTCAAATAAAATTTATTTGAAGTAAAATTTATTTTAAATATAATATATAATAAAATGAATTTCAAATAAAATTTATAATCAATAAAATAAATTTTATTTGAAATTCATTTTATTATATATTATATTTAAAATAAATTTTACTTGAAATTAAAATTTTAAAATTTCTATCTAAATTTATCTTGAAAATAAAATTTATTTTATTTGAAATTCATTTTATTATATATTACATTGAAAATAAATTTTACTTGTAAAAAAAAATTTCATTTGTAATTTTTTATCGAATCATTTACAATAAATAATTACATTAATTTCAAGAAAGTCTTAATTTAATTTTCAACCAATGTAAAAAATGCAAAAACCTACGAAAATTGATGTATCATGTTTCTGTATTATTTCAGTAACTGCTCAAAGAACTCCAACGATATCCTACATATCGCAGGAGCAAATAAAGGATATCGGAGGAGTCGTAGAGTTGCAATGTTCGGTGCAATACGGTCAGGATTATCCAATTCTTTGGATGAAGATCAACGGACCGGATCAAGTACCAATTTCTACGCAAACAACTTTAATTCTTAGAGACAGCAGATTTTCGCTTCGTTACGACGACACTTCCTCAACTTATGCTCTGCAAATCAAAGATATACAAGAAACTGACGCTGGGTACTATCAATGTCAAGTCGTGATATCAGTTAATAACAAAATATCCGCTCAGGTCGAGCTCCAAGTTCGTAGACCACCGTTTATCAGCGATAACTCAACTCGATCGGAAGTTGTCGTTGAAGGCTCCGAAATTAAACTCGAATGCTATGCAGGCGGTTTTCCATCGCCCAAGATTTCTTGGCGCAGAGAAAATAACGCTATTTTACCGACTGGCGGCTCAATTTATCGGTGAGTCATATTTTAATTATTGCATTAGCGTTTTGCAGACATTCTGAGCCTCTGGATGAATCATAGCATTTAATAGACATTTTTTCCGCCTTTCGGACATAAAACTAGATACTCTGGTTTTTATTTAATGGACTAAAATCACTATAACTATGAAAAAAAGAAAAATGGTATGATCCAATAATGAGGTTTTTTGTCCAGGCTTTTTTTTCTGATCCTCTGAATTTTTTTGTTATTTAATTAGACAGCTTTTGCTATGCCTTGACGATATTTTCTGCAAATTTTTTCAGATTTTTGTTATGATTCTAGAAGTTATTAATTTTTCAAAATAATTATTGTTTGTAAGGGAATAATTGGATTGAAAAAAGCAATGTAAAAAATTGCGGGCCTTAATTACATTTTTTTATTTTACAGACCTTGCAAAAATGTCTGTAGAATTCACAAAATAAATCGATATTGTTGAAATTAAATATTATAGTAGAAAAAAATGGACGTAATGGATATCATGTTATTTTTATATTGCTTAAATATTTGATTACCACACGGACGATTTCTTTTTTAATATTCTATCCACATCCTCGTAAATTTTGTGAATTGTTAAGTCAAATTAAAGATACCGTATTGGAGTAAAGGGAAATAATCTCATTATTTTTTTTCATATTTTCAAAGTTACTCATGCAATAAAAAAAAAGTATAGAATTTAAAAAAAATGTACATCTATTTGTCTTGAATGACATTAATTTTCTAAACATAAGCAATAATAAAAATGATACTCCGTATTTAAAAAAAAATCTTAAAGAATTTACAGAAATTAATATCAAAAATTCATAAAGTCTGGCTAATAATGAGAATCATTATCAAGTTTGAGGAAAAAAAGTCGCTGAATTGATACAGAATGTTTGTCGTACTCGTTTTTCTGTTTTTACAATAAAAAAATAAAAATTTCTATTCGATATAATGTCTGAAAACGTTAAATTCAATTTTCTACATAAATCACTTTTGGTTAAATAACAATCGAACTATGGAACTTTTCAGTGGTAACGTATTGAAGATTTCATCCGTCCGCAAAGAAGATCGTGGAACTTATTACTGCGTTGCTGAAAACGGCGTCGGACGTGGATCAAAACGTAACATAAACGTAGAAGTGGAATTTGCTCCGGTGATTACAGCGACTCGTCCACGTTTGGGTCAAGCTCTTCAATACGACATGGATCTGGAGTGCCACATCGAAGCTTATCCACCTCCTGCGATTACTTGGCACAAGGATGACGTTCAACTTTCTAACAATCAACATTACAGTATCTCAAATTTCGCCACTGCCGACGAATATACCGACACTACAATTCGTATAATCACCGTTGAGAAAAGACAGTACGGAGAATATGTTTGCAAGGCACAGAACAAGCTTGGATCTGCCGAGACGAGAGTCGAATTATTCGGTAAGAATTTATGAGCCTATCGAAAAAAAAATGCAAGTCTGCTAAAAAATAAAGTACTAAACGTCATCTACGTGTTTTCTAGTCTCGTTCGTGAAATCGCTGTTTAGAATTTTATTCCAATTTCATGAGTTTGGTACTCAATAATAAAACAATTTATGAATATTTAATTTAATGTTTTTTTAGATATTTGAATTGTTTTATTTTGTAGTAAAAGTTTTTAAAAATATGCAGCAAATAAAATACTAAACGTCATCTACGTGTTTTCTAGTCTCGTTTGTGAAATCGCTGTTTAGAATTTTATTCCAATTTCATGAGTTTCGTACTCAATATTAAAATAATTTATGAATATTTAATTTAATGGTTTTTTTTTAGATATTTGAATTATTTTATTTGGTAGTAAAAGTTTTTAAAAGTATGCTGCAAATAAAGTACTAAACGTCATCTACGTGTTTTCTAGTCTCGTTCGTGAAATCGCTGTTTAGAATTTTATTCCTATTTCATGAATTTCGTACTCAATATTAAAACAATTTATGAATATTTAATTTAATGGTTTTTTAGATATTTGAATTATTTTATTTTGTAGCAAACGTTTTTAAAAATATGCTGCAAATAAAGTACTAAACGTCATCTACGTGTTTTCTAGTCTCGTTTGTGAAATCGCTGTTTAGAATTTTATTCCAATTTCATGAGTTTCGTACTCAATAATAAAACAGTTTATGAATATTTAATTTAATGATTTTTTAGATATTTGAATTATTTTATTTTGTAGTAAAAGTTTTTAAAAATGTGCTGCAAATAAAGTACTAAACGTCATTTACGTGTTTTCTAGTCTCGTTCGTGAAATCGCTGTTTAGAATTTTATTCCAATTTCACGAGTTTCGTACTCAATATTAAAACAATTTATGAATATTTAATTTAATGGTTTTTTTTAGATATTTGAATTATTTTATTTTGTAGTAAAAGTTTTTAAAAATATGCTGCAAATAAAGTACTAAACGTCATCTACGTGTTTTCTAGTCTCGTTCGTGAAATCGCTGTTTAGAATTTTATTCCTATTTCATGAATTTCGTACTCAATATTAAAATAATTTAAGAATATTTAATTTAATGGTTTTTTCAGATATTTGAATTATTTTATTTTGTAGCAAACGTTTTTAAAAATATGCTGCAAATAAAGTACTAAACGTCATCTACGTGTTTTCTAGTCTCGTTTGTGAAATCGCTGTTTAGAATTTTATTCCAATTTCATGAGTTTCGTACTCAATATTAAAACAATTTATGAATATTTAATTTAATGGTTTTTTAGATATTTGAATTATTTTATTTTGTAGCAAACGTTTTTAAAAATATGCTGCAAATAAAGTACTAAACGTCATCTACGTGTTTTCTAGTCTCGTTCGTGAAATCGCTGTTTAGAATTTTATTCCAATTTCATGAGTTTCGTACGCAATATTAAAATAATTTATGAATATTTAATTTAATGGTTTTTTAGATATTTGAATTATTTTATTTTGTAGCAAACGTTTTTAAAAATATGCTGCAAATAAAGTACTAAACGTCATCTACGTGTTTTCTAGTCTCGTTTGTGAAATCGCTGTTTAGAATTTTATTCCAATTTCATGAGTTTCGTACTCAATAATAAAACAATTTATGAATATTTAATTTAATGGTTTTTTTAGATATTTGAATTATTTTATTTTGTAGTAAAAGTTTTTAAAAATATGCTGCAAATAAAGTACTAAACGTCATCTACGTGTTTTCTAGTCTCGTTTGTGAAATCGCTGTTTAGAATTTTATTCCAATTTCATGAGTTTCGTACTCAATAATAAAACAATTTATGAATATTTAATTTAATGGTTTTTTTAGATATTTGAATTACTTTATTTTGTAGTAAAAGTTTTTAAAAATATGCTGCAAATAAAGTACTAAACGTCATCTACGTGTTTTCTAGTCTCGTTCGTGAAATCGCTGTTTAGAATTTTATTCCAATTTCATGAGTTTCATACTCAATAATAAAACAATTTATGAATATTTAATTTAATGTTTTTTTTAGAGATTTGAATTATTTTATTTTGTAGTAAAAGTTTTTAAAAATATGCTGCAAATAAAGTACTAAACGTCATCTACGTGTTTTCTAGTCTCGTTCGTGAAATCGCTGTTTAGAATTTTATTCCTATTTCATGAATTTCGTACTCAATATTAAAAGAATTTATGAATATTTAATTTAATGGTTTTTTAGATATTTGAATTATTTTATTTTGTAGTAAAAGTTTTTAAAAATATGCTGCAAATAAAATACTAAACGTCATCTACGTGTTTTCTAGTCTCGTTCGTGAAATCGCTGTTTAGAATTTTATTCCAATTTCATGAGTTTTGTACTCAATAATAAAACAATTTATGAATATTTAATTTAATGGTTTTTTAGATATTTGAATTATTTTATTTTGTAGCAAACGTTTTTAAAAATATGCTGCAAATAAAGTACTAAACGTCATCTACGTGTTTTCTAGTCTCGTACGTGAAATCGCTGTTTAGAATTTTATTCCAATTTCATGAGTTTCGTACTCAATAATAAAACAATTTATGAATATTTAATTTAATGGTTTTTTAGATATTTGAATTATTTTATTTTGTAGTAAATGTTTTTAAACATATGCTGCAAATAAAGTACTAAACGTCATCTACGTGTTTTCTAGTCTCGTTTGTGAAATCGCTGTTTAGAATTTTATTCCAATTTCATGAGTTTCGTACTCAATAATAAAACAATTTATGAATATTTAATTTAATGGTTTTTTAGATATTTGAATTATTTTATTTTGTAGTAAAAGTTTTTAAAAATGTGCTGCAAATAAAGTACTAAACGTCATCTACGTGTTTTCTAGTCTCGTTCGTGAAATCGCTGTTTAGAATTTTATTCCAATTTCATGAGTTTCGTACTCAATATTAAAATAATTTATGAATATTTAATTTAATGGTTTTTTTTTAGATATTTGAATTATTTTATTTTGTAGTAAAAGTTTTTAAAAATATGCTGCAAATAAAGTACTAAACGTCATCTACGTGTTTTCTAGTCTCGTTTGTGAAATCGCTGTTTAGAATTTTATTCCAATTTCATGAGTTTCGTACTCAATAATAAAATAATTTATGAATATTTAATTTAATGGTTTTTTTTTAGATATTTGAATTATTTTATTTTGTAGTAAAAGTTTTTAAAAATATGCTGCAAATAAAGTACTAAACGTCATCTACGTGTTTTCTAGTCTCGTTTGTGAAATCGCTGTTTAGAATTTTATTCCAATTTCATGAGTTTCGTACTCAATAATAAAACAATTTATGAATATTTAATTTAATGGTTTTTTTAGATATTTGAATTATTTTATTTTGTAGTAAACGTTTTTAAATATATGCTGCAAAGTTTGCGCAATAGATTATTTTATTATTGCTGCTGTTATTGCTATGATTTTGTTTCGTAGACAGCATGTACTAGATATTTTTGCTTGTTTGTTTGTGCAGAAACTATTATACCGGTTTGCCCGCCCGCTTGCGGTCAAACTCACTACGGAGCTGGTGCTATTCCAATCTCGTCTGGGCCTTTGGTTGCCCTTTTCTTATTGATCACCATGATTCTGAGGTAAGTTTTGTCGTTGATCGATATTCACAAGATATTTACAGTCTTTATGATATTAACAAGATTTTTATCACTAGCCTAAAAAATAAAGATAGAAAATAATCCAAATTATTCAAATTTATGATTTCATATTTTATCTACTGTTTCTCAATTATTTAAACAATTCTCTTCGAAAAAATATGAGCCAGAGACAAATGTGATTTTTACAGGTGTATTCTTAATGATTTACTCAATTAAAAACAAAAATTATGCATTTAAACTTGTTCAGTGAATATCCAATTGGTTAAACATTACATTCAGACGTTTGAAGTCACAAAATATTTACAATCTTTATGATATCAACAAGATTTTTATCACTAGTCTAAAAAATGAAGATAGAAAATCGTCCGAATTATTCAAATTTATGATTTAATATTTTATCTAATGTTTCCCAATTATTTAAACAATTCTCTTCGAAAAAATATGAGCCAGAGACAAATGTGATTTTTACAGGTGTATTCTTAATGATTTACTCAATTAAAAACAAAAATTATGCATTTAAACTTATTCAGTGAATGCCCAATTTGTTAAACAATATATTCTGACGTTTGAGATCACAAAATATTTACAATCTTTATGATATTAACAAGATTTTTATCACTAGTCTAAAAAATGAAGATAGAAAATCGGCCAAATTATTCAAATTTATGATTTAATATTTTATCTACTATTTCCCAATTACTAAATAGTTCTCTTCGAAAAAATATGAACCAGAGACAAATGTCCTCTTTTGACGTTTCAGATCATTTCAGTGGCCTAAAATTTTTATTTCTATGTAAAAATTGTATGAGAATCAAGGTAAAACGAATATATTTCTATTTTTTCAGAAATCTCAACACCAAATATTAATTATCCGGGATTCCCTTGGGCAACAGGATATCGTTGCGGCCCAACAAAGTGGCTCTCCGCACTTTTCAGTGTCTTCAGCGTCGCTAAATTGTCACTACAACGATTAAGCACGTGCGACATTCTTTAGAATTATTGTAACAGTTGAAACTCTGGTAGGTGATTTGCGTCGAAAAAATCTAAACCAGTCGTCGGTTCTTGAAAAATAGTGCCTGCGAGTCGCGACCCCGAAATTACGTCGTAATCGACGAATTATCGTAGTTTGTTTAAAAATGTTGTTGCATTAGCTAATCTTATGATTCGTCGATTAAATCAGTGTGACTGATCGGCGAATTTAAAGCCCTTAAACATGCAAGAATAATTAGAGATTATTGCGCTAGAAACAAAAACACTCAAACTCATGATATTACCGTTCTTTGAATGGCTCAGTAATAACGAATCTCAAATTCAAACAGAGAATCTCATTACATTAATAAAATCATGCTCATCGTAATTATAGCGCCGCGTATTGATTAAACGAGTATTAAACTCGTTTAAAATCGCATTTACATAATTTTATACAAAAACAGAAGGCGATAAGCCGTGGCCTGCACTATATTTAAAAAGTACATTATTGGAAATAGTTTCACTGATTTACGACAATTTCAGAATACATTTTCCGTCAATTTTGGTAGCTTAAAATTAATTTACTCTAATAAAGCTGGTGACGATTATTTAACGAAATTGGGATGCTTTACGCTAAGCAAATCAGTGCTTAAATTTTTAAAGCGTTACCACAATTTTTCTGTTCTATTTTGTCACATTTAAAAAAAAAATCGACTGATATATGCTAAAATTCGATCAACTTTCTTTTTGTCCAGAATTTAATATTAGTCCGATTTCATAATCGAAGCAAAACTATCGCTCATTTAAAATAGAACGAAAAAACATCTTTTCGGAAATTAATGTTTGTTGGTTAATTTTAGTTCAATTACATTACGATGATTTCCTTACACTTTGTTAAAAAAATATACTGCTTTGCAAAATTCCTTCCAAAACCGTAACTTAAATTAATGAAAAGTTGCAGAAATTGTTTTAAAAAAATTAGCACTGATTTAACAAGTGTAAAGCACTTCAATCTCTTTTAAAAAGGGCTCTACTCATTTGACGAGAGCGTAAAATGGTAGATATCTTATATTATTCGTGCCCTCGATGGTATATCATTATGATAGAATCGAGGAGCAAAGGCTAAGTACTCTGAACGTATTACGGGGCCATTAGCTTTAGAATAACAGTAATAATAATATTTGTACATTAATTTAAAAAGCCGGAAGATTTTTTTGTACGTATCTTTATTAATTAATCGGGGTAAAATATGACCTGGAACGAAAATTTGTGTACAAACGTCTCAATTCGACGTAATGTAGACGTAAGAACAATTTTATACACGCGATCAATCTTATGCGTCTCCCGACGCACCACAAACATATCTTGGACACTTTTTTATATAGGATTTCGGTACATTTTTGTATTGACCTTTTTATCGACTTTTCAATTTTATAATTAGCTGCTACGTCAGTGAATTTTGACAATAAAGTTAATACGAGAAAACAATTGTTGTCTTATTTATGATTAAGTTATTTACATTTTTTGCAATTTTTTTTAATCGCTTCCTTTGTGTTCCAATAATTTATATTTACACCGACGATTTTGAGCTCTATGATGTATGTCTGAAAGTTTTTTTTTTGCAAATCTTAGGCAATTATAATATTTTTTCAGCAAATTTTCAATATTCGCCACTGACTTTTTCTACAATTTTTGTGTAATCCAAATTGCTTTTGCAAATTTTAAATATTCGCCACTTACTTTTTCTACAATTTTTGTGTAATCCAAATTGCTTTTGCAAATTTTCAATATTCGCCACTTACTTTTTCTACAATTTTTGTGTAATCCAAATTGCTTTTGCAAATTTTCAATATTCGCCACTTACTTTTTCTACAATTTTTGTGTAATCCAAATCGCTTTTGCAAATTTTCAATATTCGCCACTTACTTTTTCTACAATTTTTGTGTAATCCAAATTGCTTTTGCAAATTTTCAATATTCGCCACTTACTTTTTCTAAAATTTTTGTGTAATCCAAATTGCTTTTGCAAATTTTCAATATTCGCCACTTACTTTTCCTACAATTTTTGTGTAATCCAAATCGCTTTTGCAAATTTTCGATATTCGCCACTTAATTTTTCTACAATTTTTGTGTAATCCAAATTGCTTTTGCAAATTTTCAATATTCGCCACTTACTTTTTCTACATTTTTTGTGTAATCCAAATTGCTTTTGCAAATTTTCAATATTCGCCACTTACTTTTCCTACAATTTTTGTGTAATCCAAATCGCTTTTGCAAATTTTAAATATTCGCCACTTACTTTTTCTACAATTTTTGTGTAATCCAAATTGCTTTTGCAAATTTTCAATATTCGCCACTTACTTTTTCTAAAATTTTTGTGTAATCCAAATTGCTTTTGCAAATTTTAAATATTCGCCACTTACTTTTTCTACAATTTTTGTGTAATCCAAATTGCTTTTGCAAATTTTCAATATTCGCCACATACTTTTTCTACAATTTTTGTGTAATCCAAATTGCTTTTGCAAATTTTAAATATTCGCCACTTACTTTTTCTACAATTTTTGTGTAATCCAAATTGCTTTTGCAAATTTTCAATATTCGCCACTTACTTTTTCTACAATTTTTGTGTAATCCAAATTGCTTTTGCAAATTTTCAATATTTGCCACTTACTTTTTCTACAATTTTTGTGTAATCCAAATCGCTTTTGCAAATTTTCAATATTCGCCACTTACTTTTTCTACAATTTTTGTGTAATCCAAATTGCTTTTGCAAATTTTCAATATTCGCCACTTACTTTTTCTACAATTTTTGTGTAATCCAAATTGCTTTTGCAAATTTTCAATATTCGCCACTTACTTTTTCTACAATTTTTGTGTAATCCAAATTGCTTTTGCAAATTTTAAATATTCGCCACTTACTTTTTCTATAATTTTTGTGTAATCCAAATTGCTTTTGCAAATTTTCAATATTCGCCACTTACTTTTTCTACAATTTTTGTGTAATCCAAATTGCTTTTGCAAATTTTCAATATTCGCCACTTACTTTTTCTACAATTTTTGTGTAATCCAAATTGCTTTTGCAAATTTTCAATATTCGCCACTTACTTTTTCTACGATTTTTGTGCAGTCCAAATCGCTTTTGCAAATTTTGCGTGATTGGAATGTTATATAAAACTGTGGACCAGATTTTTTTTTCGGATTTTGCGCAATACGAATTTTTAAGCCAATTTTGATTAATCGGAATTTTTTTTTTTACAAACTGACTAATCATGATTGCTTTTGTTTTAATTATGATTAATTACAAATGTATTTTAAAAATTGAGGTGTTGGATTTTTTTTTTTGCAAATTTCGGGTAAGTACAATTTTGTTTAATTAAAAATAATCCATTTTTTTTTTTAATTTTGAATAATCACCATTGTTTTTGCAATTTTTGAGTGATTAGAATGTATTTCAGAATCAAGTAATCAGAATTTGTGATTAATTTCAACATCAAGCGAGCCTTAAAGGTCATTATATTTAATTATAATTTAAGGAGGTTCTGCCGTAACTACACATTTAAATTTGTACGGTTGAAAGTTTTTGAGTTATAGTTTAAGCAATTTTAAACGTAATTACAAAGTTTGACCGAATTGCTCAGAAATTTAACATTAAGTAAGATTTTATTTATCAGCTAAAATTTTATTTATTTCTTCCCTGATAAAGAGTAAAATAGCTTCAGCTTGTAAATAGGAATAAAAATAGGATCCTCATAACTATATAAAAAAATATATTCGCGACATCCTACGTAGAGAAATTTTACAATTTAGTATCGTACGTAGGTGGTAGGTATTCTGATTTTTTTTGCATCACTTTTTTGCATCCTTCTTCCTTTATGAAAAAAAATCTGCCCGCGAGCCCCTAGAGAGGAATGGTGATCATATGTAGACTTTCCCGGAAATTAAGAAATTTACATAGTACAAGAAAAAATTCTACAAAAAATGTGACACTCTTTTCCACGAAGTAAAAATAGCCTAGCTAGAATCGTGCGTAGGTGTACTTCATTTTATAAATAATAGAAGCAGCTGATAGAACGTTAATAGCAAAAAATTTTTTGTACTTTTACTGTAGACTCAATAAATAAATGACATGGTAACTCCTGATTTAAAAACATGTTGTTTTTTAATTACGTAGATAAAAAATATTTTTTATTGCTGTGTGAAGAACACAAACCTTTTTTTTTCCTGTTTACGTTTATTCATTTTGCATCCCTGATAAAAATAAATAATAGAAAACGAATTTAAAAAATCCTATCGTTCCGAATACGGACTTTGGTTCGCGAGTTTACGAACTACTATCATAAATTTACGATCGGAATTCTATATGTTTCTTCTATATTCTATAATATTATTATAAATAATATATTTTTTGTATTAAATTTAATAATAAAAATATACGTCCGAAGAAGTAGCATTAATAATATTATATTTATCATATTCAAAATTCATTATGATAGACTTCCTATAGCTGTGAAACGATGATAAAAGAAATTTAAAATTGTTATTAACAAATTACTGAAATAAATAATTGTTCAACATAATACCCGGCAACGTAATTTTTTTTTGTTATGAAAATGATTTTATAATTCTTCTGCATACTTATGATTTTTTTCAGAATTTCCTGATGTTTGAAAATTGGGTTTTTTTTAAATGTTAAAATAAAAAATTATTATTATGCCAAAATAATCTCTAGTACCTTCCATATGCTTGATTTTTTGAGTTTTTTATCTCATCGAGAACTGTTTGTAATTCTCTCTCAAACTCCTTTGAACTTTTGCGACGTCAGACAAGACGCTCATACTACCTTAAATGGTGTTACCGGCAATATTTAATTTTTAGTTTTATAAAATGTGTAACATTTGAAACTCTGAAGAGAAGACAACATCGTCTTTTCTTATTCCACATTTCTAAATGGCTAGGCCATCTATGTCAAATAGTTAGGACATCTCCAAAACGAGGTTCTTCAGTTATATAAGAGCACAGCAAATTACGATAGCTACGTGTTTATATGCACGAAAAGATGAAGAATCGCTTGCGAGAAACGTTTCAAGTCGTTGGCCATCTAGCGGAGCTACGCCGGTCATTGCGCGTGCAACCGAAATTAGCCCGCTAGATGGCGAACGAGCCGAAACGTTTCTCGCAAGCGATTGTTCGACATCATTTGGACACTTTTCTGACACTTCGTATAGATTACTTATAGATATCATATTGGCTTCGTGCGTGACCTTCATTCACGGCCATTTTTGGACAGTCAGCGTTCGAAGCGGCGAAATTGTGCAACAGTTGATAAAAAATTATCACAGTAAAGCATGCTAGCGTACGTTAATTAACGATATTATTTATATTTCTTTAATAAATTGACACTATGAGTGCGCCAAAAGGGAAGGCCTCAATGCCGTGTTGCGTCGTGAATTGTAAAAACTCCTCTGCAAATTCACCGGGTGTAAATTTCTACAGTTTCCCTACAGGAAAGATCCAAGTTTTCAAGCAGAAAAGGCGCGAGGACTGGATTGCCTCCGTTAAACGAAAAAAAAAGTTTCAGAGTTACTGTACGAACTAAATGTTCTTTAATCAATAAAAAGTTATAGACTACAATACTGTTACTAGGATTGAAACTTTACAATACTTATTTCCAATTTCACTTTGTACGGTGTACTAGTGGAAGTGTCACTGACGTTTGGCGAATAACGCTGCACTTCATTAAGATACGTTTGTCTGAATCTGTTAACTCCTCCACTCGACGCACATGGCATACAGATAACGCCTTTCCTTTTATAATACCTTGTGGATTAAAATCAATTGCATGCGTTATCGCCTTGAATCCCGTTCTGATTATCAATTCCATCTTTCAATGCTGTTTTAATGCTGCTGTCAGCTGTCATAAACATAAACACCGGCGAAAAGTGCAGACGACATCGGGCACACGAAAATTTATGTACCCTTTTTACGAAATAAATCGAATAACAAAAAGCTATTACCATAACCAAAATTACAAAAAAAAAAAATTAAACAACCTATTTTTTATTTATAACAATACTTTTCAGTTGTTCATTTAGTATAATCGGAAAATGTTCTGTAGACTATATTCTACCATAAGAATCAATGCTTTTTTTATATCAACTGTTGCCGAGGTGTGCCACAAGCTGCGCTGGCATCTTAACGCACTAAGCCAATTGCCAACCAAAGAAGGTTAACATAAAATTTATATCTTTTGAAATACGATATAATGGCATCCTTATGCCCTTAACAATATGGCATCTAATTGATGACAAATATCAGTTAACGTCAAATTGATAACTTTTCAATGCCCTGAAATAATCATCAATCGGACTAAAAAAGGTTAACATAAAATTGATATATTTTGAAATACGATATAATGGCATCCTTATGCCCTTCACAATGTAGGGATAACAGGTTAATATCGTTAGATGTTTTAATAATTTATTATAGAATTAACAGCGAAGTACATGGAGATCGTCTTGACAGCTTTTTGAGTTTGTTATAAAACTGACTATCGTAAACACAAATAAACATAAGATAATCGCATTCCAATGCGATTTACCAAAAGAGTTCATAAATGACACATTCGACTAATAATAATAATGATATCCTACAAAAATATGGCATCTAATTGATGACAAATATCAGTTAACGTCAAATTGATAACTTTTCAATGCCTTAAAATAATCATCAATTGGACTAAAAAAGGTTAACATAAAATTGATATCTTTTGAAATACGATATAATGGAATGTTTATGCCTTGAACAATATGGCATCTAATTGATGATAAATATCAGTTAACGTCAAATTGATAACTTTTCAATGCCCTAAAATAATCATGAATCGGACAAAAAAATATGGTAACGGTGGACAAGAATTTGATTGTATCTTTAGTTATCTTAAATACAGTCAACTTAAAGGCAACAGTAAAATAGGTGTCTCTTAAGGAGGTTGAAGCGCTCCACACTAGTCAAATCAGTGCTAAATTTTTAAAAGTGTTTCTACAATTTCAGATGGTTTAATAATCGGTTCCAAGGTGTTAATCACATAGCACCATTAGTTCTTGATATTCAAATACATTCACAGCTGTCATATGAACAGTAAATCGATCAATATCTCCAAATTTACGATGTCATGTTTTTTCATCCAGTTTTGTAAAAGGGTAAACCGTAATATCAGTCCGATTATGACGAAACATAGCTCATTTTGATCAGTGGAAGATCCTTAATCGATTGACCGTCCGGATTTTCTATAGTATCAGGCGTTCAAAAGTTACAGCCATTTGTATACTTGATGTTAGGTTATGATAGGATAAACAAACGGTTGTATCTTTTGAACTACTAATACGATTTTAAAAAATAGACGGCCAATCGATAGAATATCTTTTAGTAAACAAAATGAGCTATTGGTCGTCATAATCGGACTGATATTACGGTTTACCCTTTTAAAAAACTGGATGAAAAAACATAACATCGGAAATTTGCAGATATTGATCGATTTACTGTTGATATCACAGCTGTGAATGTATTTGAATATCAAGAACTAATGCTGCTATGTGATTAACACCTTGGAACAGATTATTAAGCCATCTGAAATTGTAGAAACGCTTTTAAAAATAGTGTGGAGCGCTCCACACTAGTCAAATCAGTGCTACATTTTTAAAAGCATTCCTACAATTTCAGATGGTTTAATAATCTGTTCCAAGGTGTTAATCACATAGTAGCATTAGTTCTTGATATTCAAATACATTCACAGGTGTAATATGAACAGTAAAACGATCAATATTTCCAAATTTCCGATGTCATGTTTTTTCATCCAGTTTTGTAAAAGAGTAAACCGTAATATTAGTCCGATTATGACGAAACATAGCTCATTTTGATCAGTGGAAGATCCTTAATCGATTGACCGTCCGGATTTTCTATAGTATCAGGCGTTCAAAAGTTACAGCCATTTGTATACTTGATGTTAGGTTATGATAGGATAAACAAACGGTTGTATCTTTTGAACTACTAATACGATTTTAAAAAATAGACGGCCAATCGATAGAATATCTTTTAGTAAACAAAATGAGCTATTGGTTGTCATAATCGGACTGATATTACGGTTTACCCTTTTAAAAAACTGGATGAAAAAACATAACATCGGAAATTTGCAGATATTGATCGATTTACTGTTGATATCACAGCTGTGAATGTATTTGAATATCAAGAACTAATGCTGCTATGTGATTAACACCTTGGAACAGATTATTAAACCATCTGAAATTGTAGAAACGCTTTTAAAAATTTAGCACTGATTTGACTAGTGTGGAGCGCTCCAACCTCCTTAAAGGACATACATTCGATACCGTTCAGTTAAATCAGAAAGGCAACCTGACAACGATAACTTATAGATGACAATTAGACATGTGTACTACTTGAATAGGGCTCATATGACACAACCATCCTCATCTTCCTGCTCAAAGATAAATGACACTTGATGCAAAGGCGCACTTTGCACAACAGACGTAGCAAGGTGCACATTGTAAGCTTCTGCCGATGATCACGCGTATCCCCAGAGCCCTCTGCATTCTCCTCAGAGACAATCGACCTTTTCCCGCCCCTAGAAAAGGTGCTAGAAGAGACCGCGCGGCGATTTTATACGACATCACACCCCTACCTGTGCGATTTCGCACCAAAACCCATAGAAACTAACACCCATCTGTCTGACAAGTATAATAACCGATCCTTTTACTACACAATAACCTCAATGTCTATACCTACCACCGCCAGCCACTTCACTGCATACATATGGGGCATTCCATACCAACTTGACCAACGGCCGATCCTCAACTTCTCAAATATGATACGCGATTTTGTATGTTATTCTTCCACATAAAAAATGCAGATGTTTCTTCAGATTTTTTTTATAACGTCTTTTTTTAATTATAAATATTTAAAACTAAACAAAAAACGCAATTTTCTTTTTATTTATTTATTTATTCTGTCTAACGGGTCGAAGCCCAATTACAAAAAACCAGGACATGCCCTGGTAATCATATGGTAAACATACGCATAGTTCAAAATAGTTAATAATCGCTCCTAAATTAGCAAGGTCTAGGAGTAACAGTGACTAGACGTAATCCTAATATTTATATTTTATTTGAAATTTTTTTGAAAAATTCTGCAATGACCAAAATTTTTGGTCCACAAGCGAAAGTTGAGCAAACATTTCTATTTTAAACATTTTTATTGTATTTTGTATTTTGTTGGCCGTTGGTCGAATTGCTATGGAATGCCCTATATATATAAGCAGTGAAGTGGCTATATATATATATATATATATATATTCATACTATACAGTATCTATAGCATAGCAACGTAGAAAAAGTACAATAGTAAAATCTTTGCGATTCACGGTGTAAATTTCTTGGGACAATCGTGTTCGTTACCGTGTTGGTCGAAGGTGCGCGAGTCCGAGACCTGACATCGACACCCTGAATGGAAAGAATAAGAAAGAAAGGAACGGCAAAGAGATACCCATCTACAATATAAAGCCTCGTAGTACCTTTTCTATTATAGCTACGACTAAAGCTACATAGTTTCGCCCACTTGACGCTTTTGCAACTAACTCCCTAAGGACGCGCATATTATAAAACTTTCTCGCAGTGCTGGAGAGATATTCTCTTGCCGTGATGGAACAAAGGGCGTCACATTACAATGTGTTTTGGAAGAGGCAGCGAAAAGATCGACGAAGGTCAAGAGGATCGTGCGGACAGCAGAAACACAGCAAAAACCGAGAGATGAAACCGAACGGACTGCGCGGAGGGTAAAGTATCTTTTGCATCGCAGCTTTTGGACGAGGAAAAGCTGGACAATGCGCGAGACGAGCGGTGAAAATCAGAGAATGCAGCACGAGGATCATCCATTGTTTGACCTTTTGGCTGTTGTGTATACGTAACGGTAGTCGGAGTGGGGGACTTTGTGTAGTTTTTGGAATACCTGTGGAGACTCCACAGTCGCCACTCGAGAAGTCAATGCGAATATGACCGTAACAAATCATTTGGTTATGGGTGTCGATTTTTCTCGGGAAAACGAGATTTTTTTTGTAGGCTTAACCGCGGAACTTTTTCACGATTTTTAAATTGTTCTGCTTTTATTTGGTCGCCGTTTATTTTTTTTTTTTAGTAAAAATACTGTAGTTTTTGTTTATTTATGGGAATTTATGGATACTAGATTTTTTTAGGGCTCGGAGTGGGGAAAGGAATTGTTTGAATTTTGAGTTTGGAATTTTGGGTTTGAATTAGGAATTTTGGTGTTGAATTAGGAATTTTGGTGTTGAATTAGGAATTTTGGGTTTGAGTTAGGAATTTTGGGTTTGAATTAGGAATTTTGGGTTTGAATTAGGAATTTTGGTTTTAAATTAGGAATTTTGGGTTTGAATTAGGAATTTTGGGTTTGAATTAGGAATTTTGGTTTTGAATTAGGAATTTTGGATTTGAATTAGGAATTTAGGTTTGAATTAGGAATTTTGGGTTTGGATTAGGAATTTTGGGTTTGAATTAGGAATTTTGGGTTTGTCTTAGGAATTTTGGGTTTGTATTAGGAATTTTGGGTTTGAATTAGGAATTTTGGGTTTGAATTAGGAATTTTGGGTTTGAATTAGGAATTTTGGGTTTGAATTAGGAATTTTGGGTTTGTCTTAGGAATTTTGGGTTTGTATTAGGAATTTTGGTTTTGAATTAGGAATTTTGGTTTTGAATTAGGAATTTTGGGTTTGTATTAGGAATTTTGGGTTTGAATTAGGAATTTTGGTTTTGAATTAGGAATTTTGGTTCTGAATTAAGAATTTTGGTTTTGAATTAGGAATTTTGGTTTTGAATTAGGAATTTTGGGTTTGAATTAGGAATTTTGGGTTTGAATTAGGAATTTTGGGTTTGAATTAGGAATTTTGGTTTTGAATTAGGAATTTAGGTTTTGAAATAGGAATTTTGGTTTTGAAATAGGAATTTTGGTTTTCAAATAGGAATTTCGGTTTTGAATTAGGAATTTTGGTTTTGAATTAGGAATTTTGGTTTTGTGTTAGGAATTTTGGTGTTGAATTAGGAATTTAGGTTTTGAATTAGAAATTTTGGTTTTGTATTAGGAATTTTGGTTTTGAATTAGTACTTTAAGTTTTGAAATAGGAATTTAGGTTTTGAATTAGGAATTTTGGTTTTGTGTTAGGAATTTAGGTTTTGAATTATGAAATACGATTATGAATTAAAAAATTGGATTTATAATTGGAAATTTTGATTTAAAACTAGAAATTTTTATTTAAAAGTAGATTTAAAAAATTTTGAATTCAGAATTTTGAATTAGAAGTTTTTGATTAGCATTACGAATTTAAATTTTCTGTAATATAAAATCTCCCTGAATCTTGTGATATGTATCTAATATGTACAAAACAAACTACAAACTTTGAAGCTGCACTGATGGTAGTGAATATAAAAATAGGCCGAGGACGATGGCTGCAAAGTTCAATGGAAAATGCTTAATCAATTGTAGTTCTTCAAGGTTTTCTTTTCATTGATTAAACAATAGTCTGTAACTATAATTCGAAAGCAAAAAAAAAAATGAAAGTGGCAAATTTGTACAAAATTTTTTTTAATACCAAAATAATCATCCACCTTTTATCCAACCCTAAAATAAAATCCCACATTTCTCGAAATTTCAGCGCAACTTTACAACAAAGCCCATGGTAAAAAAAACGAGCCACCTTGAAGCTGCTGCACCAGTGGTAGTAATTATAAAAATAGGCCGAGGACGATGGCTGCAAAGCTCAATGAAAAATGCTCCATCAATTGAACTTTTTCAAGGTTTTTTTCTTCATTGATTAAACAATATATAGGCTGTAACATTATAGTGAACAAAACGAGGCTGTAAAGTAGGACTTTGCAAATTGCTTCCTCATTATTGTTGGATTTTTGCTTCCTCATAGAGGAAGCTTTGTTTTCGTGAAAATTTTTTTTTTCGAGAATTTCATGTCAGTACACTCAGAATGGTCCAAAACATCGAGAAAAGTGATTTAGAAAAAAATGTCTGTATGTGTGTGTGTGTGTGTGTGTGTGTATGTGTGTGTGTATGTTACACAATCGAAAAATGTAAACCTTTATAACTCGGGAATGCCTTGAGATATCAAGCTGAAATTTGGACCATAGATAGAGGGATCAAGCCTCATCGTTCATGCAAATTTTTGTTAAAATCCACTTCATCGTTAAATTATTACGCGTTTTTTAATTTTTTGAAAAATGTCTGTTTACGCGATAACTCTTTCAATTTTCGAGATATTGATCTAAAAATTGGTATGAATTTGAGCTTTCATA
This sequence comes from Ephialtes manifestator, assembly GCA_963970395.1. Classification (NCBI taxonomy): domain Eukaryota; kingdom Metazoa; phylum Arthropoda; class Insecta; order Hymenoptera; family Ichneumonidae; genus Ephialtes; species Ephialtes manifestator. The sequence continues at coordinate 30,696,490 of OZ019975.1, read as the reverse complement.
TGCCGGTGATCGCTATTGAATTTGTTTAAGATCGGTTGAGCCGTAAAAATTTTATGATGTTTTGAATTTTTCAAAAAATTGACATTATCGCTCTATTGTAACTTTTGCAAAACTTAAGATAGCGAGCTCAAATTTTGTATATAAATAAAACAATATTCAGCCATTATATATGTATAATTTAGTGACGAACGGTATGAAATTTTTGATTTTATGGAATGTTGAATTATTTTTAAAAATATACATTATCACATTCACTTCGGAAACGCTCTAATAATCACGAAATAACGCAATAACGAAATAGAAAAAGCGAATCCACAACATGTATATTTATCTAATTAAAACAAGGATGCAAAGTAGAACCTTGCATATTGCTTCCTCATTATTTTTCGCATTTTACAAAGCTTCCTCTATGAGGAAGCCAAAAATTGAATAACATACTTCCTCATAGAGGTAGCTTTGTAAAATGCGAAAAATAATGAGGAAGCAATGTGCAAGGTTCTACTTTGCATCCTTTTTACAAATCTGCCTCTATGAGGAAGCATTTTAATCTATTTTGGCTTCCTCATAGAGGAAGCTTTGTAAAAATCCAGCAATAATGAGGAAGCAATTTGCAAAGTTCTACTTTGCAGCCTTGTTTATATTGGCGAAAAGTGTTTGCAATTCCCTCCCATTTTTCGAAAACTTATTTGACCTCAGCTTAATGAGCAAGGACTACCTTAATCGAAATAACGAAAACGGAGTTTATCCTCCTCTTTTGTGTAAATTTTCATCTCGATTCGTCACGCCGTTCGAGAGTTACGAGCAATTCTATTTTGGGACAAGCGGTCATTATAAATATAAAAAAAATAAAAATTATATATGAAGCAATGTGTAAAGTTCTACTTTGCATTCTTATTTCCATTGAGTACAAACTTTTGTCTCGCATTATCAACTTTTGCTGATGCTAGAGCGAAAATTGTTTTTTTTTTTTTGTAAATTTCAAAACGTCGTAAAATCTGAACCACTTTACCGATCATCGTCAAATTTGGTACGTGGCATAGCTGCATTTTCATTTTCGTCTGTAAAACATTTCGGTTAAATTGGTGAAATTCGACGTGATTTATAAAAAAAATGATTTTTTTCAAAAAATTCAAACATCTATAAAATTTGAACGGCTTTACCGATTTCGCCCAAATGCAATGCCAAACGACATTGAACGTATATTTATTTATAAACAACTATTCAGCAAAATCGTCTAATTTTTACGAAAGTTAGAGCGACCACGACCTTTTTTCGAAAAATTAAAAGTATCATAAAATCAAAATGGCTGATTTTTTTTTTCGAAAATGTCAACATTCAAAGCGGGGCAATTACTCCACTTGCGTGCCAAATTTGAGCCATATCGCTCGAACGGTTACTGAGTAATAGTTCATCGAATTTTCGGAGCCCAGGACACACACACACAAAATGTCCATACGGACATTTTTTCTAAACCACTTTTCTCGACGTTTTGGACAATTCTAAGCATACTGGCATAAAAATCTCGACAAAAAAATTTGTCATGAAAACAAAGCTTCCTCTATGAGGAAGCAAAATGTATCAAATTTATAGAGATTTTTTTAAATACTAAAATAACCAACCAACCCTGCGAAATAATTCATATTTTTCGAAATTTCAGCGCAACTTTACAAAGCCCATGGTCAAAAAACAAGCCACCTTGAATCTGTTGCACCAGTTGGCACTAATTATAAAAATGGGCCGAGGACGATAGCTGCATAATGAAAGATTCTTCATCAATTGGTGAGTGAAAATCATAGGGATGAAAGAAGGAAGAAAGTGGAAAATTTGTACAGAATTTCTGTAACCCTAAAATTAAATCCCATTTTTTTCGAAATTTCAGCGCAACTTTATAACAAAGCCCATGGTCAAAATCAAGCCACCTTGAATCTGCTGCACCAGTTGGCAGTAATTATAAAAATAGGCCGAGGACGATATCTGCTTAATGAAAGATTCTTCATCAATTGACGAGTGAAAATCATAGGAATGACGGAAGGAAGAAAGTGGAAAATTTGTACAGAATTTTTTTAATCCTAAAATTAAATCCCATTTTTTTCGAAATTTCAGCGCAACTTTATAACAAAGCCCATGGTCAAAATCAAGCTACCTTGAATCTGCTGCACCAGTTGGCAGTAATTATAAAAATAGGCCGAGGACGATATCTGCTTAATGAAAGATTCTTCATCAATTGACGAGTGAGAATCATAGGGAGGAAGGAAGAAAAGACAGAGAAGCTTCTCCAGAGGATGGTTACCACGCAACGCTGCCAAAAATTCATTCATGCTCAGTGGCTCTCCATACAGGAGATGGAGAAGAGAGGGTGAGCTGCGCTGCGCAAAGCTCCCTGTGTTGTATATGCACAGCTTTTGGATCCGCGAATGAACGAGCTCGCGCGAATCAACGAGAGAGAGAGAGAGAGTGAGGCTTGGGGTATTCGATTCACAAGGTAGACATCGAGCTCAGTCGCTATCGCGGGTCAACGGGATGTCGGGGAAGGGGGTGAATAAAAAGGGGGATGAGGTGGATGTAAATGGGGAGGGGGTTGATAGAAAGGGACAGGAGGTTGTCGGCCGGGAACTGTGTGAGCTCCTCTGCTCTACTGGTGCGCTTGTCTCCCTGTGCAACCGTGGGAACACACCGGAAATAAGGTCGGGAATGACGTCATCGCGCACTCGGGTTACGCTCCCGTTCATTCAACCCCCGGGACAAACTGGGTCACCGGAGCAACCCCCATTGACCGCAACGCGGCCCCCCGTTCTAGATTCATCCACGTCGACCTCACCCTCGCATACACAGTCACATACGTCCTTGCACCTTCGTTTTTAAGAGGGTGGAGTGCTTTACACTCGTTAAATCACTGGTAATTGGGCTTTGATCGTTTTTATTTTAATCGTTTAATTTAATTTTTTATTTTATGCTTTGGAGGATACGTTGTAGGGAATTGTAGTTTTTTTTATGTAGAGGAATTTTGGTGTCGTGGAATTAAAATTCATTTAAAATCGCATACTAAGGGTTTTTTTTTTAATTCGTGTAAACACGTTGTAAAAACTGACAAAAAAAATGGAAAGAATTTTTACCCTTTTAACGATTAAAATTTGAAATATAAAATTAAAATACAGTCACATACGTCCTTCATCTTCGTTTTTAAGAGGGTGGAGTGCTTTATACTCGTTAAATCAGTGGTAATTGGGCTTTGATCGTTTTTATTTTAATCGTTTAATTTAATTTTTTATTTTATGCTTTGGAGGATACGTTGTAGTGAATTGTAGTTTTTTTTATGTAGAGGAATTTTGGAGTCGTGGAATTAAAATTCATTTAAAATAGCATATTAAGGGTTTTTTTTTTAATTCGTGTAAACACGTTGTAAAAACTGACAAAAAAAATGGAAAGAATTTTTACCCTTTTAACGATTAAAATTTGAAATATAAAATGAAAATACAGTTACATACGTCCTTTATCTTCGTTTTTAAGAGTGTGGAGTGCTTTACTCTCGTTAAATCACTGGTAATTGAGCTTTGATCGTTTTTATTTTAATCGTTTAATTTTTTTTTATTTTGTGTTTTGGAGGATTAGTTGTGGGGAATTGTAGTTTTTTTATGTAGAGGAATTTTGGAGTCGTGGAATTAAAATTCATTTAAAATAGCATATTAAGGGTTTTCTTTTAAATTCGTGCAAACACGTTGTAAAAGATGAAAAAAATGCAAAGAATTTTGATCTTTTTAACGATTAAAATTAGAATATATATAAAATTAAAATACAGTCACATACGTCCTTCATCTTCGTTTTTAAGAGGGTGGAGTGCTTTACACTCGTTAAATCACTGGTAATTGGGCTTTGATCGTTTTTATTTTAATCGTTTAATTTTTTTTTATTTTGTGTTTTGGAGGATTAGTTGTGGGGAATTGTAGTTTTTTTATGTAGAGGAATTTTGGAGTCGTGTAATTAAAATTCATTTAAAATAGCATACTAAGGGTTTTTTTTTAATTCGTGTAAACACGTTGTAAAAGTTGAAAAAAATAATGCAAAGAATTTTTTTCTTTTTAACGATTAAAATTTGAAATATAAAATGAAAATACAGTTACATACGTCCTTTATCTTCGTTTTTAAGAGGGTGGAGTGCTTTACACTCGTTAAATCAGTGGTAATTGGGCTTTGATCGTTTCTATTTTAATCGTTAAATTTTTTTTTAATTTTATGCTTTGGAGGATTAGTTGTGGGGAATTGTAGTTTTTTTATGTAGAGGAATTTTGGAGTCGTGGAATTAAAATTCATTTAAAATAGCATATTAAGGGTTTTCTTTTAAATTCGTGCAAACACGTTGTAAAAGCTGAAAAAAAATGCAAAGAATTTTTACCCTTTTAACGATTAAAATTTGAAATATAAAATGAAAATACAGTTACATACGTCCTTTATCTTCGTTTTTAAGAGGGTGGAGTGCTTTACACTCGTTAAATCACTGGTAATTGGGCTTTGATCGTTTCTATTTTAATCGTTAAATTTTTTTTAAATTTTATGCTTTGGAGGATTAGTTGTGGGGAATTGTAGTTTTTTTATGTAGAGGAATTTTGGAGTCGTGGAATTAAAATTCATTTAAAATAGCATATTAAGGGTTTTCTTTTAAATTCGTGCAAACACGTTGTAAAAGCTGAAAAAAATGCAAAGAATTTTGATCTTTTTAACGATTAAAATTAGAATATATATAAAATTAAAATACAGTCACATACGTCCTTCGTCTTCGTTTTTAAGAGTGTGGAGTGCTTTACACTCGTTAAATCACTGGTAATTGGGCTTTCATCGTTTTTATTTTAAACGTTTAATTTTTTTTTATTGAATGCTTTGGAGGATTAGTTGTGGGGAATTGTAGTTTTTTTATGTAGAGGAATTTTGGGATCGTGGAATTAAAATTTATTTAAAATAGCATACTAACAGTTTTTTTTTAATTCGTGTAAACACGTTGTAAAAGCTGAAAAAAAAATGCAAATAATTTTCATCTTTTAAACGATTAAAATTGGAAATATAAAATGAAAATACAGTCACAAACGTCCTTCATCTTCGTTTTTAAGAGTGTGGAGTGCTTTACACTCGTTAAATCACTGGTAATTGGGCTTTCATCGTTTTTATTTTAAACGTTTAATTTTTTTTTATTGAATGCTTTGGAGGATTAGTTGTGGGGAATTGTAGTTTTTTTATGTAGAGGAATTTTGGGGTCGTGGAATTAAAATTCATTTAAAATAGCATACTAACAGTTTTTTTTAAATTCGTGTAAACACGTTGTAAAAGCTGAAAAAAAATGCAAATAATTTTCATCTTTTAAACGATTAAAATTGGAAATATACAATGAAAATACAGTCACAAACGTCCTTCATCTTCGTTTTTAAGAGTGTGGAGTGCTTTACACTCGTTAAATCACTGGTAATTGGGCTTTCATCGTTTTTATTTTAAACGTTTAATTTTTTTTTATTGAATGCTTTGGAGGATTAGTTGTGGGGAATTGTAGATTTTTTATGTAGAGGAATTTTGGAGTCGTGGAATTAAAATTCATTTAAAATAGCATACTAAGGGTTTTTTTATTCATGTAAAAACTGAACGTTTTTTTTAAATGTTTATCTTTTTAACGATTAAAATTTGAAATATGAAAAAAGAAAAACATTTTTCTTAACACGGACAATAATTGCAAGTGGCATATTTTTTTTACTCATGTAAAAAAGTTGTGAGAGCTTCGAAAAAATTTCGAAACATTTTATTTTTTTTCTTGAACGCTTGAAATTTGGAATACAAAATAAAAATACGTCACATACGTCCTTCGCCTACTTTTTGACAAGAGTGGAGTGCTTTACCCTAATTAAATCAGTGGTAATTGCTTTTAAAATCATTCCACCATTTTTGTGTTTCGGAGGATAAATTATATAACAGCGTATGTTTTTTTTATATGGAGACAATTTTGTTGTCATATAATTGGAATAAAATTTAAGTTTTTTAACGTAATCTTAGAACAAAATTTTGCTATATATTAGAAAAATTAGTGTAGAATAGAATACAAATACAAACATTTATAAAAAGTTTGATTAATTTTCAATTTGATTACTTCTCGACGAGAAAAAGAACTAAAATCATTAAGAATTAAAATCATTAAAGAGTCATTACAAAAATTAAGAACATTCCTTTTTTAAAATAACAATTGTTTAACAATTCTATGAAATGAAATTTCTCTTTCTATTTAAATTGATACACTGATTTTTCTGAATAAACACAAACATTTCATGAACTTTATTTCCATGAGTAAAAATTGTAGCGCTTGGAAGAAAAATTAAAAATAATCATTATTTAATTTTTAGGGAAATACATATTTTATAATCCTGTATTTTTCTGTTGACAGAAATAAATAATGCATCGTATGCAGGTAAAGCATAAGACAGCACATCCGGTATATCCGGAAACGTGTGTTTCCCTTTCGCTCGCACGTCGTTAATACTCTAAAGGCCCCATTGTTGGGCCCAGAAAATTCGATTCAAACGTCTCGAAGAAAACGAGGGCTACGTGTGTTATGGACAGTTGAGTGAGAACCACAGATAATGCAAAAGCATAGGCTCGTTTTTGTGTTACTTCCTTTGCGGATGAGGTTTGTCCGTGCTAAGCCCCGGAAGTGCATAAACGAGGGTAGCAAAGACTCCATACAGGGCGGAAGAATAAAGTTTACTCCAGGTTTTAAGAAACTCAAAAGGGGACCGATTTTTCGCATCGACGAATTTCCGGATGTGACTTTCTACCGGAACCATTTTATTTATACAACGAATTATGTTTTCATGCAGCCCATTTTTTATTTTTTTATTTATTAACATCATTATTATTTATACAATCTTCAATTTTTTAAAGAAAGTTGCCCTTATTATTAATTAAAAAGAAAAATATATTTGAAGAAAATAGTAAAAAGAAAACATCTGTTTTTTCTTTCTTTTGTTAAAAAAAGGTTTAACATACTTTTAGAATTTTTTCAAAAGTATATTAAAACGTTTTTCCCAATTTACTATTTATACAATTTTTAATTCTTTAAAGAAAATTTTCCTTATTATTAATTAAAAAGAAAAATTTAATTGAAAAGAATAATAAAAAGAAAACATCTGTTTTTTCTTTCTTTTGTTAAAAAAGGTTTAACATCTTTTAGAATTTTTTCAGAAGTATGTTAAAACGTTTTTTCCCAATTTATTATTTATACAATTTTTAATTTTTTTAAAGAAAGTTTTCCTTATTATTAATTAAAAAGAAAAACTTATTTGAAGAAAATAATAAAAAGAAAACATTTGTTTTTTTCTTTCTTTTATTAAAAACAGGTTCAACATACTTTAAGAATTTTTTTCAAAGTATGTTAAAACGTTTTTTCCCAATTTCTTATTTGTACAATTTTTAATTTTTTAAAGAAAGTTTTTTTTTATTATTAATTTAAAAGAAAAATTTATTTGAAAAGAATAATAAAAAGAAAGCATCTGTTTTTTTCTTTCTTTTATTAAAAAAAGGTTTAACATACTTCAAGAATTTTTTCAAAAGTATGTTAAAACGTTTTTACCCAATTTATTATTTATACAATTTTCAATTTTTAAAAGAAAGTTTTTCCTATTATTAATTAAAAAGAAAAATTTATTTGAAAAGAATAATAAAAAGAGAACAATTGTTTTTTCTTTGTTTTATTAAAAAAAGGTTTAACATACTTTTAGAATTTTTTCAAAAGTATGTTAAAACGTTTTTACCCAATTTATTATTTATACAATTTTTAATTCTTTAAAGAAAATTTACCTTATTATTAATTAAAAAGACAAATATATTTGAAGAAAATAATAAAAAGAAAACATTTGTTTTTTCTTTCTTTTATTAAAAAACAGGTTTAACATACTTTTAGAATTTTTTCAAAGTATGTTAAAACGTTTTTCCCAATTTCTTATTTATACAATTTTTAATTTTTAAAAGTAAGTTTTTCCTATTATTAATTAAAAAGAAAACTTTATTTGAAAAGAATAAAAAAAAAAAACATTTGTTTTTTCTTTCTTTTATTAAAAAAAGGTTTAACATACTTTTAGAATTTTTTCAAAGTATGTTGAAACGTTTTTTCCCAATTTATTATTTATACAATTTTTAATTCTTTAAAGAAAGTTTTCCGTATTATTAAATAAAAAGAAAAATTTATTTGAAGAAAATAGTAAAAAGAAAACATTTGTTTTTTCTTTCTTTTATTAAAAAAAGGTTTAACATACTTTTAGAATTTTTTCAAAAGTATGTTAAAACGTTTTTTCCCAATTTCTTATTTATACAATTTTTTATTTTTAAAAGAAAGTTTTTCCTATTATTAATTAAAAAGAAAACTTTATTTGAAAAGAATAATAAAAAGAATACATTTGTTTTTTCTTTCTTTTATTAAAAAACAGGTTTAACATACTTTTAGAATTTTTTCAAAGTATGTTAAAACGTTTTTTCCCAATTTCTTATTTGTACAATTTTTAATTTTTTAAAGAAAGTTTTTTTTATTATTAATTTAAAAGAAAAATTTATTTGAAAAGAATAATAAAAAGAAAACATTTGTTTTTTCTTTCTTTCATTAAAAAAAGGTTTAACATACTTTTAGAATGTTTTCAAAGTATATTAAAACGTTTTTTCCCAATTTATTATTTATACAATTTTCAATTTTTAAAAGAAAGTTTTTCCTTTTATTAATTAAAAAGAAAAATTCATTTGAAAAAAGTAATAAAAAGAAAACATTAGTTTTTTATTTTATTATTAAAGGTTTAACATACTTTAAGAATTTTTTTAAAATGATGGTAAACATTTTTCCCAAATTTGTTATAAAACTTGACAGTTTAATAATTATTAAAAATAAATGTTAGTATATCCACAGAGATTTTTCTTTTTTTATCGTAAGGTACTCAAACGCTTATCCGATTAATATTTTTGTGGATTTACGTGTTCTGTATCTTTGTGTCGATAAAAAAAAAAATGTTTGTTCCCTTATCTTTGATTTTTTACGACACTTTGGTTATTTTTATAGACTCGATTATCGGGAATAGTGGATTTGATGATGCCACGGTGAAAAGGCTACGCCAAGACGTCAGACCTTGGATGCTATATATTCCCTGTAAATATAGATATATATTCGTTGATAAACAGCAGCGAAACGTCGTGGGGACGAAGGAACAGGACAACGATGACCCAGTTTAGCTTTGGTACGTTGTATCTCGAGCAGAGCAGCGGCTCGCCTGGGTGAATGGTTAGTCCCCACGTCACTGCTAGGTGAACTAGGTCGCAGCACCGCATTCGCGCCCGAACAAACCCCGGTAACCCAGCAACCCCCGTTGGGCTATATCCCCCTGACCCTACCAGCGCCCTAAATCCTTCTCCATCCATCAGATCGTTCCTGCGTTCGACATTCACTTCCAACTTTGTCATTCACACATTAACAGAAAAACACTTTTTTCAACACAGACAATAGTTACAAATAGATTCTTCATTCGTGTAAAAACGTTGCAGGAGTTTTGAAAAAAATATCAAAATTTTTTTTTGCTATAACATATGTAACTCCCAGTATAATATTTAATCTCTCAAATGTGTGCTCTATTGTTTCTGTACTAACTTCACCTTCTTCTGTTCTTTAATATACAAGAGGAGCTTTGACATGCTGTACGATTTCAGACTGTTAGTCCAGACGCCAGAGGGGGTTCTGTGTGCCATTCGAGGTCCGCGAAATATTCTTGATGCAGATGATAGGTTTTGACCTCCTGAACACGAATATATAAGGTGTTTTGCGGAAAACCCGGTCGTTTAGTTATTAATCGCAATTGTTTATTAACAATAGAAATTGTTGTTTTTTTGAACTCGGATATTTTTTTTTGTATAGTACTGTCAATTCTGAGTCGAAAAGGTCCCATACAATTTTGCTCTACAATCCATAGATTCGGAGCAATAAATTGTTGAAAGTTGCAATTAGACCAAAATTGCTCTTCTTAACAAATTAGTAACTTCGAAAATGTAAGTCGTAAAAAAAAATGTAAAGGAACTAATTTTGCCCAATGAACCGAGGAATATGAAAAAAGAAATGCGAACACGAGCAGAACAAAAAATAATTATTTATGAAGAGTCGCGAAACGGTATTTTTTCTCTCATAACATACGCTCGATGCGTATGAAAAAAAGAAAAAATACCGTTTCGCGACTCTTCATAAATAATTATTTTTTGTTCTGCTCGTGTTCGCATTTATTTTTTCATATTCCTCGGTTCATTGGGCAAAATTAGTTCCTTTACATTTTTTTTTACGACTTACATTTTCGAAGTTACTAATTTGTTAAGAAGAGCAATTTTGGTCTAATTGCAACTTTCAACAATTTATTGCTCCGAATCTATGGATTGTAGAGAAAAATTGTATGGGACCTTTTCGACTCAGAATTGACAGGACTATACAAAAAAAAATATCCGAGTTCAAAAAAACAACAATTTCTACTGTTAATAAACAATTGCGATTAATAACTAAACGACCGGGTTTTCCGCAAAACACCTTATATATTCGTGTTCAGGAGGTCAAAACCTATCATCTGCATCAAGAATATTTCGCGGACCTCGAATGGCACACAGAACCCGCTCTGGCATCTGGACTATGTCTCTGCTGATATAAAATAAATCTGTGTTCTATTTGCTCGGACTTCCTTAATTATTAGCCCTGTACTAACAGGTTATGGGCCCAGGCTAACGCAGATTTCAGACTGTCTCTGCTGATATAAAATAAATCTGTGTTCTATTTGCTCGGACTTCCTTAATTATTAGCCCTGTACTAACATTTTTTCTATCAATTAAAATTTGTAACGAAAAGAGAAAAACTTTTCTTAATACAGACGATAGTTACAAATAGCATAGTGTAATTTTTTATTCGTGTAAAAACGATACAAGAGTTTTTAAAAAATATTAAAGAATTTTTTTTTCTGTCGATTAAAATTTGAAAAAAAATAAATAAAAACTCTTTTCTTAATACAGATAATAGTTACAAACAGCATACTGTTGATTTTTTATTCGTGTAAAAACGTTGCAAGAGTTTAAAAAAAATATAAACAGTTTTTTTTTCTATTGATTGAAATTTGAAAAAAAATATACTCCTTAACACAGACAATAGTTACAAATAGCATACTGTGATTTTTTATTCGTGTAAAAACGTGGCAAAAGTTTTAAAAAAATGTCAAGGTATTTTTTTTTCTGTCGATTAAAATGTGAAAAAAAAAAAAAAAATACTTCTTAATACAGACAATAGTTACAAATAGCGTACTGTGATTTTTTATTCGTGTAAAAACGATGCAAGAGTTTTAAAAAAATATCAAAGAATTTTTTTTCAATCGATTATAATTTGAAAAAAAAAGCACTTAACACACAAAATAGTTGCAAATAGTATATTATGTTTTTTTTATTGCTGATATTTAGAGCGTATTTTCTGGATGATATTCACGAAATTTTATTTTATAAAATATAAAAGAGTATAATTTTTTTCGTTTGCAGAAGAATAAAAATATGCTGGAATGATTTTATTTAGAATTCGTTTTTATTTCATGGCATTTACTCAAACTATTTCAGTGTTTTTATTCAGGCTTTTTTGTCTAGGGTGGAAATTATTTTATGAATATTTGAAAATCGAGACCAAAAATTACCAAAAATTGATAGAGTTTGTACCGGGCTATAATATCGTTGATATTAAATTTTTCATTGACAATATTTTTGTTTGGGGAATTAACAAAAATAACTTATGGACTAAAAAGGCCGTAACCCATATACGGGGCATTCTTTGTCAGTTCATCCACTATTTTCGAGTCTTTCAGAAATTCCGTATAAATAGACAGATTTTACTACGTCAAAGTTTTTTTCACGTATAAAACATTATTTATTCCTGATAAATTTAATTTTATAGTAATTAACATTTCTTGTTTTATTTTTAATTTCTCTCCGTCGTACATTTTATATCTTATTTGAATTTTTATAAAATGTGGGTAGAACGCAAAAAAAAAAATCCAATCATAAAAACTGTACAAAAATGGAATTACTCTTAAATTGGTGGAACAGAAAAATATTTTTAAAAATCATAAAATTTATAAAAATATCACACAATTAAATCATAGAATTTATCAGCACAATAATAAAAAATCATCACATAAATTTAAAAGAAAAGTGGTTGAATGAACAAAGAATTCCTGACAAAATAACGAATTGCGAATTTAAAAAAAAATCGTCAATTAATAATCAAAATAATTCACAATTATACCCATTCATGTTTTTTAAAACTATATATTTATTTTCAGGTACTACGTAAGGATCAGTGATGAAGGGCATGATGAAAGAAAAAAACGAGACGTTGGTAGGGATGAGCTTGGCAGTCGGAACATTGAACGTATGAGGAGAAGTCGCAAAAGGCAAAAGGAGAGGGATGGTGGCATGAACGGAAAGCGGAAGTAGCGGAAGCAACGCTCGACTCAATGAAAGAGGTACCCCTGGTGCAGATACGAATGGATAGAGCTATCCCATTGAAGGGAGCTTGTGGGGCGCGATGCGTGTGCGCAGTAGGCTCCTGCTTTTCATCAGCCTTCCTTCCAGATAGAGATATACCAGCCGGTGTTGCTACAGCTGTGAATGTGTGTGTGTGTTTATACGGTTTGCACACACATTGCACATAAATCGGGCTTTTGAAACGCATCCCTGCGGATCAGAGTCATCACCAGGATCAAAAGCCCCATATATGTATATCAGATATGACCTGACAATTCGATGATTATTAGCAATATATATCTGGGTTGAATATGTTAAGGGGAGGAAGACAGATCCAATTTGATAATATTAATTGACAATTAATTCACTTGTTTATCTGCTGTCGTTTTAAAAAAATTATTGGATATGTGATTTATTTAATGCTCTAGGACAATCTTTTTTTTGTGTTTGTCCCCTGGAATCATTTTAATAATGTGACGATGATTATTCGCAATACATATATGGGTTGCATATATTAAGGGGAGGAAGTCAGATACAATTCGATTATATTGATTGACAAATATCTCACTTGTTTATCTGCTGTCATTTTTTAAAAATCATTGGATATGATGAAAAAAAGCAGGTTAATTTATTTTGGCTTACGCATAAAAGAAGCTTTGTAAAAATCCAACAATAATGAGGAAGCAATTTGCAAAGTTGTACTTTGCAGCCTTGTTTTAAAAAATTTTAAATGGCATTAGTTTTGAACCCCTTGACAGATTCTCGCCAGATTCGAACTGATGCTTAGTTTACCCACACTCTACTTGTGGACCAAATTTGAGCCCGATATCTTAAAAATTGCGGAAATTAGAGCACGAACAAAAAATTCAAAATGCCATAAATTTTAAACCCCTTAACGGATTGACGTCAAATTCACTCCCAAACTTTATTTAATAACAGTCCACTTGTGGACCAAATTTGAGCCCGATATCTTAAAAATTACGAAAGTTAGAGCACGAACAAAAAATGTCAAAAAATTTAAAAATGCCATAAATTGTGAACCCCTTAATTGATTGACACCAAATTTAATCCCAAATACTATTTGATAACAGTCCACTTTTGGTCCAAGTTTGAGCCGGATGTCATAAAAATTGCGGGAGTTAGAGCCCGAGCTGACATTCTCCAAAAATTCAAATTGCCATAAATTCTGAACACCTTGATGGATTAACTCCAAATTTAATCCCATACCTTGTTTAACGACAGTTTACTCGTGGTTCAAATTTGAGCCCGATATCTTAAAAATTGCAAAAGTTAGAGCACGAACAAAAAATGTCAAAAAATTAAAAAATGCCATAAATTGTGAACCCCTTAACGGTTTGACACCAAATTTAATCCCAAACACTATTTGATAACAGTCAACTTCTGGTCCAAGTTTGAGCCGGATGTCATAAAAATTGCGGGAGTTAGAGCCCGAGCTGAGATTCTCCAAAAAATTCAAATTGCCATAAATTTTGAACACCTTGATGGATTAACTCCAAATTTAATCCCATACCTTGTTTAACGACAGTTTACTCGTGGTTCAAATTTGAGCCCGATATCTTAAAAATTGCAAAAGTTAGAGCACGAACAAAAAATGTCAAAAAATTAAAAAATGCCATAAATTGTGAACCCCTTAACAGATTGACACCAAATTTAATCCCAAACACTATTTGATAACAGTCAACTTCTGGTCCAAGTTTGAGCCGGATGTCATAAAAATTGCGGGAGTTAGAGCCCGAGCTGACATTCTCCAAAAATTCAAAATGCCATAAATTTTGAACACCTTGATGGATTAACTCCAAATTCAATCCTATACCTTGTTTAACGACAGTTTACTCGTGGTTCAAATTTGAGCCCGATATCTTAAAAATTGCAAAAGTTAGAGCACGAACAAAAAATGTCAAAAAATTAAAAAATGCCATAAATTGTGAACCCCTTAATGGATTGACACCAAATTTAATCCCAAACACTATTTGATAACAGTCCACTTCTGGTCCAAGTTTGAGCCGGATGTCATAAAAATTGCGGGAGTTAGAGCCCGAGCTGACATTCTCCAAAAATTCAAAATGTCATAAATTTTGAACACCTTGATGGATTAACTCCAAATTCAATCCTATACCTTGTTTAACGACAGCTTACTCGTGGTTCAAATTTGAGCCCGATATCTTAAAAATTGCGTCAGCTATCGTGCTAACAAAAAATTGTGCACATACGCACAGACATTTTTTCTAAACCACTTTTCTCGACGTTTTAGACCATTCTAAGTGTCCTGACATGAAAATCTCGAAAAAAAACATTTTCACGAAAACAAAGGAAGCAAAAATGAAACTCGATGATCATTCGCAATACATGTCTAGGTTGAATATATTAAGGGGTGGAAGTCAGATCCAATTTGTTAATATTAATTGACAAATATCTCATTTGTTTATCTGCTGACATTTTAAAAAAATCATTGGATATGTGATTTATTTATTGTTCTAGCACAATCTTTTTTTTGTCTTTGTTAAGTTCTGTCTTTGTTCTCTGAAAACATAAAAAAAAATAAAAAATAAAAATGAAACTCGATGATTATTCGCAATACATATCTCGGTTGAATATATTAAGGGGAGAAAGTCAGATCCAATTTGATAATATTAATTGACAAATAATTCACTTGTTTATCTGCTGTCATTTTTTAAAAATCATTGGATATTGGATTTATTTAATGCTCTAGGACAATCTTTTTTTGTCTCGGTTAATTTTTGTCTTTGTCCTCTGGAAACATACAAAAAATAATAAAAATGCAACTAGGAGTAATAAAGTAATATTCAACGTAATAATGAAAAAAAAAAAAAATAAAATAATATAAAGATAGCACATAATAATGAATCACTCACTCCCACATACTTCATTTAAAAGGATGAAAAAAAAGTATAAAATAAAATAAGTAATAAACTATAACTAAACACATCCTATGAATTCCTAGCAGCTAGAATATTTTTTCGCTCTATGGTAAAACCATTTAATTATTGCAAATAAGCTACACATACATGTAAAATTCAATTTTTACTAAATTCGCAAAGCTAATCTGTTCTCAATTTTGTCGCTGATTAAGAAACTTCCTATATTTCATCGCTAAATAAAAAATTTCAAATCAAAATCACAAGAAAACCATTTTTTCAGATTTTTAAATAAAATTTGTTATCGACAAAAACATCGTTTTTTAATTCTGCACAAACTATGCGTATTAAAATTCTGAAATAATTTGAGGATGTGCTTGAAACGCTAAAGAACTTTTAAAAAAATTATGAAAATTTTTTGAAATCACGAAGAAAGTATGCAAATTTTTTTAAGATTACAAAAAAAATAGGTCCATTTGGTATGGAATGTCCCGTATATTATAAACAATTCAGCTCCGCGAAAGCTTGTAAGTATGCATAAAGGTTCCTTAAGTGAATTGACTTACATTCGATAACGTCTATAACATTATTGAAAAATATTGAAATATTAATATAAGAAGTGCGATATTTATGGGCTTTGGTATATATCAAGCGGAGTTGAGCGGATGCGGTCGAGTCTATTAGACGTCCGGCGAGTTTCTCCTCTTCCGCAGTTAGTTATTCATGCCGGAAGCAGACGTTTGCCTTTTGCATCGTCGTTGTCGTAGTCATAACCGTGACGAAGACGAAGACTTTGTACACACTTAAACTCAAACGTTCAATATTGCACAGGATGTCCGGACAGCAGTTCATTACGGGCATTGAAAATTAATTCTATTACTACAAACTCGGAAGTAAAATTTTCAAATTCCTCAAATTAATTTTTCATTAAAGATATTGAAAAGTTTGAATTTTTTTCAAAGTTTGACAATTCTCACAATTGCTTTATATTCTTTAAATGACTCTCTATGTTACACAAAGTTGAGACTCTCATCATAAAATTAGTATAAAAACCTGCATTACATTTAAAAATATATAAGTTTTTTTTTTTTTGGGAAAAAAAAAATTTAGAAAGCCACTTTGAAAATTCGTTGCCGACGTGATAAAAATAAATGAAAATTAAATAAATCAGAAAATGTAACTGAAATATGTAAAATTTAAATTTTAACTAAAATATGTGAAATTTAAATTTTAACTGAAATACGTAAAATTTAAATTTTAACTACAATATATAAAACTTACATATTCACTAAAATATGTAAAATTTAAATTTTAACTAAAATAGTAAAAGTAATAATTGTAATTAAAAGAAAAGAAAAAAAATAGAAAATGTGTGTTTATTAAAATTGCAAATTTAGTATTTTTTTTTAATTCCGAGAGAAGCTCAGAATTTTACAAAAATAATTATTCATTTAGTTGTATTCATTTACAACTCCTCAAATTAATTTTAATTAAAGATATTGAAAAATTTGAAATTTTTTTAAAGTTTGTCAATTCTCACAATTGCTTTATATTCTTTAAATGACTCTCTATGTTACACAAAAAGTTGAGACTCTCATCATAAAATTAATATAAAAACCTGCATTACATTTTAAAATATACATTTCTTTTTTTTTTGGAAAAAAAATATTTTAAAAGCCACGTTGAAA
This sequence comes from Ephialtes manifestator, assembly GCA_963970395.1. Lineage (NCBI taxonomy): Eukaryota > Metazoa > Arthropoda > Insecta > Hymenoptera > Ichneumonidae > Ephialtes > Ephialtes manifestator. The sequence continues at coordinate 30,679,374 of OZ019975.1, read as the reverse complement.
ATTCGTTATCGACGTGATAAAAATAAATGAAAATTAAATAAATCAGAAAATGTAACTGAAATATGTAAAATTTAAATTTTAACTAAAATATGTGAAATTTAAATTCTAACTGAAATATGTAAAGTTTAAATTTTAACTACAATATGTAAAACTTAAATATTCACTAAAATATGTAAAATTTAAATTTTAACTAAAATAGTAAAAGTAAAAATTGTAATTGAAAAAAAGCAAAAAATAGAAAATGTGTGTTTATTAAAATTGCAAATTTAACATTTTTTTAAATTTCGAGAGAAGCTCAAAATTTTACAAAAATAATTATTCATTTAGTTGTATTCATTTACAACTCCTCAAATTAATTTTAATTAAAGATATTGAAAAATTTGAAATTTTCAAAAAATTTGTCAATTCTCACAAGTGCTTTGTATTCTTTAAATGACTCTCTATGTTACACAAAGTTGAGACTCTCATCATAAAATTATAATAAAAACCTGCATTACATTAAAAAATATATAAGTTTTTTTTTTTGGGAAAAAAAAAATTTAGAAAGCCACTTTGAAAATTCGTTGCCGACGTGATAAAAATAAATGAAAATTAAATAAATCAGAAAATGTAACTGAAATATGTAAAATTTAAATTTTAACTAAAATATGTGAAATTTAAATTTTAACTGAAATATGTAAATTTTTTATTTTAACTAAAATATGTAAATTTTTAATTTTAACTAAAATATGTAAAATTTAAATTTTCATTAAAATATATAAAATTTAAATTTTAACTAAAATAGTAAAAGTAAAAATTGTAATTGAAAAAAAGAAAAAAAATAGAAAATGTGTGTTTATTAAAATTGCAAATTTAACATTTTTTTAAATTCCGAGAGAAGCTCAAAATTTTACAAAAATAATTATTCATTTAGTTAATTTAAGATATGGAAAAATTTGAAATTTTTAAAAAGTTTGTCAATTCTCACAATTGCTTTATATTCTTTAAGTAACTCTCTATGTTACACAAAGTTGAGACTCTCATCATAAAATTAGTATAAAAACCTGCATTACATTTTAAAATATACATTTCTTTTTTTTTTTGGAAAAAAAATATTTTAAAAGCCACGTTGAAAATTCGTTATTGACGTGATAAAAATAAATGAAAATTAAATAAATCAGAAAATGTAACTGAAATATGTAAAATTTTTATTTTAACTAAAATATGTGAAATTTAAATTTTAACTGAAATACGTAAAATTTAAATTTTAACTACAATATGTAAAACTTAAATATTCACTAAAATATGTAAAATTTAAATTTTAACTAAAATAGTAAAAGTAAAAATTGTAATTGAAAAAAAGAAAAAAAATAGAAAATGTGTGTTTATTAAAATTGCAAATTTAACATTTTTTTTAATTCCGAGAGAAGCTCAAAATTTTACAAAAATAATTATTCATTTAGTTGTATTCATTTACAACTCCTCAAATTAATTTTAATTAAAGATATTGAAAAATTTGAAATTTTTTCAAAGTTTGACAATTCTCACAATTGCTTTATATTCTTTAAATAACTCTCTATGTTACACATAGTTGAGACTCTCATCATAAAATTAGTATAAAAACCTGCATTACATTTTAAAATATAGATTTCTTTTTTTTTTTTTTGGAAAAAAAATATTTTAAAAGTCATGTTGAAAATTCGTTATCGACGTGATAAAAATAAATGAAAATTAAATAAATCAGAAAATGTAACTGAAATATGTAAAATTTAAATTTTAACTAAAATATGTGAAATTTAAATTCTAACTGAAATATGTAAAGTTTAAATTTTACCTACAATATGTAAAACTTAAATATTCACTAAAATATGTAAAATTTAAATTTTAACTAAAATAGTAAAAGTAAAAATTGTAATTGAAAAAAGAAAAAAAATAGAAAATGTGTGTTTATTAAAATTGCAAATTTAACATTGTTTTAAATTCCGAGAGAAGCTCAAAATTTTACAAAAATAATTATTCATTTAGTTGTATTCATTTACAACTCCTCAAATTAATTTTAATTAAAGATATTGAAAAATTTGAAATTTTTACAAAGTTTGACAATTCTCACAAGTGCTTTGTATTCTTTAAATGACTCTCTATGTTACACAAAGTTGAGACTCTCATCATAAAATTAATATAAAAACCTGCATTACATTTTAAAATATACATTTCTTTTTTTTTTGGAATAAAAATATTTAAAAAGCCACGTTGAATATTCGTTGTCGACGTGATAAAAATAAATGAAAATTAAATAAATCAGAAAATGTAACTGAAATATGTAAAATTTTTATTTTAACTAAAATATGTGAAATTTAAATTTTAACTGAAATATGAAAAATTTGAATTGTAACTAAAATTTGGAGAATTTAAATCTTAACTAAAATTTGTAAAATTTAAATTTTAACTAAAATTTATAAAATTTTAATTTTAACTAAAATTTGTAAAATTTGAATTTTAACTAAAATTTGTAAAATTTGAATTTTAACTAAAATTTGTAAAATTTTAATTTTAACTAAAATTTGTAAAATTTGAATTTTAACTAAAATTCGTAAAATTTAAATTTTGACTAAAATAATAAAAGTAAAAATTGTAATTGAAAAAAAATAGAAAATGGGTTTATTAAAATAGCAAATTTAACATTTTTTTAAATTCCGAGAGAAGCTCAAAATTTTACAAAAATAATTATTAATTTAGTAGCACATTAATTTGACCTTTAAGGGTTTATTTTATCGTTCATCTTTTCAATATTTCTCGATGCAAGAAATTCCAGAGAGAAATAATAGTTTTATGCTGACTGAAATGTGTATAAATTGAATGCAAACGCATTCAAGGTTGTCGGAAAACCTTTGTTATCGCTTACGACATTATCAGTGTTTTGCTTATGAACGGAAGCCGTTCGTACCGCTCCATATAATAATAATAATAATAATAATAATAATAGTAATAATACAATGTAGTACTACTATATGCATTGCACTGATTTCATTGACTTGCAATCACGTTCCACCTTCTCAACTGTACCGGTGAATCATGAATTAAGTGATTCTGTCGTCTGTAGTACACCAGTTTAATGTTCGTGACGTTCCTTATACGCCTACGTTTGTGAGGCATCGATACGCGCGTAGGTTGTAGTGCGAACGTATCAAGACAATTGTTTCAATGGCACAGTCAAGTTATTCAATGAATACTATATTAAGTGACGAGCTCAAAATTAAATTCAACTTTCAATTTCTAAACGAATATTTTACTCGAAAAAAAGAAAATAAATATAACGTCATTTGCAAAGTTTTTCTTTAATATTATAAATTTTTTATATTATAAAATTATAGATAAAAATGAGAATGAAAATCATTTTAAAAAATACACGAACTGTTGAATGATTGATTTAACGAAAATTTTGCTCCACTAACTAAAGTTGGAATTAGAAAATTTAAATATTAAAAAAAAATCTTTTACGAAACTGCATTAAATTATTCGAAAACTTTTTAAGTGTTTAAATATAACGTCATTTGCAAAGTTTTTTTTTTAATAAGTAAATTTTGTATATTATAAAATTATAGATAAAAAAATGAAAATAAAAATCATTTTTAAAAATATACGAACTGTTGAATGATTGATTTAACGAAAATTTTGCTCCACTAACTAAAGTTGGAATTACAAAATTTAAATATTAAAAAAAAATGTTTTACGAAACTGCATTAAATTATTCAGAAACTTTTTAAGTGTTTACAGAATTTTTCTACAAAAATATATTAAACTGTTTGTTAGGAATAAAAAAGAAAATCATATTTTAAAAAATTATATTTGGCGCAGAATCACCGAACTTATTTAATAAGAAGAAACACATTATCGTATAATTCAATAAAAACTTTTTTCTTCTTATATCTATCAACGTATATTTTTTTTAAATTCTCTATCTTTCAAAATTATTGAACTTTTCGAATTTAGCGAAAATTAAATTTTATATATTTAGCTTATTTGCAATAATTAGATGCTTTTACAATAGAGCAAAAAAATATTCTACTTGCTTGGAATTCATAGGATATGCTTAGTTATAGTTTATTACTTATTTTATTTTATTCTTTATTTTATCTTTTTAAATGAAGTATGTGTGAGTGAGTGATTCATTATTATGTGCTATCTTTATATTATTTTATTTCTTTTTTTTTTCATTATTACGTTGACTATTATTTAATTACTCCTAGTTGCATTTTTATTATATTTTGTATGTTTTCAGAGGACAAAGACAAAAATTAACCGAGACAAAAAAAGATTGTCCTAGAGCATTAAATAAATCTAATATCCAATGATTTTTTAAAAAATGACAGCAGATAAACAAGTGAGATATTTGTCAATTAATATTATCAAATTGGATCTGACTTTCTCCCCTTAATATTTTCAACCGATATATGTATTGCGAATAATCATCGAGTTTCATTTTTATTTTTTATTTTTTTTATGTTTCCAGATAACAAAGACAGAACTTAAGGGGAGGGAGTCAGGTCAAAAAAATTGATTTTGGAAATACAATATCATCCAAATCATATTGTATATAAAAATACCCAATGCACTATATTGTTGGTACTGGATGAAAGAATTTTTTACTGTCGTCTGACTTGCATATGGTTTTCAATATTATCTTAAGCAAAGTTCCTAGGTTTTCCATTCTGCGCATGATTCAGATCAAACTACTAGGCAGATTGGAATGGTTGATGTCTCATTTTCTTCATCATGAAAAGATACACCGTCTAAATGGAGCAAACTATTTTTTTTCATTCTGAAAGCAAAGTTAATCACTGATTTAGAAAATAGCATAAAATTTATTTATTAATAATTATGCCACTTAAAAAATATAATATTTTATTAACATTTGCTCCATTTAGCCGGTGTATCTTTTCATGAAGAAGAAAATGAGACGTCAACCATTCCAATCTGCCTAGTAGTTTGATCTGAATCATGCGCAGAATGGAAACCCTAAGAACTTTGGTTAAGATAATATTGAAAAGCATATGCAAGTCAGACGATAGTAAAAAAATCCTTTCATCGAGTACCAACAATATAGTGCATTGGGCATTTTTATATGCAATAGGATTTGGATGATATTGAATTTCCAAAAGCAATTTTTTTGACCTGACTCCCTCCCCTTAACAAAGACAAAAAAAAGATTGTCCTAGAGCATTAAATAAATCTAATATCCAATGATTTTTTAAAAATGACAGCAGATAAACAAGTGAAATATTTGTCAATTAATATTATCAAATTGTCAATTAATATTATCAAATTGTTAATGAATATTAACAAATTGTTAATAAATATTAACAAATTGTTAATTAATATTAACAAATTGTTAATAAATATTAACAAATTGGATCTGACTTCCTCCCCTTAATATCTTCAACCGAGATATGTATTGCGTATAATCATTGAGTTTCATTTTTTTGCTTCATCATAGAGGAAGTTTTGTTTTCGTGAAATATTTGTTTTCGAGATTTTCATGTCAGGACACTCAGAATGGTCTAAAACGTCGAGAAAAGTGGTTTAAAGAAATGTCTGTATGTATGTGTGTGTATGTGTGCGTATGTGCACAATTTTTTGTTAGCACGATAGCTGTCACAATTTTTAAGATATCGGGCTCAAATTTGAACCACGAGTAAACTGTCGTTAAACAAGGTATGGTATTGAATTTGGAGTTAATCCATCAAGGTGTTCAAAATTTATGGCATTTTGAATTTTTTGGAGAATGTCAGCTCGGGCTCTAACTCCCGAAATTTTTATGACATCCGGCTCAAACTTGGACCAGAAGTGGACTGTTATCAAATAGTGTTTGGGATTAAATTTGGTGTCAATCCGTTAAGGGGTTCACAATTTATGGCATTTTTAAATTTTTTCACATTTTTTGTTCGTGCTCTAACTTTCGCAATTTTTAAGATTTCGGGCTCAAATTTGGTCCACAAATGGACTGTTATTAAATAAAGTTTGGGAGTGAATTTGACGTCAATCCGTTAAGGGGTTCACAATTTATGGCATTTTTTAATTTTTTCACATTTTTTGTTCGTGCTCTAACTTTCGCAATTTTTAAGATTTCGGGCTCAAATTTGGTCCACAAGTGGACTGTTATTAAATAAAGTTTGGGAGTGAATTTGACGTCAATCCGTTAAGGGGTTCACAATTTATGGCATTTTTTAATTTTTTCACATTTTTTGTTCGTGCTCTAACTTTCGCAATTTTTAAGATTTCGGGCTCAAATTTGGTCCACAAATGGAATGTTATTAAATAAAGTTTGGGAGTGAATTTGACGTCAATCCGTTGAGGGGTTTTAAATTTATGGCATTTTGAATTTTTTGTTTGTGCTTTAACTTCCTTAATTTTTAAGATATCGGGCTCAAATTTGGTCCACAAGTAGAGTGTGAGTAAACTAAGCATCAGTTCAAATCTGGCGAGAATCTGACAAGGGGTTCGAAACTAATGCCATTTAAAATTTTTTAAAACAAGGCTGCAAAGTAGAACTTTGCAAATTGCTTCCTCATTATTATTGGATTTTTACAAAGCTTCCTCTATGAGGAAGCCAAAATAGATTAACATGCCTCCTCATAGAGATTTGTAAAAATCCAATAATAATGAGGAAGCAATTCGCAAAGTTCTACTTTGCAGCCTTTTTTTATATTTTTACCAAATATAAATTTTACCAGAATTCGATAAATCAATTATAAATTATATTATACACATTTTAAAAAAGGCCCTTTAAAAAAATCGTACGCCTTTTCCTACCGGAAGAAGTAAAGGAAAGAAAAAAAATTATACGTAGGTATAATATATTTAAAAAAAACATTCCAAACAGTCTCGAGTATTGACACTTTTACGAGAGCTTCTCGAGGTGTCAAATTTCGGTATAGCATCCATACGACGACAGGGAAGTTTGTAACGAACTTTCGTCGAATTGAAATTGGAGAAATGGGGGTGGTAACAAGGGTAAGGCTAGGAAGGACCGCACAGGAAACTGAGAAAGGAAGGGAAACTATGGATAGTCACAGCACGTGCTGACTCGGGTAGAGCGGAAGTAGAGGCTCGACGTTATATAGCTGAAATAGTATGGATAGCCTCAGGCACCGAGAAAACCGGATGAACCCTTAAATTCTCAGCTCGGGACAAAATTGCGAGGAGGGGAAAAAGGTTCGACTGTTCCCGAAGAAAACCCTCATCGTCAAGTCTTCCTTTTAGCTGTCCGAACGATTTTCACCGGGTGGTCCTTAATATAATAGTAGTCGACTATTTATGTAACATAGACCCTGAAGAAACGAGCCATATCATGGTGGGATCTTTAAGAAAAATTTTAAAAACTCCTCCTTCTTCGCCCCATACGTATCCAATTTCTTTTTCAGCCCTTTCGACTTAACGATTTTAACTGATTTCATTTTTATACTAGAATATATTTTTTTGGTACTTAAAAAAATTATCGTAAAAATTTCCTGAGAGAAATAATAAATAAATAAAAGTTTATAAAAAATAAGAAAAATATTGATTGTTGTAAATTGAATGTACGATCTTTAAGAAAAATTGTTGAAACTCCAACTTCTTCGCCTCATACGTATCCAATTTCGTTTTCAGCCCTTTTGGCTTAACGATTTTAACTGGTTTCATTTTTATATTAGAATATATTTTTTTGGTACTTAAAAAAATGATCGTAAAAATTTCCTGAGAGAAATAGTAAATAAATAAAAGTTTATAAAAAATAAGAAAAATATTGATTGTTGTAAATTGAATGTACGATCTTTAAGAAAAATTGTTGAAACTCCAACTTCTTCGCCTCATACGTATCCAATTTTTTTTTTCAACGCTTTCGGCTTATCGATTTTACCTGAATTCATTTTTATACTCAGGTAGATATATTTTTTTGGTACTTAAAAAAATGATCGTAAAAATTTCCTGAGAGAAATAATAAATAAATAAAAGTTTATAAAAAATAAGAAAAATATTGATTGTTGTAAATTGAATGTGCGATCTTTAAGAAAAATTTTTGAAACTCCAACTTCTTCGCCCCATACGTATCCAATTTCTTTTTCAGCCCTTTCGGCTTAACGATTTTAACTGATTTCATTTTTATACTAGAATATATTTTTTTGGTACTTAAAAAAATTATCGTAAAAATTTCCTGAGAGAAATAATAAATAAATACAAGTTTATAAATAATAAGAAAAATATTTATTTTCCTGAATTGAATGTGCAATCTTTAAGAAAAATTGTTGAAACTCCAACTTCTTCGCCTCATACGTATCCAATTTCATTTTCAGCTCTTTCGGCTTAACGATTTTAACTGATTTCATTTTTATACTAGAATATATTTTTTTGGTACTTAAAAAAATTATCACATGTAATACCACAAGAGCTTTGAAATTATCGGATATTTCCTGACAGGTTCGTTGCAAACAAATGAACGAGTCAAGTTTTCCAGGTTAAAAAATCACGAGCGCGTAGCGCGAGTGATTTTTCTGGAAAACTTGACGAGTTTATTTGTTTGCAGGGAACCTGGAGGGAAATATCAGATTAATTTCGAAGCTCGAGTGGTATTCGGGGGATTATTTTTTCTATTCAAATTGCGACAAATGGAATTGCACCATGAGACAAAAATTATCATTCCGACAAGGAAATTTCATAATCAGAACAAAAACCTTTTAATTCATGTTTAAAGGATTGCAGTTAAATACACAATTGTTATAGACATTTGTATATTCATTCCAGACTGAGGTTATCGATTTAATCGTATTAACAGGGACATTTCCCTTTACTTTTTCATCAATAGTTTGCAAGGATTCAACTCCAAACCTACTCATATCAAATAAAAATCCTTTGACTGCCACAATAAAATTCAATCTGTCAGTTTGACAGATGGTTGACGCGGCTAAATGATTTTTTGTTTTATATATATAACCAACACGCAAAATTATCAAAAAATTATCAGTATAATACTGTGTAGCTTGCCCCACGTGACGTCGAATGGTGCAATTCCATTGGTCGAAATTTGGATAGGAAAAATAATCAGTATAATACCGTGTAGCTTGCCCCACGTGACGTCGGATGGTGCAATTCCATTGGTCGAAATTTGGATGGGAAAAATAATCACTTGTAATACCACAAGAGCTTTGAAATTATCGGATATTTCCTGACAGGTTCGTTGCAAACAAATGAACGAGTCAAGTTTTCCAGGTTAAAAAATCACGAGCGCGTAGCGCGAGTGATTTTTCTGGAAAACTTGACGAGTTTATTTGTTTGCAGGGAACCTGGAGGGAAATATCAGATTAATTTCGAAGCTCGAGTGGTATTCGGGGGATTATTTTTTCTATTCAAATTGCGACAAATGGAATTGCACCATGAGACAAAAATTATCATTCTGACAAGGAAATTTCATAATCAGAACAAAAACCTATGTTGCATCCAACACATATTTTCTCTCTGCACAAAATGCAGTGAATTGCGCCCAAATCGATTTTTTACTCTTTTCTGTATTTGCCGGGACATTTTGTTTTATTTTTTTAGCGATGTTCTGAAGCGATTCATCACCAAATCGCTTTTTTGACTCACTCATATTGACGACCGTTAATAGTACCTTGACGTTTTAAAGATTCGCAGAGGTTACAAGTGTCAAAAAAATTATTGTTTATCGCTTAGCAACCGAGCCGGGAAATTTTCGAAAAATTATCGATATAATTTTACCCTAGCTGTACCACGTGATGTTGAATACCGCGCTCTGATTGGTCGAAATTTGGATGGGAAAAATAATCGTAAAAATTTCTTGAGAGAAATAATAAATAAATAAAAGTTTATAGAAAATAAGAAAGATATTGATTGTTATAAATTGAATGTGCGATCTTTAAGAAAAATTGTTAAAACTCCAACTTCTTCGCCTTATACGTATTCAATTTCTTTTTCAAATTTTACTCCTTCATTTTTGTCTCTCCCTGACTTGTCAATTTTTTTTTCAACCCTTTCGGCTTATCGATTTTACCTGAATTCATTTTGCTTCCTCATAGAGGAAGCTTTGTTTTCATGAAATTTTTTTTTTTTCGAGATTTTCATGTCAGTACACTCAGAATGGGCCAAAACATCGAGAAAAGTGATTTAGAAAAAATGTCTGTATGTGTGTGTGTGTGTGTGTGTTACTCGATCGAAAAATGTAAACCTTTATAACTCGGGAATGCCTTGAGATATCAAGCTGAAATTTGGACCATAGATAGATGGATCAAGCCTCATCGTTCATACAGATTTTTGTTAAAATCCACTTCATCGTTAAATTATTACGCGTTTTCTAATTTTTTGAAAAAAGTCTGTTTACGCGATAACTCTTTCAATTTTCGAGATATTGATCTTAAAATTGGTATGAATGTGAGCTTTCATACGCCGGTGATCGCTATTGAATTTGGTTAAGATCGGTTGAACTGCAAAAATTTTATGATGTTTTGAATTTTTCAAAAAATTGACATTATCGCTCTATTGTAACTTTTGCAAAACTTAAGATAGCGAGCTCAAATTTTGTATATAAATGAAACAATATTCAGCCATTATATATGTATAATTTAGTGACGAACGGTATGAAATTTTTGATTTTATGGAATGTTGAATTATTTTTAAAAATATACATTATCACATTCACTTTCGGAAACGCTCTAATAATCACGAAATAACGTAATAACGAAATAGAAAAAGCGAATCCACAACATGTATATTTATATAATTAAAACAAGGATGCAAGGTAGAATCTTGCACATTGCTTTCTCATTATTTTTCGCGTTTTACAAAGCTTCCTCTATGAGGAAGCCAAAAATTGCATAACATACTTCCTCATAGAGGTAGCTTTGTAAAACGCGAAAAATAATGAGGAAGCAATGTGCAAGGTTCTACTTTACATCCGTGTTTATTCTCAGGTAGATATATTTTTTTGATAATTAAACAAATGATCGTAAAAATTTCCTGAGAGAAATAATGAATAAATAAAAGTTTATAAAAAATAAGAAAAATACTGATTGTCCTGAATTGAATGTGTCACTATAAAAATATGAATCTTGAATGGAAAATTTAATATTTAAATATCCCTGATATGTACATTTTTTTTTCAACCCTTTCGGCTTACGGATTTTACCTGAATTCATTTTTATCCTCAGGTATATATTTTTTTTATCCTTAAAAAAAAGTTCGCAAAAACATCGAGAAAAAAAATTTCTGAGAGGATCAATAAATAAACAAAAGTTTTCTAAAATAAATATTACACTAATCACTATAAAAATATAAATCACTTACAAAAAAAAAAACTAAGAAAAATATTGATTGTCCTGAAAATTTAATATTTCAATATTTCCGTACCATTTTCGTCTGTAATAACAATAATCGTTATCATTATTGTTATTGATGAAAGTTAATATTAATTTTGCTTAATAACTTTTTTAAATATCATTTTCCCAATTTTTTCGTGAATTAAAAAATATATTAGTTATTATAAAAATATATTATAATATAGTTATTCTTACGATATTTAGTGAATGATTCTTACTTAACAATTTTTCATTTATTTACCAATTTTTTAATGAATTACACTAATTTTTTTGGACGAGAGTTTTTTTAATGTTTGTGGAATTATTTTTATTACTAGAACGATGAGTTTTAATCTGTCTGTCAACGGGCGCCGATTGTTGTTGTTGTTGTCGTGTGGTGCCGACTGGCCGGCAGGTTTTACGCAGTTTTTCCTTTATCTTTTATCCAAAAGCATGTAAACAGTGCCACCACGAAGCTCACAGCCTGTGATGTCGTCCTTATCGCTTGGATGACACGCAAAGCGTTTTAAGTCCATTCCCGTGGGAGCATTTTTCCATCGCACATTCCGTATGCATATCAAGAGACGCTGTAGCGTCTCGACGCCTAAAGTATCTATATATATATATAGATACTAAAGTATCTATATATATATATATATATAGATACTTTAGTCTATATACTACCACTTGTACCAGACATCTAAATCCAAGAAGGAAAAGGAAGCTGTATATCTGTATCTCCACATATGCAGATTAATGTGTATATATCACAGCTGAGACGTCCCAAAACGTTGTACGTAATGCCAGCGTTCCCGATAAATCAAGCAGACAGACAGTGGGAAGGAGAAATGGTTGTCCAAAGTAGCGAATGTTTTGTCACTTTATAAATTTTTTTTTTTTTTTTTTTTTACGAAATTGCTGGGCAGAAATCTTGAAAACTCAAATAAGATTTTTTATACCCATTTTGGATACCATATAAAATTCTTGAGATCCGACTTTTGGTCGGAAAATGTAACCTAAAGAACCTACATTTCTTTTTCTTAAAAATATCGAATTTTGGCCTTCACTATCGTTCTCAAGTCGCATATTGTACCTCAGAAAGTACCGGTTACATGCCTTTTTACGATGATTTTTGAAAAAGTCACTTTTGGCCGGGTCTGATTTCCGAATTCACAGATCCGACTTTTGGTCGGAAAATCCAACCTAAAGAACCTAAATTTCTTTTTCTTCAAGATATCGAATTTTGGCTTTCACTATCGTTCTCAAGTCGCATATTGTACCCCAGAAAGTACCGGTTACAAGCCTTTTTACGGTGATTTTTGAAAAAGTCACTTTTGGTCGGTTTTCCACAGATCCGACTTTTGGTCGCAAAATCCAACCTAAAGAACCTAAATTTCTTTTTTTTAAAGATATCGAATTTTGGCCTTCACTATCGTTCTCAAGTCGCATATTGTACCTCAGAAAGTACCGGTTACATGCCTTTTTACGATGATTTTTGAAAAAGTCACTTTTGGTCGGTTTTTCACAAATCCGACTTTTGGTCGGAAAATCCAACCTAAAGACCCTAAATTTTTATTTCTTTAAAATATCGAGTTTTGGCCTTCACTATCGTTCTCAAGTCGCATATTGTACCCCAGAAAGTACCGGTTACATGCCTCTTTACGATGATTTTTAAAAATGTCACTTTTGGTCTGTTTTTCACAGATCCAACTTTTGGTCGGAAAATCGAACCTAAAGAAGCTAAATTTTTATTTCTTTAAAATATCGAATTTTGGCCTTCACTATCGTTCTCAAGTCGCATATTGTACCTCAGAAAGTACCGGTTACATGCCTTTTTACGATGATTTTTGAAAAAGTCACTTTTGGTCGGTTCTTCACAGATCCGACTTTTGGTCGGAAAATCCAACCTAAAGAACCTAAATTTTTATTTGTCTAAAATATCGAATTCTGGCCTTCACTATCGTTCTCAAGTCGCATATTGTACCCCAGAAAGTACCGGTTACATGCCTTTTTACGATGATTTTTGAAAAAGTCACTTTTGGTCGGTTTTGCACAGATCCGACTTTTGGTCGGAAAATCCAACCTAAAGAACCTAAATTTCTTTTTCTTAAAGATATCGAATTTTGGCCTTCACTATCGTTCTCAAGTCGCATATTGTACCCCAGAAAGTACCGGTTACAAGCCTTTTTACGATGATTTTTGAAAAAGTCACTTTTGGTCGGTTTTGCACAGATCCGACTTTTGGTCGGAAAATCCAACCTAAAGAACCTAAATTTCTTTTTCTTAAAGATATCGAATTTTGACCTTCACTATCGTTCTCAAGTCGCATATTGTACCCCAGAAAGTACCGGTTACAAGCCTTTTTACGATGATTTTTGAAAAAGTCACTTTTGGTCGGTTTTCCACAGATCCGACTTTTGGTCGGAAAATCCAACCGAAAGACCCTAAATTTTTATTTCTTTAAAATATCGAGTTTTGGCCTTCACTATCGTTCTCAAGTCGCATATTGTACCCCAGAAAGTACCGGTTACATGCCTCTTTACGATGATTTTTAAAAATGTCACTTTTGGTCTGTTTTTCACAGATCCAACTTTTGGTCGGAAAATCGAACCTAAAGAAGCTAAATTTTTATTTCTTTAAAATATCGAATTTTGGCCTTCACTATCGTTCTCAAGTCGCATATTGTACCTCAGAAAGTACCGGTTACATGCCTTTTTACGATGATTTTTGAAAAAGTCACTTTTGGTCGGTTCTTCACAGATCCGACTTTTGGTCGGAAAATCCAACCTAAAGAACCTAAATTTTTATTTGTCTAAAATATCGAATTCTGGCCTTCACTATCGTTCTCAAGTCGCATATTGTACCCCAGAAAGTACCGGTTACATGCCTTTTTACGATGATTTTTGAAAAAGTCACTTTTGGTCGGTTTTGCACAGATCCGACTTTTGGTCGGAAAATCCAACCTAAAGAACCTAAATTTCTTTTTCTTAAAGATATCGAATTTTGGCCTTCACTATCGTTCTCAAGTCGCATATTGTACCCCAGAAAGTACCGGTTACAAGCCTTTTTACGATGATTTTTGAAAAAGTCACTTTTGGTCGGTTTTGCACAGATCCGACTTTTGGTCGGAAAATCCAACCTAAAGAACCTAAATTTCTTTTTCTTAAAGATATCGAATTTTGACCTTCACTATCGTTCTCAAGTCGCATATTGTACCCCAGAAAGTACCGGTTACAAGCCTTTTTACGATGATTTTTGAAAAAGTCACTTTTGGTCGGTTTTCCACAGATCCGACTTTTGGTCGGAAAATCCAACCGAAAGAACCTAAATTTCTTTTTCTTAAAGATATCGAATTTTGACCTTCACTATCGTTCTCAAGTCGCATATTGTACCTCAGAAAGTACCGGTTACATGCCATCTTACGATGATTTTTGAAAAAGTCACTTTTGGTCGGTTTTTCACAAATCCGACTTTTGGTCGGAAAATCCAACCTAAAGACCCTAAATTTTTATTTCTTTAAAATATCGAGTTTTGGCCTTCACTATCGTTCTCAAGTCGCATATTGTACCCCAGAAAGTACCGGTTACATGCCTCTTTACGATGATTTTTAAAAATATCACTTTTGGTCGGATCTTCACAGATCCAACTTTTGGTCGGAAAATCCAACCTAAAGAAGCTAAATTTTTATTTCTTTAAAATATCGAATTTTGGCCTTCACTATCGTTCTCAAGTCGCATATTGTACCTCAGAAAGTACCGGTTACATGCCTTTTTACGATGATTTTTGAAAAAGTCACTTTTGGTCGGTTCTTCACAGATCCGACTTTTGGTCGGAAAATCCAACCTAAAGAACCTAAATTTTTATTTGTCTAAAATATCGAATTCTGGCCTTCACTATCGTTCTCAAGTCGCATATTGTACCCCAGAAAGTACCGGTTACATGCCTTTTTACGATGATTTTTGAAAAAGTCACTTTTGGTCGGTTTTGCACAGATCCGACTTTTGGTCGGAAAATCCAACCTAAAGAACCTAAATTTCTTTTTCTTAAAGATATCGAATTTTGGCCTTCACTATCGTTCTCAAGTCGCATATTGTACCCCAGAAAGTACCGGTTACAAGCCTTTTTACGATGATTTTTGAAAAAGTCACTTTTGGTCGGTTTTCCACAGATCCGATTTTTGGTCGGAAAATCCAACCGAAAGAACCTAAATTTCTTTTTCTTAAAGATATCGAATTTTGACCTTCACTATCGTTCTCAAGTCGCATATTGTACCTCAGAAAGTACCGGTTACATGCCATCTTACGATGATTTTTGAAAAAGTCACTTTTGGCCGGGTCTGATTTCCGAATTGACAGATCCGACTTTTGGTCGGAAAATCCAACCTAAAGAACCTAAATTTCTTTTTCTTCAAGATATCGAATTTTGGCCTTCACTATCGTTCTCAAGTCGCATACTGTACCTCAGAAAGTACCGGTTACATGCCTTTTTACGATGATTTTAAAAAAAGTCACTTTTGGTCGGATCTTCACAGATCCAACTTTTGGTCGGAAAATCCAACCTAAAGAAGCTAAATTTTTATTTCTTTAAAATATCGAATTTTGGCCTTCGCTATCGTTCTCAAGTCGCATATTGTACCCCAGAAAGTACCGGTTACATGCCTCTTTACGATGATTTTTAAAAATGTCACTTTTGGTCGGTTCTTCACAGATTCAACTTTTGGTCGGAAAATCCAACCTAAAGAAGCTAAATTTTTATTTCTTTAAAATATCGAATTTTGGCCTTCACTATCGTTCTCAAGTCGCATATTGTACCTCAGAAAGTACCGGTTACATGCCTTTTTACGATGATTTTTGAAAAAGTCACTTTTGGTCGGTTCTTCACAGATCCGACTTTTGGTCGGAAAATCCAACCTAAAGAACCTAAATTTTTATTTGTCTAAAATATCGAATTCTGGCCTTCACTATCGTTCTCAAGTCGCATATTGTACCCCAGAAAGTACCGGTTACATGCCTTTTTACGATGATTTTTGAAAAAGTCACTTTTGGTCGGTTTTGCACAGATCCGACTTTTGGTCGGAAAATCCAACCTAAAGAACCTAAATTTCTTTTTCTTAAAGATATCGAATTTTGGCCTTCACTATCGTTCTCAAGTCGCATATTGTACCCCAGAAAGTACCGGTTACAAGCCCTTTTACGATGATTTTTGAAAAAGTCACTTTTGGTCGGTTTTGCACAGATCCGACTTTTGGTCGGAAAATCCAACCTAAAGAACCTAAATTTCTTTTTCTTAAAGATATCGAATTTTGACCTTCACTATCGTTCTCAAGTCGCATATTGTACCCCAGAAAGTACCGGTTACAAGCTTTTTTACGATGATTTTTGAAAAAGTCACTTTTGGTCGGTTTTCCACAGATCCGACTTTTGGTCGGAAAATCCAACCGAAAGAACCTAAATTTCTTTTTCTTAAAGATATCGAATTTTGACCTTCACTATCGTTCTCAAGTCGCATATTGTACCTCAGAAAGTACCGGTTACATGCCATCTTACGATGATTTTTGAAAAAGTCACTTTTGGTCGGTTTTTCACAAATCCGACTTTTGGTCGGAAAATCCAACCTAAAGACCCTAAATTTTTATTTCTTTAAAATATCGAGTTTTGGCCTTCACTATCGTTCTCAAGTCGCATATTGTACCCCAGAAAGTACCGGTTACATGCCTCTTTACGATGATTTTTAAAAATATCACTTTTGGTCTGTTTTTCACAGATCCAACTTTTGGTCGGAAAATCCAACCTAAAGAAGCTAAATTTTTATTTCTTTAAAATATCGAATTTTGGCCTTCACTATCGTTCTCAAGTCGCATATTGTACCTCAGAAAGTAACGGTTACATGCCTTTTTACGATGATTTTTGAAAAAGTCACTTTTGGTCGGTTCTTCACAGATCCGACTTTTGGTCGGAAAATCCAACCTAAAGAACCTAAATTTTTATTTGTCTAAAATATCGAATTCTGGCCTTCACTATCGTTCTCAAGTCGCATATTGTACCCCAGAAAGTACCGGTTACATGCCTTTTTACGATGATTTTTGAAAAAGTCACTTTTGGTCGGTTTTGCACAGATCCGACTTTTGGTCGGAAAATCCAACCTAAAGAACCTAAATTTCTTTTTCTTAAAGATATCGAATTTTGGCCTTCACTATCGTTCTCAAGTCGCATATTGTACCCCAGAAAGTACCGGTTACAAGCCTTTTTACGATGATTTTTGAAAAAGTCACTTTTGGTCGGTTTTCCACAGATCCGATTTTTGGTCGGAAAATCCAACCGAAAGAACCTAAATTTCTTTTTCTTAAAGATATCGAATTTTGACCTTCACTATCGTTCTCAAGTCGCATATTGTACCTCAGAAAGTACCGGTTACATGCCATCTTACGATGATTTTTGAAAAAGTCACTTTTGGCCGGGTCTGATTTCCGAATTGACAGATCCGACTTTTGGTCGGAAAATCCAACCTAAAGAACCTAAATTTCTTTTTCTTCAAGATATCGAATTTTGGCCTTCACTATCGTTCTCAAGTCGCATACTGTACCTCAGAAAGTACCGGTTACATGCCTTTTTACGATGATTTTAAAAAAAGTCACTTTTGGTCGGATCTTCACAGATCCAACTTTTGGTCGGAAAATCCAACCTAAAGAAGCTAAATTTTTATTTCTTTAAAATATCGAATTTTGGCCTTCGCTATCATTCTCAAGTCGCATATTGTACCCGAGAAAGTACCGGTTACATGCCTTTTTACGATGATTTAAAAAAAAGTCACTTTTGGTCGGATCTTCACAGATCCAACTTTTGGTCGGAAAATCCAACCTAAAGAAGCAAAATTTTTATTTCTTTAAAATATCGAATTTTGGCCTTCACTATCGTTCTCAAGTCGCATATTGTACCCCAGAAAGTACCGGTTACATGCCTCTTTACGATGATTTTTAAAAATGTCACTTTTGGTCGGTTCTTCACAGATCCGACTTTTGGTCGGAAAATCCAACCTAAAGAACCTAAATTTTTATTTCTTCAAGATATCGAATTTTGGCCTTCACTATCGTTCTCAAGTCGCATATTGTACCTCAGAAAGTACCGGTTACATGCCTTTTTACGATGATTTTTGAAAAAGTCACCTTTGGTCAGTTCTTCACAGATCCGACTTTTGGTCGGAAAATCCAACCTAAAGAACCTAAATTTTTATTTCTTCAAGATATCGAATTTTGGACTTCACTGTCGTTCTCAAGTCGCATATTGTACCCCAAAAAGTACTGGTTACATGCCTTTTTACGATGACTTTTAAAAAAGTCACTTTTGATCTGTTCCGATTTCACAATTCGCAGATCTGACTTCCGGTCGGAAAATCCAACCTAATTTTATTTAAAATGATATTAAAATGATATTATAATTTCTATCCATGCACCACTTCTAATATCAATTCACGAAATTAATAAAATGGTACGAATTCTTATATCGAAAATGCAACTTATTTAATCCACGATAATCTATAAAAGTCACAGAACGCTAATAAAAAATATTGATACCGAGGTTTGATGGACAGCGCGCCAAGCGCCCATCCGCCGCTAGTAGAAATTTAAAAAAATCTGTCGGAAAAATTGAACAAAAAATATTTAAAAGTGAAAAAAAAAAATGCCTTTTAAAAATGCTTTTTAAAAAATGTTACAGAGCTGATGAATTGATCGACACATCAATGGCTGGCTGAATTGATGGAGAATGACTCGTATATGATATATCCGCTGTTTACTAATATATAGACTTCGTCCGGTTCCGGCCAAGTGCGCGACGGAAAGGCCGAACATACGACCTACGCGTTCGTGTGTTGCCGAGCCGCCAACGTACGAGCACCAGTGGCAATAACAGTAGCAGTGCTAGCCACGCGCTTCGCCTCGGCCCGCCGACCTGACACAAATGCATTAATGCACGCGGCACCGATTGCGGAGGCGACTACAGTGGCAATCAATGACCGTGCCCCGCAACTTTCCACCTCCACTATACAGAGTCTGCTTGGAATCCGTTATCGCAATTTGCGGGACAATCGTCGATTATATATTAGCGAATAAGCGAATCGCACTGACCGATTTGTCTCATCCTATTCATATAATAGCTTCGTAGCCTCGTTGACGTCTTATCTGTGATAAAAAAGACAATTGGTTCATTCATCAATTATTTTTCAGACATATTTATAGATTTTACAAAATTTTCCTGCAAACTGTGACTTCCGATCTTTGTGTTATTTATAACATTTGATATTTCATTTTTTTTAAATATTGTATAAGGAAAAAAATGGTTATTTTTGGACTTTAAGTAAATGAAAAAAATCATCAATTATTTTTCAAACATATTTATAGATTTTACAACAATTTTCTGCAAACTGTGACTTCCGATCTTTGGGTTATTTATAACATTTGATATTTCATTTTTTTTAAATATTCTATAAGGAATAAAAAAATTTTATTTTTGGACTTTAAGTAAATGAAAAAAATCATCAATTATTTTTCAAACATATTTATAGATTTTACAACAATTTTCTGCAAACTGTGACTTCCGATCTTTGGGTTATTTATAACATTTGATATTTCATTTTTTTTAAATATTGTATAAGGAAATTAATTTATTTTTCGACTTTAAGTAAATGAAAAAAAATTAACTGTTTTTGTATAATCTGTGATAAAATCGAGAATTGGTTAACTCATCAATTGTTTATCAGGCATAATTATAGATTTATCTAATTTTTTTTGCTAATTGTGACATCTAATATTTGGATTATTTGTGACATTTAATATTTCATTTTTTTAGAATATTCAATTGTATAAGGGAAAATATTTTGGAGCTTTAAGTAAACGAAAAAATCAAATGTTTTTGGATAATCAGTGATAAAAACAACAATTGGTTCATTAATAAATTATTCATCAGGCATAATTATAGATTTTGCTAATTTTTCCTGCTAACTTTGACATCTAATCTTTGGATTATTTGTGACATTTAATATTTCATTTTTTTAGAATATTCAATTGTATAAGGAAATTAATTTGTTATTTTTGGACTTTAAGTAAATGAAAAAAAATTAACTGTTTTTGTATAATCTGTGATAAAAACGACAATTGGTTAACTCATCAATTGTTTATCAGGCATAATTATAGATTTATCTAATTTTTTTTGCTAATTGTGACATCTAATCTTTGGATTATTTGTGACATTTGATATTTCATTTTTTTAGAATATCCAATTGTATAAGGGAAAATATTTTGGAGCTTTAAGTAAACGAAAAAATCAAATGTTTTTGGATAATCAGTGATAAAAACAACAATTGGTTCATTAATAAATTATTCATCAGGCATAATTATAGATTTTGCTAATTTTTCCTGCTAACTTTGACATCTAATCTTTGGATTATTTGTGACATTTGATATTTCATTTTTTTAGAATATTCAATTGTATAAGGAAATTAATTTGTTATTTTTGGACTTTAAGTAAATGAAAAAAAATTAACTGTTTTTGTATAATCTGTGATAAAAACGACAATTGGTTAACTCATCAATTGTTTATCAGGCATAATTATAGAGTTATCTAATTTTTTTTGCTAATTGTGACATCTAATCTTTGGATTATTTGTGACATTTGATATTTCATTTTTTTAGAATATCCAATTGTATAAGGGAAAATATTTTGGAGCTTTAAGTAAACGAAAAAATCAAATGTTTTTGGATAATCAGTGATAAAAACAACAATTGGTTCATTAATAAATTATTCATCAGGCATAATTATAGATTTTGCTAATTTTTCCTGCTAACTTTGACATCTAATCTTTGGATTATTTGTGACATTTGATATTTCATTTTTTTAGAATATTCAATTGTATAAGGAAATTAATTTGTTATTTTTGGACTTTAAGTAAATGAAAAAAAATTAACTGTTTTTGTATAATCTGTGATAAAAACGACAATTGGTTAACTCATCAATTGTTTATCAGGCATAATTATAGATTTATCTAATTTTTTTTGCTAATTGTGACATCTAATCTTTGGATTATTTGTGACATTTGATATTTCATTTTTTTAGAATATCCAATTGTATAAGGGAAAATATTTTGGAGCTTTAAGTAAACGAAAAAATCAAATGTTTTTGGATAATCAGTGATAAAAACAACAATTGGTTCATTAATAAATTATTCATCAGGCATAATTATAGATTTTGCTAATTTTTCCTGCTAACTTTGACATCTAATCTTTGGATTATTTGTGACATTTGATATTTCATTTTTTTAGAATATTCAATTGTATAAGGAAATTAATTTGTTATTTTTGGACTTTAAGTAAATGAAAAAAAATTAACTGTTTTTGTATAATCTGTGATAAAAACGACAATTGGTTAACTCATCAATTGTTTATCAGGCATAATTATAGAGTTATCTAATTTTTTTTGCTAATTGTGACATCTAATCTTTGGATTATTTGTGACATTTGATATTTCATTTTTTTAGAATATCCAATTGTATAAGGGAAAATATTTTGGAGCTTTAAGTAAACGAAAAAATCAAATGTTTTTGGATAATCAGTGATAAAAACAACAATTGGTTCATTAATAAATTATTCATCAGGCATAATTATAGATTTTGCTAATTTTTCCTGCTAACTTTGACATCTAATCTTTGGATTATTTGTGACATTTGATATTTCATTTTTTTAGAATATTCAATTGTATAAGGAAATTAATTTGTTATTTTTGGACTTTAAGTAAATGAAAAAAAATTAACTGTTTTTGTATAATCTGTGATAAAAACAACAATTGGTTGATTCATCAATTATTTATCAGGCATAATTGTAGATTTATCTAATTTTTTTTGCTAATTGTGACATCTAATCTTTGGATTATTTGTGACATTTGATATTTCATTTTTTTAGAATATCCAATTGTATAAGGGAAAATATTTTGGAGCTTTAAGTAAACGAAAAAATCAAATGTTTTTGGATAATCAGTGATAAAAACAACAATTGGTTCATTAATAAATTATTCATCAGGCATAATTATAGATTTTGCTAATTTTTCCTGCTAACTTTGATATCTAATCTTTGGATTATTTATGACATTTGATATTTCATTTTTTGAGAATATTCAATTGTATAAGAAAAAAAAATGTTATTTTTGCGCTTTATGATAACGTACAAAACGTATATATAAGTTAGGGAAAAAATTAATATTTCAACAATGTGATTTTCCGAACACTTTAGATTTTTTTTCAAAATTTAACGATGTTGCATGTCATTTTTTTTGTCGAGTGGTTAAAGAAACGCGCTTTTTCATTTATTAATAAATTAAGGACTCACTCATCTATAAAAATACCTTGAATTAAACATTTCATTCTGAATTTATCCATGAATACATTTTTGGCATTATTTTATTTGAAACAAATTTTCTCCATATTTTTGATAACGAAATAATATAAAAAAGTTATTAATAAATTAGGGGATAAAAATAATTGTTCACCAACATAATTTTCTGAACACAGTTTATGAAAACTGATTGTTTAAAAAAATTCTTCACAATTTCTAATTCCCTTTTTTATTCTAAGAAATATTTAAAAAAAAAATTTTTTTTTTAAATTCATGAATAATTTTTTTCCATTACTATTATTTTTTAATAATGTTTTCTTTTCCCAAAATACTATAATTTAAATTAATTGGAACATCGTGTGGTCTGTTTAATTACAAATTTACCGTTAAAAAATTGACAAATACGATAAATAATTACATAAATAATTTTTGTTACAAAATAGTAGAATTTTGCAATTACACGAATTTTGAATTCATGAATAATTTTTTTCAATTACTATTATTTGAAAATAATTTTTTCTTTTCTCAAAATACTATAACTTAAATTAATTTGAACATCGTGTGGTCTTTTTAATTACAGATTTACCGTAAAAAATTGACAAATACGATAAATAATTTAATAAATAATTTTTGTTAAAAAATAGTAGAATTTTGCAATTGCACGAATTTTGAATTCACGAATAATTTTTTCCCATTACTATTATTTGAAAATAATTTTTTCATTTCTCAAAATACTATAATTTAAATTAATTGGAACTTCGTATGGTCTTTTTAATTACAGATTTACCGTAAAAAATTGACAAATACGATAAATGATTAATCAAATAATTTTTGTCAAAAAATAGTAGAATTTTGCAATTGCACGAATTTTGAATTCATGAATAATTTTTTCCCATTACTATTATTTGAAAATAATTTTTTCTTTTCTCAAAATACTATAATTTAAATTAATTGGAACTTCGTATGGTCTTTTTAATTACAGATTTACCGTAAAAAAATTGACAAATACGATAAACGATTAATCAAATAATTTTTGTCAAAAAATAGTAGAATTTTGCAATTGCACGAATTTTGAATCCAGGAATAATTTTTGAAAAAATTATTTTCAAATAATAGTAATTTATTTGAAAATAATTGTTTCTTTTCCCAAAATACTACAATTTAAATTAATTGGAACTTAAAATATGATAAATAATTTGATAAATAATTTTTGTTAAAAAATAGTAGAATTTTGCAATTGCACGAGTGGAACGGAAGTTGCCGGTGGGTAATTCGACCTTAAGACCTTGCATGCTTCCGGCGAACGGTTTCGAGTTTCCGGCTGATACGAGCTGCGTCTTATAGCGCCAGGGTATTTTATCTCCATCTTCTTCTATCTACTCTTATGTCGCTTTTGCCTAAGTGTATCGTATCCCGCTGTTTTCCGCCTCGGAGCTTCGAACGCTCACGCGGCGCGAACGTTCGCGGCCGGCTAAGGGCTAAAAATACTGGCAATCTTTCGTAGGCGTGACCCGAGACTGATATGTCGTGTCCATCGAGGAATAACATATTTCCGGACCACGGAAATAATATAGAAGGCGAAGAAAAAAAGAAAATATATTATTGCAAACTGTAGGTGTTAAATATATAAAATATTCAAAATATATTTGGTATAATTTTTCATTATGCCACGGAAATAATATAGAAGGCGAAAAAAAACAAAAATATTATTGCAAACTATAGGAGTTAAATATATAAAATATTCAAAATATATTTAGTATAATTTTTCATTATGCCACGGAAATAATATAGAAGGCGAAGAAAACAAATATATTATTGCAAACCGTAGGTGTTAAATATATAAAATATTCAAAATATATTTGGTATAATTTTTCATTATGCCACGGAAATAATATAGAAGGCGAAGAAAACAAATATATTATTGCAAACCGTAGGTGTTAAATATATAAAATATTCAAAATATATTTAGTATAATTTTTCATTATGCCACGGAAATAATATAGAAGGCGAAGAAAACAAATATATTATTGCAAACCGTAGGTGTTAAATATATAAAATATTCAAAATATATTTGGTATAATTTTTCATTATGCCACGGAAATAATATAGAAGGCGAAGAAAACAAATATATTATTGCAAACCGTAGGTGTTAAATATATAAAATATTCAAAATATATTTAGTATAATTTTTCATTATGCCACGGAAATAATATAGAAGGCGAAGAAAACAAATATATTATTGCAAACTGTAGGTGTTAAATATATCAAATGTTCAAAATATATTTAGTATAATTTTTCATTATGCCACGGAAATAATATAGAAGGCGAAGAAAATAAATATATTATTGCAAACTGTAGGTGTTAAATATATAAAATATTCAAAATATATTTAGTATAATTTTTCATTATGCCACGGAAATAATATAGAAGGCGAAGAAAACAAATATATTATTGCAAACCGTAGGTGTTAAATATATAAAATATTCAAAATATATTTAGTATAATTTTTCATTATGCCACGGAAATAATATAGAAGGCGAAGAAAACAAATATATTATTGCAAACTGTAGGTGTTAAATATATCAAATATTCAAAATATATTTAGTATAATTTTTCATTATGCCACGGAAATAATATACAAGGCGAAGAAAACAAATATATAATTGCAAACCGTAGGTGTTAAATATATAAAATATTCAAAATATATTTAGTATAATTTTTCATTATGCCACGGAAATAATATAGAAGGCGAAGGAAACAAATATATTATTGCAAACTGTAGGTGTTAAATATATAAAATATTCAAAATATATTTGGTATAATTTTTCATTATGCCACGGAAATAATATAGAAGGCGAAGAAAACAAATATATTATTGCAAACTGTAGGTGTTAAATATATAAAATATTCAAAATATATTTAGTATAATTTTTCATTATGCCACGGAAATAATATAGAAGGCGAAGAAAACAAATATATTATTGCAAACTGTAGGTGTTAAATATATAAAATATTCAAAATATATTTGGTATAATTTTTCATTATGCCACGGAAATAATATAGAAGGCGAAGAAAACAAATATATTATTGCAAACTGTAGGTGTTAAATATATAAAATATTCAAAATATATTTAGTATAATTTTTCATTATACCACGGAAATAATATAGAAGGCGAAGAAATCAAATATATTATTGCAAACTGTAGGTGTTAAATATATAAAATATTCAAAATATATTTGGTATAATTTTTCATTATGCCACGGAAATAATATAGAAGGCGAAGAAAACAAATATATTATTGCAAACCGTAGGTGTTAAATATATAAAATATTCAAAATATATTTAGTATAATTTTTCATTATGCCACGGAAATAATATAGAAGGCGAAGAAAACAAATATATTATTGCAAACTGTAGGTGTTAAATATATAAAATATTCAAAATATATTTGGTATAATTTTTCATTATGCCACGGAAATAATATAGAAGGCGAAGAAAACAAATATATTATTGCAAACTGTAGGTGTTAAATATATAAAATATTCAAAATATATTTAGTATAATTTTTCATTATACCACGGAAATAATATAGAAGGCGAAGAAATCAAATATATTATTGCAAACTGTAGGTGTTAAATATATAAAATATTCAAAATATATTTGGTATAATTTTTCATTATACCACGGAAATAATATAGAAGGCGAAGAAAACAAATATATTATTGCAAACCGTAGGTGTTAAATATATAAAATATTCAAAATATATTTAGTATAATTTTTCATTATGCCACGGAAATAATATAGAAGGCGAAGAAAACAAATATATTATTGCAAACTGTAGGTGTTAAATATATAAAATATTCAAAATATATTTGGTATAATTTTTCATTATGCCACGGAAATAATATAGAAGGCGAAGAAAACAAATATATTATTGCAAACTGTAGGCGTTAAATATATAAAATATTCAAAATATATTTAGTATAATTTTTCATTATGCCACGGAAATAATATAGAAGGCGAAGAAAACAAATATATTATTGCAAACTGTAGGTGTTAAATATATAAAATATTCAAAATATATTTAGTATAATTTTTCATTATGCCACGAAAATAATATAGAAGGCGAAGAAAACAAATATATTATTGCAAACTGTAGGTGTTTAATATATAAAATATTCACAATATATTTGGTATAATTTTTCATTATGCCACGGAAATAATATAGAAGGCGAAGAAAACAAATATATTATTGCAAACCGTAGGTGTTAAATATATAAAATATTCAAAATATATTTAGTATAATTTTTTATTATGCCACGGAAATAATATAGAAGGCGAAGAAAACAAATATATTATTGCAAACTGTAGGTGTTAAATATATAAAATATTCAAAATATATTTAGTATAATTTTTCATTATGCCACGGAAATAATATAGAAGGCGAAGAAAACAAATATATTATTGCAAACTGTAGGTGTTAAATATATCAAATGTTCAAAATAAATTTAGTATAATTTTTCATTATGCCACGGAAATAATATAGAAGGCGAAGAAAACAAATATATTATTGCAAACCGTAGGTGTTAAATATATAAAATATTCAAAATATATTTCGTATAATTTTTCATTATGCCACGGAAATAATATAGAAGGCGAAGAAATCAAATATATTATTGCAAACCGTAGGTGTTAAATATATAAAGTATTCAAAATATATTTAGTTTATATTTTTCATTATGGGTAAAGGAAGTTTTTTTCATAAAAATTGGTATATTAAATTTGATATACTACTTGTGAAATATAAAATAACAGTATTTTCTACTAAATCGTATGAAAATTACCAAATTTGTAGTTTGGTTGCACGTGTGTATTAAATTTAATATATCATGAATTAAATAAATTAAATTTTCGGTAATGTAAATTTGCAATAATTTCCTATTATTGATATGCGCATTATATTCCTATTATTAATATCGCCTATATACGCGATATTAAATGTTTGTACATTTTTTAAAGACTTTCTCGAGGAAATATCGTTGACGTATAATTTTTTTAACAATAATTACAATATTAATATGATAGCGTAAGAATTTTTTAACGTGTACAATTTGCTTCCAGTTCAGTAACTTTTTTTTTTAACTGCCTGACACATTTTGCCCTCAGGTTTATATAACTTGTAGGGTTATGTAAACGACGTATAGAAAAATTGGCAGCGTGGGTGGAAAATATTTGGAGGTGTAACAAAAGTGTGAAATATTGTGGCGAGGTTCGTTAAAATATTGAAATTCTGAAATATCGTTGTTCATTTTTTTTTGTCTATTTTCAATTTGACCCTTAATTTTATATAACTTATAGGGTTGTGTAAAGAATCGACAGTAAAACCGAGAACGATAACTGCTCGGCACCTTTTAATATAAAAAATATTTGAAAAAAAAGTTGAACTTTAAAAAAATGCGCGATTTTTATTTTCACCCTACAACTGTTTTTCAATGAAAATTAACGTTAACGATGCATTCCTAATATAATTCCAATATTTGAAATTTTGTTTCGAATTAAAAAATCGAAATTGTATAATTGGTTTTGAAAAATAATTTGTCGAGTAGCAAATATGTAATGCTAAAAATCTGGATGAAAAATAGATGAGCTTGAACGATAAAAAAATTAAATTTTTTTTTTACCTCACTAAGTTGAAAAGAAATTAAATAAACATTTAGCATACATTCCGAATATAATTCCACAATTCGTCAAATTTTGTTAGGAATGAAAAATTCAAAATTAAAATATTTGTTTTAAAAAAATCGGTAGACAGCTACAAAACATGTAATGTTGGTATCAAAATAATTTTAAAAAATTGGTTCATACCACAGAAAAAGAATCATTTTTTTTACTTGACGAATTAAAAAAAACATTTAGAATTAACATTCCGAATAAAATTCCATAATTCGTCAATTTTTTTTAGAATGAAAAATTCAAAATCAAAGAATTTGTTTTAAAAAATAGGTAGTCAGCTACAAAACATGTAAAGTTGTTATCAAAATAATTGAAAAAAACTGATTCATACCAGAGAAAAAAAAATAACCATTTTTTTTACACGACTAATTTTTAAAAAAACATTTAGTATACATTCCGAATAAAATTCCACAATTTGTCAATTTTTTTAGCATGAAAAATTCAAAATCAGAGTTTGTTTTAAAAAATAATTTAAAAAAATTGATTGACACCAGAGAAAAAATCATTTTTTTTAATTGACTAATTTAAAAAAAAACATTTAGCATACATTCCGAATATAATTCCGCTATTCGTCAATTCTTTTTAGAATGAAAAATTCAAAATCAAAGAATTTGTTTTAAAAAATAGGTAGTCAGCTACAAAACATGTAATGTTGTTATCAAAATAATTTAAAAAAATTGATTCATACCAGAGAAAAAAAAAATAACCATTTTTTTTTTACTTAACTAATTTTAAAAAAACATTTAGTATACATTCCGAATAAAATTCCACAATTCGTCAATTTTTTTAGCATGACAAATTCAAAATCAAAGAGTTTGTTTTAAAAAATAATTTAAAAAAATTGATTGACACCAGAGAAAAAACCATTTATTTTACTTGACTAATTAAAAAAAAAAATTTAGCATACATTCCAAATATAATTCCGCTATTCGTCAATTCTTTTTAGAATGAAAAATTCAAAATCAAATAATTTGTTTTAAAAAATAGGTAGTCAGCTACAAAACATGTAATGTTGTTATCAAAATAATTGAAAAAAACTGATTCATACCAGAGAAAAAAAAATAACCATTTTCTTTACACGACTAATTTTTAAAAAAACATTTAGTATACATTCCGAATAAAATTCCACAATTCGTCAATTTTTTTAGCATAAAAAATTCAAAATCAAAGAGTTTGTTTTAAAAAATAATTTAAAAAAATTGATTGACACCAGAGAAAAAATCATTTTTTTTAATTGACTAATTTAAAAAAAAACATTTAGCATATATTCCGAATATATTCTCGCTATTCGTCAATTCTTTTTAGAATGAAAAATTCAAAATCAAATAATTTGTTTAAAAAATAGGTAGTCATCATCTAATGTTGGTATCAAAATAGTTTTAAAAAATTAAGTGGTATCCGTAGTCAAAATTTGACAAAAAATAGACGAGCCTGAAAAAAAGTGAGGGATAAAAAGACGAGAAAAAAAAAAAAAAAATTGAAGAAACATCTTGAGTGAATGTATTCAACGTAGTGGCCACTAGTGGCTCTGCGTGTATCGATTGGGGAAGCGGTTTGCCGACTAGACTAGCCTACATTCTACCCCTTCCACTCCACCACTTGGGTTCGCTCGAGCTTCGTCCACCTTTCTC
Organism: Ephialtes manifestator; assembly: GCA_963970395.1. Classification (NCBI taxonomy): domain Eukaryota; kingdom Metazoa; phylum Arthropoda; class Insecta; order Hymenoptera; family Ichneumonidae; genus Ephialtes; species Ephialtes manifestator. The sequence continues at coordinate 30,649,311 of OZ019975.1, read as the reverse complement.
GCTCACCGTTTCTCCCGCACCCTCGTACAGCCCGGTCTTGAACCTCCGTTCCTCATTCAACATTTTCTCCCCTCCCACAATCCCCTGCCTGTTCGTTTCATTCTTGCTCTGTCAGTTTCATTCACCAGCATAAAATCTACAAAGATGAAACAAAATTCCTCCATAAAAGTTGTAGTCATGTTTAATGTTGGATATATTCAAACTCTCTCAGTTTGTTCAATAATTCCATTAAAAATTTCATTAAAATTATTCAGTACAAAAATGTATAAACAATTTTATTTAAAAAAAAATAGGATTTCAATTAAAATTCATTTAATTGTAAAAATGCCATATTCCAGTAATGAAGAAAATAATAGGCAATTATTTTTCTATATGAGGCATATTTAAAAATTTTCAATATATAAATTGTTTATACATTTTTTTACCAATATGATAGAGTTTTTGAAATTTCTTAAAATAATTATTTTTTCAATAATTCTTATGGAAAGCTATAATAAAATTTATAATAAAATTTGTGATACATTTTATTATAAATTTTATTATTATAATAATATAATAATAATATTTTATTATTATTATACATTTTATTATAGCATTCTCTGTCAGTTTCATTCACCAACATAAAATCTACAAAGATGAAACAAAAATCCTCCATAAAACTTGTAGTCATGTTTGATGTTGGATATATTAAAACTCTCTCAGTTTGTTCAATAATTCCATAAGAAATTTAATTACATATTCACTACAAAAATGTATAAACAATTTTATTTTTAAAAAAATAGGGTTTCAATTAAAATTCATTTAATTGCGAAAATGCCATATTCAAGTAATGAAGAAAATAATAGGCAATTATTTTTCTATATGAGGCATAATTAAAATTTTTCAATATATAAATTGCTTATACATTTTTTATTTTATGATATTTCTTAAAATAATTATTTGTTCAATAATTCTTATGGAATGCTATAATAAAATTTATAATAAAATTTATGATACATTTTGTTTAAATATTCGGTAGAAAAAATAATATTTTTTTGGAAATGTAAAATTGAAGGAACGAAGAAAATAATGGGCGATTATTTTTCACACTCGCCATTCTTTTTTTTTATATGAGACATTTTTAACATATTTTCCGAATTTTGTATAGTTTTTAAGTTCCCAAATCAATTTTTAATAATATTTCTTTTTTTTAAATTAAAATCTGTAATTTAAAGTGTCGATAATGAAATAATGGTAGTTTTGTTGGTTACCAAAAAAAAAAAAAAAGGCATTGCGCACGTCTGAAATTTCTTGCAAGGGCTCCAATTGAAGAGATAACTCTGATAACGACTAAGCTCAGTCTTGTGGCTTCTAAGCGCTGTGGTATATATATATAAATGCTTCATGAAAATTCCAGACTGCCTCTGGCAACCCTCGTCGAGACAATAAGGGAGCGACTAGCGAGAAATTCCTCACCAAATCGAGAGATTACAGAGAGGAAAGTAATTGCACAGTGGTATCCACCAGAAATATTTTGGTCTTTCTCTTTTTAAGTACTATTGTTGTAATGGCGAAATATTCATTATTTAAATTCTCATGGTTTTATTTAACTCCTGAAAAAATGTACCACTCAAATTTTAAAGTATTGTAATTTTAATTGCATATCACATTTGATATACCAGTTTCAGTAAAATAGCTTCCTTCAACCGTAAAGGAAATTTACACTAAATATTTTTTAACAGTGTGGCTTAGAAATTTATGTTCTAATGCACCCTTAAAAGGATATATTCGCGAAACATATTTTTCACAGCACGAGAAGCTTTGAAAGCTATACATGCATTCATGCTGATGGAGGTTAGCCTAGGTCACGTAACGTAACTACCGTAGTAAAGCGGGGTGTAAAGCTACGATGGAAAAGAATGAAGCAGAAAAAAAGATGAAGCAGCAATAGAGAATCGTCAATTCCCATATACTTAAATAATTTAATTTTTGTTGCTGTAGGATCCCTTGATTTTTTTCGCTAGTTTTCTACAATTACAAAATTCTACAAAATTTTACAAAATTCTACAAAATTTTACGAAACTTTACAAAATTCTACAAAATTTTACAAAACTTCACAAAATTTCTCAAAATTCCATAAGAACACAAAATTTTGCAACATTTTACAAAATTTTGCTAAATATACAACAATTGTTAAATTTTGCTACATTTGACGAAATTGCATAAAATTTTACAAAATTCTACAAAATTTTACACAATTCTACAAAATTCTACAAAATTTTACACAATTCTACAAAATTTTACAAAATTTTACAAAATTTTACAAAATTTTACAAAATTTTACAAAATTTTACAAAATTTTACAAAATTTTACGAAAATTTACTAAGTTTCCAAAATTTTACTAAGCTTCCAAGATTTTACTAATTTCACTAAGTTTCCAAAATTTTACAAAATTTTGACGAAATTGCATAAAGTTTTACACTATGTACAGAATTTTACACAATACTACAAAATTTTACAAAATTTTACGAAATTTTACAAAATTCTACGAAATTTTACAAAATTCTACGAAATTTTACAAAATTCTACGAAATTTTACAAAATTCTACGAAATTTTACAAAATTCTACGAAATTTTACAAAATTCTACGAAATTTTACAAAATTTTACAAAATTGTACTAAGCTTCCAAGATTTTACTAATTTTACTAAGTTTTCAAAATTTTACAAAATGGTACTAAGCTTCCAAGAATTTACTAATTTTACTAAGTTTCCAAAATTTTACTAAGTTTTCTAAATTTTACAAAATTTTACTAATTTTACTGAGTTTCCAAAATTTTACAAAATGGTACTAAGCTTCCAAGATTTTACTAATTTTACTAAGTTTCCAAAATTTTATGAAATTTTACAAAATTTTACTAAGTTTTCCAAATTTTACAAAATTTTACTAATCTCCCAAAATTTTACAATATTTTACTAAGCTTCTAAAATTTAACTAATTTTACTATGTTTCCACAATTTTACAAAATTTTACTAATTTTTACTAATCATACACTATTTTACTAATTGTACAAAATTTTACTAATTACACTAAATTTTACAAAATTTTACTAATTACACTAAATTTTACAAAATTTGACTACATTTCACAACATTTGACGAAATTTTACAAAATATTGAAATCGTGGCTTAGGAATTTGTATCTAAAAGTCATATATATTCAAGAAACATGTTCTCGAAACACGAAAATCTTTGAAAGCTCTGCATGTAGTGACGACGATTGGGGGTTAGCCTAGGTCACGTAACGTAACTACAGTAGTAAAGCAGAGTGTAAGCATAGAAGAGAAAGAAGAGGGAAAAAAAAGAAGCAGCAGCAGAAGAAGAAGTATATAGAAAATAAGAAGAAGTAATAGAGAATCGACGGCGCCCAAGGGGTGGTAGTGGGGGTGGTAAGCAAGCAGGAGTAGAGCGCAGATCCGTGTCACGAATGCGCGCGACTATCCCTCTCCGCCCTCGGTTAACTGAATGCAGTTTGCCGTCACTTTGCAACCCGTTCAGACGCCATTCAGATGCGTCCGATGCACCAACGACGGTATCAGCCTTCGTGTTTTTTGTGCGTTTCACGTTGATCCTCGTATCTCCATTCGCCGGTGTTTGCTACATTAGTAAATCACTAAACACCTCCTCGAGGAAAACGTCGGCCACCAGGTGCAGCATCACGATTATGATCAATCTCTCCGTCCTTCTGTGTCTCGTGCTGACGCTCAACTGAAACTGCACTTTTTTTTTCCCAACGAATCTACAACATATTCACAAAGATAAAGTAAGAAGTATTTTATGTAAAAAAACAAAACAAGAATTTTTTTATTTAATCTATTTCGATATTGGCTAACAAAAAGTATTGAAAATATTTTTGTTATCCTTGGAAAAGTATTGAAAATATTTTTGTTATCCTCGGAAAAGTATTGCAAATATTTTTGTTATCCTTGGAAAAGTATTGCAAATATTTTTGTTATTATTGGAAAAGTATTGGAAATATTTTTGTTGTCCTTGCAAAAGTATTGCAAATATTTTTGTTATACTTGGAAAAGTATTGAAAATATTTTCGTTATCCTTGGAAAAGTATTGAAAATATTTTTGTTATCCTTGGAAAAGTATTGCAAATATTTTTGTTATCCTTGGAAAAGTATTGCAAATATTTTTGTTATTCTTGGAAAAGTATTGATAATATTTTTGTTACCCTTGGAAAAGTATTGCAAATATTTTTGTTATCCTTGGAAAAGTATTGCAAATAGTTTTGTTATCCTTGGAAAAGTATTGATAATATTTTTGTTATCCTTGGAAAAGTATTGAAAATATTCTTGTTATCCTTGGGAAAGTATTGAAAATGTGTTTGTTATCCTTGGAAAAGTATTGAAAATATTTTTGTTATCCTTGGAAAAGTATTGAAAATATTTTTGTTATCCTTGGAAAAATATTGCAAATATTTTTGTTATCCTTGGAAAAGTATTGATAATATTTTTGTTTTCCTTGGAAAAGTATTGCAAATATTTTTGTTATTCTTGGAAAAGTATTGAAAACATTTTTGTTATCCTTGGAACAGTATTGCAAATATTTTTGTTATCCATGGAAAAGGACTGAAAATATTTTTGTAACATTTTTTTTTAAGTATAGTGAAGTAGGATTTGTTCTAAATGAACTTTTTAAAATGGAATTGAAATTATTTATTTGCTAAGCATGCCACAAGATTTTTTTCAGTGGATTTTTTAATTACGAATCTCAAACAAATTTTGGATAACTTTGGATAATTGGACATTCGAATAATTGCCAAACAAAATTACCCAAAAATTCCATTAAATTCAACAAAAAACAATTTCGTTGCAAAAGTATGTATAATTTTTTTTCACACTAAGTAAACTATTATTTATATACAAAAAAAAACGTACTTTTTTCAAAGTACCATATTATTGAAAAAAAAAACATATTACAAATACTTTTATAATAATTTACAAAATTAAGTACAGTAGGTATTTTATGCTTAAAAAAATTGTATTTTTTTTTCTCATTGAAACAATACATTTTGTTGGGCATGCAGAAATTTTTTAAAATGAAATTCATTATTATGAAGGATTTTTAAGCCATTTGAATAAAAAAAAATTTATGCATTTGTGTGAAAAATTCAGTTTTGTTGAATAATTAAGCGTTAGTTGAAGGCACGCGAGTCGAGAAACTCTGCTAGAGCTATTTTACACGCCTTGTCGATAAAGCCCTACGTACTGTATATAGTTATATATATAAAAGCATGTAGGTACGAGTGTAGATAATATGTGCAACGTGGAAAGCCCCTTCGTTGCCAGAGAAACGTGTCTCTAGCCAACCGCGCCGTTTTATTTCCTCTATAGTATAACACCTACACCCCAACCGTTTTTATTTCCCGCGCGATGAGGGCGCACGTTTTTTTTTTCATCGGCGAATATAGGTGCAAAGGAAATGCGAATGTGGGACGAGGGATTTAGAAATTATTTCCGATATATCCGCAAAGATAAAGTCACCGCGATATTTTATCAAATAAGGGGGAAAAATAATTTGTCTGGTAAATAATTCATTTTTTTATATCAATTTTTTAAATCTAAGAATTCGATTAAAATCATTAAAAAAAATATTTAAAAAAACTAATTTGAACATTTTTTAGCGTGTAGTCAACTTTTTTTGTCGATAAAAAAAAATTTATCTATGTAAGAATTTGCTTAACCGCAAAAAAAAAATATTGGTCTAAAAAATTTGTATTGTGAAAATATATATTTTTTTCTTTTGTTACGTTGGATGGATTAAGCCACTTGATTGGAAATATGTATTAAGGGTGCAGATGAAATTTTTTTAAATTCTTATAAAGATAAAGTCACCACGATATTTTATCAAATAAGGGGGAAAAATAATTTGTCTGGTAAATAATTCATTTTTTTATATCAATTTTTTAAATCTAAGAATTCGATTAAAATCATTTTAAAAAATATTCTTCTTAGTTGTGCTAAAAGGATTAATAATTTGAACATTTTTTAGCGTGTAGTCAACTTTTTTTGTCGATAAAAAAAATTTATCTATGTAAGAATTTGCTTAACCGCAAAAAAAAAAATATTGGTCTAAAAAATTTGTATTGTGAAAATATATATTTTTTTTCTTTTGTTACGTTGGATGGATTAAGCCACTTAATTGGAAATATGTATTAAGGGTGCAGATGAAATTTTTTTAAATTCTTATAAAGATAAAGTCACCACGATATTTTATCAAATAAGGGGGAAAAATAATTTGTCTGGTAAATAATTCATTTTTTTATATCAATTTTTTAAATCTAAAAATTCGACTAAAATCATTTTAAAAAATATTCTTCTTAGTTGTGCTAAAAGGATTAATAATTTGAACATTTTTTAGCGTGTAGTCAACTTTTTTTGTCGATAAAAAAAAATTTATCTATGTAAGAATTTGCTTAACCGCAAAAAAAAAATATTGGTCTAAAAAATTTGTATTGTGAAAATATATATATTTTTTCTTTTGTTACGTTGGATGGATTAAGCCACTTGATTGGAAATATGTATTAAGGGTGCAGATGAAATTTTTTTAAATTCTTATAAAGATAAAGTCACCACGATATTTTATCAAATAAGGGGGAAAAAGAATTTGTCTGGTAAATAATTCATTTTTTTATATCAATTTTTTAAATTTAAGAATTCGACTAAAGTCATTTTAAAAAATATTCTTCTTAGTTGTGCTAAAAGGATTAATAATTTGAACATTATTTAACGTGTAGTCAACTTTTTTTGTCGATAAAAAAAAATTTATCTAAGTAAGAATTTGCTTAACCGCAAAAAAAAAATATTGGTCTAAAAAATTTGTATTGTGAAAATATATATATTTTTTCTTTTGTTACGTTGGATGGATTAAGCCACTTGATTGGAAATATGTATTAAGGGTGCCGATGAAATTTTTTAAAATTCTTATAAAGATAAAGTCACCACGATATTTTATCAAATAAGGGGGAAAAATAATTTGTCTGGTAAATAATTCATTTTTTTATATCAATTTTTTAAATCTAAAAATTCGACTAAAATCATTTTAAAAAATATTCTTCTTAGTTGTGCTAAAAGGATTAATAATTTGAACACTTTTTAGCGTGTAGTCAACTTTTTTTGTCGATAAAAAAAAATTTATCTATGTAAGAATTTGCTTAACCGCAAAAAAAAAAAATATTGGTCTAAAAAATTTGTATTGTGAAAATATATTTTTTTTTTCTTTTGTTACGTTGGATGGATTGAGCCACTTGATTGGAAATGTGTATTAAGGGTGCAGATGAAATTTTTAAAATTCTTATAAAGATAAAGTCACCACGATATTTTATCAAATAAGGGGGAAAAATAATTTGTCTGGTAAATAATTCATTTTTTTATATCAATTTTTTAAATCTAAAAATTCGACTAAAATCATTTTAAAAAATATTCTTCTTAGTTGTGCTAAAAGATTTAATAATTTGAACATTTTTTAGCGTGTAGTCAACTTTTTTTGTCGATAAAAAAAAATTTATCTAAGTAAGAATTTGCTTAACCGTAAAAAAAAAAAAATATTGGTCTAAAAAATTTGTATTGTGAAAATATATTTTTTTTTTTTCTTTTGTTACGTTGGATGGATTAAGCCACTTGATTGGAAATATGTATTAAGGGTGCAGATGAAATTTTTTTAAATTCTTATAAAGATAAAGTCACCACGATATTTTATCAAATAAGGAGGAAAAATAATTTGTCTGGTAAATAATTCATATTTTTATATCAATTTTTTAAATCTAAAAATTCGACGAAAATCATTTAAAAAAATATTCTTCTTAGTTGTGCTAAAAGGATTAATAATTTGAACATTTTTTAGCGTGTAGTCAACTTTTTTTGTCAATAAAAAAAAATTTATCTATGTAAGAATTTGCTTAACCGCAAAAAAAAAATATTGGTCTAAAAAATTTGTATTGTGAAAATATATATTTTTTGTTCTTTTGTTACGTTGGATGGATTAAGCCACTTGATTGGAAATATGTATTAAGGGTGCCGATGAAATTTTTTAAAATTCTTATAAAGATAAAGTCACCACGATATTTTATCAAATAAGGGGGAAGAATAATTTTTCTGGTAAATAATTCATTTTTTTATATCCATTTTTTAAATCTAAGAATTTGATTAAAATCATTTTAAAAAATATTCTTCTTAGTTGTGCTAAAAGATTTAATAATTTGAACATTTTTTAACGTGTAGTCAACTTTTTTTGTCGATAAAAAAAAATGTATCTATATAAGAATTTGCATAACAGCAAAAAAATAATAATATTAGTCTAAAAAATTTGTATTGTGAAAATATACATTTTTTGCTTTGTTACGATGGAAGGATTAAGGCACTTGATTGGAAATATGAATTAAGGGTGCAAATGAATTTTTTTTAGAATTATTATAATCGTAAAGTAGACAAAAATTTAATATGTTGAGAATATTCATTTTTAATAATAACAATGCCAAAAAAAATTAACAGGTTTTTTATTTTGTCACGATGTTTTTTTTCTAAATGCTTGTTGAATTAAACTTGTGTAGAAAAGTATTTGTTATTTTGAAGAGACAAATACTAAAAAAAGAAAAATCTCCGATTCAATTATTCCGTCGGCAACTTTTTATCTAGGGAAATTTTAAGCTATCGGTTTTGGGTTATGGCCGTTACGTTAAGGGTGACTACGCCTACGCAACATCACCTAGAAGTGGTTTTCCCGGCCCACGCATGAAAGGCAACGCTTTTACAAATCCTGTCTTCATTCAGAACACAATTTCCATAATTTTTCAACAATCGATACAAAATTTAATTTAAATAGCCTTAAACATTTAAAAAAAAGCTTAATAATCGCAAAGAAATTAAACAAAAAAAACGTATGTTAACCACAGGAATCACAAATTTATTTCCCAACAGTAAAACATATCTTAAAAATTTATTGATCAAATTTAAAAAAAATATATTACTAAATTATTCATAAAATATAATTAATGTAGAATTTTCGGTGCGAAAAGTCGTACATTTAATTTATGCAAAAATATGAAATATAATTTAATGATTTTAAAAGTTTTTTGACGTTATTGTTAAGCTAATTTTTTAAATGTTGATCACTAAAAAATTATTATAAAAAAACACTGTTAGAAAAGACTGAAATTATTTATGCAAAAACTTGTCATCTAAATTTAATGTACAATTGTAGTATAAATTTAATGTACTTTTGCCATAAAATTAAAGCAAACTATTAAAATTCAGGTACTTTTTCTGTAAAATTAAAGTAAATTCTTGAATTTGCTGTGTCATACATTCATTTTACATTACACTTGCATACTAAATTTAATATACCAGTTTATGCATAAAAGCTTCCAATATATTTCAAGTAGATTTTTTTTACAGTGAATACTTTGGGTAGAATTGTTGAATATGATTGTTGACCGCCGTTATTTATTGATGTTGGAGAGTTGTAAATCCCCATTAATTCATGAGATTTAGTTTACAGTACAATTTGTTTTGTAATTATGATTTCATAATAGTAATATGTAGTGATTATAAAATAGAGTGTAAACGTTTGAATTGCTGAAAAAAATACTAATTTTCTCTTTAATATTGCAAGAAATAGTGGAAAAAATTAAAGAAATAAGTAATGCATTACTTTCTTAATGCATTACTTATTTTTTTCCATTTTTTCAAAAGGATTACTGTGAATTTTTATTGAAAAATAATAATTTTTTCAGCCATTCCAAAGTTTAATCATCGTATTACAATCGCTACATATTATTATTATAAAATCATAATTATAGAGCTGATCGTATCATCATCATTATTTCTATAAGTATTAGGCATTTACAACTCTGTCTCCAACATCAACTTTAGGTAGAATTTCTTGTGCAAAAATAATGAATTCAATTTATGTAAAAACATGAAACAAAAATCCATCTATTTGTAAATTAAATCCAACTTATGTGTTTAATATGCAACTGCATTAATTTTACATCATGCTAAATGAAAATAAATATTTTCTGCTTACAATCTTTCTATAAACTAATATTAGTATCAAAAAAAAAAGAAAAAATAATTTTAGTCTACCTGAATTTTATTTGTTGGTTGAAAAAGTATGTGTCAAGCATCCTTAAAAAATGTTTGCCTATTTCTGGCAGATTTTGAACGAATAGTTACTGACTAACATGCAACAAAATCAGTGAAACGTGACTTTGGAACTTTTAACTGTGTGTGTCAATATTTTTGTGTGTGTGTGTGTATTTCGTACTACGTTTTGCTTTGAGTTCATCGGGCTTTTATTGAACGAGAGATAAGCACTATACGGGACCCCCTGGATGCACCCACTGGTCCTTATGAATGGATCAATTAACCCTTTCAACGTCCACCTATTACCAGGGCGTTTCCACCAGACCATTCCATTCACTACGTTGCCTGACCCTTTCGCTTCATTCTTTCACGTCGATTCGTACCCAAAAGTACAGTCTTTCTTCTATGTACTTAACGACTCACGATCCACTGAACTGTGGTAAGCATTAGATCTCACAAAAATTCAAAAGGTCGCTTAAAAAAAAATTTCTCTATTTTTCTCTACAATAGCCAAAGAATTTTTTAATTAATCTGATGAATGAATTATTTGATATCAAAATAAAGTAGTGATATTATTTTTATGATATTTTAACGAAAAATTTATTTTTGGATTTAAAAAATTCCTAATTTTGGTGATTTGAAATTAATTTCGTAATTTATGGCTGAAAGCCAAAGAATTTTTTATTAATCTGATGAATGAACTGTCGAAGAATTATTTGATATCAAAATAATTTTTTTTTTACTATATTTAACGAAAAATTTATGTTTGGAAAAAAAAATTCCGGATTTTGGTAATTTGAAATTAATTTCGTAATTTATGTCTGAAAGCCAAAGAATTTTTTTATTAATCTGATGAATTAACTATCGATGAATTATTTGATATCAAAATAATTTTTTTTACTATATTTTAAAGAAAAATTTATGTTTGGATAAAAAAATTCCTGATTTTGATGATTTGAAATTAATTTTGGAATTTATGTCTGAAAGCCAAAGAATTTTTTTATTAATCTGATGAATGAACTATCGAAGAATTATTTGATATCAAAATAATTTTTTTTACTATATTTTAAAGAAAAATTTATGTTTGGATAAAAAAATTCCTGATTTTGATGATTTGAAATTAATTTTGTAATTTATGTCTGAAAGCCAAAGAATTTTTTTATTAATCTGATGAATGAACTATCGAAGAATTATTTGATATCAAAATAATTTTTTTTTACTATATTTTAGCGAAAAATTTATGTTTGGATAAAAAAATTCCTAATTTTGGTGATTCAAAATTAATTTCGTAATTTATGTCTGAAAGCCAAAGAATTTTTAATTAATCTGATGAATTAACTATCGATGAATTATTTGATATCAAAATAATTTTTTTTACTATATTTTAAAGAAAAATTTATGTTTGGGTAAAAAAATTCCTGATTTTGATGATTTGAAATTAATTTTGGAATTTATGTCTGAAAGCCAAAGAATTTTTTTATTAATCTGATGAATTAACTATCGATGAATTATTTGATATCAAAATAATTTTTTTTACTATATTTTAACGAAAAATTTATGTTTGGATAAAAAAAATCCCTAATTTTGGTGTTTGGAAATTAATTTCGTAATTTATGTCTGAAAGCCAAAGAAATTTTTATTAATCTGATGAATGAACTATCGAAGAATTATTTGATATCAAAATAATTTTTTTTTACTATATTTTAAAGAAAAATTTATGTTTGGATTAAAAAATTCCTGATTTTGGTGATTTGAAATTAATTTTGTAATTTATGTCTGAAAGCCAAAGAATTTTTAATTAATCTGATGAATGAACTATCGAAGAATTATTTGATATCAAAATAATTTTTTTTATTATATTTTAACGAAAAATTTATGTTTGGATAAAAAAATCCCTAATTTTGGTGTTTGGAAATTAATTTCGTAATTTATTTCTGAAAGCCAAATAATTTTTAATTAATCTGATAAATGAACTATCGAAGAATTATTTGATATCAAAATAATTTTTTTTTGACTATATTTGAACGAAAAATTTAGGTTTGGATTTAAAAATTCCTAATTTTGGTGATTTGTAATTAATTTCGTAATTTATGTCTGACAAAGAATTATTAATTAATCTAATGAACTAATTATTTGATATCAAAATAAAGTAGTGACATTTTAAACTATATTTTACCTAAAAATCGATGTTTGCATTAAAAAATTCCTAATTTTGGTGATTCGAAATTAATTTTGTAATTTATGTCTGAAAGCCAAAGAATTTTTAATTAATCTTATGAATGAATTATCGATGAATTATTTGATATCAAAATGAAGTAGTGACATTGTTAACTATATTTTACCTAAAAATTTATGTTTGGATTTAAAAAATTCCTAATTTTGGTAATTCGAAATTAATTTCGTAATTTATGTCTGACAGCCAAAGAATTTTTAATTAATATGATGAGTTGAATTAGCGAAAATTCAGCAATATTGTTAAGCTATAATTATTGAATATACAAATCTTTCAATAAAATTTCTCCATGAATTATAATTTATCTTATTTGTTAAATTTCAGAAATAGCTATTTTTAAATACATCTTGAAAAATCCGAATCAAAATATTTTGCAAAATTTGGGGAATTTAAATTATTATGTAAATTATTTAAAAAAATATAAAACCTTAAGGCTCTTGATGCTCACATAGTTAAAAATTGTATAGTCCAAACACAGAATTTTTTTCTGAACCTTTTTTCTCAACATTTCCATTTCCAAACACAAAAATCTTGAAAAAAATTATTTTCTCAGAAATAGAAAGAATCAAAAATGACAAATTATAAACCCGGAAATTCTGCGAAGAGTTTTTTTTTCTTTATCAAAGTCATGCTCGAAAAACGGCGTCTTTTATTACGATGTATCAAAAAGAGATGAGCGATGGGATTTAGTCGGTTAAAGCTTTTTCGTAATCACGTTGAAGTCGTTGGCGGATATAATGCGCGGCCGTCAGGCCTCATTGATGGCCCTCGTAAGGTTCTTATCGCTTTTTCCCCTGCTGATGAAATCCGTCACGTAAAAAAAAAAAAAAGTGAAAGTGTCTCTTGTCGTGGGGAATTCGATGGCAAAGTTTTTTTTTTTTTTTTTTGGAGTTTCAGGCTACGTAAAAGCTACAGCTGGAGCTCAACGCCCACGCACTAAATTGCTGTAGGCCAATCACTGCCAAAAATTATTCAAAACAATAGACATTACCTAGAATTTTTTGTACAAAAAGATACATATTTATTTAATGCAAAGAATGAAATAAAATTCGCGTATTTTGAAAGTTTATTAGACTAATTTCTTTGGCTAAATAATTATTTTGATGGCTAAACAATTATTTTGGTGCCTAAAAAAATTATTTTAGTGGCTAAAAAATTATGTTGGTGGCTAAACAATTATTTTGCTAGCTAAAAAATTATTTTGCTGGCTAAAATTTTTCTGGGTAAAAGATTGTTTTGGTGGCTGAGAAATTATTTTGGTGGCTAAAAAATTTTTTGGTGGTTAAAAAATTATTTTGGTGGCTCAAAAATTATTTTGCTGGTTAAAAAATCATTTTGCTGGCTAAAAGATTGTTTTAGTGGCTCAAAAATTATTTTGGTGGCTCAAAAATTATTTTGGTGGCTATAAAATTATTTTGATGGCTATAAAATTATTTTGATGGCTAAAAAATTATTTTGCTGACTAAAAAATGATTTTGCTGGCTAAAAAATGATTTTGCTGGCCAAAAAATGATTTTGCTGGCTAAAAAATTATTTTGCTGGTTAAAAAATTATTTTGGTGACTAAAAAATTATTATACTGGCTAAAAAATTATTTTACTGGGTAAAAAATGATTTTGCTGGCTAAAAAATGATTTTGCTGGCTAAAAAATGATTTTGCTGGCTCCAAAATTATTTTGCTGGCTCCAAAATTATTTTGCTGGCTCCAAAATTATTTTGCTGGCTGCAAAATTATTTTGCTGGCTCCAAAATTATTTTGCTGGCTCCAAAATTATTTTGCTGTCTAAAAATTTATTTTGCTGGCTCCAAAATTATTTTGCTGGCTAAAAAATTATTTTGCTGTCTAAAAACTTATTTTTTTAAATAGACTCATTTTCTGCGAAGATAAAATTCGTCACGTTAAAAAAAAAGTCTCTTGAAGTGGGGAAGTCGATGGGCAAGTTTTTGTTTTTGGTGGGGAGTTTCAGGCTCCGTAAAAGCTCCAGCTGGAGCTTAACGCCCACGCACAAAACTGCTGAAGGCCAATCACAGCCAAGCACGCACTTTAGGCACAAGTGTGTGTATCCGAGCCCTTCTTGTATACACGAAAAGCTCACGAGCATTTACGAAGCGAACGTGGAAGGATGAATGAAACTGCCTGCTCGACTAGCGTAGACTCTACGCCGGCTCGACGGCGACGTCACCCTTGGCCCTCTCCAGTAGAATCAGTCAGTAGGACGCTCGCCTACCGAATTGTTCAGGCCTCGAGTTTTCCCGTTTTCTTCGCAAGCTTTTACTCGGTTGCCTTTTGTCATTTCCAGTTAAATTTTTTTTCCCTAAAAGAAAAAAATAATTAACAACAATAATTAAACTAGTAGGAACTAAAAGGGGGAAGCACGTTTTTCGGTTAAATTTTTCGTTAAATTTCGATAAAATTATTGAAAATGATATTGAGGATTGGATTGTGAATTTAAGAAAAAAATGTGTTTTTAAAAATTGCTATTTTATTACTCAACAACAAAAATGACTTGAAAATCTAGTAAACAAATTTTTTTATTTCATATCCGCGAGTTTAATTTTTTTCCGATTTTTTTTGTCACATAAAAATTGCCTGAAATAATATTTAAATCAGGACTGAAAAGTGGAATTTTTATTTTTTTATTTTTGTGTTTTGGGATAAAAGTAATGAAATTGATATTAAATAGTTTGAGGGTGAATATAAGAAAAATTGTGTTAAAAAAACGCAAGTTTATTTCACAACAGCAAAGAATTACTTGAAAGTTTATTAAACTAATTTTTTAACTTAATATTCACGCGGATAGTTTTTTATTAGTTTTTTTTAAATGATAAATGTAAAAAATCTAATGACATTTTATACAATAATTTTAAATAAATATTGAACGTTTACTTATTTATTTAATGTGTGCAATAATTTAAAAAATATTCAATATTTCGTGAAAATAAAAAGACATAAATTTCTACAACCGGAAGTGGAAAAGTGTTCTGTTTGAAATTTGGTGCTTAAAATCAACAAAGTGATTTACGAATAATTTCTAGCTCTTCGTGTACGTACAACATGATATGCTTTCGTTTTATCGATCGTTTAGTTCAACATCAAAGAGCAGCTGCAGAAAAATGGAAAATTGAAGGCTCGTAAATATCACCAAAAAACGAATTGAAGAAAATAAAAAATTCATCATCTTTCGAAAAAGGATCACAGATGAAAAATTGAAGATTCGTCAATAATCATCAAAAAACTAATTGAAGAAAAAAAATCATCATTTTTCGAAAAAGAATAACAGATGAAAAACTGAAGATTCGTAAATAATCACCAAAAAACCGAATTGAAGAAAAAAATCATCATTTTTCGAAAAAGGATAACAGATGAAAAATTGAAGATTCGTGAATAATCATCAAAAAACGAATTGAAGAAAATAAAAAATTCATCATTTTTCGAGAAAGGATAACAGATGAAAAATTGAAGATTCGTCAATAATCACCAAAAAACCGAATTGACGAAAAAAAATCATCATTTTTCGAAAAAGGATAACAGATGAAAAATTGAAGATTCGTCAATAATCATCAAAAAAACTAATTGAAGAAAAAAAATCATCATTTTTCAAAAAAGGATAACAGATGAAAAATTGAAGATTCGTAAATAATCATCGAAAAACTAATTGAAGAAAAAAAATCATCATTTTTCGAAAAAGGATAACAGATGAAAAATTGAAGATTCGTAAATAATCATCAAAAAACGAATTGAAGAAGAAAAAAATCATCTTTCGAAAAAGGATAACAGATGAAAAATTGAAGATTCGTGAATAATCATCAAAAAAACTAATGGAAGAAAAAAAAATCATCATTTTTCGAAAAAGGATAACAGATGAAAAATTAAATATTCGTGAATAATCATCAAAAAACTAATTGAACAAAAAAAATCATCATTTTTCAAAAAAGGATAACAGATGAAAAATTGAAGATTCGTAAATAATCATCAAAAAACTAATTGAAGAAAAAAAATCATCATTTTTCGAAAAAGGATAACAGATGAAAAATTAAATATTCGTGAATAATCATCAAAAAACTAATTGAAGAAAAAAAATCATCATTTTTCGAAAAAGGATAACAGATGAAAAATTGAAGATTCGTGAATAATCATCAAAAAACTAATTGAAGAAAAAAAAATCATCATTTTTCGAAAAAGGAAAACAGATGAAAAATTAAATATTCGTAAATAATCATCAAAAAACGAATTGAAGAAGAAAAAAAATCATCATCTTTCGAAAAAGGATCACAGATGAAAAATTGAAGATTCGTCAATAATCATCAAAAAACTAATTGAAGAAAAAAAATCATCATTTTTCGAAAAAGGATAACAGATGAAAAATGGAAGATTCGTGAATAATCATCAAAAAAACTAATTGAAGAAAAAAAATCATCATTTTTCGAAAAAGGATAACAGATGAAAAATTGAAGATTCGTAAATAATCATCAAAAAACGAATTGAAGAAGAAAAAAATCATCTTTCGAAAAAGGATAACAGATGAAAAATTGAAGATTCGTGAATAATCATCAAAAAACGAATTGACGAAAAAAAAACATCATTTTCCGAAAAAGGATAACAGATGAAAAATTGAAGATTCCTAAATAATCACCAAAAAAACCGAATTGAAGAAAAAAAATAATCATTTTTCGAAAAAGGATAACAGATGAAAAATTAAAGATTCGTAAATAATCATCAAAAAACTAATGAAAGAAAAAAAATCATCATTTTTCCAAAAAGGATAACAGATGAAAAATTGAATATTCGTCAATAATCATCAAAAAACTAATTGAAGAAAAAAAATCATCATTTTTCGAAAAAGGATAACAGATGAAAAATTGAAGATTCGTGAATAATCATCAAAAAACTAATTGAAGAAAAAAAATCATCATTTTTCGAAAAAGGATAACAGATGAAAAATTAAATATTCGTGAATAATCATCAAAAAAATAATTAAAGAAAAAAAATCATCATTTTTCGAAAAAGGATAACAGATGAAAAATTGAATATTCGTCAATAATCATCAAAAAACTAATTTAAGAAAAAAAATCATCATTTTTCGA
The DNA here is from genome assembly GCA_963970395.1 of Ephialtes manifestator. Lineage (NCBI taxonomy): Eukaryota > Metazoa > Arthropoda > Insecta > Hymenoptera > Ichneumonidae > Ephialtes > Ephialtes manifestator. Next base: position 30,631,865 of record OZ019975.1, on the reverse strand, counting down.
AAAAGGATAACAGATGAAAAATTGAATATTCGTCAATAATCATCAAAAAACTAATTTAAGAAAAAAAATCATCATTTTTCGAAAAAGGATAACAGATGAAAAATTGAATATTCGTCAATAATCATCAAAAAACTAATTGAAGAAAAAAAAATCATCACTTTTCCAAAAAGGATAACAGATGAAAAATGTAATATTCGTAAATAATCATCAAAAAACTAATTGAAGAAAAAAAATCATCATTTTTCGAAAAAGGATAACAGATGAAAAATTAAATATTCGTGAATAATCATCAAAAAACTAATTGAAGAAAAAAAATCATCATTTTTCAAAAACGGATAACAGATGAAAACTTAAATATTCGTGAATAATCATCAAAAAAATAATTAAAGAAAAAAAATCATCATTTTTCGAAAAAGGATAACAGATGAAAAATTGAATATTCGTCAATAATCATCAAAAAACTAATTTAAGAAAAAAAATCATCATTTTTCGAAAAAGGATAACAGATGAAAAATTGAATATTCGTCAATAATCATCAAAAAACTAATTTAAGAAAAAAAATCATCATTTTTCGAAAAAGGATAACAGATGAAAAATTGAATATTCGTCAATAATCATCAAAAAACTAATTGAAGAAAAAAAATCATCATTTTTCCAAAAAGGATATCTGATGAAAAATTTAATATTCGTAAATAATCATCAAAAAACTAATTGAAGAAAAAAAATCATCATTGTTCTAAAAAAGATAACAGATGAAAAATTGAAGATTCGTAAATAATCATCAAAAAACGAATTGACAAAAAAACATCATTTTCCGAAAAAGGATAACAGATGAAAAACTGAAGATTCGTAAATAATCATCAAAAAACGAATTGACGAAAAAAATCATCATTTTTCGAAAAAAGATAACAGATGAAAAATTGAAGATTCGTAAATATCATAAAAAAACGAATTGAAGAAAAGAAAATGAACAACAAGCAGATGAAAAATTGAAGATTCATAAATAATCATCAAAAAACGAATTGAAGAAGAAAAAAAATCATCATCGTTCGAGAAAGGATAACAAACAGATGAAAAATTGAAGATTCGTAAATAATCATCAAAAAACGAATTGAAGAAGAAAAAAAAATCATCATTTTTCGAGAAAGGATAACAAACAGATCATCACGAATTTGCATCAACGAGCGGTGAAATACCGATCCGGGAATTCGAGCTCTGTGTATATGCCGACGATTTCCGGTTTACACTGACTCATAGACTTGATTCCTGTGATGATGAGGCAAGCAAGATCGCGGGCGTCGACGACAAATAAGCTTTCGCTGGCAACAGAAAAAAATAAAGAAGTTATAGAACAGAATATTTTAGGAGAGAAGAAAAACGAAAACACTTACATTATAGTGTTGATTGAACTTACAAATATTATCGATGATAAAACGTCGTAATTTTCGTGCAGTGCATAATGCTAATCGTAGCAATGCTCGAGGAAGACAAACGCAGTTATCCGGGATAAAAAATTTGAGATCCAACATGAGACAGTGCGTTGACGCCGTTATGTACCATGGTAACTGCAAAAAAAAATGTTTACAATTTTATTTACAATATTATTCATTTCGAATTTACGCTATTTATCGCTAAATTTGTTTGGAATATTCTAAAGAGGATTTTGAAAATTCTAATATGAATTTCTCTGTAGTTGCTTATTTATTTAAATGATAATTAAGTATTAATGATTTGTCGAACATTTTTGGTAACATTTTTTTCTGGAATTTTGTGGATAATTTATGATAAAATATTTTTTAGAAATTTTGTGGATAATTTCTGATAAATTATTTTTCTGGAAATTTGTGGATCATTTCTGATAAAATATTTTTCCGGAAATTTGTGGATAATTTCTGATGAAATATTTTTCTGGAAATTTGTGGAAAAATTATGATAACATTTTTTTCCGGAAATTTGTAGAAAATTTCTGATAAAATATTTTTCTGATTATTTTTCCCATCCAAATTTCGACCAATCAGAGCGCGGTATTCAACATCACGTGGTACAGCTAGGGTAAAATTATATCGATAATTTTTCGAAAATTTCCCGGCTCGGTTGCTAAGCGATAAACAATAATTTTTTTGACACTTGTAACCTCTGCGAATCTTTAAAACGTCAAGGTACTATTAACGGTCGTCAATATGAGTGAGTCAAAAAAGCGATTTGGTGATGAATCGCTTCAGAACATCGCTAAAAAAATAAAACAAAATGTCCCGGCAAATACAGAAAAGAGTAAAAAATCGATTTGGGCGCAATTCACTGCATTTTGTGCAGAGAGAAAATATGTGTTGGATGCAACATAGGTTTTTGTTCTGATTATGAAATTTCCTTGTCAGAATGATAATTTTTGTCTCATGGTGCAATTCCATTTGTCGCAATTTGAATAGAAAAAATAATCCCCCGAATACCACTCGAGCTTCGAAATTAATCTGATATTTCCCTCCAGGTTCCCTGCAAACAAATAAACTCGTCAAGTTTTCCAGAAAAATCACTCGCGCTACGCGCTCGTGATTTTTTAACCTGGAAAACTTGACTCGTTCATTTGTTTGCAACGAACCTGTCAGGAAATATCCGATAATTTCAAAGCTCTTGTGGTATTACAAGTGAAAATTTGTCGATAATTTCTGATAAAATATTTTTCTGAAACTTTGTGGAAAATTTCTGATAAAATATTTTTCTGGAAATTTGTGGATAATTTCTGATAAAATATTTTTCTGAAACTTTGTGGAAAATTTCTGATAAAATATTTTTCTGAAAATTTGTCGATAATTTCTGATAAAATATTTTTCTGAAACTTTGTAGAAAATTTCTGATAAAATGTTTTTTTAGAAATTAGTGAAAAACTTCTGATTTTTTTGCTTGATTTTTCTACAAAATATTGTGCACATTGTTGATTTTATCCGATTGTAAAATTTTTATATTTTCGAAACTGTTGAAATTTTAACTTACTTTCTCGAACAAAGTTTCAAAAATTTCAAGCAAAGTGAAAGTTTTATGATGGAAAAAAAATCTCAAAAAAAAAAAAATGTGCCATATATATGAATAAGGAAATTCACGAAGAACTTCTATTTTCTGCAAAGGGTTAAATGGGATAACACTAGAATCGATTTAAATATTATTGATTTCAACCATAGTCACATTTTTTATTATATTTACGAACTTTTTATTTTTTCAAAATGATTTTTCTGTATGAGGACATTTTTTATGAAACAAGATTAATGCTATAAATAAAAAATCTGCACAACCTTGAGTTGTAATACATTTACACAATCTATAAATTCAAGGGCGTTCAGAAGTGGGTAGTTCCCTACCTTTTCCATAGTCGTCCCTTTTCACAAAAAAAGTCACGACAATGGAAAGCATAGGGATCTACAGACGTTTTCGTAAACGGAAGGAAAAAAAGGTTCATTGATTAAAAAACGATTCGCTTACGAGCTGCTAAAAACATACATTGTATTTTCTTCTCTACTTTTAATTTTTCTAATTACAAAATAAATTATAAATAAGCAAATTATAGTTTGTAAAATTATTTTAATTAATCAATTCTATTTTACTCAATTCTTACTAACTTTTAAAATTGAATCAGATAATTCTGGAAATATAATCCAAACTGTAAAATTCTATTAAAAATACAACTATATTTTTATTTTATGATATAAAAAACTATTTACGAATAAAAAATAAAAAAAACAGATTATTTCTTATTTTCACTACTTTTAATTTTTCTAATTACAAAATAAATTATAAATAAGCAAATTATGGTTTGTAAAATTATTTTAATTAATCAATTTTATTTTACTCAATTCTTACTAACTTTTAAAATTGAATCAGATAATTCTGGAAATATTATCCAAACTGTAAAATTCTATTAAAAATACAACTATATTTTTATTTTATGATATAAAAAACTATTTACGAATAAAAAATAAAAAAACAGATTATTTCTTATTTTCACTACTTTTAATTTTTCTAATTACAAAATAAATTATAAATAAGCAAATTATGGTTTGTAAAATTATTTTAATTAATCAATTTTATTTTACTCAATTCTTACTAACTTCCAAAATTGAATCAGATAATTCTGGAAAAATTACCCAAACTGTAAAATTCCATTAAAAATACAACTATATTTTTATTTTATGATATAAAAAACCATTTTCGAATAAAAAATAAAAAAACAGATTATTTCTTATTTTCTCTACTTTTAATTTTTCTAATTATAAAATAAATTATAAATAAGCAAATTATGATTTGTAAAATTATTTTAATTAATCAATTTTATTTTACTCAATTCTTACTAACTTTTAAAATTGAATCAGATAATTCTGGAAATACAATCCAAACTGTAAAATTCTATTAAAAATACAACTATATTTTTATTTTATGATATAAAAAACCATTTACGAATAAAAAATAAAAAACAGATTATTTCTTACTTTGTCTACTTTTAATTTTTCTAATTACAAAATAAATGATAAATAAGCAAATTATGATTTGTAAAATTATTTTAATTAATCAATTTTATTTTACTCAATTCTTACTAACTTTTAAAACTGGATCAGATAATTCTGGAAAAATTATCCATTCTGTAAAATTCTATTAAAAATACAACTATATTTTTATTTTATGATATAAAAAACCATTTACGAATAAAATATAAAAAAACAGATTATTTCTTATTTTCTCTACTTTTTATTTTTCTAATTACAAAATAAATTATAAATAAGCAAATTATGATTTGTAAAATTATTTCAATTAATCAATTTTATTTTACTCAATTCTTACTAACTTTTAAAACTGGATCAGATAATTCTGGAAAAATTATCTATTCTGTAAAATTCTATTAAACATACAACTATATTTTTATTTTATGATATAAAAAACTATTTACGAATAAAAAATAAAAAAACAGATTATTTCTTATTTTCACTACTTTTAATTTTTCTAATTACAAAATAAATTATAAATAAGCAAATTATGGTTTGTAAAATTATTTTAATTAATCAATTTTATTTTACTCAATTCTTACTAACTTTTAAAGTTGGATCAGATAATTCTTGAAATATTATCCAAACTGTAAAATTCTATTAAGAATACAACTATATTTTTATTTTATGATATAAAAAATCATTTACGAATAAAAAATATTTAAAAAAACAGATTATTTCTTATTTCCTGTACTTTTAATTTTTCTAATTACAAAATAAATTATAAATAAGCAAATTATGGTTTGTAAAATTATTTGAATTAATCAATTTTATTTTACTCAATTCTTACTAACTTTTAAAATTGAATCAGATAATTCTGGAAATATTATCCAAACTGTAAAATTCTATTAAGAATACAACTATATTTTTATTTTATGATATAAAAAACCATTTACGAATAATAAATAACATAACAGATTATTTCTTATTTTTACTACATAGTTTGATTTTAAAAAGTGTCTAAAATTTGAAATTTTTTTTTTTCAACTGGAAAAGGTTTAAAAAAGAATTAGAATTACAATCTTTTTTGGCAGCCTGGAAAATCGATTAAAAAATCAATGTCACCTTAATTTTTCACTGTAATATAAATTTGCAATCACGATAAACGTATCGCGGTAAAAATCGTCAGAAACCGACAATCGTAATACGCGCAAACGCATCTTAAGTATGTTGCATAATAACTCAACCGTGCATTATCGATACCTAAAAATATTCGCCTAATTTGCATCTCAGCAATCGCAAAAAAAACTCATGACTATCAAAGCACTTTGAAATTTCGAATCGTCACAAAAGTCATGAATGTGCAACTTAGAGGCTTCTTGAATATTTATGTCTACCTAAGGAAGTGAAAGCCTACGTTTAATTTCTCTAATCGCAAAATAAATAAAATAAATTTTAAAAAGATTAAGCAATTTATAAAATTATTTTAATTTATTAATTATATGTTACTCAATTCTTACTGACTTTAAAATTGAATCAGATAATTCTGGAAATATTAGACAAACTGGAAAATTCTATCAATTCTATTCTTATTTTATGATATAATAAACCATTTTCGTGTAAAAATTTAAAAATAGATTTTTTCACTACATGTTTTAATTTTAAAAAGTGTCTAACATTTGAAAAAATTCTTTTTTTTCAACCTTCAATTTCTGTTTCTGTTTCAATTTGAAAGTCTTTTTTTCAATCTTCAATTTCTGTTTCTGTTCCAATTTAAAAAAATTCTTTTTTTTTCAATCTTCAATTTCTGTTTCTGTTCCAATTTGAAAAAATTATTTTTTTTCAATCTTCAATTTCTGTTTCTGTTTCAAATTGAAAAAATTCTTTTTTTCAATCTTCAATTTCTGTTTCTGGTTCAATTTGAAAAAATTCTTTCTTTTCAATCTTCAATTTCTGTTTCTGGTTCAATTTGAAAAAATTCTTTCTTTTCAATCTTCAATTTCTGTTTCTGTTTCAATTTGAAAAAATTCTTTTTTTCAATCTTCAATTTCTGTTTCAAATTGAAAAAAAAAATCTTTTTTTTCAATCTTCAATTTCTGTTTCTGTTCCAATTTGAAAAAATTCTTTTTTTTTCAATCTTCAATTTCTGTTTCTGTTTCAAATTGAAAAAATTCTTTTTTTCAATCTTCAATTTCTGTTTCTGTTCCAATTTGAAAAATTCTTTCTTTTCAATCTTCAATTTCTGTTTTTGTTTCAATTTTAAAAATTTCTTTTTTTCAATCTTCAATTTCTGTTTCTGTTTCAATTTGACAAAATTTTTTTTTTCAATCTTCAATTTCTGTTTCAAATTGAAAAAAAAAAATCTTTTTTTTCAAAGTTGAAAAAATTGAAAAAAAAATCTTTTTTTTCAACCTTCAATTTCTGTTTCTGTTCCAATTTGAAAAAATTCTTTTTTTTTCAATCTTCAATTTCTGTTTCTTTTTCAAATTGAAATTTTGTTTTTTTTTCACCCATAAAGTGCATTAAAAATTAAAAATAGAATTAGAAACATCATTATTCACAGTCACATAAAAATCGTCAAAAGTCGACAATCGCAATAGCTCCAAAATGGTCATAAATACACTTAACATAACAATTGAACCATGAATTATCGATACTTGAAAATATTCGTCTAATTAGCAATCGCAACAACAACGAAAAAAAAAAAAAATCTCATGCCTATGAAATCGCATTGAATTTTCGAATCGTGACAAAAGTCATGAATGTGCAATTGAAGAGTCTTCTTGAATATTTATGTATAAGCCTGAGCGAGTGAAAGCCTCTCCTTGACCGTACCACCAAGAATTCACTATTGTCACGTGTTTCTCGACAATTTAGTGGTGGTTGTAGTAGTAGTGGGAGTTTTCCTTTGATCTCCCGCCAAACGCTGCAAACCGGAAGAACGAAGATGAAGAATATTCATTCGTTCTCTTTTTCTTCCTCCACCCACGAACGCAATGTTCGCCTATTGGCTGTTAAATTTCCCCTTCCACTTCCGCTTTCCCCTTCTCTTGACACCAACACAACTCCAAAGTATCAACCTCGAAGTTTCTCAAGCATATTGCGTTAGTTCGGGGACGAGCCATCTAGGCTATAAAAAAAAAAAAAAAATTGCGTTAGTTCGAATGCGGAGCTTGCGCAGCGAGGTCCTAAATCTGCGTATAAACAAAAATTTTGAGGTTATAATGTCGCGCGTGTTGTTGTTACCAAATCGACCGATACGTACGCGATACAAAATGTACGTCGATATCAAACAAACAGTGCTTGTTCTATTGGTTCACATGTTACTGGCATCAGGTGCGTGAAAATTGAATATTTACAATGGGATTAAGAATCTCGAGCTCAAAGTTTATTCAGTTATCGCTTTGGTACGATTCTTCACCGTGGACCAAAAGCGTATGTGTGTGTGTGTGTTTTATTTAGTCGTGCGGATGTTGTACATCCGGTTCACGGATTTCCTCGTTTTTTTTAGACAAATACCCGCGACTTTGAACTGAATAACGTGGTTGGATTCGTTTAACCGGAAATTGCGATCTAATTGAGGATGTCGAAGTATTGGGAATCGATTTAATGAATAATCAAGTCTAAAGAATTTCATGACGATTTTTGGTTGTTTTATTTAAATGAGAGGAAATTTGAATAATATTATTTTTATCATTTTTGATGGGTTCATTTTTGATATTTCGGAAGATTTAAAATATGTTATGCAAAACAGCATATTTTTTAAATTTTGACCGAAAATTGCGATGTAATTGAGGATGTTGAAGTATTGGGAATCGATTTAATGAATAATCAAGTCGACAGAATTTGATGACGATTTTTGGTAGTTTTATTTAAATGAGAGGAAATTTGAATAATATAATTTTTATCATTTTTGATGGGTTCATTTTTGATATTTCGGAAGATTAAAAATATGTTATGCAAAACAGCATATTTTTTAAATTTTGACCGGAAATTGCGATCTAATTGAGGATGTTGAAGTATTGGGAATCGATTTAATGAATAATCAAGTCTAAAGAATTTCATGACGATTTTTGCTTGTTTTATTTAAATGAGAGGAAATTTGAATAATATAATTTTTATCATTTTTTATGGCTTCATTTTTTATATTTCGGAAGATTTAAAATATGTTATGCAAAACAGTATATTTTAAAAATTTTGACCGGAAATTGCGATGTAATTGAGGATGTTGAAGTATTGGGAATCGATTTAATGAATAATCAAGTCGAAAAAATTTGATGACGATTTTTGGTAGTTTTATTTAAATGAGAGGAAATTTGAATAATATTATTTTCATCATTTTTGGTGGCTTCATTTTTTATATTTTGGAAGATTTAAAATATGTTATGCAAAACAGTATATTTTAAAAATTTTGACCGGAAATTGCGATGTAATTGAGGATGTTGAAGTATTGGGAATCGATTTAATGAATCATCAAGTCGAAAGAATTTGATGACGATTTTTGGTTGTTTTATTTAAATGAGAGGAAATTTGAATAATATTATTTTCATCATTTTTGATGGCTTCATTTTTTATATTTCGGAAGATTCAAAATATGTTATGCAAAACAGCATATTTTTTAAATATAGAGCGAATTATTTTCTCATTTTCGAAAAGATATTTTTTAGTTTTTGTTATTGTTTTTTTTTTTTAAGAATGAAAAATAGTGTTGGTCTAATTTTGATGATTGGAGACTTATTTTGTTTATTTAAAGATGCTTTATTGATTCTGTAACGAAATTAAAGAAATTAAATCGTCTGGATTTTTTTATAGTAAATTAATTGTTTGATACTAGTTCAGGATAAACAAATGTTTATAACTTTCGATTGACTCGGAATGTTTAAAAATCGTAACGGTGAATTTATGCAGCATATTTTAATAAGCAAAATAAGCTATTGGAAATCATAATCGGATAAATACGTTGGTTTATTCTTTTGAAACACGGGATGAAAAATATCTGGCCGTATATTAACATACTTCAATTTTTTTTTCAATAATGCGGTTGTAAATGTATTTTATATTTTAAAAACAAATGTTGCTGCTCAAACCAACTTTTTTTAAACAAAAAATAGTGTTAAAATGGCGTTTTTAAATTCTAACATCTAAATACGTTTTTTTGCCATTTCCAATAAAATTCCACTGCTTATCAAATTATCCCATAATTTTTCGAACCAAATTAAAAAAGTCATTAAAAAAACCCATTTTCCTAAAATGTAGTTAATATTCATCATTCCCAATTATAATTTTAATCAACAAAAAATGTTTGTAGTGCTTACAAAAATATTTCGTAACTTCCGGTTATGCGATAAAAATCCTAGTACGACGGACGTTATTTGCCATAAAAAAAACAAACCTCATGCGTAAATATTTCGTAAGCCGCGTTTCCGATTAAAAAAACAGGATGTAGTTCATTCTCACTGCGTACAATATACATATGGGGCATTCCATCTGAATTTTTCATACTTCGACCCTCTTCAATAATTTTAATAATTTTTTATCAAAAAGTATTTTGAAAAAGAAAAGACACGTATTTTTTTATTTGGCGCTACGAGCGATATTTTCGACCGACGAATTTTTATAAAAAATTGAATTTTTCGGTATTTATATTTTTTATTCGTTAATATCTTGAAAATTAACAGTCCTATAAAAAAATGTCCAGGATCAAATTTGTTCAGTTTACGAAGAGCTACATGATGTATGTAAAAAATGTTATTTTCGTTTTCCTAACGTTTTGTTTTATGCCGTTAAACAACAAAATATCGTTTTTCAAAAAACCGCCATTTTTTATCATTTTTATAAACTCAAGGAAAAATTCTGTTTGAAATTACGAAAATTTTGAGACCCTACGCAGAATGGCAAGATTTTTTAATGAGAAGTTCTACGTAATTGAAGTTTTTTTAACATCCTGAATTATTACGTAAAGGTTGAATTACGTAGTACTTTTCGAAAAAAAATACCTGCCAACTTGCATAGGGTCTCAAAAATTTTCTTATTTTACACAGAATTTTTATGTAAGTATATAAAAATGATAAAAAGTGTCGCTTTTTTGCAAAACGATACTTTGTTGTTTAACGTCATATAACAAAATTTTCGAAAAACTACAATAACGTTTTTTTACATACGTTTTTAGCCCTTTGCAAACTGAACGAATTTCATCGTGGACATTTTTCGATAGGACTGTTCATTTCCAAGATATTAACGATTGAAATAATATCAAAACCGAAAAATTGAAACTTTTACAAAAATTCGTCTGTCGTATCGCTTAATATTGGTCGTAGCGCTAAATAAAAAAATACGTGTCTCTTTTTTTCAAAACACTTTTTGATAAAAAATTGTCACTTGTAATATCACAAGAGCTTTGAAATTATCGGATCTTTCCTGACAGGTTCGTTGCAAACAAATGAACGAGTCAAGTTTTCAAGGTTAAAAAATTTCTGGATTTTTCTGGAAAACTTGACGAGTTTATTTGTTTGCAGGGAACCTGGAGGGAAATATCAGATTAATTTCGAAGCTCGAGTGGTATTCGGGGGATTATTTTTTCTATTCAAATTGCGACAAATGGAATTGCACCATGAGACAAAAATTATGATTCTGAGAAGGAAATTTTATAATCAGAACAAAAACCTTTTAATTCATGTTTAAAGTATTGCAGTTAAATACACAATTGTTATAGACATTTGTATATTGATTCCAGACTGAGGTTTTCGATTTAATCGTATTAACAGGGACATTTCCCTTTACTTTTTCATCAATAGTTTGCAAGGATTCAACTCCAAACCTACTCATATCAAATAAAAATCCTTTGACTGCCACAATAAAATTCAATCTGTCAGTTTGACAGATGGTTGACGCGGCTAAATGATTTTTTGTTTTATATATATAACCAACACGCAAAATTATCAAAAAATTATCAGTATTATACTGTGTAGCTTGCCCCACGTGACGTCGAATGGTGCAATTCCATTGGTCGAAATTTGGATGGGAAAAATAATCAGTATAATACCGTGTAGCTTGCCCCACGTGACGTCGAATGGTGCAATTCCATTGGTCGAAATTTGGATGGGAAAAATAATCAGTATAATACCGTGTAGCTTGCCCCACGTGACGTCGAATGGTGCAATTCCATTGGTCGAAATTTGGATGGGAAAAATAATCAGTATAATACCGTGTAGCTTGCCCCACGTGACGTCGAATGGTGCAATTCCATTGGTCGAAATTTGGATGGGAAAAATAATCAGTATAATACCGTGTAGCTTGCCCCACGTGACGTCGAATGGTGCAATTCCATTGGTCGAAATTTGGATGGGAAAAATAATCAGTATAATACCGTGTAGCTTGCCCCACGTGACGTCGAATGGTGCAATTCCATTGGTCGAAATTTGGATGGGAAAAATAATCAGTATAATACCGTGTAGCTTGCCCCACGTGACGTCGAATGGTGCAATTCCATTGGTCGAAATTTGGATGGGAAAAATAATCAGTATAATACCGTGTAGCTTGCCCCACGTGACGTCGAATGGTGCAATTCCATTGGTCGAAATTTGGATGGGAAAAATAATCAGTAGTAATACCCTAAGAGCTTCAAAATTATCGGGTATTTCCCGATAACTTCGTTGCATACAAACAAGAGTGTCAAGTTTTGCAGTTTAAAAAATCCCGAGCGCTTGCGCGAGGGAATTTTCTGCAAAACTTGACACGATTGTTTGTATGCAGGAAAGTTTGAGGGGAATACACGATTAATTTTGAATCTCGAGGGGTATTTGTCGGATTATTTTTTCCATCGGAATTTCGTCTCATTCTTCAGATCACGTTCCAGTTCTCGTTAGAAGTTTGACAGATGTGAAGAATTCTCAGGTTAAAAGTGGTTCAGAAATTGTTTTTATTGCTTAGCAACTTGTTAGGAAATATCCGAAAAATATGCGAAATAAAATCGCTTAGGTTCCCCCACATGAGGCCAAATGCGTCGTTTCTATTGGCCGAAATTCCAATGGGAAAAATAATCAAAAATATTGATGAAGGTCAGGGTCAAAGCATGAAAAATTCTGCTGGAATGCCCCATATATGCATATATAGATACACGTGAAAACACATACGCGAAATTGATTCACGCATTTGCTGTCGGTTGTTACTGCGCATGCAGTAGTAAACCATACATGTTTGCGTGGCAAGATTATTTCGCCGACGTTTCCGATTCATCATTTACTGAGCAGCTGCCTTACGCATATATAGTAAATATATACACACACACACACACACATGTATACAGCTGCGGTTATCGCGCATTGGTGTAGCAGTGCATCTGCTCATATTCCCCCACTATTTACGCCCCACGTCGTGCTCTCAGTTCCGTTCATAAAATTAGACCAATGTTTACTTCCTGCGCGAAGCTATAGCTACGATTTTGGCCTGTCTGGCGTTTTTTATTCACGAATTTTTTCCGCCCGAACAAACGTGAGTTGCATAGTTTTTCTTGTTTTTTTAAATATTTTTTATTTTTTTTTCATTGCGATTTTTTTGCGGCGTTTTTTTCCACATTTGCTGAACCGGCGAGTCTTAAGAGACTACGAATCTGCGCATCGACGAGCAGCTGAGCTTTATCATTCGGCGATTAATCAATGGGCGCTATAATCGCACTGTTATTGTGAAAGAATTTCTTTATTGAGAAATACAGGAGCAATTATAGAGTATGAAGTCATTGAGGTCTCTTTTTATGGATGTACAGAGTGATTTCATACGTGATTCATAAGACGCTGCTTGTATCTTGCTGTACTAGTCAATAGTTTTGCCCTGTGCGTTGCAGAAATGTTGAGGCGATATCAAATATGTTGAGGCGATATCAAATTTGTTGATATGGAGTTTTTAGTTGACGATGATAAGATATATTTACTGAAAGAAACATTCGGCTATGTTTGCACTGTGAGTCAATATTTTTTCTTCGGTGCGAGGCTATTTGGCTATTCGGTTGTGCAAAAAAATAGACTTGAGATGAAATTTACTGATACAGATTTTTTATTTGCCTACGATGTGACAGAATTCATGTCAAAAGAGGGATTTTTCAGTATTTTGGGAAATTTATTTACTTTGCTTGTGATTCGTGAGCCAATATCGATGATTCGTACTACATGAAGAGTAATTTTTTAACAATCGGTGCAAAGCATATAGACGTACTATAGAAGTTGTGAATTTAGACTGTTTTTTAGTACAAATAAATTTAATTTTCAATAAATTCATATTGAAAGTGGCATTGGACAGCATTTTCCATAATTGGCACTTGCTGTGCAAATTATGAGCAAATATTGATGTCTTGTACTGCGTCAATAAATTTCACCTTCTTATTACAAAAATCACAGATGCCCTGCAATATTTGAAGATGAAATGTTGAAAAATTTGATGAATTAATTGTCAATTTATGAAGACTAATTGATTTATCAAATTTCTCCTTTTTATAAATATTATAAAGTCGACACAAGTTACAAAAGTTAAAAAATGTATGAAACATCATGGCCGAAAATATTAGCTTATTTTTGCTAAATCCTGATAAAAATTAGTTGACTCTATAGTGTAATAAAACACAAAATCATTATTGAGATAGATAAAATTTTATTCTCACAATTAAATCAAAATTATTAACATATTCTTAATTAGACTAATAAGATTAATTAGACTTAATAAGACTAATTGATTTGTCAGATTTCTCCTTTTTATAAGTATTATAAAATAACCACAAGTTATAAAAATAAAAAATGTACAAAACATCATGGCCAAAAATATTAGCTTATTTTTGCTAAATCCTGATTAAAATTTGTTGACTCTATAGTGTAATAAAACAGAAAATCATTATTAAGTTAGATAAAATTTTATTCTGCCGAGTAAATAAAAATTGTTGCCATATTCATAAATACACTTAATAAGACTAATTGATTTGTCATAATTCTCCTTTTTATAAGTATTACAAAATAATCACAAGATACAAAAATAAAAAAATGTACAAAACATCATCGCCAAAAATATTAGCTTATTTTTGCTAAATCCTGATTAAAATTTGTTGACTCTATAGTGTAATAAAACAGAAAATCATTATTAAGTTAGATAGAATTTTATTCTGCCGAGTAAATAAAAATTGTTGCCATATTCATAAATACACTTAATAAGACTAATTGATTTGTTATATTTCTCCTTTTTATAAGTATTACAAAATAACCACAAGTTACAAAAATTGAAAGATGTACAAAACATCATGGCCAAAAATACTAGCTTGTTTTTGCTAAATCCTGATTAAAATTCGTTGATTCTATAGTGTAATAAAACAGAAAATCATTATTAAGATAGATACAATTTTATTCTGCCGAGTAAATGAAAATTGTTAACATATTCTTAAATAGACTTAATAATACTAATTGATTCGTCAGATTTCTCCTTTTTGTATCTATTACAAAATAGACACAAGATACAAAAATAAAAAAATGTACTAAACATGGCCAAAAATATTAGCTTATTTTTTCTAAATCCTGATAAAAATTCATTGACTCTATAGTATAATAAAACAGAAAATCATTATTAAATTAGATAGAATTTCATTCTGGCGAGTAAATCAAAATTGTTGCTCTTAAATAGACTTAATAAAACTAATTGATTTGTCATATTTCTCCTTTTTATAAGTATTACAAAATAATCACAAGATACAAAAATAAAAAAATGTACAAAACATGGCCAAAAATATTAGCTTATTTTTGCTAAATCCTGATAAAAATTCGTTGACTCTATAGTCTAATAAAACTGAAAATTATTATTAAATTAGATAGAATTTCATTCTGGCGAGTAAATCAAAATTGTTGCTCTTAAATAAACTTAATAAAACTAATTGATTTATCATATTTCTCCTTTTTATAAGTATTACAAAATAACCACAAGTTACAAAAATTGAAAAATGTAGAAAACATCGTGGCCAAAAATACTAGCTTGTTTTTACTAAATCCTGATTAAAATTTGTTGACTATAGTGTAATAAAACAGAAATTCATTATTAAGATAGATACAATTTTATTCTGCCGAGTAAATAAAAATTGTTGCCATATTCATAAATACACTTAATAAAACTAATTGATTTGTCACATTTCTCCTTTTTGTAACTATTACAAAATAGACACAAGATACAAAAATAAAAAAATGTACAAAACATGGCCAAAAATATTAGCTTATTTTTGCTAAATCCTGATAAAAATTCATTAACTCTATAGTGTAATAAAACAGAAAATCATTATTAAATTAGATAGAATTTCATTCTGGCGAGTAAATCAAAATTGTTGCTCTTAAATAGACTTAATAAAACTAATTGATTTATCATATTTCTCCTTTTTATAAGTATTACAAAATAACCACAAGTTACAAAAATTGAAAAATGTACAAAACATGGCCAAAAATATTAGCTTATTTTTGCTAAATCCTGATAAAAATTTGTTGACTCTATAGTGTAATAAAACAGAAAATCATTATTAAGATAGATAGAATTTTATTCTGGCGAGTTATAGTGTAATAAAACAGTAAAATCATTATTAAGTTAGATAGAATTTTATTCTGGCGAGTAAATAGAAATTGTTAACATATTCTTAATATTGTTGCTTTGTTTTTTTTTAGGGGGCACTGGTACACCTCTGACCGGTCGCTATATTAGCGATGACAACAGCTATGAAACTTCTAATAACGAGGATCGACGTTCAAATTCTCTGGACAGGATCTACTTAATCACGGAGCGAAGGTGGCACGCAGAAACGGTGCTGCCAGTCTCCTTGCTGCCGGCCACTGAGGGGATGTCTGCTCGGTCACACCACAGGTAAAATAACGAGCTTTCTGAATATTAACATTTTTTATTGCACCGGTTATGAGAATTTTATTAATAAAAATATTATTTTTATTTTAGGATCCGACAGTCCGCCACTGGACTGGACGATGCTGGAATGGATCTACAAGCAGCTCAACTCGGTACCCGCGCTGGTCAGGAGGTCAGCTCGACCGCCTCTCTATCATGGATAGATTGGGAATTGCCCTTTCCTGTAGTCCTCTGTGCTTTTGCCGGTGCTGTTCTCTTCACTTTCCTGGTAAGAATAATATTCTACAAAAAATACATCCAAAAATATGTTCTATTCAATTTTTACACAAGAAAAGCTATTTTTTTTTAAATCTGACAAAATATAAAAATGTAACATTTTGGGTAATTAGAAATCAAAAATGTTTTATTCAATTTTTACATAATAAAAGGTATTTTTTTAAAAATCTGACAATAAAATATAAAGATGTACCATTTTAGGTAATCAGAAATCAAAGAAATGCAAAAATATGTTTTATTGAATTTTTACATGCAAAAAGCTATTTTTTTTAAAATCTAACAATAAAATATAAAGATGTTACATTTTGGGTAGTTAGAAATCAAAGAAATGTGAAAATATGTTTTATTCAATTTTTACATGCAAAAAACTATTTAAAAAAAAAATCTGACAGTAAAATATAAAGATGTAACATTTTGGGTAATTAGAAATCAAAGAAATGTGAAAATATGTTTTATTCAATTTTTACATGCAAAAAGATATTTTTTAAAAAATCTGACAATAAAATATAAAGATGTTACATTTTGGGTAATTAGAAATCAAAGAAATGCGAAAATATATTTTATTCAATTTTTACATGCAAAAAGCAATTTTTTAAAAAATCTGACAATAAAATATAAATATGTAAAATTTTGGGTAACTAAAAATCCTAAAAAAAAGGGTGAATCTCAAAATATTCAAATAAACTAATGTATCTCGAAATTCCCATTAAAACTCACGTATTTGAGGCAACAGAGAAAAGTTCTCGTAACTCAGACATGATTAAAAAAGATCAAACTCATAAATGGTGATTAAATAAATGATTCATGGCAGAGAATAAAAATTGGTGCTGGATTTTTGAGAATCGTTTATTGGAATATTTGATAGATTTTATTTATTAGGATACATCGAAATTGTTTTTTGACTTTTATTAATGCAAATTATGGTTGTGCAGTTCCTGTTATGGCTGCGGAGGCAAATGTCGAGTGAAAGGAAGAAGTCTGGCGATGGAGACAGGCGAGGGCTGGTGGAAGAGGGAGCAGTGGGTCCTGCACCTCAAGAAAAACCGGGAAAAAGCTCCAAGGAACATCCCATGGAAGCACAATGGGTGCGCCAAACAATTGTCAAACCGCCTGTATCCATTCAGCCTATCAGAGCTATACCAGAAACGAGCGGACTACCAGAGGTACATTATTTCATCTAAAATTATTCTTCCCTTCTCTATTTTCTAATCTTAGCCATCCGAAACATTTACCAGCTTGAAAAAAAAAAAAATGTAACTGCACGACATTTTCTCTTCACCAAAATGTTTTTAAATGTTTACTTTTGAAAAATCCATTTTTCAGTTTGTATACTAATAATTTATCAAAAAAAGTTCTGTGAAAAACTTTATTTTGGATGCATTATAAAATTCATCAAATTCTTGCACAATTTGTTTTTCGTTAAAGCTGAAAAAGTCGAAAATATAGTAAAGCTACGTAATAATATAATATAGTAAGCTTTAACTAAGCATTAAAGGATTAAATAAAGCAAAGTTTGAACAAAAAAGGGAAAATGTGCAAAATTAGAAATATTAAAAATAAAAGTGAAAACAATTAAAGTAAAATAACAAAATGTAATCATAAAATGAAACTCTAATATACCGAAATCCCTCTTATATCAGTGAATGATTTTCCACAACATATACAATAAATCTATCTAATCTAAATAAAGCAAACTTTAATTAATTTCTTCGTAGAAGCACTCAAATCATGTTTGGATAGAAAATTTATTCGTTTTTTTTGCTTTAAATAAAGCAAAGTTTGGACAAAAAAGAAATATTAAAAATGAAACTGCAAACAATTGTAGAATAATAAAATGAAATTGTAAAATGAAACTGTAATATACCGAAATCCTTCTTGTATCAGTCGATGATTTTCCACAACATATACAATAAATCTATCTAGTCTAAGTAAAGCAAACTATAATTAATTTCTTCGTAGAAGCACTAAAATCATGTTTGGATAGAAAATTTACGAAATTTTTTTTATTGTAACTTATTTTGCTGCGAAATCGTTAGAAAAAAATTGATAAAAACATTTTATTTATAGGTATTGTCAGTTGCGACGCCAGAACGCAGGCCAGAGCCAATTCGTATTAAGGCAAAAGGTTTGCTTGAGCGTCGCGGTTCAAGTGCGAGTCTGACGATCGAACTCGCACCTGCACCGGAAAGTCCGCCGCACATGGTAACACCTACGCGCGAATGTACGGCCGAGGAGTTTTTGTTGAGCGCGGGAAACGTTCTCTCGCGTTCGCAGTTGAAAAAAGCCGTCAAGGACCCCGCATCGTTGCACAAAGAGTTTTGGGAAGTTCCTCTCAACGTACCGGAAAAAGTCGAGATTTTTGGCTCCGGGGTGAAGAATCGCTACTCTGGAGTGTTGCCCAATGCACAATCCAGGGTCGTACTCACCGGAATCGAAGATCCACTTGCTAGTTACATCAACGCCAATTATATAAGGGTGAGTTTTAATTTACTACCTAAATACGACTTCAAAATTCATTAAAAATTCGTCACAATTATATTCTCTATCTAAAAATTGATTTAATTTTTTATTGGGTTCTTCGAGACAATACAAACAAAAGAGGAGAATAAAATTGTCAGTGAAAATACTAAGAACAATAATTTCGAATACTAATAATATTAGTGATTAATAATTAACAAAAATATTATTGTTTAAGAGATTTTTAGTAAAAAGTTTTTTTTTACTTCTATTTTGCATATTTAAATGGTTCTTAAGTTTAATTCCAAACCAAAGAATTTTCTTTATTTCATATTACATCAACGCCAATTATATAAGGATGAGTTTTAATTTACTACCTAAATACGACTTCAAAATTCATTAAAAATTCGTCACAATTATATTCTCAACCTAAAAATTGATTCAATTTTTTATTGGGTACTTCGCGACAAAACAAAAAACAGAGGAGAATAAAATCGTCAGTGAAAATACTACGAACGATAATTTTGAATACTAATAATATTAGTTATTAGTAATTAACAAAAATATTATTGTTTAAGAGATTTTTAGTAAAAAGTTTTTTTTTACTTCTATTTTGCATATTTAAATGGTTCTTAAGTTTAATTCCAAACCAAAGAATTTTCTTTATTTTATATTACATCAACGCCAATTATATAAGGGTGAGTTTTAATTTACTACCTAAATACGACTTCAAAATTCATTAAAAATTCGTCACAATTATATTCTCTACCTAAAAATTGATTTAATTTTTTATTGGGTACTTCGCGACAACACAAAAAACAGAGGAGAATAAAATCGTCAGTGAAAATACTACGAACGATAATTTTGAATACTAATAATATTAGTTATTAGTAATTAACAAAAATATTATTGTTTAAGAAATTTTTAGTAAAAAGTTTTTTTTTAATTTCCATTTTGCATATTTAAATGGTTCTTAAGTTTAATTCCAAACCAAAGAATTTTCTTTATTTTATATTACATCAACGCCAATTATATAAGGATGAGTTTTAATTTACTACGTAAATACGACTTCAAAATTCATAAAAAATTCGTCACGATGATATATTCAATCTAAAAAATGATTAAATTTTTTATTGGGTACTACGGGACAACACAAACAAAAGATGAGAATAAAATCGTCAGTGAAAATACTAAGAACAATAATTTTGAATGCCAATAATATTAGTTATTAATAATTAACAAAAATATTATTGTTTAAGAAATTTTTAGTAAAAAGTTTTTTTTTATATCTGTTTTGCATATTTAAATGGTTCTTAAGTTTAATTCCAAACCAAAGAATTTTCTTTATTTTATATATTGTAAGATTCTGATTACAATGCATTTTTTTTCTTTTTTACTAAATTGATTTTTTTTTTGTTTAGGGATACGATGGCGAAGAATGTCGGTACATTGCGACGCAGGGACCACTGACTCACACCGTCGTTGATTTCTGGCGAATGATATGGTTGGATAAGTCACCGGCAATTGTTATGATCACGAAACTCTTCGAGGCCGCGAAAACGAAATGCGACATTTACTTCCCGCTCGAAGTAAATGCTCGTCTTCAGGCTGGACCTTTCACCGTCATCGTCAGCTCGATCGACAGTAGGGATGGCTACACAGTCAGAGATTTGGAACTCAGGCACGAGTCTGAAAGGCGAAGGATAACGCATTATTGGTAAGTAAAGATATCCAGCTTTTTTGATTACTTAGTAAATTTCAATTTTTATTGAGGAATATTATCAAAGAAAGTTTTATTTCTTAGACCTTTAATTGCTAAAATTTCTGTCTTGAAAAAAAAAAACTAAATGATGGTATAAAGTTTTTCAGCCGGTTATGGTAATAATATTAATTTCATTGTGTTTTTATTTAATCGAAAATTTTCCGGCAATTACGAAACTGCCAATTGTTTTGTCGAGAACTAGAAAATTTCAAATAAAAACCTCAAAAAATCCAGTTTTTTATTTATTTTTCTTCGTTTTTCTATACAATTTTTTTAATTAGGAAATTAAAATTGGTCAGTTCCTCCCCTTAATATGCTGCCAGATAATTCAATTTTCTTTTAATTATGTTTTTTTTAATTCTTGTAAAGTAAATACCGAATTTTAAGAAAAAAACCGAATATTATTTTTAAAAGCGTTAATAATTCTCACGCGGCAAAATAAAATAAGTCTTATAAGAAAGACTTATTTTATTAAGTATACTGCCAGCTAATTTAATTTTCTTCCAATTATTATTCTTAATTTTGTAAAAGTGATAATAATACCGAATTTTAAGGAAAAAAAACAGTATATTAGTTTTAAAAGCGTTGATAATTCTCACGCGGGAAAATAAAATAAGTCTTTCTTATAAGAAAGACTTATTTTATTAAGTGTACTGCCAGCTAATTTAATTTTCTTCCAATTCTTATTCTTGATTTTTGAAACAATTTTTGAAAAAGCCGAATTTTAAGAAAAAGAAAACAGTATATTAGTTTTAAAAGCGTTAATAATTCTCACGCGGGAAAATAAAATAACTCTTATACTGCCAGCTAATTTAATTTTCTTCCAATTATTATTCTTAATTTTGTAAAAGTGATAATAATACCGAATTTTAAGGAAAAAAAACAGTATATTAGTTTTAAAAGCGTTGATAATTCTCACGCGGGAAAATAAAATAAGTCTTTCTTATAAGAAAGACTTATTTTATTAAGTGTACTGCCAGCTAATTTAATTTTCTTCCAATTCTTATTCTTGATTTTTGAAACAATTTTTGAAAAAGCCGAATTTTAAGAAAAAGAAAACAGTATATTAGTTTTAAAAGCGTTAATAATTCTCACGCGGGAAAATAAAATAACTCTTATACTGCCAGCTAATTTAATTTTCTTCCAATTATTATTCTCGATTTTTTAAAAGTGATAATAATACCGAATGTTAAGAGAAAAAAAACAGAATATTCGTTTTAAAATCGTTAATAATTCTCACGAGAGAAAATAAAATAATTCTTTCTTGACAGTCGTTTTTTATAGTCTCGTATTTCTTGCCACTTGTCTAGGTATGATTCATGGCCAGATCATGCAGTACCCCAAGCAGCAGATGCGCTAGTAAGCTTAGCAGCGGAAGTGAATTCCTTGCCCGGACCGCTGGTCGTTCATTGCAGTGCCGGGATCGGAAGAACTGGATGTTTCATAGCACTGGCCACGGGAATGACGCAACTTATGAGAGACGGAAACGTCGACGTTCTGGGTATCCTCTGTCAAATGAGGTGAATACGTTTTTCTTTATTTTTCGCTAAAACAGACCACGTTCTGTCTCGCCAATACGCTGCTTTCTATTTATACCTTAAATTTAACTTTAGAACGTCTGCGAACAACGCTTTTTACTCTTAACGTCTTCCAATATATCACCACGTTTGTTTAATAAAACAAAATTGCTTTGCAATTTCATAAAAAGTGTAGCAAAAAAAAATTGTGATCGAAACTTCCAAGAATGGTAAAAAATTCATGTGTCTGGAAAAATCCATGAATTCGTTCCAGATCGAAATAATTTTCGTCTGAAAATTTTTGTTACTAAATTTCGCATTTTTAAACGAATTTATTATTCCTTTTTTGCTTCGTAATTATTTTTAGTATTCCCAATGACATTTATTCTTTTTATTTAGATATTCTTCATTTTTTTAAATACACGAATTCTAATCGAACCAAAATTGTAGCAGAGAATTTGTGATGAATTCTTAATTGAAGAAAAAGCCTAATCTTCTAATGTCGCTTACTCTATAAGAATAAAATGTCATATTTATAGTTTATCTAAAAAAACTAACATTTATTTTATTTTACAAAAATAACGAAACTACACGAAGATTTCTTTAAATAGTCGTTTCATTCAAAATTGCTATTTAAATTCAATGGTGGTCTTGAATCTTTAAATAGTAGTCTTAACTAAAACCTTCATTCTTTAGTTTCTTTCTCAATAGAACAGATGGTCATTTTTTTTTTTTTTTAAACAAACGACACACGAAAGTCTGTGAATAGACAAGTAGAAAATTTAATGACCTCTTGTATTATGAGGGAAAAAAAACTTGGGTCAAAGCCCGGCCAGTTTCCTGAGTAGTTTTCTTAATATCGTTTTTTTTTTCCTTTGCCAACAGATACGACCGAGGAGGAATGATTCAAACGGCCGAGCAATACGAGTTTGTTCATCGCGCGTTGTGCCTGTTTGAGCAGACACTCGTGGGCAAAGCGCCAACGTCTCAGTTTGGAGACTGAGCCGCGTCACAGGCAGCGAAAGATTTGCGTTGGGATGAAGATTCCCTCGTACATCACGGAACTTTCCTCGCTCCCTATCGGTCCCAAGTGCTAAGGTCCACGTGCCGCGACGACGAACTATACAAGACGATTATGGTGTGACGAAGAAGAAGAAGAAGAAAAAAAACGTATTCGAACGAAACGCGATCCTCGAGACGTAAAAATCACTCGATCGTCTAAAAATCTATCGATCGAACGATCAACGATTCTATCCTTTTACCTCCGACGTGTTCGTATCTCGTCGTAATCAAGCTGCCACTACTACCTATACTGCCACACGACAGATCATTTACGATTTAAAAAACAAAAACAAAAGCGTCGTCGCGATAACTCAAAGACTGGCATATTTGAAGAAGTGAAAATAATATACTTCGATTACACAAAACAAAAACGAAAAACGCGACGGAATAAATGATGAATTTTAATGTAAAAAACAAAGGATAAATCATTTGTCAGAATGGATGAAACGCCGAAGCGTTAGATGAAGAAAAAAAACAAAAATCTTTGGAAAATTCACTATTTTAATCGTGAATTTCATACTAGAATGCGAAAACTTGTCCGTCTTTGAGAGAAAGTCGCGAGAGATGCCCAAAAGCCTGTAGAAATCTCAAATGCGCGCTTAGCTCGCCGGAAAAAAAAGCGTTGCATTTTTTTTTTTTTTTTTTTTACAAACGCAACACGACAACTAAAGTGACGCTCGATGCTTGACTTAAGTTTTTTGGACCACGTTAAACTGTCTAAACGCGATGAGTAGCGTCGCTCCTCGATTTCCAAATGCATTAACGCATTTTCGTGTTTTACAATGCGCGAGCTTCGCGCTATTTAGGAAACGAAATTCTTTGTCCCGATTGTCACGAGACATTCCAAAGAGTAATCATCGTATTGTCGTCGATTTTTAAGCAGGGAAGGCAGTTTTTTTTCCCCTCATTTTCCTCGTTACATCAAAATGCAATCAAATTTTTCAAGACGCAGTTTGACGATATGATTGAAAATAACGAATAATTTCTTTAAAATTGCGAATAACAAGCATTACGACAAAATGTAACGAGAAAATCTTCACAAAGATCTGTAAAATTTTTCGAAGACTTGTAAATTAGACATTAATTAATTCAGAGCAGAATTGTAACACATTTTTTTTCGAAATCACTTTATTTCTTTATTTATTCCAAAAAAACAATCAATAATTGGAAAAATAATTGCCCATTGGATTTTCGTCTCATTTTGCAATCAATTTTCGTGAATATTCTAAAAACATAACTATTATCAAATTATTGATGGTACAAATAAACATAAAGTGAATTTGAAAAAAATGTTTCATTACAATCAAAAATAAGAAATATTCGAACAAAGTGTTTGAAATATTTTTCGATTCGAATAACTTTGACTAAATGAGAGTTCTGAAATTATTTATCTTTTCTCAGAAGTAGGAAAATAATTTGAGATCTTTACCAAAATCTCATTAGCTTTTTGCTAAGAATATTCGCAGTTATTCAAACCGAAAAGTATTAAAAATACATTTTTATGCAAAAAAAAGACCTTTTTTCATGCTTAATCGACGATTAATCGCGAATAACTTTGCGTTTTGAGAATCATGCGCGTATGAATGAACGAACGTGGTCGCCGCGACCGAGTGACCCACCCGAGAATTGTGCGAGTGTGTGTAAAAAAAGGATAGACACTGGGACGCACGAAACTATCCGAAAAAAAAACGCTATCCTATTTCCAGTTCCTAATTTTTTCTTCTCTTCGCGCGAACGTTTTTTTTTTTCGCTGCAATCTCACACGCGATTCTCCTTTCAATTTATTTATCGTGACAAAGACTGAATGCGAGCAAGTACAACATCGTTTTTTTACTGTTCCCACTTTTTCTATTTACTACTTTCTGAATTTAGGTGTTTGCGAATCGAAAACTACGTGAAAAAAAACGATTCATTCGCTCAAATAATCTCATTTACACAAAAAATGTTGGTGCTCTTCTTACAAGTTCAATTATTCGTGAATCTCGAGCCGATAACCAATTTACTTTTTTTTTTTTTTTTAAATTTATCGATTACTGAATCGCGACGTACCGAAAATAGTAATTTTTTTTCGTCGCTTTTTAATTCGCATCCACAAGCGGTTTAATCTGCACCATTTATTTATTGCTCATGTAAACCATGATCTACGCTAATTTATATAAAAATTCTTTTTTCTGCATTGATCTTGAAGAAATATTGTTAATTTATCGCAAGTACGAATGTGTGAGTGTGTGTGTACAGTACGTATCTTCGTTGAACGCAAGATTGTGATATATCTATACTATAAAATATATAAATATATACGTGTATACATATAATATATTGTACAGAGAGCGAAATATATTTAAGAGAGGTATGTATTTGTGTAAACGAAAGGATAATAGAATATTTATGAATGCCCAATGTCGGATAAACACGATAGCATTTTAATGTAACTTAATTAAATAAAATATAGTACGATAAGCTAATAATATGATAATAACGATAATTTTAGCAACCCTTTGGTGTTCAATTGTACTTATGTGACGTATATAAATGTTTATAGTGGCCAAGCGAATCAACGTGCGTTTGATTCATTAATAATTCTACATTTTCCCTGAAAAAAAACGTCATTTTAGAGCTTTTGGTTTTTTTTATTATTCTAAAAAACGTATTGAACGTTTTGCTGGTTTCGTTTTCCGAATGATAGAATCAAGTTGCCATTAGTTTAAATTCATCTTTATTTTACAACACTTTAGAACAAAATAAGCAAAATTTTAAAGCAAATTGATAGTCACAATTCTAAATTTAAAATGTGTTTAAAAATCCACCAGTTATCATTAGTATTAATTCTACAGATTGGAATCTTACGCCACTACAACATTAATCACCACAAATGGTACTACATCGTAAGTTCTTCACATATGGAAAATAATATTTCTTTAATTTCCTAAAAATCTTCAATAATGCAAAAAATGCAAATTAAAAAAATCTATTATCTCAATAATTGCC
Source organism: Ephialtes manifestator (assembly GCA_963970395.1). NCBI lineage: Eukaryota > Metazoa > Arthropoda > Insecta > Hymenoptera > Ichneumonidae > Ephialtes > Ephialtes manifestator. Next base: position 30,605,472 of record OZ019975.1, on the reverse strand, counting down.
GTTTTAACAGTAAATACAGATTCTCTGATTACCTAAAAATCACAAACCACCAAATTATGAAAATTAAAAAATCAACCATGTTATCAACAATCAAAATCTACAAAAAAAATCTCAGACTCAAATGCAAAAAGTAACTGGATTTAGATCATACTCGATATTATGAGGTTTTTGAGGTCGCTGATTACGAATCTGAACTCCAAAATCAAAAATAAAAAATGGCGGTTTATAAATAGAAGCAATTTATATTAAAATACAAATGAGACAAAAAAAATATGAAAGAGATTTTGAAATTTCTTTGAAGTTTAGGAAAAATGAAGTTTAGGAAAAATGAAGTTTAGGAAAAAAAAAATTCTTTTGCAATTGGACCAATTTTGACGATTTGTTTATTTAATAATGCTTTTGCAAATAAAGTGTAACGATTGCCTATATTTTTCTTACATTTGTTCATGTTCTAGAGACACCATAAAAACGAAATCGCAAAATAACAAATAAGTTTACAAAATAAAATAGTACAAAAAATCATATTTTAAAGATCGACAATTACGAACAGTTCCCGATGAGATAAAAATCTGAAAAAAATCAAGCATATGAAAGGTGCTAAAGAGATTACTTCGGCACAATAATAATTCAAAACTGTTATTAACAAATTACTGAAATAAATAATTGTTCAACATAATACCCGGCAACCTAATTTTTTTTTTTGTTACGGAAATGATTTTTTAATTTTTCTGCATACGTATGAATTTTTTTCAGACTTTTGTGTGATTGAAAATTGCGTTTTTTTTAATGTTAAAATAAAAAATGTTAATAACATTTTTTAATTATTAGTGTGCCAAAATAATCTCTTTTAAAACCTTCCATATGCTTGATTTTTTATAAAATTTATAACTCATCGAGAACAGTTCGTAATTCAATCTTCCTTGAACTTAAGCGACTTCAGACAAGACGCTCATACTATCTTAATACCGGTCGCTTTCCGCCGTACAATTTATCGCTTAACGATCATGAAACAACCGATATAAATGATAGAATCACGATTGCTAAGCATTTTTTTTTCACGCCATCAAAATTAAGGAGGTTGGAGCGCTCCACACTAGTCAAATCAGTGCTAAATTTTTAAAAGCGTTTCTACAATTTCAGATGGTTTAATAATCTCTTCCAAGATGTTAATCACATAGCAGCATTAGTTCTTGATATTCAAATACATTCACAGCTGTCATATGAACAGTAAATCGATCAATATCTCCACATTTCCGATGTCATGTTTTTTCATCCAGTTTTGTAAAAGGGTAAACCGTAATATCAGTCCGATTATGACGAAACATAGCTCATTTTGATCAGTGGAAGATCCTTAATCGATTGACCGTCCGGATTTTCAATAGTATCAGGCGTTCAAAAGTTACAGCCATTTGTATAGTTGATGTTAGGTTATGACAGGATAAACAAACGGTCGTATCTTTTGAACTACTAATACGATTTTAAAAAATAGACGGCCAATCGATAGAATATCTTTTAGTAAACAAAATGAGCTATTGGTCGTCATAATCGGACAGATATTACGGTTTACCCTTTTAAAAAACTGGATGAAAAAACATAACATCGGAAATTTGCAGATATCGATCGATTTACTGTTGATATCACAGCTGTGAATGTATTTAAATATCAAGAACTAATATTGCTATGTGATTAACACCTTGGAACAGATTATTAAACCATCTGAAATTGTAGAAACGCTTTTAAAAATAGTGTGGAGCGCTCCACACTAGTCAAATCAGTGCTAAATTTTTAAAAGCATTTCTACAATTTAAGATGGTTTAATAATCTGTTCCAAGGTATTAATCACATAGCAACATTAGTTCTTGATATTGAAATACATTCACAGCTGTGATATCAACAGTAAATCGATCAATATCTCCAAATTTCCGATGTCATGTTTTTTCATCCAGTTTTGTAAAAGGGTAAACCGTAATATCAGTCCGATTATGACGAAACATAGCTCATTTTGATCAGTGGAAGATCCTTAATCGATTGACCGTCCGGATTTTCTATAGTATCAGGCGTTCAAAAGTTACAGCCATTTGTATACTTGATGTTAGGTTATGACAGGATAAACAAACGGTTGTATCTTTTGAACTACTAATGCGATTTTAAAAAATAGACGGCCAATCGATAGATTATCTTTTAGTAAACAAAATGAGCTATTGGTCGTCATAATCGGACAGATATTACGGTTTACTCTTTTAAAAAACTGGATGAAAAAACATACCATCGGAAATTTGCAGATATTGATCGATTTACTGTTGATATCACAGCTGTGAATGTATTTGAATATCAAGAACTAATGTTGCTATGTGATTAACACCTTGGAACAGATTATTAAACCATCTGAAATTGTAGAAACGCTTTTAAAAATAGTGTGGAGCGCTCCACACTAGTCAAATCAGTGCTAAATTTTTAAAAGCATTTCTACAATTTAAGATGGTTTAATAATCTGTTCCAAGGTGTTAATCACATAGCAACATTAGTTCTTGATATTCAAATACATTCACAGCTGTCATATGAACAGTAAATCGATCAATATCTCCAAATTTCCGATGTCATGTTTTTTCATCCAGTTTTGTAAAAGGGTAAACCGTAATATCAGTCCGATTATGACGAAGCATAGCTCATTTTGATCAGTGGAAGATCCTTAATCGATTGACCGTCCGGATTTTCTATAGTATCAGGCGTTCAAAAGTTACAGCCATTTGTATACTTGATGTTAGGTTATGACAGGATAAACAAACGGTTGTATCTTTTGAACTACTAATGCGATTTTAAAAAATAGACGGCCAATCGATAGATTATCTTTTAGTAAACAAAATGAGCTATTGGTCGTCATAATCGGACAGATATTACGGTTTACTCTTTTAAAAAACTGGATGAAAAAACATACCATCGGAAATTTGCAGATATTGATCGATTTACTGTTGATATCACAGCTGTGAATGTATTTGAATATCAAGAACTAATGTTGCTATGTGATTAACACCTTGGAACAGATTATTAAACCATCTGAAATTGTAGAAACGCTTTTAAAAATAGTGTGGAGCGCTCCACACTAGTCAAATCAGTGCTAAATTTTTAAAAGCATTTCTACAATTTAAGATGGTTTAATAATCTGTTCCAAGGTGTTAATCACATAGCAACATTAGTTCTTGATATTGAAATACATTCACAGCTGTGATATCAACAGTAAATCGATCAATATCTCCAAATTTCCGATGTCATGTTTTTTCATCCAGTTTTGTAAAAGGGTAAACCGCAATATCAGTCCGATTATGACGAAACATAGCTCATTTTGATCAGTGGAAGATCCTTAATCGATTGACCGCCCGGATTTTCTATAGTATCAGGCGTTCAAAAGTTACAGCCATTTGTATACTTGATGTTAGGTTATGGTAGGATAAACAAACGGTTGTATCTTTTGAACTACTAATACGATTTAAAAAAATAGACGGCCAATCGATAGAATATCTCTTAGTAAACAAAATGAGCTATTGGTCGTCATAATCGGACAGATATTACGGTTTACTCTTTTAAAAAACTGGATGAAAAAACATAACATCGGAAATTTGCAGATATCGATCGATTTACTGTTGATATCACAGCTGTGAATGTATTTGAATATCAAGAACTAATGTTGCTATGTGATTAACACCTTGGAACAGATTATTAAACCATCTGAAATTGTAGAAACGCTTTTAAAAATAGTGTGGAGCGCTCCACACTAGTCAAATCAGTGCTAAATTTTTAAAAGCATTTCTACAATTTAAGATGGTTTAATAATCTGTTCCAAGGTGTTAATCACATAGCAACATTAGTTCTTCATATTGAAATACATTCACAGCTGTGATATCAACAGTAAATCGATCAATATCTCCAAATTTCCGATGTCATGTTTTTTCATCCAGTTTTGTAAAAGGGTAAACCGTAATATCAGTCCGATTATGACGAAACATAGCTCATTTTGATCAGTGGAAGATCCTTAATCGATTGACCGTCCGGATTCTCAATAGTATCAGGTGTTCAAAAGTTACAGCCATTTGTATACTTGATGTTAGGTTATGATAGGATAAACAAACGTTTGTACCTTTTGAACTACTAATACGATTTTAAAAAATAGACGGCCAATCGATAGAATATCTTTTAGTAAATAAAAATGAGCTATGTTTCGTCATAATCGGACTGATATTACGGTTTACTCTTTTAAAAAACTGGATGAAAAAACATAACATCGGAAATTTGCAGATATCGATCGATTTACTGTTGATATCACAGCTGTGAATGTATTTCAATATCAAGAACTAATGTTGCTATGTGATTAATACCTTGGAACAGATTATTAAACCATCTGTAATTGTAGAAACGCTTTTAAAAATTTAGCACTGATTTGACTAGTGTGGAGTGCTCCATCCTCCTTAAGAGGCAATGATACACCGGCTGGAATTTCTTCGCCCAATGTTACACGCCTATAGGTCTGTCTCTCTCGCACATAGCTCTGTCTCTCTCGCACTATTTTTCTTTTAATTCTCCTGACCAGACGGCTGTTTTGATCCAGGAGCCCGAAGCTTAGCCCAATTCTGCCATACTTCCGCCCATTCTGTTAAAATCTGAGCTTTATCTGCCGAGTATTTTGAAAGAAAATAGCTTTCAAAATTTCGAAGTGAGTATCACTGCCTCTTAAGAGGCAACGGTACACCGGTGAAAATTTCTTCGCCCAATGTTAAGGTAGTTCTGTCGGTACGCCGGAGTCATAAATCTCAGAGTCTATATGACATTAAAAAATAATCATACGCATCACTTTGACTGCCTCAATAATAATATAAAAAATAACCGAGAATCCTTAGAAATTGTCGTCATCAAATTAAAACGATTATTTGTAAATAGTTGATATGTTTAGTGCGGATTTGACTTCATTTTCACGATAATTAGGTTAGGAAACGTCATTTGGCCCGGTATCGTGCACTTTGACCTTGGTTCAATTAAACATTATTCCGGAGACTTCACCTTTTTTCATGATGCATCAATTCCTGAATGATTTGCGAATCCGTAGTACTTTTTATTTTTTCTCTATCTTTGATCTAAGTATGTTAATTTTCGATTTAAAGATCAATTTTTCTAGCCCTTCCGTGAGCACCGTGTAAAAAGATCGATTTTCAAGTTTTAATTATTCATTCAAATACTCGGTAAAAGCCTTCAAGATTTTCTGCAAGTAAAATTAAATAGCTAAATTACAACATGTCAAAAATTCATGCATATGAGTTTGGATTGCCTTCACGACAGAACTACCTTAAAAACAACAAACGATTCTCCGATTGCGTTTCCTATCCGATCTACCGGTCGAGATCCTTCGTCTGCAAATCATGCGCAGTTCATCCAATCGCCTGCTGCACATATTCTTCGCGATCTCCCCGCCGCAAGGCGCACAGAGCAAGCGCAGCAGTTCATAGGTATAGTAAAGAGTCGACAAAGAGGAAATCCTATGTGTTACCACTTACCGATCTTAACCACACTAGACCGGTTAGGCGAGGAGAACCAGGAGGAGGAAGAGGAGTGTTGCGGTGGTACAGTCGATTCCGAGAGTATATACAGCATTTTTTAAATTCTCTCTACCTCTCGACGCACACACGAAGAGAGACAGAAAGAGAAAGAGAGAAAGAGAGAGAGAGAGATCGCGATCGTATAGTTGGTCCCTATCGTAGCGCAATCCTCGCAGCAGCACAGCAGTAGCTCAGTGCACATCGACGGGGACATACGCGATCGCTCCTTCTTCACACTCAAAGAGCATGAAATAAGAGAGAGAGAGAGAGAAAGAGACAAAAAAAAACACACATAAAACCTCATACAGTGGTAGAGTATCACGTGACTGTGTCGCGGTGACGAACACGTAAGTGAAGTTGTGCGGGGATCTCGACGAGTGTGCCTCTCGCTCAAAGCCGCAGAGGAATAGGTACACGTTAGTATATATCTGCAGTAGCATAACTTCACTGTACGAGTATTTCCAGTATTATTTATTACCGCCATTTTTTATTTCCTCCGCCAATCAACGTTTGTGAATTCTGCAAACTAGTCAAAAGCTCTCCGCTTGTTATTTGTTTTTGTTTCGCTATTATTTGTGTATGAAATACGAAAGAAAAATAGTGGAGGAACTTAATAATAAGGAAAATGATCTTGTTGGGCTCTTTTGCTTTTAAAAACTCTTAGTGCCGGCGAAATTCGAAGAATAAACAACTAAGTTTTTCGATATTAATTGTTTATGGTTGATGTTAAACGTATTGTGCGGCTATATGTGTGCGGGAGAATAGAGAGAGAAAGAGATAGAGATATTGGCGCGGTGTAACGGTGCGACTCGAAGCAGAGAAGCGCGAACGCGCCGTGAAAACACGTCCGGGAAGCAGCAGCGACGGCGACTAACAGCGACGATTGTTCACCAGGAGTTTTAACTGTTGTGCGAGGTTTTTTATTGTTGTTGTTGTTGTAGTGTTTGTTGTTTTTGGTGCAGTGTTGTCGAGGTTTTCGTGGAATTAATTGGACGCGTGGTGCTTTGTTTTTTTTCGTGTTTTCTTTTTTTTTTTTTTTTTTGCGAAAACGAGTGTTTTTACTCGTACTCTTTTTATAGTATTTATAAAATGTGCCGCTGGTGGTATGACGTTCCGAGACAGCTCGGATCGAGACAAAATGGGGCTTCTTCGCGGTTGTGAGGCCCGGAAGCCCCCAACCTGGGTTAAAGTGACTGAGGCATGGATGTCATCATCGGAGACGGTGACGAGCAGACCCTCCAGGCCATCCTCGGTAAGTTGTTCATTTGTTTGTATCGAGATTTCTGATTCACGTCGAAATTCACGGTTTTTAGCGTTTTTGTTACACGTGGATGGATGGAAATAAAATTGTTATTATTATTTGTCAGGGAAGATAGAAAAATGAGATTTGAGGTAACTCGTGCATGTTGTGATGTTTAAGGAGGTTGGAGAGACTTACATGAGGTAAAACGGTGACACATTTATTTTATTTTGTGTCTGGTTTATTAGTTTCTAGGCCCTAAATGAGCCTTTTATTATTCATAAACAAAAAGTACATGGAATATTACGTAAACAAAAAGAAATACGAAAATAAACATATTACGCCGATTTTATACAGTAGATAAAAAATGAAGGTAACTCGGTAAGTTTTTCATTTGTTTGTATCGAGATTTCTGGAAATTCACGTTTTTGTAGTGTTTTTATTACACATGAATGGATTGAAAAAAACTGTTATTATTGTTTATTGAGGAAGGTAGAAAAATCAAATTTGAGGTAACTCGTGCATGTTGTGATTAAGGAGGTTGGAGAGACATGAGGTAAAACGGGGACACATTTATTTTGACGTTTTTTTGTGAAGATTTGTGTCAGTTGTTGTTATTATTGTTATTAGATTTATTAAGTTCTGAGCTCTAAATGGGCCTTTTATGGGAATATTACATAAACAAAAAGAAATACGAAAATAAACATATTGCGCCGATTTTATACAGTAAATAAAAATTAAATAATTGTATCGAGATTTTTGAAAATTCATGTTTTTTTAAGCGTTTTCATTACACATGGATGGATGGAAATAAAATTGTTATTATTTTTTGTCGGAAAAGATAGAAAAATGAGATTTGAGGTAACTCGTGCATGTTGTGATGTTTAAGGAGATTGGAGAGACATGAGGTAAAACGGGGACATATTTATTTTAACGTTTTTTTGTGAAGATTTGTGTCAGTTGTTGTTATTATTGTTATTAGATTTATTAAGTTCTAGGCCCTAAATGGGCCTTTTGTTATTCATAAACAAAAAGAAATACGAAAATAAACATATTGAGCCGATTCTATACAGTAATAAAAAATTAAAGGTAACTCGGTAAGTTGTTCATTTGTTTGTATCGAGATTTCTGGAAATTCACGTTTTTTTAGCGTTTTTATTACACATGGATGGATGGAAATAAAATTGTTATTATTGTTTGTCGGGAAAGGTAGAAAAATGAGATTTGAGGTAACTCGCGCATGTTGTGATGTTTAAGGAGGTTGGAGAGACTTAAATGAGGTAAAACGGTGACATATTTATTTTAACGTTTTTTTGTGAAGATTTGTGTCAGTTGTTGTTATTATTGTTATTAAATTTATTAAGTTCGAGGCCCTAAATGGGCCTTTTGTTATTCATAACCAAAAAGAAGTACGAAAATAAACATATTACGCCGATTTTATACAGTAAATAAAAATTAAAGGTAACTCGGTAAGTTGTTCATTTGTTTGTATCGAGATTTCCGGAAATTCACGTTTTTTTGGCGTTTTTATTACACATGAATGGAGGGAAATAAAATTGTTATTATTGTTTGTCGGGGAAGGTAGAAAAATGAGATTTTAGGTAACTCGCGCATGTTGTGATGTTTAAGGAGGTTGGAGAGACATGAGGTAAAACGGTGACATATTTATTTTAACGTTTTTTTGTGAAGATTTGTGTCAGTTGTTGTTATTATTATTAGATTTATTAAGTTCTGAGCCCAAAATGGGCCTTTTATGGGAATATTACATAAACAAAAAGAAATACGAAAATAAACGTATTGCGCCGATTATATACAGTAAATAAAAATTAAATGTATCGAGATTTTTGACAATTCACGTTTTTTAGCGTTTTTATTACACATGGATGGAGAGAAATAAAATTGTTATTATTGTTTGTCGGGAAAGGTAGAAAAATGAGATTTGAGGTAACTCGTGCATGTTGTGATATTTAAGGAGGTTGGAGAGACTTACATGACGTAAAACGGTGACATATTTATTTTAACTTTTTTTTGTGAAGATTTGTGTCAGTTGTTGTTAATATTGTTATTAGATTTATTAAGTTCTGAGCCCTAAATGGGCCTTTTATGGGAATATTACATAAACAAAAAGAAATACAAAAGTAAACATATTGCGCCGATTTTATACAGGAAATAAAAATTAAATAATTGTATCGAGATTTTTGAAAATTCATGTTTTTTTAGCGTTTTTATTACACATGGATATAGAGAAATAAAATTGTTATTATTGTTTGTCGGGAAAGGTAGAAAAATGAGTTTTCAGGTAACTCGTGCATGTGTGATGTTTAAGGAGGTTGGAGAGACATGAGGTAAAACGGTGACATATTTATTTTAACGTTTTTTTGTGAAGATTTGTGTCAGTTGTTGTTATTATTGTTATTGGATTTAGTAAGTTCTAGGCCCTAAATGGGCCTTTTGTTATTCATAAATAAAAAGAAGTACGAAAATAAACATATTACGCCGATTTTATACAGTAATAAAAAATTAAAGGTAACTCGGTAAATTGTTCATTTGTTTGTATCGAGATTTCTGGAAATTCACGTTTTTTTGGCGTTTTTATTACACATGAATGGAGAGAAATAAAATTGTTATTATTGTCTGTCGGGAAAGGTAGAAAAATGAGATTTGAGGTAACTGGATGTATATTGTGATGTTTAAGGAGGTTGGAGAGACATGAGGTAAAACGGTGACATATTTATTTTAACGTTTTTTTATGAAGATTTGTGTCAGTTGTTGTTGTTATTATTATTAGATTTATTAAGTTCTAGGCCCTAAATGGGCCTTTTGTTATTCATAAACAAAAAGAAATACGAAAATAAACATATTGAGCCGATTTTGTCCAGTAAATAAAAATTAAAGGTAACTCGGTAAGTTGTTCATTTGTTTGTATCGAGATTTCCGGAAATTCACGTTTTTTTGGCGTTTTTATTACACATGGATGGAGGGAAATAAAATTGTTATTATTGTTTGTCGGGGAAGGTAGAAAAATGAGATTTTAGGTAACTCGTGCATGTTGTGATATTTAAGGAGGTTGGAAAGACTTACATGACGTAAAACGGTGACATATTTATTTTAACGTTTTTTGTGAAGATTTGTGTCAGTTGTTGCTATTATTATTATTAGATTTATTAAGTTCTTAGTAGTAACTCGGTAAGTTATTCATTTGTTTGTATCGAGAAATTCGATACAAACGCGTATTCTGGAAAAACGCGTTTTTTTAGCGTTTTTATTACACATGGATGGATGGAAATAAAATTGTTATTATTGTTTGTTGGGGAAAATAAAAAAACGAGATTTGAGGTAACTCGTGCATGTTGTGATGTTTAAGGAGGTTGGAGAGACTTACATGAGGTAAAACGGTGACATATTTATTTTTACGTTTTTTGTGAAGATTTGTGTCAGTTGTTGTTATTATTGTTATTAGATTTATTAAGTTCTGAGCCCTAAATGGGCCTTTTATGGGAATATTACATAAACAAAAAGAAATACAAAAGTAAACATATTGCGCCGATTTTATACAGTAAATAAAAATTAAAGCTAACTCGGTAAGTTGAACATTTGTTTGTATCGAGATTTATGGGAATTCACGTTTTTTTACCGTTTTTATTACACATGGATGGATGGAAATAAAATTGTTATTATTGTTTGTTGAGGAAGGTAGAAAAATGAAATTTGAGGTAACTCTATTATTATTATTAGATTTATTAAGTTCTGAGCCCTAAATGAGCCTTTTGTTATTCATAAAGAAAAAGTACATCGAATATTACATAAACAAAAAGAAATACGAAAATAAACATATTCCATATAGCCGATTCTATACAGTAAAAAAATTAAAGGTAACTCGGTAAGTTATTCATTTGTTTGTATCGACATTTCTGAAAATTCACGTTTTTTTTAGCGTTTTTATTATACCTGGATAAAAAAAAATGTTATTAATGTTCGGGGATTCCGAGTGTTTTGTAGAGGAAGGTAGAAAATGTTGTGATGTTTAAGGAGGTTGGAGAGACTTACATGAGGTAAAACGGTGACACATTTATTTAAGCGTTTTTTGTGAAGATTTGTGTCAGTTGTTATTATTATTATTGTTAGATTTATTGTGTTCTAGCATCCAAATGAACTGCGAATAATAAGTACATGAAATATTACATAAATAAAACAAATACGGAAATAAACATATTACGTCGTTTCTATATAATACAAATAAAAAATTAAATACAATTAAATGCTAATTTAAAAAGTGATGGGAAGAAAAGGGTAGAAACATTTAATTTGTGGTAACTGATGCATATTATCATGTTTAAGGAGGTTTGTGAGATTTATATTAGGCAAATTGTGACACATTTTTGCAAGCGTTTTTCGTAAATTTTTGTTGAAGTTATCAACTAGTTTATTTGAGGATTTGAACGTGTGTTTTGTAGGGAAAGGTAGAAATATATGCCTTGAGGTGACTGCAGCATTTGTGATGTTTAAGGTGATTTCTGAAACTTACACTAGACAAAATAGTGCCACATATTTTGACATTAAATAATAGCGGATGCGTGTAATTTGTGTCGCAGAATGTCGACTTCATTACGTGAAATATTTGTAGTGATTGATTTGTGAAAACATTGGCTGATAGTCATTTTTTAAGAGGCATGTTTACGTTGGGTTTTTTCCCAGAATACTCCTTCATTTTCTGGCGATTTTAATGTCTTATGATTCATTCTGTTTCTCGAAAATAGCTTTATGAATTATACATGTAGATTTTGTGTAGATTTTACGATTTGAAAATGGCAGCCTTTTTTTTTTTTTTTTAAATCGAATTTCTGTAATAATAACAATGCATAAAATTTACGTGGTGTATTCATAAAACAACTTTTGAGAAACAAAATAAGCCGTGGTACAGAAAAATCGGTAGAATCGTACATATTTTTCTTCGATAAAATTCAATGAAAACGCAACGAAGTTTAACAAAAGTTTGAATATTTAAAAACAATAAATACCAAAAAAAAGCACCTAAAATTAATTATTTCATAACAGAATTTCCTTGTTTTTGAATATTAACAAAAAAATATAATCTAAAAATCTGTAAAACATTACGAATTTGTCTTCGTCAAAATTCTACAACACATTTTTTCACAATCACTTTAGCTCATAATAATCACAATATAATAATAACCAAAATGATGGCACCCAAAATAATTATTAAATATACGATATTTCCATGTCATTAAAAATTGAATGTAACAATTTTATGTACAAGTACAACACTCGAGTTTTAGTAAACAAAGATGTACCGAATTCTGATGCAACAAACATTTTTTTTTTTTCGCTTTCACATGTTTGTTGTTGCGTTTAAAATTTTATGTAACAATTTTATTTACAAGTACAACACTCGAGTTTTAGTAAATAAAGATGTACCGAATTCTGATGCAACAACAAACATTTTTTTTTTTTTCGCTTTCATGTGTTTGTTGTTGCGTTTCATAAAAAATATTTTACATTCCTTTGGAATTGCGCGGTTTTATAGCTCGACCTCAAATTCCCAAACCAGGATCTTCGCTCTTTTGTTGTGTGTTTAATATATACATATATATGCATGGATATAGTGAGGTATAGCATGTTGAATGCAGGTAAAAGTTGCTGGCACACGACGTAAGTACATGAGGCCCGAGTGATCGCAAACCTGTGTCCAAGTTGTTCGTACACCAAAGAAGGCAATATTAAGTGCGTACGTTGACCTTTACAGCAAAGTTTCGCTGTGGGTAACCGTGATACCGAGAGATCTTTTTTTTTTGTGCCGCCGAACTTAATATTGGGACTATACGGATCGAGAATATACACCGGAACGGAAATTTGCTTCGAGCATCGTCGTTAACGTCGTCGTCATCGTCATCGTCACCGTCAGATTGTGCCTATTCGTGCACGAAGAATTAAATCTCTGAGCCAACAATCACACCGAGGTTATTACGTGCCACACTGATTTGTTATACGATTTAGTAACTAAGCAGGAAATATTGTTATCAAATTTTTTTCCTTTTTTTTTATGTAGTGGGGTAATAATCTGTGAGAAATATGAGAATATTTTTAACGGTTTGTAAAATGGGTAGAAAAATATTGTAAGCAATATGGAATATTTTAGTAATTATGCGCGAAGTATTGTTATTAATTTTTTTTGTTATGTACAGTGGTTTAATAATCTCTGGGAAATTTTGATAATATTTTTGACGGTTTTTAAAATGTATAGAAAAATATTGAAAAGAATATGGAATTATATTTTTGTTTGTTTATACGATTTGGTAACTATCCGCAAAATATTGTTAATATTTTTTTTTTTACTATGTGGTGGTCTAATAATCTCTGGGAAATTTTGACAATATTTTTGATGGTATGTAAAATGTATAGAAAAATATTGAAAGGAATATGGATTTATATTTTTGTTTATTTATACGATTTAGTAACTATGCGCAAAATATTGTTAATAATTTTTTTTTTTACTATATCGTGGTCTAATAATCTCTGGGAAATTTTGACAATATTTTTGACGGTTTTTAAAATGTATAGAAAAAAATTGTAAGGAATATGGAATTATATTTTTGTTTGTTTATACGATTTGGTAACTATGCGCAAAATATTGTTAATATTTTTTTTTTACTATGTGGTGGTCTAATAATCTCTGGGAAATTTGTACAATATTTTTGATGGTTTTTAAAATGTATAGAAAAATATTGAAAGGAATATGGAATTACATTTTTGTTTATTTATACGATTTAGTAACTATGCGCAAAATATTGTTAATCATTTTATTTACTATATGGTGGTCTAATAATCTCTGGGAAATATTGACAATATTTTTAACGGTTTTTAAAATGTATAGAAAAATATTGTAAGGAATATGGAATTATATTTTTGTTTATTTATGCGATTTAGTAACTATGCGTGAAATATTGTTATTATTTTTTTTTTGTAATGTATAGTGGTCTAATAATCTGTGAGAAATATGACAGTATTTTTAACGGTTTCTAAAATGTATAGAAAAATATTGTAATGAATATGGATTTCCATTTTTGTTTATTTATACGATTTGGTAACTATGCGCCAAATATTGTTAATAATTTTTTTTTACTATATGGCGGTCTAATAATCTCTGGGAAATTTTGACAATATTTTTGATGGTATGTAAAATGTATAGAAAAATATTGAAAGGAATATGGAATTATATTTTTGTTTATTTATACAATTTGGTAATTATGCGCAAAATATTGTTAATAATTTTTTTTTATAATATATAGTGGTCTAATAATCTCTGAGAAATATGACAATATTTTTAATGGTATTTAAAATGTATAGAAAAGTATTGTAAGGAACATGGAATTATATTTTTGTTTATTTATACGATTTAGTAATTATCCGCGAAATCGAGTTATTAATTTTTTTTGTAATATATAGTGGTCTAATAATCTCTGAGAAATATGACAATATTTTTAATGGTATTTAAAATGTATAGAAAAGTATTGTAAGGAATATGGAATTATATTTTTGTTTATTTATACGATTTAGTAATTATCCGCGAAATCGAGTTATTAATTTTTTTTTGTAATATATAGTGGTCCAATTAATCTCTGAGAAATATGACGATATTTTTAACAGTATTTAAAATGTATAGAAAAATATTGTAAGGGATATGGAATTACATTTTTGTTTATTTATACGATTTAGTAACTATGCGCGAAATCTTGTTATTAATTTTTTGTTGTAATGTATAGCGGTCTAATAATCTGTGAGAAATATGACAGTATTTTTAACGGTTTTTAAAATGTATAGAAAAATATTAAAAGGAATATGGAATTATATTTTTGTTTATTTATACGATTTGGTAACTATGCGCGAAATATTGTTATTATTATTTTTTTTTGTAATATATAGTGGTCTAATAATCTCTGGGAAATTTTGACAATATTTTTGATGGTTTTTAAAATGTATAGAAAAATATTGAAAGGAACATGGAATTACATTTTTGTTTATTTATATGATTTAGTAACTATGCGCGAAATATTGTTATCAATTAATTTTTTTGTACTATATAGTGGCTTAATATTTTTTTAGGAATGTGACAATATTTTCAATATCCTACTAAATATATAGAAAACTACCATAAGAAATTTGGATTTATATTTTTATTAATTTTTAAGAGAACTGATTTTGTAATTTTAAGTGAATGATTATAATTAGTTGAAAATAAAACGGAATTTTTATTTTAGATTATATCAAAAGTTGTAAAAAAAATGGACCTCTTATTTTTCTGAGAATAAAAATCTTTAAAAAATCACCGAAAGTGCAATGAGATTATTTCAAAATTCGACAGATTATGAAAAATATCAGAGGTTCAGAAAAAACGTGGCGGAATTGACATAGAATGCCTTATATAAGAATTAGACTTAGTAAAATAGGTGAAAAGAGTAGGAAGTGTGGGAATACCCTAAAACTTTCTCCACCGGGTTTTACCTGTGCAAAATAGCCGAGCAATTGGCTTTATGTCTGAGGCCACACAAAATACTATTTGCGACAAACTGTTGCCTAGTTATTACGGAAATCCTAGATGATCTGTAAATATGATTGACTTTTTTTTGCTCCAGGAAAAACTCGACAAGTTTTTTTTGCAAATTATGCTTTTGCTCAGATATTGAATAAATATTATTTTAAGTGCTTTTCTCCATTTTATGTATCAATAGAAAAAAATATAGCATTGAAACACTTAAGAAAATTGCTGTATTTTTTGGTAATATTGCTTATAGAAATTGTTCATTTATATCACAAACCAAAGTTTTCTTATAATATTTCAAACAACGTTTTTTGCTTTTTTCCTGTGACAAATCACAAAAATCCATATCAACATCTCGGTCAAAATTTAAGCTTTTTTTTCTTCTTAAATCAATTTAATATTGTATGAGATTCAATTTTTTGTCTACTTTTTTTGTCATTTAAATGTGTCATGAAATATCTTGAAACAATTATCAAAATAAATCAATTTATTGCCGATTTTTCTGTGACAAAGCACAAAAATAAAAAAATTAGAAATGTTTTTAAAAAAATGTCAATTTTTTTCTTTTAAATGCATCGTTAAATACCCTTAAATAACATAGATATAAATCAATTCTATGCCGATTTTTCTGTGACAAAGGACAAAAACGATTTAAAAATAAATACAAAAAAAATCTATACTTTTTTCTTTTAAATGTACCTGAATAAAATTATAAGTATAAATTAATTCTTTCCGATTTTTCTGCAGCAAAGCAAAAGAATAATTAAAAAAAAATCTTTAAAGAAAAAATCGTCGATTTATAAAACAAATGTATCTTTAAATACCCTTAAATAATCATAGATATAAACCAATTTAATGCCGATTTGTATGTGACAAAACAGAAATGATAAAAAAGAATCTTAAGAATTTTCTATTAAATCAATTATTAAAAACATTGGAAACAATAATGTTTCAGTGTATTTAAAAAAAAAATTACATAAAAAAACATTTAAAAAACCATAAAAAATTTTATGTTTTTTTTTAAATCATTTTTGTGCTTTGTCACAGAAAAATCGGCATTAAATTGATTTATATCGATGATTATTTAAGGGTATTTAATGATACATTTGTTTTTTTTAAATCGACTTTTCTTTATTAAAGATTTTTAAAAAATTATTCTTCTGCTTTGCTGCAGAAAAATCGGAAAAGAATTGATTTATACTTATAATTGTTTCTCGTACATTTAAAAGAAAGAAAATAGACATTTTTTTTTGCAATTTTATTGCAATTGTTTGCAATAAATCATGGAAGTTTATGGGAAAATTTTGCTATACATTATTGACAACGAGTTGGGAGGGCTCGCAGGCTTTTTAAGCGTGTTCATGTGTGTATACGCTTTACACCTTGCGCGCTTTATACGCCTGACGTCGCACACGCATGTACTGCAGATTTACCGCCCGTGGTCAGTGCGTACATTCACCTTATCAAGTTCCGTGGCAACTATTATCTAGGACAAAGGTTGGCGTGCTGTCAAAGTGCTCTGCCGTTCAATCCACAGCCATTAACTATTTGTTTTGATATATTGTTTGAGAACTATGTGTTATATAGATGCTGTGGCTGAATTTAATAAAAGATGAGTATGGATAATCGACTATTGGCGGCCCAAGTTGGATGATGTTATTCCATTGTATTATTTAACAAAATTTTAAATTATATTATACCTTTCGACCCTGCACTGTAAAAAAAAAATCTACTTGAAATTTAATGTACAAGTATTGGAAGTTTTTATGCATAAACTGGTATATTAAATGTAATATACAAGTGTGATGTAAAATTAATGTATGGTACAGCAAATTCACTAATTTACTTCAATTTTACCGTAAAAGTACTTGAATTTTAATAACTTGCTTTAATTTTACCGCAAAAGTACATTAAATTTATAACACAATTTTACATTAAATTTAGATGACGAGTTTATGCATAAAAACTTCCAGACTTTTCTAACAGTGTGGTGTGAGTCTTTTTCAATTTCTATCTAAAAAAGTGGACAATTAATTAAGGGGAGGGAATCAGGTGAAAAAAAATTGATTTTGGAAATTCAATATCATCCAAATCCTATTGCATATAAAAATGCCCAACGCACTATATTGTTGGTACTCGACGAAAGGATTTTTTACTATCGTCTGACTTGCATATGCTTTTCAATATTATCTTAAGCAAAGTTCTTAGGTTTTCCATTCTGCGCATGATTAAGATCAAACTACTAGGCAGATTGGAATGGTTGACGACTCATTTTCTTCTTCATGAAAAGATACACCGGCTAAATGGAGCAAATGTTAATAAAAGGTCATATTTTTTAAGTGACATAATTATTAATAAATAAATTTTATGCTATTTTCGAAATCAGTGATTATCTTTGCTTTCAGAATGAATAAAAATAGTTTGCTCCATTTAGATGGTGTATCTTTTCATGAAGAAGAAAATGAGATGTCAACCATTCCAATCTGCCTAGTAGTTTGATCTAAATCATGCGCTGAATGGAAAACCTAAGAACTTTGCTTACGCGTAAGTACACAATTTATATGATTTTACCGCACTTGAAACTTTAAACGCGTTTTTCTCAAAACAGCTCTTTTCAAAACGGTGGACATTCTCCACCGAACAATTTTCAACCAATCGTTCTCAAATTTTAGGAGCACATTCTTTACGTCACTCTTTATCTTGCTATGGAAGCTTTTTTTTTTGAGATCTTCATATTTAAAAAAAATAAAAACTGTAAAAAAGAAACGGCGAAATTCGATACTTTCTATTCAAACTGCCGCCATTTTGTCAAATTCGATAAAATAAAAAGCCTCCATAGCAAGATAGCCAATACGATCTTAATTAATAACCCTTTGGGTTTTTTTTTCAGATCCAATTTACGACCTCTACAATGTTCACCGTGCGGCTACTTTTTTGGTAAACATTGTTTTCGAAAATAAAAAAAAAATGTTTAAACAATAAAAATTGTTCAATAAAAAATCGTTTTGTGTCATTTGTGATTACCTTAATATAGTATAAAAAATTCAGAACGATCGCCGCATCGCAACCCTCCGAAAAAAAATTGCCAAAATAGGCCATTTTTCGGGCCGGCACACTAGCAAGATCCCTTAAGGGGAGGGAGTCAGGTAAAAAAAATTAATTTTGGAAATTCAATATCATCCAAATCCTATTGCATATAAAAATGCCCAATGCACTATATTGTTGGTACTCGATTAAAGGATTTTTTACTGTCGTCTGACTTGCATATGCTTTTAAATATTATCTTAAGCAATGATCTTAGGTTTTCCATTCTGCGCATGATTCAGATCAAACTATTAGGCAGATTGGAATGGTTGACGTCTCATTTTCTTCTTCATGAACAGATACACCGGCTAAATGGAGCAAATGTTAATAAAATGTAATATTTTAAAAGTAACATAAATATTAATAAATAAATTTTATGCTATTTTCTAAATCAGTGATTAACTTTGCTTTCAGAATGAAAAAAAAATAGTTTGCTCCATTCAGCCGGTGTATCTTTTCATGAAGAAGAAAATGAGATGTCAATGATTCCAATCTGCCTAGTAGTTTGATCTGAATCATGCGCAGAATGGAAAACCTAAGAACTTTGCTTAAGATAATATTGAAAAGCATATGCAAGTCAGACGACAGTAAAAAATTCTTTCATCGAGCACCAACAATATAGTGCATTGGGCATTTTTATATGCAATAGGATTTGGATGATATTGAATTTCCAAAATCAATTTTTTTTACCTGACTCCCTCCCCTTAAGATAATATTGAAAAGCATATGCAAGTCAGACGACAGTAAAAAATTCTTTCATCGAGCACCAACAATATAGTGCGTTGGGCATTTTTATATGCAATAGGATTTGGATGATATTGAATTTCCAAAATCAATTTTTTTTACCTGACTCCCTCTCCTTAATGTATTGTTTGAGAACGTCCGAGTGTCTGATCTAACCCCAGACTTCAGGACCTTTCCACTGATATTCCTCGCTAATTAGACAACCATCAAAGTTTCTCCGAAAACGCATTTAAACTGCAAATTCTCGACGTATTCACGACGTGCGAAATTCGCATTTTCATAAAACCTTCGGTTTAGTTGTTTGCCAATGAAAAAAAAAGATATTTATTCGTATTTACGTTACTGTGAGACTCGACAAGTTGTGTACACTTGGGAATTCTAATCGACGAACTTGACGACGATTTTGAATTTTTTTTTTAATAAATGGAAAATCAGAATTAGATTCTTTAAAATTTTTAATAAAATTTTGCAGGAGATTGTTATTCTAATTTTTATTTAAAAAGTTGCCTAATCATTTTTTATAGTGGAATTTTATTTGTGTTTTTTTTTTGTGAGATTGCAACTGCCATTTTTATTTTTAGCGGTATTAATTTTAATATTTTATTTATTAAATTTGGTAAATGTATAGAAAAATGTCTAAATAATTATGTTGAATATTGAAATTTTATTTTTTAATTATTTTTGTTAAATTTGATTGCAGTTATTGTTTTTTATAAATATTTTTGAGGAGATCTCCAATTGGGCAAAAAATCTAATTACCATTTTTTTAATTTCCTGACTTTTTGATTGCTGCTATAATTTTGTATTACAAACATTTTAATGTGGAACAAATTACATGGTCTAATAATCACTTGTCTGGTATTTAGGGAACGCAGAAAAGAATGCGAATAAAAATACTCCGAGATTTTTTTTTGGCAAAGCCACACCTCATATTTACAACTTGCTTTACCTTGAATAAAACGTAACAAGTAGTATTTGTACATTGAGATAAAAACAGCGATAAACCAAAGCCATTCAAAAATATTCGCAGACTTACAATGTGTGATAACGTTATAAGACAAGATTTTTTTTCGTTAATGACGTTAAGATGTATATTTCAAAAATAGTTTCTCTGCAAAAAATTCACTAAAAGTTCTATTTAAAAATAATTTACTCAGCAACAGTGGAATTCTTTTTCAACGAGAAAAAAATAGTTACACATGAAGAAGATTATTTAAATAAATATGAACTCTATGTATAAGCTCGTTGACAAGGCAACGGCAATTGGTTGTTGATAGAAAAAACAAAAAGGAGAGAGTTGTTAACGTTGGAGAAGCGAACGGACGTGTGTCAAAGAGGCTCCGGAATAAACCATTCATTTTCTTAAATAAATAAAGAGTTTACTTATTTATAAGTTTAAAAGCAACTTTGAATAAGTATTAGCAATCAGAGATTGCGACAATTTATCAGAAGTGGGATAGCAACCTGGTTTACGTCCGCATTACGAGTAAATGAATCTGGGATTCATCGATCGCATCAAGATAACGGAACTTATTGATCGATCATTAGAGACTCGAAATTTTGGACTCATCGGATTAAAGCTTGAAAACTGACTCGTCAATTAAGACATCGTGGATTCTAACGGAGTAAGTAGGTCCCAAAAGAAAAAGAGAGGTCGACCGAAAAAAGTTCAAGTGGACTCGACAGCACTGACACCAGATCGAGAAATGCATCAGACTCCAATACAGTCAACATCGAGACAACAACCCGGAGAAAATTTGGAAAGAGGAGAAAGTAATCGAGATCTACAGAATGGAATGCAATTACTAGATTTGGGTGGTCAACGAATCTATCGGACACCAATTCAACCAACGAGACAACAACCTGAAAATAATTTACAAGAAGAAGGAGACCAACGAAATGCACCGCATCATGGTCAGTTATTGGATTTAGGACCTAATCTTCCGGAATTGGACAGATTGAGTCTTCTACGTACTCCTACAAGTCGATCACGTAATTTTATGGATCTATCTAACGTTCTACCAAGTTTTGATCCAGTGAAGGAAGATACCGACATTCATCGATGGATTAATAAGATAGAGGAGTACGCGGACATGTACGATTGGGACGATTTAGCTACAAAACACTACGCTTTATCCAAACTTGATGGCGTTGCAAGAAAATGGCGTGACAGCCTTGAAAGAGCCGAGAGAACCTGGGAAGATTGGAAGATGTTGCTAAAAAATACGTTTCTAAGCGAAGATACGGGTATCAAGGAAGTTTTGGAAGCTCAAAACTACAAACGGAAATCTGGACAAAATATCATAGAATATTTTTACGAAAAATTATCTCGTTGCAATAATGCTCGGATGGGGAAACGAGAAATCATTGAATGGATCGTCGATGGTCTAGCTAACGTTCAATACCGTTCGTATTTAGGACCACTTTCCCGGTATAAAGAGCCTGCTGATTTACTACCAGATTTGAAAAGTGGAGACAACTTCATAGGAGATTATATACGTTCAGCATCGAGGACAGAATTTGCGAAGAAGGAAGGTCAACGTTTGGATCATCAGAAAACTGGACACTCGGACAAATCCTATCGAATTGATGGCGAAGAAAAGGCAAATACGCGATCCAGAGACACGAAGGAAATCACCTGCTTTAAGTGTGCGAACATTGGTCATTATGCACATGATTGTCCCGAAAATTCTAAAAAGAAAGAATGGACCAAAGAAACGCGAAAAGTGGAAAATGAAAAAGTTTTACATATAGACGGTAACACGCACGCTAAATTTTTTAAGGAAGCTTCGATCAACGGAAACTTAATACGATGTTACGTTGACTTGGGAAGTGGAGTGACCACACTTAGAAAAGACTACGCTGAGAATTTACAATTGACGTATTTCGAGGATAAATTCAATTCATTTACAGGATACGGTGGAGGGGAAGTTACTCCAATAGGCATAATGACAGTTGAACTCGAAATCGATGGCGTAATGGTAAAATGCAATATTTTCGTGGTTCCCAACGAAGCACAGGTCGTGCCGCTGCTGGTGGGTCATTCATATACGGAACAACAGAATGTCCACATTTTAAATACGAAAGAAACATTGATCATAGCAGACAATCTGGAAGAATTGTTGACAATCGAGAGAGAGAAATCGAGCAAAGCGAAGTTCGTCACTGAAAAGGAAACTGTCATCCCAAAGAATTATCTCGCTCATATCAATGATATTGGAAAGATTCCAGAGAATGATTTTTATATCGAAGCTGTAAAAGAAGATCAAGCGATTGCACATGGGGAAGTGATCGCAGAAGAGGAAATGAGCCGAGAAATTCAAAACGACGAAATACACAGAGAAAAACTGGTTAAAGTTATAATGCAACTCACTTCCGAAAAAGAGGCTTTGATGGAGGATAAGAGTCAACTACTTATGAAATTGACCAAATATGAGGTGCGCGTTAAAGAGCATGAAGGCACTGAACAATTTCTCCGAAAACAGATTCAAATTTATGAAAAAAAATTCGAAGATGTCAAGCAGGACGTGGATAAGACGACAGAGTCGGTGAACAATTTACGGCCCGAATCGCAAGAGATGAAAAAGAAAATATTGAAGCTGACGGAAATAAACAAAAAGCAAGATGTTGAGATCGTGACGCTAAATAACAAATTGTTGATACCCCAAGAATTGTGCAAACTGTTCCAACGAGAGAGAATCCAGGCTCAGTTACGTAAAAAGAACAAAGCTCTCAGCTGCAATGAAAATCAAAAATCTATAAACCCGATAAATAATATGAGAAACAAAATGAAGAGGAAAATCGACATGAGAGCCACGAAGGGACGAAGAGTTCGGTACAAGATACACACGAAATTAGTCAATTTTATGGCTCCAATGAAAAATGAAAAAAATAAAGAAAATTCCAGGAGAACAATTCGAAAACAAGCATCGCCGAGGACGTCGATATTGTCAGGACAGCCGAATTGAAGAAGATTATTTAAATAAATATGAACTCTATGTATAAGCTCGTTGACAAGGCAACGGCAATTGGTTGTTGATAGAAAAAACAAAAAGGAGAGAGTTGTTAACGTTGGAGAAGCGAACGGACGTGTGTCAAAGAGGCTCCGGAATAAACCATTCATTTTCTTAAATAAATAAAGAGTTTACTTATTTATAAGTTTAAAAGCAACTTTGAATAAGTATTAGCAATCAGAGATTGCGACACACAAATTTTCATAAAACATTTTTTTTAACTTATAAAAAAAATTAAGCTGATTTTTCAAAGATTTTCAAAACAAATTATAAAAAAAATCTCTACATCATATAAAAAATTAAAAAATGGAAAAACATTTTTAAGTAAAATTTTTCTGGAAGTTAAGCAATTAATTTTTTTCCACTCTTATATTAATAACTCTTAGGTATAAAGACTAATATTATTATTATGCATAAAACAAATAAACTTAAAAATTTTCTATCAAATCAATTATTAAATACATTCAATAATTGATAAATCAATTATTAAATACTTAAAATTATTAAATTGATTTATCAAATAATTGATAAATCAATTATTAAATACATTTAATAATTGATAAATCAATTAATAAATAATTAATAATTGATAAATAATTGATTTAATTGAAAACTTTTATGTTTTTTGATGTTATTTTTTTTTAAATACACTGGAACATTAATGTTTGTATTGCAATTATTTGCAATAAATTATATTGCAATTATTTGAAAAAAATGAAGCTTGTTTTTCAAAGAATTTCAAAACAAAATATAAAAAAATCTCTACATCATATAAAAAATTAAAAAATGGAAAAACATTTTTAAGTCAAATTTTTCTGGAAGTTAGGCAATTTATTTTTTTTCCACTCTTATATTAATAACTCTTAGGTATAAAGGCTAATATTATTATTATGCAAAAATCTTTTTTTTCTGATTTTTCTCTTGTGTTGAAATTTTGGAATTTTAATCGTATTAAATTTTTGCTTGATGAAAAAAAAAATTTCTCGTGAAGATGAAAGATCTTAGAATGAAAATGATGTCGAAGAAATTGTTCGGTATCTTTGAACCATAATACAAACATTATACTACTCGACGTCGAGTTTATTGGGTGATTTAACTGTTGAACCTCAGTTGGAGCGAAGCGGATATTGCATAATTCTCGGAGAGACTCGTATGTACCTATCAGTCTATTGAATGAATGTTTTTTTTTTGGGCGCGACCGTCCGTCGGGTCCGATAATTGAGCTTCTTAAATTAGTCATCACACGTTTACACGTAGACGTAGTTTGTTTTTAAGGATAACGGGATATTATACCTTCGATGTTGGTTATGTTCTGAGATATTAATATTTAGTGCATCATACGTGGAATAGAAAAATAAGAGAACGTTACAAAACACAGGAAGTGAAGACAAAAGAAATATTGTTCGCTTCGCAAACAATATTCCGGTGCCTCGAGGTAAACGTCAAGCTACTCTTTTTTTTTTGAAGTGGATAGATTTACAGCGTCACATGAATTTTTGAATAATTAAACGAGTATTGGCCTTATTTTATACTCATTTTAATTCCCTTTAACTTTTTAGAAGGAGATAACATTTTTTTTTCGAAGCCAAAAAACAGTTTTATGGAAACTTTTTGAATTTTAGCTTCGAAAAAGAAAAATTTCCATTTATTCCTTTCTACAAAGTTAAAAAGAATTTAAATTAATTGTTAAACTGACAAAAAATCGCGGATGTAGTGATTAAAATTTTTTTTGATGTGATTAAAAAAATTGAGGTCTTATTTTATTACCATCCCATAAAAAATATTCCCACTTGGCTGTGATAACATTATTTAACGATTTTTTACATTTAGGAAAAATTTGCACAATTCTATTTTTTTTCAAATTTTTTTTTTTTACCATTAAGTGGATTTTTATTTTGGGTAGATTTTTTCTGAGGTTTTTGCTTCGGAAATTTTTGAACAATTATACGAATTTTGGCCTTATATTGCAGTCATCACACGAAATTTTTTTTAATTCTGGTTTCGAAATAGAAAAATGTTCCTTCTAAAAAGTTGGAAAGAATTTAAATCATAAAAAGCCAAAAAAATCACTTAAGTAATGTTTTAAAAAAATTACATCTTATTTTATTACCACCCCATGAAAATATTCTTCCCTGTCTGTGATTACATTTTTTTTTACTATTTGCAACATTTGGCAACAAATTCTCACAGATAATAATTTTTTTTTACCACTAAGTGTATTTTTATTTTGGGAATATTTTTTTAAAGTCTTACCTGAACTGATAATAAAAATTTAAGTGTACAAAAAATGGAGACACTCCTATGCTTACTTTAGCAATTTTTTCCTCAATGTACTGATTGCGAGAAAAAAGGGAAAAGTAGTAAAAAAAAAAATCACGTGCGAGACACGAAGATGCTTTGGAATTGCAGAGAAGAGTAAAAAAGAAACATTTTGCGATGCGTGAATAGAAGAAATCATCAATGGTGCGCGGGTGGTAATGAAAGGAACTGGGAAATTACTTATTACGCAGCGTCGTGTATATATACCTTCAATGTACACGTTATACTATGTATCTGTGTACTATACAGAATTGCCCCGAAACCTTGAAAGGCTTGTAAGGCACTTCTCCGTTCCAAAGTTGCTATTCACAGCTACCAAGAGTTTCTAAAATTTACCGTTTCCATTTATGCCTATTTTATCTTACAGATTGTAAAAAAAATAATCTACAGCCCAAATCTTAATATTATAATAATATTTTAGCCAGCAGGTAAAAATCAGTCAACGCATTTTTCATCTATGAAGGATATTCACCAAATTCTTGATAATCAACTAAAATATATTTTGCAGTGGCATGTTTAGCCACTTTTTTCTTAAGCTAATGATTAGCTAGATTTTGGTTAATTATAGTACCAATTTACCAATTAACAATTACATTTACGCCTATTTTATGTTACAGATTGCAAAACAAAATCTACAGCCCAAATCTTAACATTATAATAATATTTTTGCCAGCAGGTAAAAATCAGTGAACGCATTTTTCTTCTATGAAGGAAATTCACAAAATTCTGGATAATCAACTAAATTATCACATCTGAAATATATTTTGCAACGTGGAGGAGAAAATATTGCTAATATGTTTAGCCATTTTTTTCTCAAGCTCATGATTAGCTAGATTTTGGTTAATTATAATACCAATTTACCAATTATCAATTACATTTACGTCTGTTTTATCTTACAGATTGTAAAAAAATGTACAGCCCAAATCTTAATATTATAATAATATTTTTACCAGCAGGTAAAAATCAGTCGACGCATTTTTCATCTATGAAAGAAATTCACCAAATTCTGGATGATCAACTAAATTATCATATCTGAAATATATTTTGTAACGTGGAGGAGAAAATATTGCTAATATGTTTAGTCACTTTTTTCTCAAGCTAATGATTAGCTAGATTTTGGTTAATTATAGTACCAATTTACCAATTATCAATTACATTTAAGCCTTTTTTATCTTAGAGATTGTAAACAAATCTACAGCCCAAATCTTAATATTATAATAATATTTTTACCAGCAGGTAAAAATCAGTCGACGCATTTTTCATCTATGAAGGAAATTCATCAAATTCTGGATAATCAACTAAAATATGACATCCGAAATATATATTTGCAACGTGGAGGAGAAAATATTGCTAATATGTTTAGCCACTTTTTTCTCAAGCTAATTATTACCTAGATTTTGCTTAATTATATTTAATTTTAGGGAAAAAAAATCTGAAAAGGTTAAATGTATTCTCGAATAGTAGTAAAATCTGGATAATTGTAAGAAATTTCTGAAAGGGTCTAATTTAATCATTATCATAATAAATAAATGGCTGATTTAACAGCAATTAATTTAAACTATTGAATTTGAAAAAAGTATTTAAGTGTCATTGATGGAGCAATTTTTTAGCAGTTTTTAGTGTCGTTGGGAAATTTCCAACATAACTTGGAGCATTTTTTGGAGATCGTTTCGAGTATTGAAAAAAAAATCGACATTCAAGGTATGATTATTTTTTTTGTAGAATCAATCACAAGGAAATGCTTATTATATGATATTATTTTTTTCTTCAGGTATATTTCTTCTTCCAAAATGTCAGGGCGGGACCTGATGAAATGTTTTCCATTCCACAACTGGAGAAGGAGAAAAAACGGGTGACTTTTCATTGGAAAGTTTGTCCAGTTCACGAAAAACGTCTGTGTGACTCTTCGTACAGCAAATATTCCGGAGCACCACCCTTAAACATCATTGGCTGCCGGCACAAGACTCGATCCGCCCCTCGAAAAGCTCAGGCATGCGCTTAAGCACGTCCAACAAGAAGCTCAACCTCCTTACACAAGCTTGACTTGAAAATACAACATGGACAGTCATATCTTCATACAAGAGAGTTACAGATCTATAGAATAGCAGAATTGGAAGGGCAATCGGTCACTGTCAGTGAAAATTCCAAGCAAAACGGCAATAAGCTCATTATAATTATTTTACCAGTTATTAAGCATGTTGGTTGACAAATTAAGAAATTACAAACAGCCTCAAGCAAAAGTTTCATTCGAATGGAATTTGAGCGCTTTGCGACAACGGAAAAATATTCTTTTAAATCTACGACATTAAAGATACTAGGAACATTGATTTTGTACAATAATAATACAAAACAATATTAATAAATTAGCTAGAGAATTATTTTTCTTATGGAATTAATTTTCTACGGAATGTTCTGAAAGATTTTTTTAGTCCAATATTTTGACAGAATAAACCATAATTTTGGCCCGATTATAACAAACAACAGCTCATTTCGCTTGTTAGATGATGCTCCATTAATTCACCGCTGAGATTTGTAATATTACTAGTCATAGAACAATTACAATATTTTCTTTATTCTAATCTAACATCGGACACACAAATGATTGTAACTTTCGAATAATCAATACTATGCAAAATGTAGTCTGTGAATCAATAAAGCATTAATCAATAAACAAAATGAGCTATCACTCGTCATAATCATACTAGTACCACCGTCTATTCTTTTAAAAAACCACGAAAAAACATAAGTTCAAAAATTGGCCTTTTTTAATTCACATTACATGACTATGATTTTTTTTTAAATAACAAATACTGCTATGCAAATTACTTTTCAAAATACTGAAATTAGACACAGAAAATTGTAAGAAAGGGAGAAAATATGAAATAATACCGTTCCACTTTTCTTAAGGAGGTTAAAGCGCTCCACACTAGTCAAATCAGTGCTAAATTTTTAAAAGCGTTTCTACAATTTCAGATGGTGTAATAATCTGTTCCAAGGTGTTAATCACATAGCAGCATTAGTTTTTGATATTCAAATACATTCACAGCTGTGATATCAACAGTAAATCGATCAATATCTGCAAATTTCCGATGTTATGTTTTTTCATCCAGTTTTTTAAAAGGGTAAACCGTAATATCAGTCCGATTATGACGACCAATAGCTCATTTTGTTTACTAAAAGATATTCTATCGATTGGCCGTCTATTTTTTCAAATCGTATTAGTAGTTCAAAAGATACAACCGTTTGTTTATCCTATCATAAACTAACATCAAGTATACAAATGGCTGTAACTTTTGAACGCCTGATACTATAGAAAATCCGGACGGTCAATCGATTAAGGATCTTCCACTGATCAAAATGAGCTATGTTTCGTCATAATCGGACTGATATTACGGTTTACCCTTTTACAAAACTGGATGAAAAAACATAACATCGGAAATTTGCAGATATTGATCGATTTACTGTTGATATCACAGCTGTAAATGTATTTGAATATCAAGAACTAATACTGCTATGTGATTAACACCTTGAAACAGATTATTAAACTATCAGAAATAGTAGAAAAGCTTTTAAAAATTTAGCACTGATTTGACTAGTGTGAAGCGCTCCAACCTCCTTAAGGGGATGCTGGAGTAGATTTTGACACCGAGTTTGGTCGGCAACCTTCCCGATTAGGACACAGATGGCGCCGACGTAGTCGGTTTATTTTTGGCAAAAGATACCGAAACTTCCGAAAAGCAAAACGGCCGCACACCATATATCAACCTTTGCTGTAAGATATAATTGTTTCTGGAAATTAGATATGTAAAATCAGACCGGACGTCAATTCTGTGATGATTTCTAAATATTCCAAAACCATCAGAATGTTAACTACACAAGCCAAATCCATATATAGTGTATACTACGTTCGCGTTGCAAAGGCTCGGAGCTTTTTCAAAAGTAAACAGACTACGTCGGCGCCACCTGTGTCCTAATGGGGAAACTTCATTCACGCTCTTCTCGACCTACTCTGATCGCGAACAAACTGCGTAAACGTACTTTACAAACTACGTGCGCTTCTTTTGTGCTATCGCCAATCCAACAGTCTTTAAAAATGCAAAGAACCTCGTAGAATCGGCGTCCACGCTCTTCTTTTGAATGTGATGTCTAGAAATGATTATATAGGACGAAATAGCTGTTGACAGTTCGAGCGGCCATATTGGTTATTGGTAGATTTACAAAATTACGATTTTCTTTAT
Source organism: Ephialtes manifestator (assembly GCA_963970395.1). Lineage (NCBI taxonomy): Eukaryota > Metazoa > Arthropoda > Insecta > Hymenoptera > Ichneumonidae > Ephialtes > Ephialtes manifestator. The sequence continues at coordinate 30,575,695 of OZ019975.1, read as the reverse complement.
TTTTCAAGTGTTTTCATCCAAAATTCGAGCGGACGCCGATGCGCCTATGTTGATATTATAATCCTGTGCAATTTGAAATATATTTGTAATATATTAACAACATTGTAATATATGTACATTCAAATTAAGGAAATAGATGTCGTGACATCTATGCGATTTAAGCGCACTCTGTAACTCAGACCATCTAAGTGGTTGGTGCACATGTAAGCGTCTTTTCGCTCTGAGCTTCCGCACACTACGCATCATGCTACAGCGTATAATAAAGCACTCTTACAAGACTCTCTATATAAAAGGTGTTAATTATTTATATTCTACCAAGAACACTTCAAACATAGTTTGTAAACTACGAAACCGAAGCTTTTTACCGACTAAGGTCGGTAAAAAAATCTATTCCAGCATCCCCTTAATAGAAAAAAAAATAAATTTCGCTGTCATATTTCACGGGGTAGTACTCGATGACGTAGATTTGACAACCGATCAGATTGACAAGAGCGAAGATCGTCTAAAGCAAGCACGCGAACGCACATTCGTGAGAAATTCCGTTCATGTGGGGGACGTATTTATAGGAACAGATAAACGTTCGCCACGAGGGTTCTGCCTCATAAACTGTGAGCACCTGCCCCGAATACACGTGGCCACGCACATGGAAATGTGTACTTTGCAAGGGTCGTTGCTACATCGACGTTATTTAGTATTTGCTTCAAGAGGACAAGACATGCTCTTGGACTGTGATCCTTTGATGGTTTTAACACTCGATAAATTTTCTATTATTGAGACAATAAATAGAATTCATTTGTAATATCGACAAACGTGTCTTGTAGAAAATATTGGATGATATAGTTTGTGAAAAAATAAAGCAAAGAAGCCAAGAGCTTGGCAAGAGCGAATGAGAATGGACACGTGGCCGCGGGGCAGGTTCAGAGGGTCGCACACCAGCATCGATTAAACAAACCACTCCGTCTTCGACCTTCGACCCCTTCTCGTAAAAGAGGGATGGCCGACGTCCATTTTCCTAAGCTTAGCATAGGTGCTTTATTGTTTTAAAACAACATATTTGTCGTTGGGTGGTCTGCATTTTTTTTTGTTGTTTCTTGTATTTACTTTTAGTTAGAATTTGGGTTGGAATTTATATCAAAGAGGGTAAACAGATCAATGGGAAGCTTTCAAGGGTTCTTCCAATTCTTAGGAAAATTACATTACTGAATTAATTTTTGTACACGAATATCTTGCCTAAAGGTGAAACAGTTTTTAATATTCTGATCCTTAAATGTAATTAAAGGAAATTAGGCTGTTTAGGTTAATTTTACTAAATTTTTGTCAGCGACTTTAGTTATGTTTTGTATTTACTTTTAGTTAGTGTTTGTGTTGGAATTTATATCAAAGAGGGTAAACAGATCAATAGGAAACTTTCAAGGGTTCTTCCAATTCTTAGGAAAATTACATTACTGAATTAATTTTTATACTCTTACGTTCTGCATAAATGTGAAACAGTTTTTAATATTTTGATCCTTAAATGTAATTAAAGCAAATTAGGCTATTTAGGTTAATTTTACTAAATTTTTGTCAGTGACTTTTGTTATGTTTTGTACTTACTTTTAGTTAGTGTTTGTGTTGGAATTTATATCAAAGAGGGTAAACAGATCAATAGGAAACTTTCAAGGGTTCTTCCAATTCTTAGGAAAATTACATTACTGAATTAATTTTTATACTCTTATGTTCTGCATAAATGTGAAAAAGTTTTTAATATTTTGATCCTTAAATGTAATTGAAGCAAATTAGGCTATTTAGGTTAATTTTACTAAATTTTTGTCAGTGACTTTTGTTATGTTTTGTACTTACTTTTAGTTAGTATTTGGGTTGGAATTTATATAAAAGAGGGTAAACAGATCAATAGGAAGCTTTCAAGGGTTCTTAGCTTCCAATTCTTAGGAAAATTATATTACTGAATTAATTTTTATACACTTATGTCCTGCATAAATGTGAAACAGTTTTTAATATTCTGATCCTTAAATGTAATTAAAGAAAATTAAAAAGTGGGAAGATTTTACAACGTTGCTTTGTATAGTAAGTTTGATAACTTTTGAATCTTGGTGTTGATCCGGGTTAAACTTATTCTTAAATAATCTTGTTGGTAATTAGACACATGCAATAAATGAGTTTAATAGGTTGACATTTTGACGAGCTACAGAATTTATGTCATTTTTGCATTAAAAATGTAACTCCAATAAAATTTTAGTGAGTCCATCCATTTTTATTAAATTCATCACAAAGTGTATTAATTCAACCCGTTCATAACTTCTGAAACCTTTTATTAATTTTGACCGAAAAATTTCTGAACATATTAATTCAAACAAAAATTACCAGTCAAAGTCAAAACAAAAGCCTGCTTTATTTACCACATTTTAAGTCGATATTTCAAGCAGCTTTCAATTCTTAAGACGTTTAAAAGAGTAAAATCCTCGACCCACAAATTCAACTACTTGACATTTTTTTCCAATCCACTTTTCTGCTCATTTCATACAATTATTTTAAGCTTCACAAAACATTGCAATGTATTACCAAAAAAATGTTCAAGAAACCAAAACTTTCTTTGTGAAGCAAAAAAATGGAGATGCTGTCGAAATTATCATTAATGCTATACAGAAGAAAAAAAAATCTTGCATTTCATGAAATTAAGTTAGTAGAAGTGAGTTTAATTTCATACATATATGTGAATATTGCAGGATGGACAGAAATAGGCACGAGTGCATAGACATCAAACGTATGCCACATTTGGTATCATCCTCGCATACATAACTCTCTACCTTATAGTATCAGGAATAGACATGTGTACGACGGGGCAATAGACGTACCGCGAGTTTGTTACACAGCCTGTTCCAGATTTTCATGCGAGATAGTTTATAAGCTCGGTGTGTAAGTGCAGAGAATCAAGAGACGAGAAGATGCTACAGGATGTGTGGACTACTTGCGAGTCTTTAGTGAATGCTATGGCATGTTGCATAGAGTATCTACTATAGTAGCTATAGGTTGTACACAGGATTGCTATACCACATTGTACTTAATGGCCGGGGTCATATGACACACTCTTACTTCAATAAATCATCGCCTCTTGCTATAAAGTAAACGCTTCGCAAATTTGTTTTTTTTTTTAAATTAAATTTAGAATGGTTTTAATTGTATCGAATTAAATTTTTTTTTTTCGATTTAGATTTTTTTCACTAAGCTCCAATAAGCTCATTATAATTATTTTATCAGTCATATGACACACTCGTACTTCAATAAATCATCGCCTCTTGTTATAAAGTAAACGCTTCGCAAATATGTATTTTTTTTTAAATTAAATTTAGAATGGTTTTAATTGAATCGAATTGAATTTTTTTTTTCGATTTCGATTTTTCCACTGAGCTCCAATAAGCTCATTATAATTATTTTACCAGTCATATGACAAACTCTTAATTCAATAAATCATCGCCCCTTGCTATAAAGGAAACGCTTCGCAAATATGTATTTTTTAAAATTAAATTTAGAATGGTTTTAATTGTATCAAATTAAATTTTTTTTTTCAATTTAGATTTTTTTCACTAAGCTCCAATAAACTCATTATAATTATTGTACCAGTGATATGACACACTCTTAATTCAATAAATCATCGCCCCTTGCTATAAAGTAAACGCTTCGCAAATTTGTTTTTTTTTTTTTAATTAAATTTAGAGTGGTTTTAATTGTATCGAATTAAATTTTTTTTTGGATTTATTATTGGTTTTTTTACACTGATTTTTTAATTATTGTAGATTTTTACAATAATTTGAGCCATATATTTAACGTTTGGAAGGATTTACTTGGAATTTTGGTAATTTTTTGAGATCTCTGATTGTGAATTTGAACTCGAAAATAGAAAAATAAAAAATGGCGGATTCAATATGGCCGAAAAAATGTAAAGTAACCTGATTTGGGTGAAACTCGGTATTCGGAGGTTTTTGAAGATGCTGATTACGAATCTGAACTCTAAAATAGAAAAATGAAAAATGGCGGATCCAATATGGCCGACAAAGATGTAAAGTAACTTGATTTGGGTGAAACTCGGTATTCGGAGGTTTTTGAAGATGCTGATTACGAATCTGAAGTTTAAAATAGAAAAATTCAAAATGGCGGATTCAATATGGCCGACAAAGATGTAAAGTAACTTGATTTGGGTGAAACTCGGTGTTCGGAGGTTTTTGAAAATGCTGATTACGAATCTGAAGTTTAAAATAGAAAAATTCAAAATGGCGGATCTAATATGGCCGACAAAGATGCAAAATGTAACTGGATTTAGGTTGCTGGTTACGAATCTGAAGTCCAAAATCAAAAATTCAAAATGGTGGATTATAAATAAAATTAATTTACAATAAAATACCAATGAACCAACAAATTATGAAAAAATTCCACACGTCGGATTAGATTTCACGGAGGTTTACATTCTTTCACACACTTTAAATTTGGAGTAGCAAAAATGGAATTTTTTTCTTTTCCATTATTTTGGACATTTATTCGGATTTTTTAGAATTTCCATCATCATTCATCAAGATATTCTCAAAAATGATTCCATACTTGCAATCAATAAAAATTTCTCGACCAGATACACTTTTCTATCAAAAGTCAAAATTTCTAATCAAATTCCACTATTTGTCACACTTAAAAAAAAATGTTGTTCAGAATTTTAATAGATTAAATAATAAATAAATAATGGTATAAATAAACGCAAGATAAATAATAAATAAATTATTGTATAAATAATTGCGATTAAATAATAAATAAATTATGGTATAAATAATCTCAAATTGCGTATGTAAAATTACCAAAAAAATGTTCATCTTCAAAATCAGTAAATGTAGTATAAATCGATATATCTACTATTTTTATTTGCATATTTAGTAACCGAGACGTTCCAAGCTCATAAACACCCAAGATTCTTTTCTCCTGATGGAAGTCTCTCGTAAAACAACGGAAATGGATGAGCCTCATGGCACCGTCAGGCGATAGAGTCTACGTTTAATGTCCTAGTCTCTTCAAAACAATCTGTTAATCTCCATACGATCGGAAGCCGACGTTTCCTTTTCATCAACAACTACAACACTGTAGCTTTCTTCCTTATGTTCTTTCCTTCAAAGTCTGTGACACAATTTTCTCATCGGAAGCACTGCACGCGAGGCAGAAAACGATCCGACCTCTGATATGTCGCTAAAGTTTTTTTTTTTTTACATTTCATTGCTGTATTCAACTTTATGTTTGTGTGAATAATGAAGAGCCGAAGGCTATTCTCTCTTTTAATATTTGCCTATACGAACGAATAGAATATAAATTCCAAAGGTGCAACATTAAACAATGCACCGAATTGTTTTGTCTTCTACTTCTTGACTGCTATACAAATTTTTATTTCTGTCGACATATTTCTTTAATTTAATCGACTGCTACATTGTCACATACATTTTTTGAATCTGTAGCTATTTCATTTTTTTTTATGAGGAAGGAAATCTCATTAAATAAACTATTCTCTCTGAAAAATTATTTCATGATAAATATGATAAATTTATGGTTAAAATAGAAAAGTAAAACTATATAGAAAATTAATTACATTTATTTTCTATATTTTTGTTTGCGATACTTTTGGAAGTAAAAAAGCATGTTAATCTATTTTGGCTTCCTCATAGAGGAAGTTTTGTAAAAATCCAACAATAATGAGGAAGCAATTTGCAAAGTTCTACTTTGCAGCCTTGTTTAAAAAAAATTTAAATGGCATTAGTTTTGAACCCCTTGACAGATTCTCGCCAGATTCGAGCTGATGCTTAGTTTACTCACACTCTACTTGTGGACCAAATTTGAGCCCGATATCTTAAAAATGGCGGAAGTTAGAGCACGAACAAAAAATTCAAAATGCCATAAATTTTAAACCCCTTAACGGATTGACGTCAAATTCACTCCCAAAACTTATTTAATAACAGTCCACTTGTGGACTAAATTTGAGCCCGATATCTTAAAAATTGCGAAAGTTAGAGCACGAACAAAAAATTTCAAAAAATTTAAAAATGTCATAAATTGTGAACCCCTTAACGGATTGACACCAAATTTAATCCCAAACACTATTTGATAACAGACCACTTATGGTCCAAGTTTGAGCTGGATATCATAAAAATTGCGGGAGTTAGAGCTCGAACTGACATTCTCCAAAAAATTCAAAATGCCATAAATTTTAAACCCCTTAACGGATTAACGTCAAATTCACTCCCAAACCTTATTTAATAACAGTCCACTTGTGGACTAAATTTGAGCCCGATATCTTAAAAATTGCGAAATTTAGAGCACGAACAAAAAATTTCAAAAAATTAAAAAATGCCATAAATTGTGAACCCCTTAACGGATTGACACCAAATTTAATTCCAAACACTATTTGATAACAGTCCACTTATGGTCCAAGTTTGAGCCGGATATCATAATAATTGCGGGAGCTAGAGCCCGAACTGACATTCTCCAAAAAATTCAAAATGCCATAAATTTTGAACACCTTGATGGATTAACTGCAAATTCCTAACCTTGTTTAACGACTGTTTACTCATGGTTCAAATTTGAGCCCGATATCTTACAAATTGCGACGGCTATCGTGCTAACAAAAAATTGTCCACATACGCACACACATACACACATATACAGAAAGACATTTTTTCTAAACCACTTTTTTCGACGTTTTAGACCATTCTGAGGATTCTGACATGGAAATCTCGAATAAAATTTTTTTCACGAAAACAAAAATATAAAAATATAAATAAATGATTTAATATATATTTTCTCCACTTTTTATTAATTGTGTACAAACTAATTAAGGGGGTTCAACTGAAAAATGGTTGCACTTGCAAAATGCAATGAGTTCATTCTCTAAAGTTGCTGCCATGTGCATATATTAACAGCGCATGGCCATTTATTCTTGTCATAAACCTCGCAGAACTGTCTGCGTCTTTATTGCCACTGTAGCATGCTTAAGAAAACGTTTAACTGTAGATGCCGCTTTCCGGTCAAACAATACACTCACATCTCTTTTCCTTTGTATATTCATTCCTCTTTGTACTGTACTAATTACTAACACACTTAAGGAAAGATTAGAAAGATTAAAAAAAAAATTCCCATCTATTGAATTATTTCCAAGACAATATTTGTGTAATCATCAATAAAATATTTTTTAAAAATGGTTTTTGTATTTAATTAAATAGGAAAAAAATAAATTAAAAAGAAGGAGATTTACTAAAAAATATACATATATTGCAAAAGTGAAGTAATACGTTTGCGTGCAAAAAATTATCATGTCGAAAATTAAGGGTTTATTTTTGTAGCATCACGACACAAAATCCAATAATTCTGTCGTGTTTTTTTTTTTTTTTTTTTCATGGACGGAAACAAAATGACGTAATATTCCTGAACTGCATAACCGATTTATCTGTATCTAATTGCATACCAATTTACTTATTTCTTCCTGTTAATTTACAGATTTTCATCGATGAATAAAAATTCGCAATTCAACTCGAATGGAATATGGGAAAAAATGTATAAAAAAATAATTTGCAATATCTGGGTTTGTACATTGACGCTACATGGAAAATCGTACAATAGAACACGACGTAGAACGGAAGAGGAATTGAATAATCGTAGACCGAATCACGTAGAGGAGCCAGACTCGCCTATCAATTGAGAATTGCAGAGAACAAAATGTATACTCGGATATAGGAGTGAGGAAAAAAAGCAAAACTCACGAAGAGACGAAGTCAATTGATCGACGAACACACATCGAGCATTCCACGTCAAATTTATCAGCCTGGGCTCCTAAAAAAATACCTCAAAATTAATTGTCATTTTTTCATTGATTGCAAAATTTTTACATTTTGATTTGTAAAAACTATTACAATACTTAACGTTTTTTTATACCAACTATTTTTGGTATTTTGCAACAAGAGAAAAAGTAAATAAATAAATAGAAATGTGATTCGAACGTTGATTTGTAATAATATTAATGAACTTGTAAAAACCTTCATTATTATTATTTTTTTTTAATTCTCGGGATGCTTTATATGCATTTGCAAATTTCTTATATACTTTAAAGAAAATATTCACTTTTGTAGATTTTTTTATATGTAGTAACATTTTTATTAAATTCCCTAGTAACTTCTGCACAGAATTTTGAAATAGAAATTCCTATACTCAAATGGGTCAGAATATTTTTTTCAAAAATAATTGCCCCTTGCAAAACCAATTTGGTCCAAAGTTGCACCTTAAAATCTACAATTGCAAAACAGTAACAAAAAAAAAAAATATTTGCACCCCTCAATTTAACTACAAAAAAGATTCCCTAATAAAAATATTTTTCTCTTCATATCTACTTACCATAATTTTCATTTATCAAACTAAAATGTTGCATATCTATAATGGGCATTAAATTTTCATAATTTTCAGGTTATTTGGACCCCCAAGAATTTTTGGAGGACCTCAAAGAGAAAAACCTTCATTATTATTATTTTTTTTTAATTCTCGGGATGCTTTATATGCATTTGAAAATTTCTTATATACTCTCAAGAAAATATTCACTTTTGTAGATTTTTTTATACGTAGTAACATTTTTACTAAATTCCCTAGTAACTTCAGCAAAGAATTTTGAAATAGAAATTCCTATACTCAAACCTTCCAGAATATTTTTTCAAAAATAATTGCGCCCTCCAAAACCAATTTGATCCAAAGTTGCACCTTAAAATCTACAATTGCAAAACAGTTTTAAAAAAATATATATTTGCACCGCTCAATTTAACTACAAAAAAGATTCCCCTAATAAAAATATTTTTCTCTTGATATCTACTTACCATAATTTTTATTTATCAAACTAAAATGTTGCATATCTATAATGGGCATTAAATTTTCATAATTTTCAGGTTATTTGGACCCCCAAGAATTTTTGGAGGACCTCAAAGAGAAAAACCTTCATTATTATTTTTTTTTTTTAATTCTCGGGATGCTTTATATGCATTTGAAAATTTCTTATATATATATTTTTTTATTATTGGTTTCTTCCGTATGCCTTCTTCAGGCTTTTACGTTTCCCCTCTCCCCTTTTTCCCCGTTCCTTCATAGAGACCCCTCTAGAGTGTTGTCCGCAGCCACTCATCCTAATGCACTACTGTATCGCATTTGCACGAGGGCACAGGGAAACTGCGGAAAACCTGGCCGATACAGTCGGCTTTATTTTTACTGAGTTTCTAGTGTATGAGAATACATTAGAAGCTCAGAAAAACTGCCTCCCGCTCAGCAGTTGGCGCGCAAACCAGTGCAAGGCTAAACGGTCACCCATCCAAGTTATGACCGCAAAGAATGCTGCTTAACTCTGGGGACCGCTGAAGCCACACACCGACCGCGCGTCCACTGCTGTCGGTTGAAAATTTCTTATATACTCTCAAGAAAATATTCACTTTTGTAGATTTTTTTATACGTAGTAACATTTTTACTAAATTCCCTAGTAACTTCAGCAAAGAATTTTGAAATAGAAATTCCTATACTCAAAACTTCCAGAATATTTTTTCAAAAATAATTGCGCTTAAAATGTACAATTGCAAAACAGTTTAAAGAAAAAATATATTTGCACCGCTCAATTTAATTACAAAAAAGATTCCCTAATAAAAATATTTTTCTCTTCATATCTACTTACCATAATTTTTATTTATCAAACAAAAATGTTGCATATCTATAATGGGCATTAAATTTTCATAATTTGCAGGTTATATGGACCCCCAAGAATTTTTGTAGGACCTCAAAGAGACTTCAGCAATTCTTTTTCACGTGAAAAGCTCCATAGAAAAACAGTACACGAAAAACATTGCCGAGAGTATTTCGACTTGCTGTACAACTAGACGACATTTGCTTACGCGTGGACTTGACGTATCCTCTTGTCTCTCTCTCTCTCTATCGAGCTCCATAAAGTCATAAGTCACGATGCGGTCCTACAGAGATGCCCAGCAAAAATATAAACGGTCTCAGCTATTACAGAAGAATCATAGCTGCTTGATGTCCCGATGTCGTGCCTCGACATTCAGTCACGCAATGGTATCTTCGTTGGTGTCCTCTGTCCTTTCGCTCTCTTTTCCCCTTCTTCTCATCTGTATGTATTTCCTTTTCCTCGGTTAGTTCAAAGTTCCAACCCCTACGACAATGCCATTGGCTCACGAACTCTTTCGAACCTGTTCGGAGTTGTATTTCTCGTCCATAACCAGTCCGCATTGATTTATATGCAAACGTAGAAACGTCGCAGCACTGATGGCGTTGATTCCGACATATATTATGGGGGAGGAACTATTTACTATGCCACCAATACAAAATACACGATATATTATGCATATCGTGTGTTATTTTTTTTATTATGTATATAACACACGATATATCATGAATATCGTGTGCTTTTTTATTATGAATATAATATACGATATATTATGTATATCGTGTGTTTTTATTATGTATATAATATACGATATATTCTGTAGATCGTGTACTTTTTTATTATGAATATAATATACGATATATTATGTATATCGTGTGTTTTTTTATTATGAATATAATATACGATATATTATGTATATCGTGTGCTTTTTTTGTTATGAATATAACATGCGATATACTGTGTATATCGTGTGTTTTTTTATTATGTATATAATATACGATATATTATGTATATCGTGTGCTTTTTTTGTTATGAATATAACATGCGATATATTATGTATATCGTGTGTTTTTTTATTATGTATATAATATACGATATATTATGTATATCGTGGGCTTTTTTGTTATAAATATAACATGTGATATATTGTGTATATCGTGTATTTTTTTATTATGTATATAATATACGATATATTCTGTATATCGTATACTTTTTATTATGAATATAACATGCGATATATTATGTATATCGTGTGTTTTTTTATTATGTATATAACACACGATATATTATGTATATCGTGTATTTTTGCTTCCTCATAGAGCAAGCTTTGTTTTCATGAAATCTTTTTTTTTCGAGATTTTCATGTCAGTATGCTTAGAATCACCTAAAACGTCGAGAAAAGTGGTTTAGAAAAAATGTCCGTATGTATGTATGTGTGTGTGTGTGTGTGTGTGTGTGCTGGGCTTCGAAAATTCAATCTCCTCTCACTCGGTAACCGTTCGAGCGATCCGGCTCAAATTTGGCACGCAAGTAGAGTAGCTGCCCCTCTTTGAATGTTGTGATTTTTGCCAAAATATGTGAAGTCATTAAGATTTTATGTTGATTTTAATTTGTTGAAAAAAGGGCGTGGTCGTTCTAACTTTCGTAAAAGTTCGCCGATTTGGCTAAATAGTTCTTCATAACTGAAGATACGTTCAATGTTGTATGGTATTGAATTTCGACGAAATCGGTAAAGCGGTTCGGATTTTATAGAATTTTGAATTTTTCGAAAAAAATAGATTTTGATCTAAATTACGTCGAATTTCAACAAATGAACAGAAATTTTGTACAGACGAAAAATAACATTCAGAAATGCCATGTACCAAATTTGGTGATGATCGGTAAAGTCGTTCGGATTTTACACCATTTTTCATTTAAAGAAAAATGTAGATTTTCGCTATAACTTCCGGAAAAGTTGAGAAAGTACGACAAAAATTTGTATTTAATCAAAATTAGATGTAACGGTGTTTGCAGAGGTGATTTATAGCTGTATAAAACACCTCTGCAAAAGAGACACAAGGTATAAAAAAAAAAAGATGCAAAGTAGAACCTTGCACATTGCTTCCTCATTATTTTTCGCTTTTTACAAAGCTTCCTCCATGAGGAAGCCAAAATTGAATAACATACTGCTTCCTCACAGAGGGAGCTTTGTAAAAAGCGAAAAATAATGAGGAAGCAATGTGCAAGGTTCTACTTTGCATCTTTTTTTATTATCTATATAACATACGATATATTATGTATGTCGTGTGTTTTTTTATTATATATATAATATATGATATATTATGTATATCGTGTGTTTTTGCTTCCTCATAGAGGAAACTTTGTTTTCGTAAAAAAAAATTTTTTTTTGAGATTTTCATGTTAGGACACTCAGAATGGTCCAAAACGTCGAGAAAAGTGGTTTAGAAAAAATATCCGGATGTATGTATGTGTGTATGTGTGTGTGTCTGTGTGTATCTGTATCTCGAAAACGGCTTTAACAATCAAGCTGAAATTTGGCACACTGGTAGATGAGCAACGCCCCTTCTTATGTATACATTTTCGAAAAAATTTAAAAAGAAATTCAAATTTTATAAGCCTTTCAATTGTTCGAAAAATGTCTGTATGTTCTCTAGCTTCCGCAATTTTTCAGCTAATGAGCTAAAAAGTTCTGGACAAATAGAGAAATGAAAAATGAAGGTCGCTATTGAATTTGAGCGAAATCCATAAAGCGGTTTAGATTTTGTAAAATTTTGAATTTTCGAAAAAATCTTGTTTTCGTTCTTATTCAAGTTAAGTTCGACCAAACCTGCTCAATTATTTTGAAAGGTAAAATTAACATCCAGTTGTAGTAGATATCGAATTTGGTGAAGATTGGTAAAGTGGTTCAGATTTTATAAGACATTGAATTTTTCAAAAATTCTCTGTATGTTCTCTAGCTGCCACAATTTTTTAGATAATGAGCTTAAACAGTTTTTGACGAATAAAGCAATGAAAAATGACGATCGGTATTGAATTTAAGCGAAATACACAAAGCGGTTTAGATTTTATAGAATTTTGAATTTATGAAAATTTTTGTTTTCGTACTTCTTTAATTTGTATTTAAAATAAGGATGCAAAGTTGAACTTTGCACGTTGCTTGGTTAATAATTTGCATTCTTTCGCAAAGCTTCCTTTATGAGGAAACCAAAAATAAAATAAAAAATCTTCAAGAAGCAATGTGCGAATTTCTACTTTGCATCCTTTTTTTTATTATCTATATAACATACAATATATTATGTATATCGTGTGTTTTTTAATTATCTATATAACATACAATATATTATGTATATCGTGTGTTTTTTAATTATGTATATAACATACAATATATTATGTATATCGTGTATTTTTTATTATGTATATAACACACGATATATTATGTATATTGCGTGTTTAGTAGATATAAATAGTGAAGAACGCGTAATACGTATTCAAAGACACTTCTCTGCACCGGTGAACGCCCACATTAAACGTATTTGCATATTTATTGCCTTGGCGCACTTATTTACGTTCTGCCGATCGAATAGCACAATCTACGTGCGATCACGTCATAATCGACGCGCTACGTGATTCTAACACTTGGGCCACTTTTATTACCTACACCATAGCGACTTTGGAGCATTAGTCATCTGATAAATTGTCAAGACTTTATTGAATGTTTGCCTGGTCAACTTTCTTCAAATGATTCGAGGAATACATCAGGATAAAATGTTCTTATTTGGAATTTAAAAAAAAACTAATTTATATTCTTGGGAGATAAAAGACAGAAAATTAAATCAATAATTGGAGGAAAGTTTATCGTTCAATGATGTGCCATACATTTATATTTCAGCGAAAGTTTCACTGGTTTAGAATTTGAGTAATTCATGAAAAGAAAAATGATTCTGGAGAAATTAGGAAAATTTATTTTTAATAATAATCATGCTTAAAAGTCATTTTAATGAAGTGGAGGAAAAATTTAATAATAGGTTTTCGAAAACTTTTTTTTTTGCACTTTTAGAATACATTTGCCAATCTTAACGATAACAGTGAACGGGTTAATTTATTTTTTAGAAAAATTATCTCACGCCTGCGATTTTTAATTAATTTATCATGACATTTAGGATAATAAATTTTGTATATTAAAAAAAATTCAAAATCCATTTTTACTAAATTCCTTAGTAACTTCTGAACAGAATTTTGAAATAGAAATTCCTATACTCAAACGGGTCAGAATATTTTTTTCAAAAATAACATCATTCATAAAATAAAATCTACATTTTGCTTGGCTATTTTTTAAAAATAATCTTTTATGCGTTTTTTTCACAAAAATTATAAGCATTTCATTTTTTTTTAAATTCACAGATTAATTACAAAATGTTCCTGCCCTTTCTTCACATATAAAAAATAATTGAAGAAAGTGCAATCGACTCACAACCGTTCTCATTGTTATTGCCCATTAGTCTCGAGGACCAGATTGCTTTTTTTTAACAATCATCAATTACTACAGAAGTAGTACTCGATTTCCCTCAGGTAATACCGTCAAAGTAAATACAATCCAGCAGCTCAAACATAGAAACTCGTCCCATCAGCTCGTTAAATAGACTCTCTGTTATCAATTTTCATAATTTGTTTGCTGGCTACAAAAAAGAAAAGACGATTATTAAGCTTTAGGAAAAAGGCAGTGAAAAAAAATCACGAGAACGTTAATCAAGAGAGTTTTACTTGGGTTCGTATGTATACTTACCTATTGTACTTAGAAGCACGGGGACGAATTTACTTCCAACGCTGTACGACTCGATTTAGCTTGACTAATGCGTAATAATTCGTGGTTCGAGTCGAGCCAGTCGGTCTCTCAATGAGACTCGCGTGCCTCGCGCACTTGCTACTTTTCTCTATACAATGTAACTATATACCAAAGTAACTTTGCCCTTTTTTATACACACAACTTTTGGTGATTCGCAACAAGAAAAAATAAACAAATAAATAAATAACAATGTGATTGGAACGTTAATTCGTAATAATATTAATGATTACAAATTATTAATATTATTTATGGAATATTAAAATTTACCGAATATTCGAATTTACCGAAAATTCAAATTTACCAAATATTCGAATTTACCGAAAATTCGAATTACCCAAATATTTGTATTGACCGAATATTTGAATTGACAGAATATTCGAATTTACCGAATATTTTTATTGACAGAATATTCGAATTGATAGAATATTGGAATTAGCCAAATATTCGAATTGATAGAATATTCGAATTAGCCGAATATTCGAATTGATAGAATATTCGAATTAGCCAAATATTCAAATTGATAGAATATTCGAATTAGCCGAATATTCGAATTAATAGAATATTCGAATTAGCCGAATATTCGAATTAGCCGAATATTCGAATTAGCCGAATATTCGAATTAGCCGAATATTCGAATTAGCCGAATATTCGAATTAGCCGAATATTCGAATTAATAGAATATTCGAATTAGCCGAATATTCGAATTAGCCGAATATTCGAATTAGCCGAATATTCGAATTAGCCGAATATTCGAATTAGCCGAATATTCGAATTAGCCGAATATTCGAATTAGCCGAATATTCGAATTAGCCGAATATTCGAATTAGTCGAATATTCGAATTAGACGAATATTCGAATTAGCCGAATATTCGAATTTTCGAATTAACCGAATATTTGAATTAGCCGAATTTTCGAATTAGCCGAATATTCGAATTAGCCGAATTTTCGAATTAATAGAATATTCGAATTAATAGAATATTCGAATTAGCCGAATATTCGAATTAGCCGAATATTCGAATTAGCCGAATATTCGAATTAATAGAATATTCGAATTAGCCGAATATTCGAATTAGCCGAATATTCGAATTAGCCGAATATTCGAATTAGCCGAATATTCGAATTAGCCGAATATTCGAATTAGCCGAATATTCGAATTAGCCGAATATTCGAATTAGCCGAATATTCGAATTAGCCGAATTTTCGAATTTGCCGAATATTCGAATTTTCGAATTAACCGAATATTTGAATTAGCCGAATATTCGAATTAGCCGAATATTCGAATTAGCCGAATTTTCGAATTTGCCGAATATTCGAATTTTCGAATTAACCGAATATTTGAATTAGCCGAATTTTCGAATTAGCCGAATATTCGAATTAGCCGAATTTTCGAATTAGCCGAATATTCGAATTAGCCGAATATTCGAATTAGCCGAATTTTCGAATTAGCCGAATATTCGAATTAGCCGAATTTTCGAATTAGCCGAATATTCGAATTAGCTGAATATTCGAATTAGCCGAATTTTCGAATAGCCGAATACTCGAATTAGCCGAATATTCGAATTAGCCGAATTTTCGAATTAGCCGAATTTTCGAATTAGCCGAATTTTCGAATTAGCCGAATATTGGAATTTCTCTACAACTACAATATAAATAAAAAATTGGAACTGCCAAACTAAACTACAAAAAAAATCCCCTAATGAAAATATCTCTCTTTTCTTTTTCTATTATTTTTTTTCTTACAAAAAATTCGTAGGATCATTATTCAAGAGAGTTTTACTTGGGCTTATATGTATACTTAGCTATTGTACTTAGAAACATGGGGACGAATTTACTTCCACCGCTGTACGACTCGATTTAGCTTGACTAATGCGTAATAATTCGTGGTTCGAGTCGAGCCAGTTGGTCTCTCGATGAGACTCGCGTGCTTCGCGCACTTGCTACTTTGCTCTATACAAAGTAACTTTGCCTCTGGCTTCGTCCCCTCGTGCTAAAACTTCTACTCCTGAACAAGTTTACCTGCACTTGTTTCGTATATATAGCATATAAAGCATCGTACGTTAGTGAACGTAGCTCTGTTCGAGTCTCGTACAGAGAACAACGTAGTATTTTCAGGGTCGAACTAAAACTGCCAGACGTTTACGACTTCGCTAAAGTCTTCGCTGAATCGATGCGTAGCCGCGAGCTCCTAATGAAATATACGATTTTCTCAGTGCTGACTTCTCACTGGCTTAATGAACTCTCCTAAAGCCAATTTGGACAATATTCGTGTAATGATTGGGACTACGTATTGGGAAAATTGGCTGGCAAATGGATACATTTATATGGCAATTAATAATATTTATATTTTTCATATGCAATTTTATTTTTGTCGCTTAAAACTATTTTGCTGAATTGTCGATTTAGATTAGGGAATTTTTTTTTTTTTTTTTTTGCTGTGAGGATGAAAGATATTTTTTGGTAGTTTTTTAGATTATTGACCATCGAGGGAGGAAAATTATTATCAATATTAATTTAGCTTTGTTTTCGTGAAAAATTTTTGTGTCAGAAAAAAAAATGTTATGTTCAATTATTCATTTTGGAGTGTACAAAAATGACAATTTAGTCTATATTTTGTAGAATTGCGAGCTCTGCAATTATTTGGTTCTTTGGTTTGCAAAAAAAATTATCATTTCCGAATTCAGGTTTTTTAGAAACACAAAATATAATTTATGAAACTTATTTTCTTGTTATTTGTGCTGCACAAGATGAAGCTTTTTGAAAGGTGGAAAATAACAAGCAAATTATGAGTTCTTCATTCACATTTCAAGTTATAATTTTTTAAAATAAATTTAAAGAAATTTAACAGAACAAAAATGATGTTTTTTTTTCTAGTTGTTATGATATGCTTCATGGATATCCTAATTCACGTTGAACATGACTACTTTATCGTTATTGGGCTCAAGTATTGAGCCAGAGTGAGATTACATACACAGATGTCATTACAGATACTTGTCCGCATTTGCAAATAATGCTTGTTACGTGCTTATGACCATTAACTTGTTTTCGATTTCCGTGAATTCCTGCACATCCTCTCATCATTCAGTTCGACATAAATGTCGGAAGAACCTTTTTTTTGTTGGTCATTAAATAACTGTTAACTGAAATACAATAAGTCCAATAAGTTATGTCAAAAAAAAAAAAAAATTAAACGTCAGAGCGATATACGTTACCATTGAACATACAGCTTCGATAAATTCAACAAGATTTTTGTGGATTCACGACATTTTGTAAAAGAATAGGAAGTTTCTTCGTTTAATTTTCTTTTGGTCATTAAATAGAATTTTTTTTCTTGGTCCTATTAAAAATGTTTTGTTATTAATTTAATAATAAGACAATAAAACAATTAATGCAATTACAATTAAATTTTGATGGTCATTAAATTTAAAAAATTCTTGCTAATTTAATAATTAATGAGACAACAATACAATTAATACAATTACAATTAAATTTTGTTGGTCACTAAATTAAAAAAAATCTTGTCAATTTAATAATTAATGAGACAACAGTAAAATTAATGCAGTTACAATTAAATTGCTGGTCATTAAAAAAATATTTTGTTAATTTAATGATTAATGAGACAATAATACAATTAGTGCTATTATAATCACATTTTGTTGGTAGTTGAATTTAAAAAAGATTGTTAATTTAATAATTAATGAGACAACAATAAAATTAATGCAGTTACAATTAAATTGGTGGTCATTAAAAAAAAAGTCTTGTTAATTTAATGATTAATGAGACAGTAATACAATTAATGCAATTATAATTACATTTTGTTGGTCATTAAATTAAAAAATTATTATTAATTTAATAATTAATGAGACAACAATACAATTAATACAATTACAATTAAATTTTGTTGGTTATTAAATAAATAAAAATTCTTGACAATTTAATAATTGGTACGACTATAATACAATAAGTCTAAGAAATTCTACAGAAAAAAGGAAACGTCAAAGCTAGTGATATGAATTAGTGATACACATGCAGTTTCGATGAATCCATCAAGTTTTCCTTGAATACACGACAGTTTGCAAAATAATAAGAAGTTTCTTCGTTTGATTTGTGCGTATAATGTGCTGGAACATAATGCACATCCAATACTTGAGGCACAAGAGCATTATAACGTGATTGCACGTGCCTCTGTCCTGTGAGGTAGGTCCGTTGATAATGGGCAACGTTAATGACAACATCCGATAACGGGAGCAGCGATTCGCATTAGCTTGCATTATACTAAACGTTCGCGGTATACAGTGAAACTACAATCAATGTTTCTCGACTTGTTTCCTGCTAAATCTTTTTTTTTGCTTCCTCGTAGAGTCTTAAGATTTTTTTTAGCATTTAATATGAGGATATTTTAATTTGTCTGCAATGACAACAAGTGATAAAAAAAAAGTCTGATGTTTATGTGTTTCTGTATGTTTTATGGATAATAATGATAATATGAATAAAAATTAATCTCTCCTAGGGAGAAAATGAAATGAGCTAAAATTTGGTGATGTTGATGATTTTTCAGTGCGCAAAATTTTATTAAATTGGGTTTTGTAATAATAATAATTTCGTTTGTATGAATAATGAAAAAAAGACGGTAATTACTATTGGATCTAATTTTTTTTCAAAAAGTATTTTTACGTCTAAGGATTAAAATTAAAAGTGGGTGTCAACAGAGGATTTATAAATGTAAAAAAATTGTTGATACCTTAACTTCCAAAAATGTTGAGATCATAAATTAGTGCTAATATTTAAGGAAATTTCCAAAATAGAATTTAGCTTTATTATTCCTTTCTTTTAAATAAATGCTTGCTGCGATTCGCATTAGCTTGCATTATACTAAACGTTCGCGGTATACAGTAAAACTACAATCAATGTTTCTCGACTTGTTTCCTGCTAAATCTTTTTTTTTGCTTCCTCGTAGAGTCTTAAGATTTTTTTTAGCATTTAATATGAGTATATTTAAATTTGTCTGAAATGACAACAAGTGATAAAAAAAATGTCTGATGTTTATGTGTTTCTGTATGTTTTATGGATAATAATGATAATATGAATAAAAATTAATCTCTTTTAGCGGGAAAATGAAATGAGCTAAAATTTGGTGACGTCGATGATTTTTCAGTGCGCAAAATTTTATTCAAATTGGGTTTTGTAATAATAATAATTTCATTTGTATGAAAAATGAAAAAAAGACGGTAATTACTATTGGATCTAATTTTTTTTCAAAAAGTATATTTACGTCTAAGGATTAAAATTAAAAGTGGGTGTCAACACAGGATTTATAAATGTAAAAAAATTGTTGATACGTTAACTTCCAAAAATGTTGAGATCATAAATTAGTGCTAATATTTAAGGAAATTTCCAAAAGTAGAATTTAGCTTTATTATTCCTTTCTTTTAAATAAATGCTCGCTGCGATTCGCATTAGCTTGCATTATACTAAACGTTCGCGGTATACAGTGAAACTACAATCAATGTTTCTCGACTTGTTTCCTGCTAAATCTTTTTTTTTGCTTCCTCGTAGAGTCTTAAGATTTTTTTTAGCATTTAATATGAGGATATTTTAATTTGTCTGAAATGACAACAAGTGATAAAAAAAAAGTCTGATGTTTATGTGTTTCTGTATGTTTTATGGATAATAATGATAATATGAATAAAAATTAATCTCTTTTAGCGGGAAAATGAAATGAGCTAAAATTTGGTGACGTCGATGATTTTTCAGTGCGCAAAATTTTATTCAAATTGGGTTTTGTAATAATAATAATTTCATTTGTATGAAAAATGAAAAAAAGACGGTAATTACTATTGGATCTAATTTTTTTTCAAAAAGTATATTTACGTCTAAGGATTAAAATTAAAAGTGGGTGTCAACACAGGATTTAAAAAAGTAAAAAAATTGTTGATACCTTAACTTCCAAAAATGTTGAGATCATAAATTAGTGCTAATATTTAAGGAAATTTCCAAAGTAGAATTTAGCTTTATTATTCCTTTCTTTTAAATAAATGGTTGCTGCGATTCGCATTAGCTTGCATTATACTAAACGTTCGCGGTATACAGTGAAACTACAATCAATGTTTCTCGACTTGTTTCCTGCTAAATCTTTTTTTTTGCTTCCTCGTAGAGTCTTAAGATTTTTTTTAGCATTTAATATGAGGATATTTTAATTTATCTGAAATGACAACAAGTGATAAAAAAAATGTCTGATGTTTATGTGTTTCTGTATGTTTTATGGATAATAATGATAATATGGATAAAAATTAATCTCTCCTAGGGAGAAAATGAAATGAGCTAAAATTTGGTGACGTCGATGATTTTTCAGTGCGCAAAATTTTATTCAAATTGGGTTTTGTAATAATAATAATTTCGTTTGTATGAATAATGAAAAAAAATACGGTAAGACTATTGGATCTTTTTTTCAAAAAGTATATTTACGTCTAAGGATTAAAATTAAAAGTGGGTGTCAACACAGGATTTAAAAATGTAAAAAAATTGTTGATACCTTAACTTCCAAAAATGTTGAGATCATAAATTAGTGCTAATATTTAAGGAAATTTCCAAAGTAGAATTTAGCTTTATTATTCCTTTCTTTTAAATAAATTCTTGCTGCGATTCGCATTAGCTTGCATTATACTAAACGCTCGCGGTATACAGTGAAACTACAATCAATGTTTCTCGACTTGTTTCCTGCTAAATCTTTTTTTTTGCTTCCTCGTAGAGTCTTAAGATTTTTTTTAGCATTTAATATGAGGATATTTAAATTTGGCTGAAATGACATCAAGTGATAAAAAAAAAGTCTGATGTATATGTGTTTATTTATATGTTTTATGGATAATAATGATAATATGAATAAAAATTAATCTCTCCTAGGGAGAAAATGAAATGAGTTAAAATTTGGTGACGTCGATGATTTATCAGTGCGCAAAATTTTATTCAAATTGGGTTTTGTAATAATCCTAATTTCATTTGTATGAAAAATAAAAAAAAAGATGGTAATTACTATTGGATCTAATTTTTTTTCAAAAAGTATATTTACGTCTAAGGATTAAAATTAAAAGTGGGTGTCAACACAGGATTTAAAAAAGTAAAAAAATTGTTGATACCTTAACTTCCAAAAATGTTGAGATCATAAATTAGTGCTAATATTTAAGGAAATTTCCAAAGTAGAATTTAGCTTTATTATTCCTTTCTTTTAAATAAATGGTTGCTGCGATTCGCATTAGCTTGCATTATACTAAACGTTCGCGGTATACAGTGAAACTACAATCAATGTTTCTCGACTTGTTTCCTGCTAAATCTTTTTTTTTGCTTCCTCGTAGAGTCTTAAGATTTTTTTTAGCATTTAATATGAGGATATTTTAATTTGTCTGCAATGACAACAAGTGATAAAAAAAATGTCTGATGTTTATGTATTTCTGTATGTTTTATGGATAATAATGATAATATGAATAAAAATTAATCTCTCCTAGGGAGAAAATGAAATGAGCTAAAATTTGGTGACGTCGATGATTTTTCAGTGCGCAAAATTTTATTCAAATTGGGTTTTGTAATAATAATAATTTCGTTTGTATGAAAAATGAAAAAAAGACGGTAATTACTATAGGATATAATTTTTTTTCAAAATGTATATTTACGTCTAAGGATTAAAATTAAAAGTGGGTGTCAAAACAGGATTTATAAATGTAAAAAAATTGTTGATACCTTAACTTCCAAAAATGTTGAGATCATAAATTAGTGCTAATATTTAAGGAAATTTCCAAAGTAGAATTTAGCTTTATTATTCCTTTCTTTTAAATAAATGGTTGCTGCGATTCGCATTAGCTTGCATTATACTAAACGTTCGCGGTATACAGTGAAACTACAATCAATGTTTCTCGACTTGTTTCCTGCTAAATCTTTTTTTTTTTTGCTTCTTGCTTTTTTTTGCTTCCTCGTAGAGTCTTAAGATTTTTTTTAGCATGTAATATGAGGATATTTTAATTTGTCTGCAATGACAACAAGTGATAAAAAAAATGTCTGATGTTTATGTGTTTCTGTATGTTTTATGGATAATAATGATAATATGAATAAAAATTAATCTCTCCTAGGGAGAAAATGAAATGAGCTAAAATTTGGTGATGTTGATGATTTTTCAGTGCGCAAAATTTTATTCAAATTGGGTTTTGTAATAATAATAATTTCATTTGTATGAAAAATGAAAAAAAGACGGTAATTACTATTGGATCTAATTTTTTTCAAAAAGTATATTTACGTCTAAGGATTAAAATTAAAAGTGGGTGTCAGCACAGGATTTATAAATGTAAAAAAATTGTTGATACCTTAACTTCCAAAAATGTTGAGATCATAAATTAGTGCTAATATTTAAGGAAATTTCCAAAATAGAATTAAGCTTTATTACTCCTTTCTTTTAAATAAATGCTTGCTGCGATTCGCATTAGCTTGCATTATACTAAACGTTCGCGGTATACAGTGAAACTACAATCAATGTTTCTCGACTTGTTTCCTGCTAAATCTTTTTTTTTGCTTCCTCGTAGAGTCTTAAGATTTTTTTTAGCATTTAATATGAGGATATTTAAATTTGTCTGAAATGACAACAAGTGATAAAAAAAATGTCTGATGTTTATGTGTTTCTGTATGTTTTATGGATAATAATGATAATATGAATAAAAATTAATCTCTCCTAGGGAGAAAATGAAATGAGCTAAAATTTGGTGACGTCGATGATTTTTCAGTGCGCAAAATTTTATTCAAATTGGGTTTTGTAATAATAATAATTTCGTTTGTATGAAAAATGAAAAAAAGACGGTAATTACTATTGGATATAATTTTTTTTCAAAAAGTATATTTACGTCTAAGGATTAAAATTAAAAGTGGGTGTCAAAACAGGATTTATAAATGTAAAAAAATTGTTGATACCTTAACTTCCAAAAATGTTGAGATCATAAATTAGTGCTAATATTTAAGGAAATTTCCAAAGTAGAATTTAGCTTTATTATTCCTTTCTTTTAAATAAATGGTTGCTGCGATTCGCATTAGCTTGCATAACGCTCGTGGTATACAGTGAAACTACAATCAATGTTTCTCGACTTGTTTCCTGCTAAATCTTTTTTTTGCTTCCTCGTAGAGTCTTAAGATTTTTTTTAGCATTTAATATGAGGATATTTAAATTTGTCTGAAATGACAACAAGTGATAAAACAAAAGTCTGATGTTTATGTGTTTCTGTATGTTTTATGGATAATAATGATAATATGAATAAAAATTAATCTCTTTTAGCGGGAAAATGAAATGAGCTAAAATTTGGTGACGTCGATGATTTTTCAGTGCGCAAAATTTTATTCAAATTGGGTTTTGTAATAATAATAATTTCGTTTGTATGAAAAATGAAAAAAAGACGGTAATTACTATTGAACTTAATTTTTTTTCAAAAGTATAAGGATCAAAATTAAAAATGGGTATCAAAACAAGATTTATTAATGTAAAAATAATTGTTGATTTCTTAACTTCCAAAAATGTTGGGATCATAAATTAGTGCTAATATTTAAGGAAATTTCCAAAGTAGAATTTAGCTTTATTATTCCTTTCTTTTAAATAAATGCTTGCTTTAACGCATTTAACTTTTGATTAATTTCTGAACTGTAAATCTGCAGCAACTGAGTGTTTACTGTCCAGAGACGAAGTACACTTCAATCTGCAACTTCAGCAATTCTTTAACTAGCTATGATTTGAATTAGCAGAAGATAAATGCGTGCGTGAATTCTGATTCATCAGGAAATCGCAAAACGATGATTATATTATTCTTCGAAATTACATGAAACATTTATTTCCCCTTTTCATATAAAAAAAAATATCGTCCTTTTAGAAACTGTAAAAAAATATTCTATCGTTATTACTTTTTTTTTCATATTACTAAAAAAATGTCTTCGGAAATTTAGAAAAATTGTGACGAAAATAATTTTAGCTAAATGATGAATCCTTTCTGCGTCACATTTTTAGCATTATAAATATTTTCATCTGTTTTTAACGTATGACTATAAAATCAGGTCTTTTATAATGACGACAGTCGTTGACGTCGCCGACCATCGAACTAGTGAAAACCGATCGTTGGAACAGCACCACATACGATGTTCGATAACAACGACTGTCTGCTAATCTGAGCACGAGGCCGAGAATTGCTCCCTCGGGAATAATCCAGCCTCGTGCACTAGCCTCACAATCGCGTTCAACGGCCAAATGCTGCTGCTTTATTAAACGTATATTATATGTACGTTAAACCGTCACTGCTGGTAATCCTTGGTTATTTCTATAACCGTCATCAAATTTTTCGTATAGTCCCATAAAACAAAAATCCACATGAAAAAAAAATAATTTAAACGCCACATAGAAAAAATATTCGAATTTATTGAATATTTGAATTTACTGAATATTAGAATTTACTGAATATTGGAATTTACTGAATATTAGAATTTACTGAAAATTAGAATGTACTGAATATTAAAATTTAGTGAATAATTAGAATTTACTGAAAATTAAAATTTACTGAATATTGGAATTTATTGAAAATTAGAATTTACTGAATATTTGAATTTACTGAATATTGGAATTTATTGAAAATTAGAATTTACTGAATATTTGAATTTACTGAATATTGGAATTTACTGAATATTAGAATTTACTGAAAATTAGAATGTACTGAATATTAAAATTTAGTGAATAATTAGAATTGACTGAAAATTAAAATTTACTGAATATTGGAATTTATTGAAAATTAAAATTTACTGAATATTTGAATTTACTGAATATTGGAATTTACTGAATATTAGAATTTACTGAAAATTAGAATGTACTGAATATTAAAATTTAGTGAATAATTAGAATTGACTGAAAATTAAAATTTAGTGAATAATTAGAATTGACTGAAAATTAAAATTTACTGAATATTGGAATTTATTGAAAATTAGAATTTACTGAATATTAGAATTTACTGAATATTAGAATTTATTGAATATTAGAATTTACTGAAAATTAGAATTTACTGAAAATTAGAATTTACTGAATGTTAGAATTTATTGAATGTTAGAATTTACTGAATATTAGAATTTATTGAATATTAGAATTTACTGAAAATTAGAATTTACTGAATATTAGAATTTATTGAATATTAGAATTTACTGAATATTAGAATTTACTGAATATTGGAATTTATTGAAAATTAGAATTTACTGAAAATTAGAATTTACTGAAAATTAGAATTTATTGAACATTAGAATTTACTGAATATTGGAATTTACTGAATATTAGAATTTACTAAAAATTATAATTTACTGAATCGATTTGAAGTTAGGAATTCACTAGTTTTAGGGATCTATTTTTAGGTTTTTTTTTGGTTGTATTTTTTCCTATGTATTTAAAATATTGAAAATTATCATCGTTTGTTCGATTGATTGCAAAGTTGATCCAAAAACTTTTGTCTCTCATATTTTGAAAAAATAAATAAAAAGCAACGACGATAGCAAGATTTTTGTATATTTTGGTGGCAACGAAAAAAAGTTTGGACGTCATTGCAATTCTGTATAAAGATATTAAAATTTCCGGTTTTGCAAAAATATTTAAAAAATGGGACGATAACAGCAAAAAAAAAAGTTGGAACCAAATGTTGCGAATGAACTTCTGAAGGTCACGACGCAAAATATACCTTTATCTTTACGTCACTGGATTTCTTGGAGAATCACACGGAACGTAGGTATGAAATAACGATGCTGGGAAATTCCATTTCGCGAGACAAAATAAAACTGTCGGTGGATCATTATTTCAAGAGTCTCGACGCCAAGTATACATACATATTTAGAAATCCAGTTGATTATATCCTCTGCATTTACTTGAGCTTTCCTTGTTCGTCGGTTCGGTAGTTCCAATACATCTTTTCACAACGATTAGTTCGTATTATTTACATCTTGGAATAATACATGCGGTTAAGTGCCAGTGAGCGTGAGAGACTTTTGCATCTGGAATCAAACCTGGTGATTAATGATTGATATACCGTAAGTCAAGGTGTCCCAGTGCAATCTATAGAAAATCTACACGTAATACCATTTAAGTTACGTTATCCTATACTTTTCTGATGCAACGATAAGTATGGCAATTAATTATTGACAGTATAAAAATTATTATCTTTTCAAATATTTTTCTACCAATTTATAAACGAGGGACAAAATTAATACTTTTTTTTTTACATCAATGTGGAATTAAGCTCATATAAATTTTTCCATTGATTACAAATATGAAAGAATTTTTATGAAAATTTGTATGCATCACAGTGAAATTATTTTTGATAAATAATTTATTTCATGAATTATATTTGAAAAATAATATATTTCAGTGACATTGACGCCATTCTCTTCGTATAACCGGATATTTCTCAAAAAGAAAATTTGAAATCGGACGACCTTAAAAAAAGTTGTGTCCAATTGAAAATTCCAAATTTTCGTGATGTTTTTCCAGCAGATTTGAAGGCTAAAAAATGTCTATTATTACTAAATTTTAGAATACTATTTCGTCCCAAATTTCTCGCTGATTACGAATCTACCAATATTTTTGTCGATAACTCAAAAGTGTCGGGTGAAAAGAAAATATATTTTTTAACGTTTGTCACGATGTTAATTTAGAACTTTTAAGTTATAAAAAAAAAATTCTGTTTCGTAATCAGCGGGAAATTTGCGATCAGAGAGGCTCTTAAAATGCAATGAATGTCGAAATTAATTTTTTATGACCATCAATCAGGACATGAATAAAGGCGTAACAATGAGCGTAGATTTTTTTTTACCTGTCAAGGTAATATCGTGACGTCAACATATTAGCAGGAAGTATCCAAACAGTAGCCGTTTTGTGCCGGATAAATATTTGAATATCAATAGACCCCTCGTTTACATTGTGCTAATGACTGGTTCTGGTATTCAAGAGGGCAAAAGAGGGTAAGGGACTGAGATCGTGCGATCGCGCGTGGGTAAATTTGACGCGTGGCGATATTACACGCGATATGAACCCCCAGAGGCACCAATAACGAAATGCGTCGCATTGTGGTTTACCCAGATGGGAAATAGTCAGGCAAAGATTTACAACTTGTCAAAAAAAACTCGCAAATGGAAAAACCTCAATACGTGACTTTCTCATTAAATTTTAACTGCCCACCGATAAGCTGAATTTTTAAAAATATTTATGTATTTAAGTATAAAAAATAAAAACAGTTTAGGCTTAAGCATATCTTTAACCCCTTTTTTCCCCGCGACTATCCGTTTTGTAAAGTTAAAGATTTAACAAAAATTCATACGACGTCACGTGACAAGCTTTTCGTTTCATTTAAAAATAGTTCCTAAAAAGGCTCATAAATCTCTTAACAGATTTTGATATTTGGAATCGTTCAGTGAGACAGTTTGGAACGAGGGAGGCGAAGAGCAACTGCAGCTATTATCGACCCCTTCCACAACGAGTGAACAGGCGCAACGAGACATTGAGATAGAGCGAGAGA
The DNA here is from genome assembly GCA_963970395.1 of Ephialtes manifestator. Taxonomy (NCBI): domain Eukaryota; kingdom Metazoa; phylum Arthropoda; class Insecta; order Hymenoptera; family Ichneumonidae; genus Ephialtes; species Ephialtes manifestator. Next base: position 30,547,581 of record OZ019975.1, on the reverse strand, counting down.
GAAAGAGCAAAAACCGAACGGCGTATTGGACGCTACGAAATTTATTCGTGGCTCTCGTGCCGGCAAGCTATTACGATAGTCTGCCCGATGCGCAGACTGCATTATACAGCACACTATGGTGTATAATATAGACGCGCGCGGACAGCTCTAAATGATCCTGAGATTATTAGAATCCACGAGATCGAGGAAACCAACAGTTACATGGATAATTTGGTAATCGCTCCTGTCATCCTGGACACACAAAATTACCAACGACAACTTGCACTTTTTCAAGATATTCGTGAGCTTTCAACATAAATTCAAACGTACTCCGACTCTTAATTCGATATTTTAAAAACATTATGCAGGAAATCTGCATTTTGTTCTATAAAGACAAATAAAAAATGATTTTATAGAAATAATAGCAACTTCGTCGTACAACTTTCCAAAAGTTGCCACAATCATGTTATTTTTGTAGTATGAAATAAAGATTATTTAATTTATTATTGTGTATTTTATTAATCGGCACATGTATAATTGAAAAATTTGGAATTAAATGTTCGTTGAATGTATTTGTTTATCACTGTAAGGAAGATTTTATTGGACATGCGCTTCTTGTTTGCAGTGCATTTTCCAGTAGTGAGGGTGATCGTGCAGTGTTCACGCAGTAAATATTAGTACAGTGGTTCTCCAAAGCATATATTTGCTTGTGGTTCCCTCTTTCGTTATAAGCTGTGCTCACAGCAAACAAAACATGGTTGAGAGCTTGCATATATACTAATACGGTTAAAGTCTTTATGTCAGGGTCCTCGAACATTTTCAGTCCGGTAAGTATTTACGCTAAGACATGTAATTTTTTTCAGGATAAACTATATTTTTTTTTGTCTGCAATTAAAATTGACATGGCAAAAAAAGAAAAATTCAGTAGTGAAAGCTAGATATCCTAGCCACTAGACAATATCGGATTATAAAAAAAGTATACCAAAAACCACATATTTCCCCAAAGCATATATTTGCTTGTGGTTACCTCTTCCATTATAAGCTGTGCTCACAGCAAACAAAACATGATTCAGAGCTTGCATGTATTCTAATGCACTTAAAGGCTTTATGTCAGTGGACGCGACTATTTTCAGTCCGGTAAGTATTTACACTAAGACATGTAATTTTTTTTCAGGTTAAACTATACCTTTTTTTTAAGCTGCAATTATAATTGCCATGGCAAAAAAAGAAAAGTTAAGTAGTGAAAGCTAGATATCCTAGCCACTAGACAATATCGGATTATAAAAAAAGTATACAAAAACCACATATTTCCCCAAAGCATATATTTGCTTGTGGTTACCTCTTCCATTATAAGCTGTGCTCACAGCAAACAAAAAATGATTCAGAGCTTGCATGTATTCTAATACGCTTAACGGCTTTATGTCAGTGGATGCGACTATTTTCAGTCTGGTAAGTATTTACACTAAGACATGTAATTTTTTTTCAGGTAAAACTATACCTTTTTTTTAAGCTGCAATTATAATTGACATGGCAAAAAAGAAAAGTTAAGTAGTGAAAACTAGATATCCTAGCCACTAGACAATATCGGATTATTAAAAAAAAGAATACAGAAACCACATATTAGGGCTGCAAATGCTTTATAGTGGAGACACGTAGTAAATAAAAGCTAATCGCCGGTTAAAAATCTGTGTTTGATAAAGACAGAAAAAAACTACAGGCAATTATTTTTTTCTGGCATTTCCAAACGAATCTATGACAAAAAAAATTATCGTCAAATTTTTACACGTTTTCTAAATGGTTAACTATATTTAGATTAACTTTAAAAAATTTCTGTCCATTTTCTTTACGTTCCCCCCTTTTTAAGACCTTGAAATCGGATCGTAAGAGTAATTTTTTTATTAATCAAATCTATTTCATTAAAATTCAATAATCCAATGCTATTCAATTGTATTTTCCAATTCCAACTTGTTGAAAATAAGAAAATAATATAAAATATCAAACAAACACTAGATAATAACCAAAAGCAATGCATAACATCACTGTTGTGAGAAACCAAGCATGGAGACCAACCCCCGAGACTGCGCGTGTGCAAAAGCGGTTTAGGGTTTGCCTAACGCTTGTCCGTGAGTCCTTCTACGTACACGTAGACAAAAACTACCCTCATCGCTCGGTGTAGTCCATCATCACCACATGCATGCGGCATATCCACCAAACTGTGCAATACGCAGAGGTCTCGACGTTCCTGTTCGACTTGGCACCGCCCTCAACCGGGAAATATCCCCTCCATGGTTGGCTAACGTGGATTCGTTCGTCACAAACACGAATCCGATAAACCCGGCCACCCAAACACACTCCCGGTCATCACACAGACACTGAAACTCACACAAACTCATGGATTACGACTCTGTTGGTGATGGCTCTAGTACTATGGCGTTACTGCAAGACTGGAAGCAAAACTCCCACCCCTCTAAACGTTTTCCACGATCAACCTAGATCCACAACCAGAGATCCACGAGCGCAACTTGCCGACTTGGTCGTTTGCCCCCGGGTGTGCACCCAAAGCTTCGCGACGTCGTTTCTCTCAACCGAGACCATCCAGTTTTCCTTTCTCAATTTTACGATCGCTTCGAAAAACGCTTACAACGTCCACTAGTCATTTTATCTCGTCAGAAGCATTTGTCACCTGGACCACAGTTGACTGTCCTACGTTCAGAACTGCGACATCTTCATAAATTAGCCGAGTTCTGCAAGGGTTTCTGAATTTCCAGATTCTGATTTGCTGTTAAAAACGGTACAAAATCAGACATTTTTCCCAAATTCGGAGTGATAGGGACAGAAGTGGAATAAACTTGACGTTGTCCAAGTTAAGGAACTTTGATTGTCTTGATTGAAATGCCACAAGTTTGGCAATGTGATGTTTAAGTGTAAACAGTGACGTTTTATTGAAAATAAAATCTAAATCAAAGTGATTGCGTTGTTGTACAGCTGAAGAAACGGATATTGGGACTTTAGGATTCTTTTTGTTAGAAGTTGTTGAACCATTGGAGGATGTTTGAAATGAAAGGAGGCGGAGGTCATCGAGTGTTGCACTGTCATTGAATTATTAATGACGTCAGTAGCTTGCAATTATGTAGTGGACACGTGTATAAATGTGATGTCATTAAGAAGACATTTTTGCTAGAGTGAATTTTCCGTGGTATTCCATTTTTCTTTTTGGTTTATCGGTTGAAGTTTAAGACTGAAGAGACTTGTTTTGGGTTGGTCATTTTTATCGAGATGGAGTTCACTTGGACTATTCAGCATCAAAGTGCTGCTGAAACGATTCAGGGAAACCGGAGTCATGCCAATGACCCGGTTGAGGCGACGGTAATTGGCCATTCTGCGACTCGAAGGCTACTTGCTGTTACAGGTAAAGAAATTAAGGCTAACATAACAAGAACTTAATTATCAAAAGAAAAGCCATGACAGATAGTAATTATCATTATGCTTTGGTTTAAGGATTTTTTTAACACAAACCCATTAAAAAAATTTTCTCATAAAAGTTTCAATACTTCATTGATTATAAATAAATGAATGAATAAATAAAAAAATGTATCGATCACATTTTTTGTTAAAAATAATAATTATGGAAAAAATGAATGACATTAAAAATTCTTTTGATCAAATCCTAAATATTTGGAGAAAGAAGAAAATTTATTTTATAACAGAAAATACAATGTTGAATATTGAATTCTATTAATTCAACACTGTCTTGTTGGTCGTTGGAATTTTGCTACAAAAATCATTTTTGAAATCATCTTTAGCCATTTATACAAACATCAGAGAGACTACAATTACAAGGTTTTCTGAGAACCAGCCAATTACATCCAAACGGTTTATTATTTCCATCCTAGAACCACTATAGCATCGAGTGTTGTTTATGCGTTTCCGCGACAATTACATTCTCTCGGTATCTCATACCGAGTCTCGTATACATAACGTATCTGCAAAAATGACCAAAAGTCGAGAATTCGCGTGAGCGTTACAGCTCCGTTACATCGATTATCACGAACGGGAATCGTCGGCTCGTGAAACTCAATAGGTTTTTGTCGCTCAGTCAAACACTTTAGTTTTGTATTTCGATGACAGACTATAAACAGGATTATAAAAGCCATGCGCAAAAAATTTTGACTGCCCGACGGTAGTTATCGTTAAATGTAATAATAAGCTTTGTATTTCACAGAGGAAATGTCTCGTTTCTTTTGAAAAAAAAAGATATTATGCACAACTTAAAGGCGACGGAGTGAAAAAATAAAATATAATATTCTGTATAATCTGGAACATTTTTGAACGAACCAAAATTCGGGCACCCTTTTAATTACAAACTGGAGATCCAAATACAAAATTTAGTGCTTCCCAGAAATTGATTTCAAGAAGTCCTTTCAATTTGGTTTCCCCACAGAATAAAACATTTAATTAAAAACAGCTTTTAAAAATAAAATCCAATAAAAAATGCCATGAAAATAATAGTTAGCCATTATCCATAACTTTTTTATGGCATTAAAAAAAGCCATAAGGAGAAATATATATTTTTTTCGTTCTAATAAAATATTTATTAGAACGAATTTTCATATTAAGGAGCCATCATGCTCTTAAAATATTTATGAAATAAGTAAACAATTAGCAATATTTGCGTATCTGCTTTGCAGACTTGTATTTTATGTCCAATGGCTCAGATTATGTGAAATGTCCTGTAAACACCATTGAATATCAAATTTATGTTATGCACCCTGAAGCTATATTCTTATCTCGATGACAGTCGCTAAACGAGCGACAAAGCGAACGTTTAGTGAGATTACACCTCTTAAGTGGGGTGGTCACTGTCCCATTGCCGTCCACTTTCCCTTTGGGAGGGTCAACAACGTTTGCTGTGGATATGTCATGTACACCTGACGGCTTAGGGGTCTGGAAGCAGGAGCAACCTGCTGATGGCCTTAAGGGACTTGCAGTCCACCCTCTCAATTATCATAATCGGCTGAGCAACCCCAGAAGCAAACAGCAGCAGGCCAGCAACCCCTGATCATCCGCTCGTGGCTTTAAATGTTCGCGTCAGAACCTAAAGCGTGACGTTCAATTCAAATTAGGCAGACAAGGATGGCAAACCGATTGCAACGGCAAATGCAGCTGCCGGTCAACCAAACGATCCCCAACGAAGGGCATTCGATTTACACAAACGCAACTTTCTGTATAACTCACTCGATTAACTTACTCGGTTTAAATGCCGGACTTCCGGTTCCACGGTTATGGATAGCCATGCTACTTCGGACATTTGTTGCAACATAAACAGCTGTTTGGGTGGGCTGAAAATAGTACAGGTTATTCTTTATATAAAAATATATTTTTGTAAAATATTAAAAATTTGAAAAATTCGTAGAGACCAAAGTAAACGTCTATGAGACATTTTTTATTGCACTTTTGTTTGTCATTTCATTGCCTTGAATTTTAGTGCTATGGGCTTTTGTCGTAGAACAGACATTTGTCGATTTGCAGACGGAAAACTAACGGAGTGCATAAATTTCAGTTTGTCAGTTACATACTTTTATTTCTCTGGCTAATATGCGTATTAGTCAGAAGTAAAATTGTTTATTATGGTAATTTAGTAATATTTAATCAAAATAGTTTACATTAATTTATATTTGCTGATACCTGAAAATGTTGCTATTAAAGCATGAAATCTGTTTTTCTTCAAATTAGAAATACAAAACCAATGTAGCAATAAATATTTTGCTAATCGAGCAAAATTACATTTTAGTGGCATTTCGAGAATAATGATTTCTCTTCCAATATAGCATCTAACATAAAATCCAATCGATTTGGGACTATTAACTCGGCCACGCTCATTTCCCTGATTGTTTTTCTTCCTCAATCCTCTCGAAAAATTAACGACTCGTGTCCATCCTAGCCCCTTCATTCGTTTATTATAGTCACCAGCAAAATAAGCTCTCAGTTGCAACTTCTTTCTCAATTTTTGTACATATCTGACGAAAGTCGAGAAATCACAATGTCGGTTAATGTGAATGAATCGGTTTTAGTGTCTTTGCTGTAATTGAGCTAAGATTGCAGAAGATAAAATCCAGGTTAAACTATGTTTAAGAAGTGTTAAGTATTAAATTCGATGATTGAAGATTTCAAATCTACTTTCAGTTTTAAGTTTATTTTAATTTTAGTGCAGATAAAATTACTTGGCCTAATTGAATCATTAATAGCCTGAAAATTACAAATGTGTTTTGATACATGGAATTTCAATTCCCATTAAGTAAAACCTGAGATTTTAGCTAGATTTAGTTATTAGTTGAGTCGAAATTACTATGTTGCGTTCCAACCGCGTTTGAGCAAAGCGGCTGAAGAGAAAAATGTAATAATATTTTTTTTAATAACACTTTACATTGTAATTTGGTAATAAAGGTGCATTATTAAGTTTAAACTATGAAGAAATAGGATATATCTACAACTAAGCAATGTTGCTTGCTGATGCTGCACTTTCAGCTTGTACCGTTGTCCCGATGATCGGGGAAGGAGCATTCTATTTGCGTTGCGGTGAAAGTCGGCGAGAGTCTCATCTTTTTGCTCGTGCCCGATGCCAATGGCCCATTGGCTATATATCGTTCGCAAGTATCTTCGATCGGCTTTGAAGAAAACACATCACTACGAATACATAAGTCATGTATGCACTATACATAATTTATATGTATTGGTATTCGTTGCGAATACAGTCAACAAAACATAGTTGATGTCAGAGCTATAAGTTGTTGTATGTCTACCGTGTACTTCCAGTCGAAAAGAAAAAAACCAAACCAACCTAATAGAATAAAATTACCTTAAAGATGCAAAGAATCTAACACACAAGATTCCGAGCAGAATAAAAACTGCTTTACATGGTCATTTTTTTTTCTTCATATTGTTGGAAGATCTTTTTAGGTCTTCAATACTTTTGGAAGATCTTTTTCGGTCTTCAATACTTTTGGCAGATCTTTTTAGGCCTTCAATACTTTTGGGAGATCTATTTAGGTCTTCAATACTTTTGGAAGATCTATTTAGGCCTTCAATACTTTTGGAAGATCTTTTTAGGTCTTCAATACTTTTGGAAAATGTATTTAGGTCTTCAATACTTTTGGAAGATCTATTTAGGTCTTCAATACTTTTGGAAGATCTATTTAGGCCTTCAATACTTTTGGAAGATATTTTTAGGTCTTCAATACTTTTGGAAGATCTATTTAGGTCTTCAATACTTTTGGAAGATCTATTTAGGTTTTCAATACTTTTGGAAGATCTTTTTAGGTCTTCAATACTTTTGCACGATCTTTTTAGGTCTTCAATACTTTTGGAAGATCTTACTTAGGTCTTCAACATTTTGGACGACCTTTTTAAGATCTTCAATACATTGAAAGATTTTTTTTAGATTTTCAATACTTTGGAAGATTTTTTTAGATTTTCAATGCGTTGGAAGATATTTTTAGATCTTCAATACTTTGGAATTTTTTTTAAGATCTTCAATACTTTGAAAGATTTTTTTTAGATTTTCAATACTTTGGAAGATTTTTTTAGATTTTCAATGCGTTGGAAGATATTTTTAGATCTTCAATACTTTGGAATTTTTTTTAAGATCTTCAATACTTTGAAAGATTTTTTTAGATCTTTATTTCAATACCCTGGAACTTTTTTTTTTAGATATTCAGTATTTTGGATGATCTTCAATACTTTGAATTTTTAGATCTTCAATACTTTTAGACTATATTTTAAGATTTTCAATACACTAGTTTTTTTTTTTACGGAAGACTTTTTACTCGAAATAATACTAATCGGTAGCTGTAGCAATATTTCGCCTTTTTTTATTCAACGAAATAACGGAAATGGTTATGACCCCAGTGGTTCTTTGAGCTAGTGCGAAGTAAGGAACGAACGAGCTCGCGAGCTCTCCGCTAATTACTAGACACCTGTTACGCAAAAGCCTCGAGACCGAGAAACTCGCGCCACTCAACCAGCATGCATGTATGATCCACGTACATAGGTACGTTGTACTCCAAGGATGTGTGTTTCTCATATATACGACTTTGGGAAAGTCGTCCAGTCTTACACTCAGTTCCATGTGACTTTTGTCTCACCCGCTGGAAAGTCGTATTTTCACAGAACTAATTCGCCCTGCGAATACCGATTCTCTGTGGAAAACATCATGTACACTGGAAGTGAGCAAAGAAATTAATACTTCCGGTTTAACGAGAAGATCAAGCAATTACGATCGGGTCCTTTAAATGGAAGTATCGACTTTTTAAAATACATTCATTGAATTCTCAGGAATAAATTCTCTAACAAATATTTGTTTACATCAGAATTTTATTATTTCGCGATAAACCATCGATTAAAAAAAAACATTTTTAAGGATTCCAAAAATATTGATTTACAGGAATAATAATGCCAACAAGTAATGAATAAGTTAATTAAGAAAATAGATTAACGAGTTTTTGGAAAAACTCCATTTATTTATTCTAAATACTATTATATAAAATAAAAATAAGGTCCAACATAACAAAAATAAAAATTCCTCTTATAATCACTTGAAAGTGGACGTTCAATGGAAAAAAAAATCCGGATATATGAAACTTTTCATATTAAACAATTCCCGGAAGTAAAGAGTAAATTTGCTTATTTCCGGGACTATAGTAAAATCGATAAATCGTTAAGAAAAAAAAAGTTTCCTTTCTATCATACCTTTCATGGAGGATATTCATCGCTGTATATATGCAAGACACCAGTGGAATATGAATTACCTAACATACACACATTTCCTTGAGATACACCATTTGAAACTCCTACAGTGGAAGCGCGTATAGTGCTCACCCTTGGAGAATCGCGTCAGCCACTATTGTTTGGTCGATAAGAGAACTCACAGTTGGCAACGCCCCAGCAGCTCTGAAACCAAACCTGCAAGCAGGACTCACCCCTTCGGACAAGTCCTCGCGCATTTGTTCGTATATTTTACACAAATTTCTACCCCCACTCCAAAACTCATATTTCGCGGCTACAAAAATAGTAGAAGGTCATTTTGTCGATAAAAAATCATCACGAACTGCTATCACATGAGAATTAACTGCCCTCAACTCATATCTATGGAGCCCATGAATTTATTACCATCCCTTATTATTTTTTTACGGGTTTGGTCGATTTTTTAAGAATTGAATAAAAATCAGAGATATTTATCTACGAATATCTCAATTATTAAGCTGCTGATATTTTAGAAAAAAATATTTATTGTTAATTAATTAAACAAAGAATTTTTTTCGAGGAGAAAGATCCATCTGGCTATTGTGGAGCACCCACAATATTTTTTTTTCTTTTTTTTCAGTCTACACACTTTTATAAAAAAGTCGGTAGGCAAAATAATGATCAGCTATGCATGAGATGTATCTTTCAGGTATGAGTGAAGGTTTTTCTATTTATCGCTTTAATTTAAAAAGTTATAATTTATTTAAGAAATTATTGCTTTTAATTTCTATTCAAGGCTACGGTATTTCTTAAATTTTTTCTGTATGTCAAAACGGAAAATTCATATCAGAAAAATTCATCCACTATACAACTAACGATTATATGAAAATATTTGGTTTACCTGTTTATAAAAATGTGGAGAGTATTAAAAAAAATATTGTAGGTAATTCAAGGTCTTTCTACCATCTTGTAAAAAATATTTATGGTTTATGCAAAGTTTGATACATAAATCGCAGTATGTACTGGAAAACGATTCTTCGTATTACAGTACGTGTGCCATTAACCTAAATAAATATTAATAGCGATGGATTTGCAAAATACAAAATTAAAAATTGAGGTAAATCTTTAACAATTTTTTTTTATTTACTAATTAAACCCAAATTACTTTTTGATTATAAAAAAAGTTAGAAAATTTATATATTTCATTATTGTAAGTTGTTTTTTTTTTGTTTATTTTTTTTAATGCACACTTTTGGTGAAAAGTTGTCTGCAAGAAACTTGTGATTCTTATACTTGGTTTGCTCCTCGTCCAGAGTCGTGAGTAGCCGACCGGAAGGGTCGAGTTATGACACTTGAATCGCCGCTCTCGTAAATGCTTAAGAGGGTCCAAGGTGCTCGCTCGTAAACACTTTGTACGTCGTCCGACACAGCAAGCGCCTCATATGTATGTACCGAGACTCTATTAATAAAAGCGTGTGCGCAGATGGACCAATGAAGATTTAACTTTAATGTTTTAAGCCAATCACAACAATTTTTCTGTTTCGTTCACAAAGAAAAAAAATAAATATATCAAATTCTCTTCTAATTTTATTCATTGCTAATTAAATTATTAATGTCGATAAATTAATCTTCAATCATCCTTTTATTTAAATTTGTCAGTACTGATAAAAAAATTTCAATGAAAAATAATAAAAAACAAAAATTTTTGAAGATTTTTTATTTTTATTTGGTTATTTGATTTTATTTCTTTATTTATTTGCTGCTTGGATAACACTGATTCAAAGTTACTAGAATCTTCTTGCTGATCATTTTATCTATTATTTAAAATTTATATTAATTTTTATTGGCGTAAATAAAATGTACAATTTTTGTTTTTAATTTTTTTTAAATTTCAGTATAAAATTAATTAATGCTCTTCTAATTTTATTCATTGCTCATTGAATTATTAAAGTTGGAATTAATCATGAATCCTCCTTTTATTAAAAATTTTCTGTACAGAAAAGAAATTCTATTGTAAATAACAAAAAATAAAAATATTGGTGAATTTTTTTTGCTCGGTTATTTGATTTGATTTTTTTACATTTATTAGCTGTTTGGATAACATTGATTCAAAGTTGCTAGAATCTTTTTGCTCAACATTCCATTTGTTATTAAAAATTTATATCGATTTTTATGGCGTAAATAAAAAACACATTTTTTTTAGTGAATGTCTTACAATAAATATTTCGAATGGATTGTCATTAAGATTGATGACAATAATATTTCTCTCTTCTGATAAAAAAGAAGCTAATTTTTTTTGCCACAATACCAATCCCTTTTTCCAAATACAAAAACCAGAGAAAAGAATTGAAAGTACTATTAAAGTCAGGCGCATTATAGCGGCGAGAAACTAGATCGACTGAGCAACTATTAAACTTCGCACAGTGACTAGCTTAGTCCAAGAGCCGTTAGTCGCGATGAGGAATGTAAAGCAGCAGAATTTATTGTCGTGGCTGCTATACAGAAAAGCAAGTGCCGTCCATGCTTTTTCCATTTCGCTGCAACAATTCTTACGTTCGTAACACCAGATATTGTCAACTTGGCTATGCCGTTCAATAATCGTACAACAGAGCGTCGGTTACAATTTTCATAGACCATTTCTGTGACACCCAATAGTTGTTAAATTTTTTTTTCCCTCAAACCTCTCATTTCTCTTCAATCACTCGCGCCGCTCGACCACCCGTGAAAATGTTTTCAAACTAATGTCGTACCGACAAAGAAATGAAAAATCTCGAAATGTCCTCGACAACATAATTATTCCTAAATGCAACTTTCTCTCAACGGGCGATATTTCTATTTTTAGAATTTCTATTTGTTTTCTAGAAAAAATTGCATAAGAATTTAAAAAAAAACAAATTTCACGTTCATTGGGTATTAAATATTATCGCCATTAGTAGGAAAATTGATTTTTAATAATCATGGCAAAAAGTTTATAATTTGATTTTAATGAGTAACAAAAATTTGGAAAACTATTTTTTTTGTATGAAATTAAGAGACTGATGTTTACGAATATAGATTATTATTATATTTCTTCATTTCTTCAGATGTTTTTATGTAACTGTCTGCTCAATTATTCTACTTTTTTAAATGTGTAATATTACACAATTCTACGAAAATATACAAAAAATTTCGCAATTTTTGAAACTTGAAATAAATAATGACAATTCGTATCAAAATTTCTAATGAAAAATTAAAATAGATATTTTCACGAATTTATTTAGAATGAAAAAAGAAAATTTGTATAAAATTCAGTGGATTAATTTAAATAATATACTGAAAAATATACTTTCAATATTCTACGTCATAAAAAAAAACTCCAAACGGCTTAAAAAAAAACATATATACAAAAATACAACCACGAGATTTCGAAGTTTGCGCGGTTTTCGAACCGCAGGAAGAATTTTAAAAAATCGGGTGAAAATTCCTAAACGTTTAGTAAATATTTTTGAAGATCTGGTAAAAATTTCTGAAGATCCGGTACAAAAATTCTGAAGATTTAGTAAAAGTTTCTGAAGATTGGATACAAATTTCTGATGATCTGGTAAAAAATTCCTGAAGATCTAGTAAAAATTTCTGAAGATCTGGTAAAAATTCCTGAAGATCTAGTTTAAAAAAATTGAAGAACTAGTAAAAATTTCTGAAGAACTAGTAAATTTTTTTGAAGATCTAGTAAAAATTTCTGAAGAACTAGTAAATTTTTTTGAAGATCTAGTAAAAATTTCTGACGATCTAGTAAAAAATTCTGAAGATCTAATACAAATTTTTGAAGATCTAGTAAAAATTTCTGAATATCTAGTAAAAATTTCTAAAAGTCAAACGCCTACAAAAATACAATCGCGAGATTTCCAGTAACAATGCGAGAAAGTGACGTTAACTTTTTTTTTCTAATTTCATAAATCCTCCATTTCAGCATCTGAAACATTTTTGCAAGCAAAACAAACAAAAATTTACTGAAAACCTGGTAATTTCACGACACTTTCCACATTGATTATCCCAATAATTTCCTACTTGCAAGATTGTTCAATCCAACAGTGGATAAAGTTTGCGCGGTTTTCGAACCGCAGCGTATAGCATGTATATATTGTACGCACTATGAGGCTGCGCCGTAGTGGCTTTTACTCCCACGCGAGTGTAGCAGGTACAGAGTAACTATACCAAGTCAGGATTTCTAACGTTGTCGGACTTTACCGCACGTTCCAATCACCTCGATTCCCTCGCGTTGAGGAATGTCGCGCTCGAACACGACTCCCTGCGATTTTTATTTTTTTTTATTTCCATATTCTCCTCAGCTGTGCATTAAAAAAAAAGGTGTCCCGATTCCTCTTGCTCGACTCTCTACAGTCGTCGTTGCATTATGATCTTGTTTATGCTCTCAATTCCCTACTTCGTATGCATTTATAATTACTTATATGAGTTTTTTTATTTTTCTTTCGTTTCTTTCCTGACCAATTCCTCGTTTTATGGTAAAACACTCATACTTGCAATTTTATTTTAATGTTTTAAGCCAATAACAACAATTTTTTTGCTTCGTTCACCAAGAAGAAAAAAAAACATTTATGAAATTCTCTTGCTAATTAAATTGTTAGAATTAGTATTAATTATCAAGACTATTTGTATTCAATTTTTCTGTACTAGAAAAAAAGAATATTCGAGTAAAAAAATAAATAAATGAATGTTTGAATTTTCTTTTCTTGTTTTTTTTCTGTTTTCATTCGCTGGTTAGGTAATTTTGATTCAAAGTTATTAGAATGTTTTTGCTAAACATTCCACCGTATATTATAAGGTGATACAAATTTTTTATGATCGGCAATAAAAATTGAAAAAATAAAAATAATTTTTAAAAAAATTTCAAATTTAAGTATAAAAAGAATAAAAAATAAAAGTGTCCCCATTCCTCTTGCGTGACTCTCTACGATCGCCGTTGCATTATGATCTTGGTTGTGCTCTCAATTCCCCACCTCGTATGCTTTTATAATTACTCATATGAGTTTTTTCTTTCCTTTCTTTGCTGACCAACTCCACGTTTTGCGTTGGAAAAAAACACTCAGGCTTGTTATGTTCTCTTAACTGGGCCATATTTTTATTACGCTATCGGCGAATTTTAAGGTAATTTAACCGGCTTGGATTGTAAAGCCAGCAGAACACAATTATTTTTCAATTTACGAAAAAGTGGAATTACAAGCTTCGATTTTTTGTCACGTAGAATTACGAGTCTTGCAATTTTATGTCACTGGCTTTATTATTTTGTAATTGTTGTCATTATTTAATATCTACATGAAAAAAAAATCCTCACTATTATAAATCACTGTTAAAAATATTTGCTTATTTACATTACTGAAACTTCGATTCACCAACTGATATATTAAATTTAGTATACGAATATAGTAAAATTACAAATTTTCATATTTCCTAATTATTACAGGAATTAGTGAAAAAAATACTGTAATTTTACATTTCATACTTACGTGCCAAAAGCTTATGCAAAATATTTTTAAGCGTGCATTATTAAGAGGTTTAAAAAAAAATGAATTGTTGGAAATTTGCATTGTAAATATGTTTTCATTTTATAATTAAAAAAATTATACTATATATATATAATATTATTTCTTATCATTATAGTATATTATATTATAATTAATTATAATATAATATAATGTATTAATTTTTAATTTTAGTATTTTAATATTTACTATTTATTTTGAAGAGTAAATAAATAATATAATATAATGTAATATAAGTATATTACAATTGTAATTATAATTATATTATATTTTATAATTAAAAAAATTAACTATTAGAATTTCCTGATCGTAAAATAATAGCAAACATTTTTCGACGTAGTAAGCAAATATGCTATAGCAGCCCACAATATTTATCGAGCCGGTAAGAAACGTTAGGAGAGCGTTAGAACGATCGTTCCCTCGGTAAAAGAATTCCTGGCAGACTCGATCGCCGTTCACAAGACCTTTAGGAAAGGCCCCGAGGCCGACGCCTCGCGACGCGTCTCGCATCAGCTGTTATACATGTACGAGAACTCCTATATATACAAAACTCTTATATATCTATATGTTATGTGTTCCTATATATATATATATATAGATACACCATACCTGTAAATTCTGTATGTATACAATTTCGCGCTGCTCGCGCTATTACATTATTACCTACACTCTACTCTGCATGTACACAATATTAGACTCGCGAGGCCTTTTTCCATTCTCCCACGCGAAGATTGCTTATACAGGGTGCGCCAAAACCGGTAATTTAATACCAAATAATACTCCCTTTCCATTGAAAAAAAAAAAAATGATCTATTATGACAAACAAAAAAAATGCTAATTCTCTATTATTTGTCTCTGTGAAAAGTTCAAGCACCTTTAATGTCTAATTTTTAATCTTAATGATTTTTTTCGGATAATAAATGAATATAGGTAAAAAGAACAATCTGTTGTCTAAAGTATGTAAATAATAGAAAATTGGGAAATTAAAAAAAAAGATCTATTGTGAGAATTTAAAAAAATGCTAAGTCTCTATTATTTGTTTCTGTGAAAAGTTCAAGCACCTTTAATGTCTAATTCTAAATTCTAATGCTTTTTTCGGATAATAAATGAATACAGATAAAATGTACAATCTGTTATCAAAAGTATGTAAATAATAGAAAATTGGGAAATGAAAAAAAAGATCTGTTGTGAGAATTAAAAAAAATTCTAAGTCTCTATTATTTGTTTCTGTGAAAAGTTCGAGCACCTTTAATGTCTAATTTTTAATCCTAATGCTTTTTTTTCGGATAATTAATGAATATAGGTAAAAAGTACAATCTGTTATCCAAAGTATATAAATAATAGAAAATTGGGAAAATGAAAAAAAAAAGATCTATTGTGAGAATTTAAAAAAATGCTAAGTCTCTATTTTTTGTTTCTGTGAAAAGTTCAAGCACCTTTAATGACTACTTTTTAATTCTAATGATTTTTTTAGGATAGTAAATAAATATAGGTAAAAAGTACAATTTGTTGTCCAAAGTATGTAAATAATAGAAAATTGGGAAATTAAGAAAAAAAGATCTATTGTGAGAATCAAAAAAATGCTAAGTCTCTATTATTTGTTTCTGTAAAAAGTTCAAGCACCTTTAATGTCTAATTTTTAATCTTAATGCTTTTTTTCGGATAATAAATGAATATAGGTAAAAAGTACAATCTGTTATCCAAAGTATGTAAATAATAGAAAATTGGGAAATTAAAAAAAAGATCTATTGTGAGAATTTAAAAAAATGCTAAGTCTCTATTATTTGTTTCTGTGAAAAGTTCAAACACCTTTAATGTCTAATTTTTAATCCTAATGCTTTTTTCGGATAATAAATGAATATAGGTAAAAAGTACAATCTGTTGTCCAAAGTATATAAATAATAGAAAATTGGGAAATTAAAAAAAATATCTATTGTGAGAATCAAAAAAATGCTAAGTCTCTATTATTTGTTTCTGTGAAAAGTTCAAGCACCTTTAATGTCTAATTCTAAATCCTAATGCTTTTTTTCGGATAATAAATGAATATAGGTAAAAAGTACAATCTGTTATCCAAAGTATGTAAATAATAGAAAATTGGGAAATTAAAAAAAAAAGATCTATTGTGAGAATTAAAAAAAATGCTAAGTCTCTATTATTTGTTTCTGTGAAAAGTTTAAACACCTTTAATGTCTAATTTTTAATCCTAATGCTTTTTTCGGATAATAAATGAATATAGGTAAAAAGTACAAACTCTTATCCAAAGTATGTAAATAATAGAAAGTTGGGAAATTAAAAAAATGATCTATTGTGAGAATTCAAAAAAATGCTAAGTCTCTGTTATTTATCTCTGTGAAAAATTCAAGCACCTTTTAGATCTATTTTAAAATCCTATTATATATATTTTTTTAGAATAATAAATAAGTATAAGTAAAAAGTACAATCTGTTATCCAAAGTATGTAAATAATAGAAAATTGGGAAATTAAAACAAAAAGATCTATTGTGAGAATAAAAAAAAATGCTAAGTCTTTATTATTTGTTTCTGTGAAAAGTTCAAGCACCTTTAGTGTCTAATTTTGAATCCTAATGTTTTTTTTCGGATAATAAATAAATATAAGTAGAATGTACATTCTGTTATCCAATGTGAGTAAATAATAGAAAATTGTGAAGTACATTTATGTAGTTCAGAATTTTGAGGTTTATCGTGTATGAAAGTTTTTTTTTCTACCAATTATTGATTAATTCTTATCGATTCTGCCTCTGGCGCCAGCGATGAATTATACTTTTGTCAGCGTATAACGTTACTGGTACAATGACGCTGCTGGTATATGTATTACTTTATTTTAGTTTTAATCTTTTCGGTACGAATGCTAGATTATTGGAATAGGATTGCGTAGTCAAGAGCCTAACGGTGAATGTATAAAATTGTGTGCATTTATTGCACATACATTGAGAGAAGGAAAATAGTAAAAATCTAGTTAAAATTCCTGATGATTTAGAAACAATTTTTTAAAATCTGGTGAAAATCCCTAAACTCTAGTAAATATTTCTAAAGAACTGAGGAAAAAAATTCTAACGATCTAGTAAAATTTCCTGAAGATCTAGGAAAAACTCCGAAGATCTGTTAAAATTTCCTGAAAATCTGGTAAAATATTCTGAAGATCTAGTAAAAAATTCTGAAGATCTGGTAAAAAATTCTGAAGATCTAGTAAAAAATTCTGAAGATCTAGTAAAAAATTCTGACGATCTAGCAAAAGTTTCTGAAGATCTGGTGAAAAAATCCTGAAGATCTAGTAAAAAATTCTGAAGATCTAGTAAAAAATTCTGAAGATCTAGTAAAAATTCTGAAGATCTAGTAAAAAAAATCTAAAGATCTAGTCAAAATTTCCTGAAGATCTGGTGAAAATTTCTGAAGATCGAATACAAATTCTTGGACATCTAGTGAAAACTCCCAAAAATTTAGTAACATTTGCTAAAAAATGTAGAAACAAAATTCTTAAATCTCTAATAAAAAAA
Organism: Ephialtes manifestator; assembly: GCA_963970395.1. Classification (NCBI taxonomy): domain Eukaryota; kingdom Metazoa; phylum Arthropoda; class Insecta; order Hymenoptera; family Ichneumonidae; genus Ephialtes; species Ephialtes manifestator. The sequence goes on along the minus strand of OZ019975.1, from coordinate 30,529,809 downwards.
ACTGATTACTTTGGGAATTTGACCAGAAATATTCAAAAAAATTAAGTGCATTTCTTTTGTACGGTTTTCATATTTATTTTCCACTCTGCGAATTTATCTCTGAATTCTACAAAAATTCCTGTAAGTTTTGTAAAATCATTAAAGCTGTCACAAAATAATAGTCTTGTACTTTATTTTCCACAATGCATGGAAGAAATCACTGTTTTTCTTTCCACTGCGTCATTGTTGAACAGAGTTCGTTGAATTCGCGAAGATGTGGAATCCGAAACCGACGACATAATTCCAATGTCTGAGTATAAAAAAAAATTCTTTTCATTTATCTGTACAGTAGGACGATTAATATCGCTCGGTGTCCGGTGAGGCACGTAACTTCGTTGGCACTATACATCAAGTAGATTCCGCATTTATGCAAGAATAAATCGCGACTCGTCCTCCAACCAGCGAGGAGAATGTAACCGAGCGAGAATTACATCGCCTGGGATAGAAAGATCCTTATCGTTGGGCAATTAATTCGCACTCGCCGGAGCTTCGCTCAATTTCTCAGAGTCTACGAGTCACGCTATCGGTCTTAGACGAGTGTGTTAGGTGCATCTCATAGATATATAAATACTCCAGACAATTTATCGTATAACTTGCGCATTGAGGTAAAAAAATCTGCCAAGCTCGTTATCATCTTCCGACGTAATTTTATGAATAAAAAATTACAAATTTTTTTTTCTTAACGATTATTCGATACACAATTATTTTTTAATAATAAACGAATATTTACCTGAACATTGATAATTTTTTTGTTGTTTTTTCAATAAATTATTCGTTACAATATTATTTTTTAATAATTAAATTTTTTTTTATTGAACATTAATAAAAATTTATATATATTTTTTTTCAATGAATTATTCGATACATTACTATTTTTGAATAATTAAAAAAAATTTTATTGAACATTGATAAAAATTGATATATTTTTTTTTTCAATGAATTATTCGATACATTACTATTTTTGAATAATTTAAAAAATTTTTATTGAACATTGATAAAAATTTATATATATTTTTTTTCAATGAATTATTCGATACATTATTATTTTTTAATAATAAAAATATTTGTAACTGAAAATTGATAAAAATTGATTAATTTTGTTTTTTAATCAATTATTTGATGCACAATAATTTTTTATCAATACAATTTTTTTCATGAAAATTAATATATATATGAAACACTTTTTGTTCGTTTGATTAATCGATAAAGAATTATCCAAGAAATATTAATTTATTCGATTATAATGTTTTCCTGATATCTTTGAGAGAGCTGAGACTTCTAATAATCATCCAAATATAATAATTTATTTTTGCAATTGCAAATATGAAATTTCATCATTTGGGAAAAAATTCCATAGGACAAGCAGGAAATCGAGAGAATATATTTTTGTTGCTCAGCAATATATTGCAACTTTCTTTTCGTGTAAAGTATAAGAATTTATATTGGAAGTTTTAACACAGAAAAAAATATGCAATTTTTTTTTTTAATTTTCCTTTTTGCAGTAAATTTTCTATAAATTTTCCTACTAACTTCTTTAGTGGTACTTCAAATGCAAATTTCACTATTCAGATTGTCCTGTTTATAATTTATCATTGTCACAATTTATTTTTGTAACAAGAACAATACTTGTAAAAAAATAAATAAATGAATTTGAAAAAAATAAATTTGTTTGTCAAATAATATTTATTACCAAGTTCAAACATTTGTTATGTGAACCAGAATTTTGCAGTTATGGTTTTTTCACGACTCTTAAAGCAAAAACCAGAATTTTGCAGTTATGATTTTTCCAGGACTTTTAAAGTAAAAAGTCGTGAAAATATCAAAATTCTGGTTCACAAACAAATGTTAAAAATGTTAAATTTGTTGTTTGTATTTTTTCACGACTTTTTACTATAAAAGTCGTGAAAAAATCGTAACTGCAAAATTCTGGTTCACATAACAAATGTTAAAAATGTTAAATTTGTTGATTGTAAAAATGTTGGAAAAAGGCGAATCTTTAAAAAAAATTGCAAAAAAAAAATGCATACTATTTGTGCTAACCTATTATTTTTTTTGTTGTGTTTTCAGGAAGGGGCGATTTCGTAGGAGGCATAGACAACGAGGCATTGGATTTTTCCCAACTGGAAGATTTCATCAACAGTGACAGCGAGCAGCCAGCAACGTGAGAGAAATTTACAGTTAAATAAAAATTGCCACTGTAATTAAATCGTAACGTCGTTGTTAAATTGGCACTGCATATAGTGATTGTCAACGCAATATACGGAGAATTGCGTTTTTAATGAAATTCTCTTGTTGCAACTGAATAACGATTATAATACGTTATTAATGCCAGGCATGAAACTCGACACCTTTTTGGATAAACGATATCCAAGCGTCAGAGCATTTGAGCGCTCATGGAGTATTGTACGAAGTGTCTGACACTGGGGAAAAAAAAGAACGACTAACGCACGTCTGTAACGATTACGAGGCAACAACTTGGCGAGTTTCCCTTGAGATTTGTAACCATCCCATTATTTTCAGATTCACTCAATTTTTGTTAATTTTTTCCGTTTATTTTTTATATAAATCATTGATGTAATTTTTTTTAAATATTGTTTAAAAAAAATTTAATCTAAATATTTATAATACTAATTATTTTATATTTTCTATCAAATATTTATAAATTTGTTACCAATAGAATTGAAAAAAAAATGTATATTATGTTTTATTGAAAATATAATTTTATTCTCATAGTTTAATTGAAAAATCTTGTAAAATATAAAGTTATGATTCTTTTGGTTCATAAATAATTCAATGTCAATTATTGCTTCAGAATAATATGCAATTATATTGGTAGGAATTTTTATAAATATTTAACAAAAATTTAAAGAAAGTATTTTCAATAAAAATTCCATTAGAAAGGCCATGGAAAATCTATAGAGAAAATAATGGGCCATTTATTTTCGTGATTAATTTTTTAAACAATTTATAAAGAATCTGCTTTTTTTGCCAATATTAAAAAATATATTTTTTATTACCAAACCGGAAGTAAAAAAAATTGAGAGGTTGAAAATTATTTGTAAAATAAATAAGTAGCTTGCGTTAAAATTTATAAATATTTATAAATTTTTTACCAATAGAATTGAAAAAAAAATTAATATTATGTTTTATTGAAAATATAATTTTATTCTCATTTATTAATTGAAAAATCTTGTAAAATGTAAAGTTATGATTCTTTTGGTTCATAAATAATTCAATGTCAATTATTGCTTCAGAATAATATGCAATTATATTGGTAGGAATTTTTATAAATATTTAACAAAAATTTAAAGAAAGTATTTTCAATAAAAATTTCGTTAGAAAGGCCATGGAAAATCTATAGAGAAAATAATGGGCCATTTATTTTCGTGATTAATTTTTTAAACAATTTATAAAGAATCTGCTTTTTTTGCCAATATTAAAAAATATATTTTTTCTTACCAAACCGGAAGTAAAAAAAATTGAGAGGTTGAAAATTATTTGTAAAATAAATAAGTAGCTTGCGCTAAAATTTATAAATATTTATAAATTTTTTACCAATAGAATTGAAAAAAAAATTAATATTATGTTTTATTGAAAATATAATTTTATTCTCATTTATTAATTGAAAAATCTTGTAAAATGTAAAGTTATAATTCTTTTGGTTCATAAATAATTCAATGTCAATTATTGCCTCAGAATAATATGCAATTATATTGGTAGGAATTTTTATAAATATTTAACAAAAATTTTAAGAAAGTATTTTCAATAAAAATTCCATTAGAAAGGCCATGGAAAATCTATAGAGAAAATAATGGGCCATTTATTTTCGTGATTAATTTTTTAAACAATTTATAAAGAATCTGCTTTTTTTGCCAATATTAAAAAATATATTTTTTCTTACCAAACCGGAAGTAAAAAAAATTGAGAGGTTGAAAATTATTTGTAAAATAAATAAGTAGCTTGCGTTAAAATTTATAAATATTTATAAATTTTTTACCAATAGAATTGAAAAAAAAATTAATATTATGTTTTATTGAAAATATAATTTTATTCTCATTTATTAATTGAAAAATCTTGTAAAATGTAAAGTTATGATTCTTTTGGTTCATAAATAATTCAATGTCAATTATTGCTTCAGAATAATATGCAATTATATTGGTAGGAATTTTTATAAATATTTAACAAAAATTTAAAGAAAGTATTTTCAATAAAAATTCCATTATAAAGGCCATGGAAAATCTATAGAGAAAATAATGGGCCATTTATTTTCGTGATTAATTTTTTAAACAATTTATAAAGAATCTGCTTTTTTTGCCAATATTAAAAAATATATTTTTTATTACCAAACCGGAAGTAAAAAAAATTGAGAGGTTGAAAATTATTTGTAAAATAAATAAGTAGCTTGCGTTAAAATTTATAAATATTTATAAATTTTTTACCAATAGAATTGAAAAAAAAATTAATATTATGTTTTATTGAAAATATAATTTTATTCTCATTTATTAATTGAAAAATCTTGTAAAATATAAAGTTATGATACTTTTGGTTCATAAATAATTCAATGTCAATTATTGCTTCAGAATAATATGCAATTATATTGGTAGGAATTTCTATAAATATTTAACAAAAATTTAAAGAAAGTATTTTCAATAAAAATTTCGTTAGAAAGGCCATGGAAAATCTATAGAGAAAATAATGGGCCATTTATTTTCGTGATTAATTTTTTAAACAACTTATAAAGAATCTGCTTTTTTTGCCAATATTAAAAAATATATTTTTTCTTACCAAACCGGAAGTAAAAAAAATTGAGAGGTTGAAAATTATTTGCAAAATAAATAAGTAGCTTGCGTTAAAATTTAATCGGTTGAAACTCTGTCCCCTTGCCTTACTTTAACTCTTCGTTCAATTATGCTAATTACTAATTTAAATGTAATGCATTTACGGACTCTCGTCGGAAATTGTCGTCACAGCACGCGCTAGTTTTCCACCTCCTTCTTTCTCAATCGTTCATGTAACTAATGCATAAATACAGTGATATTCGAGCTGACAAATCCCTGAAACGAATAATCCGCGACGCTTCCGTTACCCGTCACTATATCCACGTTCCCTCGTCCCAGACTATTGTCGAGATTGCGAATGATGATCGTGTCTGCACGCATCCGTCACTTTTCCACTCAATTCCTCTCAAGAATAATATCAAATATTTTTTCAAGCATTCGCAACATTTTTTATTCAAACATTCTTTACACACGAATTATGAACGAGAATTTTTTTTAATTGTTATTTGAAAATGACACAACTACAAAAAAATCTGAACCTGAAAATCTGAAAAAAATTTTTGTTTTATTTAATTTTAATTTTTTTATATATTTAATTTTTTATTTTTTTTAAATATATTTTTAAATTAGACATTTTTAACTTATTGGCCAAAAAATTGGCAAAATTGTAATCAGCGGAAAATTTCCGATAAAATAGGTATTTTAGTAAAAATCGTTTTTTGAATTTTTATTTTGGATACCCCAAAATTCAAATTCATGAAAATTTGGAATTTTCAATTAGCCATAATTTTGATTAATTTGGACAATTTTTTGAAAATTAAAGCGCATAATTTTCGCTGAAATAAGACCTGAACATTTTCCAAAGTTTTTCAACAATCTGCATTAAACATTTTTATTTATGCAAAGTCGATTTTTTAGAACAAGCATTTTTTTTACTTATCCAATTTTTATAATTAAAAAAAATTATTTTGCGTTAAAACATGGATACAAATTCTTTTCCTCGTTCAATTTAACCCCAATAAGTATTTATTTCCCATTACAAAATATTGTCGATGATTATAATGCAGATAAATCAAACTGTTTCCTATTGGATTCATTCGATAGGACTTTCGAGGCTACATGTGATCGTATATATATATAACAACTATGTGTATATGGGTCATTCTAAGCCAACTCGATAAACGTTTGACCCTTCATACTTTTAATTTGAATTATTTCTATTTCACTCATCGATACCATTAATATTGAAATCAATAGAAAATCATTGGTAAAATTAATAAAAAAAAACAACCAAATAAAAATGTATAAAATTGAAGAAAAATTCTTAGACTTCGGTCTTTGTCAATGTTAAAAGGAGGAAATAAAACTCTATAGTAAAAGATGAAAGAAAGTATTGTTTTTCATTTTTTAAGCAACTGTGTGATTTAATTATAAATAATTAATCGTCGAAAAAAATGAACGTTAAAGAATGCCTCATTTATTTTTTGGTATTAGGATTTTTAAAAAATTGAGATTTTTTCAATTTCCGTTTTTATGGAGTATTTTTTGCGCTTTTGACATTGACTGATGATAACGTATTAAAAAAATATTTATTTAATTTTTGGTCGTTTTTCCGGAGTCTTTGTAAATGTTGATAGTAAAAAAAAATCCATAACAAAAAATAAAATAAACTATTGTTTTTTTTTCATTTTTTCTAGCAACTGTGTAATTATAAATAATTAATAGTAAAAAAAAAACGAACGTCAAAGAGTGCCACTTTTATTTTTTGTTAAGAGGGTTAAAAAAAAATTGAGTTTTTCATTTTTTTTTTTTTTTTGAGTATTTTTTCACTTTTAACATTGATAAAGCGCGACAAGTTTAAAAAATAGTATTTATTTAATTTTTGGTCATTTTTCCGTTGTCTTTGTAAATATTGAAAGTAAACAAAAATCCATACCAAAAAATTAAAAAACTATTGTTTTTTTTTCATTTTTTCTAGCAACTGTGTAATTATAAATAATTTACAGTAACAAAAACGAATGTCAAAGAGTGTCACTTTTATTTTTTGTTAAGAGGGTTTTTAAAAAAATTGAGTTTTTCATTTTTTTTTTGAGTATTTTTTCACTTTTAACATTGATAAAGCGCGACAAGTTTAAAAAATAGTATTTATTTAATTTTTGGTCATTTTTCCGTTGTCTTTGTAAATATTGAAAGTAAACAAAAATCCATACCAAAAAATTAAAAAACTATTGTTTTTTTTTTTCATTTTTTCTAGCAACTGTGTAATTATAAATAATTAACAGTAACAAAAACGAATGTCAAAGAGTGTCACTTTTATTTTTTGTTAAGAGGGTTTTTAAAAAAATTGAGTTTTTCATTTTTTTTTTTTTTGAGTATTTTTTTCACTTTTAACATTGATAAAGCGCGACAAGTTTAAAAAATAGTATTTATTTAATTTTTGGTCATTTTTCCGTTGTCTTTGTAAATATTGAAAGTAAACAAAATCCATACCAAAAAGTTAAAAAATCTGTTTTTTTTTTTCATTTTTTTCTAGCAACTGTGTGATTTAATTATAAATAATTAAACGTCGAAAAAAACGAACGTCAAAGAGTGCCACTTTTATTTTTTGTTAAGAGGGTTTAAAAAAAAATTGAGTTTTTCATTTGTTTTTTTTTTTTTTCAGTATTTTTTTTCACTTTTAACATTGACAAAGCGTGACAAGTTTAAAAAAGAGTATTTATTTAATTTTCGTCATTTTTCCATTGTTTGTAAATATTGAAAATAAACAAAATCCATACCAAAAAATTAAAAAATCTGTTTTTTTTTCATTTTTTTCTAGCAACTGTGTGATTTAATTATAAATAATTAAACGTCGAAAAAAAACGAACGTCAAAGAGTGCGACTTTTATTTTTTAGTATTAAGGTTTAAAAAAAATAGAGATTATTCATTTTTTTAAAGTATTTTTTTTTTCACTTTTGACATTGACAAAGCGCGACAAAAGGTTTAAAAAGCAGCGTTTATTTATTTTTTTATCGTTTTTGCGGCGTTACAATCCAATGAAATAATAACAATAAGTGAAATTAAAAATACAAAGGGTGAAACGTTTGGAGAGTTGAGTTGGAATGGCCCATATATGGTTGTGGCTGCCCCGCACTGAAGTTGAATCCAGTACAGTGCGGTATCGCGCTAGTCATGATATCTTGAGCTGCTGGTACTACAGAAGAGAGATGTGGATAGATGAATGACGAAGGAGTGAGAGAGATAGTATTTAACCACTGACAACGCGGGGCCGTAGCGTCGTAACGATATAATGACACGAGCAGACTGGACGAAATTGATAGAATCACTGCTTGCAGCATTAGGCCCGGTAATTTGTCTCGTATCTACTTAAGGGTACGTGCACACCGAACGGAATATACACTTTACGAGTACACTGCACTGTATAAAAGCCCAGAGGCTCGTGCCAAAGCGTACCGAGAGATATTCCTGAATTGACCATCATCATGATGCCCTTAGCCAATCCTACGAATTAGTTTGCTCGCGGAAGTTCGATAAACGACGGAAAATCATTTAAATTTCTCTCCAGACTCTCTACCTATTAATACTATGGTTAAAAAAATTAAATCGCAATATAGTTCAGCGTCGAAAAGGCAAAATAATATTTTTTGCTGAAGAGGCATGAATTTTTTAATTAAAATAAATATATATATATATATTTAATTATTTTTAAAAAAATATGTATATTTTTTTTAAATTTATTAATTTTAATTATTTAGAATATATATATATGTTTTTTTTTTTCCGGCATATAAAAAAATTATAATCGATGATTTAATTCACAACTTTTGGCAATGAAAAAAGTTGGAAAATTTCGAAAAAAGGCCGAAAAATAATTATAATTTATTGTTGAAGTTACATTATTAGAATGAAAATTGTTGTAGGTAATAAATCGATCAGCATTCAGTTATACTTTAAACTATCTCTGTTTTGTTAGTTTCACAAATATTTTCATTATTATCTCCAACTGGGTAGTCTCCCCTTAATGATTCACTAGTATTAAAAACGACGTGGTGACTCTTGCAAAAAAGAAGAAAAAAAAAAAATCCTCGTCACTGTGTTTGACGTCGCAGAACACAGCGTCGAGCCGATAGCCATATCTGTGTTTTGTAAACCTGGCATGCCACTGTATTTCGATCGACAAGCTTTATTGGCATACGTCAGAGAGGCAAAGTGTGAAAGAAAAAAAGAAAAGCGTCAAACGCAGCATTACTAGAAATATTGTTTAAAGAAAGTCTAAATAAAACTTTTTTTTTATTTAAGTAAATAAAATATAACGTATAATTTGAATATAAATAATAAAAATAAATAACTTTTTTTTACCCATTCTTATTAACAATTTCTTTGGAATTATTTTAAGCAACTTATTTTTTATTGTTTTATCAAAAACATTTTTTTTCTTACACAAGTAAATAAAAATAATAATTATGCTTTTTTCAAGCTTCTTTTAGACATTATTTTTTACAATTTTCTTTGATATTATTTTAAGCAACTTATTTTTAATTGTTTTATCAAAAACATTTTTTTCTTATACAAGTAAATAAAAATAATAATTTTGCTTTTTTCAAGTTTTTTATAGACATTATTTTTTACAATTTTTTAAATATTATTTTGAGCAACTTATTTTTTATTGTTTTATCAAAAACATTTTTTTTTCTTATACAAGTAAATAAAAATAATAATTATCCTTTCTTTCAAGCTTCTTTTAGACATTATTTTTTGCAATTTCTTTAATATTATTTTGAGCAACTTATTTTTTATTGTTTTATGAAAAATATTTTTTTCTTATACAAGTAAATAAAAATAATAATTTTGCTTTTTTTCGAGCTTCTTTTAGACATTATTTTTTGCATTTTCTTTGATATTACTTTGAGCAACTTATTTTTTATTGTTTTATCAAAAACATTTTTTTCTTATACGAGTAAATAAAAAAAATAATTTTGCTTTTTTTCAAGCTTTTTTTAGACATTATTTTTTACGATTTCTTTGATATTATTTTGAGCAACTTATTTTTTATTGTTTTATCAAAAACATTTTTTTTCTTATACAAGTAAATAAAAATAATAATTATCCTTTTTTCAAGCTTCTTTTAGACATTATTTTGAGCAACTTATTTTTTTATTGTTTTATTAAACACATTTTTTTCTTACACAAGTAAATAAAAATAATAATTATGCTTTTTTCAAGCTTCTTTTAGACATTATTTTTTTCAATTTCTTTAATATTATTTGAAGCAACTTATTTTTAATTGTTTTATCAAAAACATTTTTTTCTTATACGAGTAAATAAAAATAATAATTTTGCTTTTTTACTCTTTTTTTAGACATTATTTTTTACGATTTCTTTGATATTGTTTTGAGCAATTCATTCTTTGTTGTGTTATCAAAAACATTTTTTCTTATACAAGTAAATAAAAATAATAATTTTGCTTTTTTACTCTTTTTTTAGACATTATTTTTTGCATTTTCTTTGATATGATTTTGAGCATATTATTTTTTATTGTTTTATAAAAAAAAAAATTCTTATACAAGTAAATAAAAATAATAATTTTGCTTTTTTTTTCAAGTTCTTTTTTACAATTTCTTTGATATTATTTTGAGCAACTTATTTTTTTATTGTTTTATCAAAACCATTTTTTTTTTTTAGATACTTTGCTGACACACTAGCTCACAATGAAAATGGCAGTACGACGACCCACAGCGGAAGAGTGGAAACGGCGAACCAGCAACCACCAACTCGGTTGCCTTCGCCGATTACTCAAAGCCATCCAGTCGGAGCGAGTTGCCCTTCTGGAACAACCCCCGTACCTCCAACAACGACGTACAAGGATCCTCAAACATACGTCCATCCGTTAGTACATCCTCTGATTATCTACTTAAAAAAAATATATATTTTTTATATCATCAAATTATACTCTAAATAGCGAAAATCTTTGAAAATTGTTATCCTCTTATATTTTTTATTATGAGTTATATAGTTCGATATCTGTTTATTCCAGTTGCTATAAAAATCTTCTATTTTACATAAACATATTCTGTTAAACTAATCATATTTTTATATTTTATATTTTATATTTTTATTTATATTTATCCACGGGCAGTATGTTGCCTTTTGTAAAAATGTACAGTGCAAATGATGGTCTTTTTGTTTAAATAATAAATATCAATAATAACAATAATTTTAAAAAACCAGAATTAATTTTTTTTTCTTTTTTAGACACGCATTACCTGAAAGTCCACCGGACAGTGGAAGCGAGCCTCCCTATTCGCCTCCAGGACATCACGAATCTTCACAGCATGTACATTCACCACGTGAGTTATCAATTTTTCTTTTCGGTTTTCATTTTTAATCGGATTATTTATTTTGCAAAAAATTTACTCAAATTACATTGATTAGTAAAAACAAAGAATGTAATATTAAGAAATGTATGCTAAAACTGTAGCTATGTAAAAATTCTAAAGCCGAAAAGGCAAGAATGTCTAATAAATATATTACACTAAAATTATATTTCAAGTACAAATTTTCTTTATTTAAAGATTAAATTTTCAATTTCATTTTTCTAAATTGAAGATTCAATTTTTTTAGTTCATTTTTATAATGTACACATCAGTCAGTGTAAAAAAGTAAATGAAAGTAGAATTTACATTGTTTGCTGACTTTCTGTTGTGATTATTTGAAAATGACATATTTAATTAATTTTGTATTTCTGGGGTGATAAAAATGGTTAAATAATTATGAAAAATTTGTGATACAGATCAGAAAGCAGCACTGCAAGAGATACTTCTACAACATCAGAGCAGCGCCACGAATTATCCATCAAATTTGCTGCCACCATCTCCAAGAGCTCTCGCACCATCTACAGATCCACTCTTGTTGACACATCCTGTCTTGACGCCACTTTTGACACCAGGAACTCCGACTCTTCCTACCCAACAACAAATCGGAACCGCTTTGGTTCCTCTGCCACACGAACACAGTCCAGGTGGCATTACTACTCTTTATTCGTCTCTCCAATCAGCTCCAAAAAAGAGAAAACTCAGTCAGGATGGACTTATACATGTCAAACAGGTAATAACACTTAAATCTCCACATTTGCAGCATTTTTGCTGCCAAACAATGCTAAAATTTCATTTAAAAACACCACAAATCATCCTCCAAGAAATCTTTTACATTTGCAGAATAAAAACAAAAGTAAACTGTTATTTAAAAAATGTTAATTCCTGCACAATAATTACTCATAGTTGTTTATTCAAACAAGCATAAAAATAGTTTATTTCTTTTGAACGACGCCCATTTATTTCACAAGAAAAATAAAAGTTTGTTAAACTATTATTACAGTTGCAAATTCTGATTAAATCAAACTTTTATATAGAATAAAAAAAGGAAACTGTAATTTCAAAAATGTTAATTCCTGCAACAATAATTAGTCATAGTTATTTATTCAGAGAAGCATAAAAATAGCTTTTTCTCTCGAATGACGCCCATTTATTTCACAAGAAAAATAAAAGTTTGTTAAACTATTATTACAGTCGCAAATTCTGATTGAATCAAACTTTTATATAGAATAAAAAAAAGGAAACTGTAATTTCAAAAATGTTAATTCCTGCACAATAATTAGTCATAGTTGTTTATTCAAAGAAGCATAAAAATAGCTTTTAGTCTCGAATGACGCCCATTTATTTCACAAGAAAAATAAAAGTTTGTTAAACTATTATTAAAGTCGCAAATTCTGTTTAAATCAAACTTTTATATAGAATTTAAAAAAAAGTAAACTGTAATTTAAAAAATGTTAATTCCTGCAACAATAATTAGTCATAGTTATTTATTCAAAGAAGCATAAAAATAGCTTTTAATCTCGAATGATGCACATTTATTTCACAAGAAAAATAAAAGTTTGTTAAACTATTATTAACGTCGCAAATTCTGATTACATCAAACTTTTATATAGAATAAAAAAAAAGTAAACTGTAATTTCAAAAATGTTAATTCCTGCAACAATAATTAGTCATAGTTATTTATTCAGAGAAGCATAAAAATAGCTTTTAGTCTCGAATGATGCCCATTTATTTAACAAGAAAAATAAAAGTTTGTTAAACTATTATTGCAGTCGCAAATTCTGATTAAATCAAACTTTTGGTTCTGAAGACTTGAAATAAAATAAAAAATATAAAATTGAGTTTAAAATAGTGTCTTAAATCCGTAAAAAAAATTATTTATTTACATTATAAGAATGATAAAAAAGTACTTACAATTGTGTTGAATTTATTTATCCAATAAATTATATTTGTTGACGTTGACAAATAGTGCTAAAATTTCAGTTAAAAACTCCACAAAACATCCTCAAAGAAATCTTTTACTTTTGCAGAATAAAAAAAAAGTAAACTGTAATTTCAAAAATGTTTGGTTCTGAAGACTTGAAATAAAATAAAAAATAAACAACTGAGTTTAAAATAGTGTCTTACATCCGTAAAAAAAAATATTTATTTACATTATAAAAACGATGAAAAAGTACTTACAATTGTGTTGAATTTTTTTATTCAGTTAATTATATTTGTTCATGTTGGATTTTTTTTATTGCTGTTTAGGAACCAGAATTGGGGACAGTGGAACACAGCTGTAGTAGCAGCAGTGCAGTACTCGACGGCGACGACGTCAACGGTGACAATTCCTACATCGACGCGAGTTACCAGTGCATTAGATTTCATCCCTTTCAGCAAACTTCCTGGCACGCTTTATGCGATCACAATCTCAAGGAATTGCCGACTCCGCATTACAGGGTCGACGCTGATAAGGGCTTCAATTTCAGTAATTCCGACGATGCTTTCGTCTGCCAGAAGAAGAATCATTTCCAGGTAATATTAGCCGAACAAATCGTACGTAAATCTCTGAAAGAGACTTCAAAAAGCTATAATTTTTTATTATTTAATTGGACAGATTACTTGCCACGCACAACTCCAAGGCGAGGCCGTCTTCGTTCGAACCGGCGAAGGCCTCAAAAAGATCAGCAGCTTCCAGCTACACTTTTATGGCGTCAAAGTCGAATCACCCACGCAAACTATCAGAGTCGAGCAGAGCCAAAGTGACAGAAGCAAGAAACCTTTTCATCCTGTGGTGTAAGTATCATATTATCATCTGCTTCTATTACCAATTTATTTATTCGACTTTACACATAAATAACTTTTTTTTTATCGGACGATCTGTTTTTGTACAAGAAAAAAAAATGGAAAGCATATTTTACTTAATGTACTAAAAATCGAAGCAATTTTTTTTTATCTGCAATTTGTCCAAGAAAAATTATACTTCTGAAATTTGATAAATTTTGAGACTATTATTCTTATATTTTACTACATATTCGTATTATAAATATTTTTTTACAATTATATGCATTTCGTAAATTTCAAGAATGTGTCACATATTAATATTCAATCAAAAGCTTAATATTATTACCATTTGAGTATTTCTTCACAAGATACAGAAAACAATCTCGAAAACAGAATTTAAATAAAAGTTTTTAATCTCTTATAAAAAATCATATGGATTTGGAAAAATCTGTAAATTCGTTTGATAACATGAGAAAAATTCTATATATTTCATATATTAATTCAAATAACATAAATAATATTTAGGTTTCACAATTATTCAAAATCAACATTCTCAGTATCTTCAATACAATTGATTTTCTTTTCAACAGTTTTTTTTCTCGAATTCTCTTCTCAAATTTCGATTTTTTAATTTAATTTTTGTTCTTGAAAATGTAAGTGTGATACAACTTGAAATATAATTTCTCGCGTTTCAGGATTTTTTTAAAGAAAATACTTGAACAAGTCATTAAACCCTTTAGGCATTTCCTTTGCAAAATTAATGTGTATTTAGATGTGTAGTCCGGTCAGCTTCTCCATTACACTAAAGTAGTGCTGGTTTCAGGGTGGAGTTGGGCGGCGAAAGAGTGACGAAAGTCACGGTTGGACGTTTGCACTTCAGCGAGACGACGAGCAACAACATGAGAAAAAAGGGAAAACCGAATCCAGATCAGAGGTATTTCCACTTGGTCGTCGGATTACACGCTCATACGGCAGACCAGTCGAGTTATCAGGTCGTTGCTCACGCCTCCGAAAGAATAATCGTCAGGGTAAGCAAAAGTTGATTATTATTCGCCAATAAAACATTGGCCAGTATTTTCGTCGCTCCTTTGCTTCGAATTTTCGGTGAGTTGTCAGGTGTTTATACAGGCAAGTAATCCTGGCCAGTTCGAGTCTGAAGGCTCTGGAGTTGGCGCAGAAGGAGGTTGGCAAAGAGGATCAGCACCTGACAGCGTTTATCATGCCGGTCGCGTTGGTATCAACACTGACAGACCCGATGAAGCTCTTGTAGTTCATGGAAATATGAAGGTAATTTAAAATATCATTTGCTGAACCATTTTATCAATTTATTTATGATTTTATCATACAATGGGCATAGGAAATGCTTGATAAATCCTCATAATGTTGACAAGAAAGTAATTAAAAAGGATGAAACTTCCTCCATGAGGAAGTTTCTTGATTTTATTTTTGGCTTCCCCATAGAGGAAGCTTTGCGAAAGATGAAAATTATTGACGAAGCAATGTGCAAAGTTCAACTTTGCATCCTTATTTTAAATACAAATTAAAGAAGTACGAAAACAAAAATTTTCATGAATTCAAAATTCTATAAAATCTAAACCGCTTTATGCATTTCGCTTAAATTCAATACCGATCGTCATTTTTCATTGCTTTATTCGTCAAAAACTGTTTAAGCTCATTATCTAAAAAATGGTGGCAGCTAGAGAACATACAGTGATTTTTTGAAAAATTCAATGTCTTATAAAATCTGAACCACTTTACCAATCTTCACCAAATTCGATATCTACTACAACTGGATGTTAATTTTATCTTGCAAAAGATTTGAGCAGGTTTGGTCGAACTTAACTTGAATAAGAACGAAAACAAAATTTTTTCGAAAATTCCAAATTTTATAAAATCTAAACCGCTTTATGTATTTCGCTTAAATTCAATACCGATCGTCATTTTTCATTGTTTTATTCGTCAAAAACTGTTTAAGCTCATTATCTAAAAAATTGTGGCAGCTAGAGAACATACAGAGATTTTTTGAAAAATTCAATGTCTTATAAAATCTGAACCACTTTACCAATCTTCACCAAATTCGATATTTACTACAACTGGATGTTAATTTTACCTTGTAAAAGAATTGAGCAGATTTGGTCGAACTTAACTTGAATAAGAACGAAAACAAAATTTTTTCGAAAATTCAAAATTTTATAAAATCTAAACCGCTTTATGTATTTCGTTTAAATTCAATACCGATCGTCATTTTTCATTGCTTTATTCGTCAAAAACTGTTTAAGCTCATTATCTAAAAAATTGTGGCAGCTAGAGAACATACCGAGATTTTTTGAAAAATTCAATGTCTTATAAAATCTGAATCACTTTACCAATCTTCACCAAATTCGATATTTACTACAACTGGATGTTAATTTTACCTTGTAGAAGAATTGAGCAGATTTGGTCGAACTTAACTTGAATAAGAACGAAAACAAAATTTTTTCGAAAATTCAAAATTTTATAAAATCTAAACCGCTTTATGTATTTCGTTTAAATTCAATACCGATCGTCATTTTTCATTGCTTTATTCGTCAAAAACTGTTTAAGCTCATTATCTAAAAAATTGTGGCAGCTATAGAACATACCGAGAATTTTTGAAAAATTCAATGTCTTATAAAATCTGAACCACTTTACCAATCTTCACCAAATTCGATATCTACTGCAACTGGATGTTAATTTTATCTTGCAAAAGATTTGAGCAGGTTTGGTCGAACTGAACTTGAATAAGAAGGAAAACAAATTTTTTTCGAAAATTCCAAATTTTATAAAATCTAAACCGTTTTATGGATATCGCTGAAATTCAATACCGATCTTCATTTTTCATTTCTCTATTTGTTCAGAATTAGTTAGCTCATTAGCTGAAAAATTACGGAAGCTAGAGAACATACAGACATTTTTCGAAAAATTGAAAGGCTTATAAAATCTGAATTATTTTTTCGATTTTTTCGAAAATGTATAAATAGGAAGAAGCGTTATTTCTCTACAAGCGTGCCAAATTTCAGCTTGAATGGTAAAGCCGTTTTCGAGATACATTCGGAAATTTTTTCTGAACCACTTTCCTCGGCGTTTTGGACCATTTTGAGTGTCCTGACATGGAAATCTCGAAAACATTTTTTTTTACACAAACAAAGTTTCCTCTATGCGAAAGCAAAAAAGAAAAAAAAAAGGATTGGCTAGTATTTTGTGAACAAAATTTATATATATTTGCAAAGTAATTGGAAGGAAATAATTACCTGATAATTACTTAATGTGATAATTCATCTGCACCTTCTATATTATCATTTAAAGGGTTCACTAGATCTCAGATTTGGAAATTATTGCCATTTTCATCACTTTTCAAAAATACACTTATTTTAGGTTTTACGAAGAATTTTTTTTGCTTTTCATTTTGTTGCTTTGTAGAATGTAATTTTAATTGATTAATTGAATTATCTTTTTAGGTGACGGGACATATCGTGCAACCAAGCGACGCCAGAGCTAAGCAAAACGTTCAGGAAGTCGATACTCGTGAGCAATTACGAAACGTTCAGCAATTGCGAGTCGTACGATACAGATACGCGCCAGAATTCGCGCTTCACTCGGGTCTTGGAACAAAACCGCAGGAGGACACGGGGGTAATAGCGCAGGAGGTACAACAAATATTGCCCGAAGCTGTACTTCCGGCTGGCGATATTGTTCTACCGAACGGTCAAAGAATCGAGAACTTCTTGGTCGTTAATAAAGAAAGGATATTCATGGAAAATGTTGGCGCTGTAAAAGAACTCTGCAAGGTATTTCAGCATTTATTCTTATTCATGATTTTACAAATCACCAAATTACAATTTTTTACAAATTAAAAAATTATAATTTTTTACTAATTACAAAATTATAATTTTTTACTAATTACAAAATTATAATTTTTTACTAATTACAAAATTATAATTTTTTACTAATTATAAAATTACAATTTTTTACCAATTACAAAATTACTATTTCTTACTAATTACCAAATTACTATTTTTTTACTAATTACAAAATCACAATTTTTTACTAATTACAAAATTACTATTTTTTACTAATTACAAAATTACTATTTTTTACTGATTACAAAATTACAATTTTTTACTGATTACAGAATTGCAATTTTTTACTAATTACAAAATTACAATTTTTTACTAATTACAAAATTACAATTTTTTACTAATTACAAAATTACAATTTTTTACTAATTACAAAATTACAATTTTTTACTGATTACAGAATTACAATTTTTTACTGATTACAGAATTACAATTTTTTACTAATTACAAAATTACAATTTTTTACTGATTATAGAATTGCAATTTTTTAAAATTAATTAGCAAATTACCATTTTTTTTTTACTAATTACCATTTTCTACAAAATACCAAATTACCAAAAGTACTTTTAGAAAATGAATGCATCTTTTTTTCCAAAAAGTACATTTTCTGTTTTCGAATATTAATAAATATTATTTTAATCAACAGGTTACCGATAGTTTGGAAACGCGAATAGATCAATTGGAGAGGATTAACAAGCGTTTAGCGAAACTTAAACGAGGCGACAGTCTGAAAAGTTCCGTTAGTACAGTTTCCAGTATTTCCAGCGCCAATTATTCGTCATCGACGAATACAAAACACGCTTTATCGTCTGGCGGTGGTAAGCGATCATTAAGAGAAGAGGATCTTCTCTGCAGCAACAAATTCATTCAGATAATCATCGTTATACTTATCCTCATAATGGCCTTTTGGTAAATATATATTTTTTTAATCACATATTTCATGGCAATTTTTCGTAAAAATTTCAATAATTCTTTTTTTTTTTACAGTCTGGTGGCAATGGCGACTCTGTATTTTCTCGAATACCAGAAAAGAAGCAGTTTGGAGTGGTCGGCATCCGCAGGCGCAGGAACGCTAGCGATTGGCTCTGTCCACGTTTCAACGCCACCGACGACACCGGATTATGATCCTCGATTCAATCCGTTACTCGACAGCACTTTGTCACCTTCCTACACGAGACACGGATTATTTACAAAAAGCATGGATGGCCACGGGAATGGCAAAGGAAATTCCTTTTCCACGCCATCTCCAAACACCAAACAACAATTGTATTCGCAAGAAATCACGTGGTATCCTTTTGGACACTCGAGACCACAACCGAAACCCGAGAAAAATAGGTGAGGACAAAAATGTTGTACTTTATAATTTACTATTTAAAAAAAATATAATTATAGTACATTAAGGGGGAAAAACCCTTTAGACGCATGAAAATTAGTCATTTTGTACGAATTTTTTAAAATGTGTTCAAATAATCTTATGATTCTGAAACTTTAACCTTATTTTATTAGATCTTTTAACATTTGAAAAATATTTTTTTTTACAACAAAATGGCGAAACTACATTTTTTAAAATTGTTCGTACTGTAGCTCAAAGAGTTATCGACCGATCTAGCTGAAATTTTGGGAGGTTTCTGTCCATATCATTACCGGAAGGATATACCTAAAGTTTTAAGGATATCGCTCAAATAAATTATTTTTTTGGGGTGAAAATTGTCGAAAAAAATAGCTGAAAATTGGAGCATCTCATTCAAAAGTCTATTTAATATTTCATTTTATACTTTTTAAATAATTTTATAGGTTTATCCTTCCCCTACTATTGTCAGGGAACGAAAAAAAAATAGTTTTCTGATTCAGATCACTTGAAAAAATACTGTAAATGCAGCAGTTTTCGATGCCGCCGAAAAGAACCCTGAAAGAAGAATTCGTGATGTAAAAAAAAATGTTTTTCAAATGTTAAAAGATCTAATAAAATAAGATTAAAGTTTCAGAATGATAAGATTATTTTAACACCTTTTAAAAAATTCGTACAAAATGACTAATTTTCTTGCGTTTAAAAGGTTTTCTCCCCTTAAATTGTACTGTATGGTACGGTGTGTAACTTTTTGCTGATAATCTTGCAAACCGTATTACAATTTTTTTTATTCATTATTTAACGTTAGATAAATTTTTTATCGTTGTTATGTATTGAGTTAATTTTTTTAGTAAATTGCATTAAACTTTTTACCCATTATTTTGAGTTGGAAAAATTCGTTACAATTTTTAAATAGTCCATTAAATTGTATTATAAATGAGAATTGTGTGATTTTTTGCAGTGAATTTCCTAGCAATTGGCTTAGCAGAAGCAACGCTGGTGCAGTGCCGAGTAATGTTGACGAAAATGATCAAGGATCGGATGTAGATGCTCCGCCACCTACAAAAGGTCCCGTTGCACTTGGGAAACCAGCAGAATGTCCTGCGCATTTTACAGAATTGGAAAATCCTTGTCAGGTACGTTCCAAAAAAAGACAATAAAAAAAAATAGATTTTTATCACACGTTACTGGGAATCTAATTTTTACGTATTATGCAGATTTATTGCTGTGCTTCTGAGATTCATCATCTCGAAGAACCCCATCCCGAGCATCCACCAGAAAAAAAGTCGATATGTAAGTGGAATTTAAATAATTCTAGTGCTTTTGCAATTTTATTTGAATTTGCGAAGATTAATCGTTTCCCATCTTCAGCAGATCATCTCGAACAGCCGCTGAGTCTTCACGAGGAAAAGCGCAAGTTGAGCAAAGGAATTCAGAATGGTATAAGTCCTTCTGATCCAAGCACGCAAACACTCGTTAAGGAGGTAAGCCAAATTTTCTAGAATTAAGAACACAACAAAAAAAACACAATTTTTAATATAACACAATCGCAAAAAAGTCTTTAACGCCTCGATATAAAATTCTTGTCTGTAAATATAATTTAAAAGACTTTCATTGGATTATTTACAGACTATCAATAAATTAAAAATAAAAATACATAAAACAAAAAGACGAAATGAAGTAAAATCGCGTTGAAAAGTTTTCTAAAATTGTGATTTTTATCATAGACAAATTACAAATATCTGCACAAGCGAACGAGAAGAGAGGCAGACGGTGGTGGAGATTGGGGAGAAGTGGCGAGCAACGCCGCGGGTTCTTTGCCTCCGGAGCCAAAACCGCAATTGTACATCGTCGCAAAGAGTTTCAACGCCACTCTCGATCAGCGATATTGTTCGGTTACGTCGGCGAGCATACCTAATAATTTCAGCTGCAATGTGCCGCTGTCTAAACACATGCCCGACACACATTTGACTCTGCACTTTGTGTAAGTTCTTTTTCAAATTCACCAAAAAAAATTTACCATGGTGGCCGCGGTCAGGAAAAATCAGGGAAAAGTCAGGGAAATAAAAAATTGATCAGGGAATCAGAGAAAAGTCAGGGAATATCGAAATTCGTCAGGGAAAAAGTAGATTGTTGCCAAACTTTCAATAACGGAATAAAAATCCATAAAAGAGAGACTTGGAAAAAAAACAACTGAAAAATATTTGAAAAGAAAAGAAATAAAAATAAAAATTTATATTAACATTGCAACATAAATCTATTCGAACAAATCGAAGCACTCAAAAAAAAAGTTTAAAAAGTGTTATATGTATATTACTAAATTAAGTATTACACTTCACATCACACATACATAATAAATTATTAAATTACATTATAATTCCAAAGATCATTTATATTTTGAAAGAGAAAATATATCTTCAAAAGTACTATTCGTTGTTGATCGAGAAATAAATAACTTATCAAAAACACATATCTGTTTCTAATACATTTTTTTTTATTCGCGTTACATATTTTTTAGTAGATATCCTTAGAATTTCGGTCAGGGAACATTGATAAATTTGACAGGGAAAAGTCAGGGAAATAAAAAATTGATCAGGGAATCAGGGAAAAGTCAGGGAATATCGAAATTCGTCAGGGAAAAAGTAGATTGTTGCCAAACTTTCAATAACTGAATAAAAATCCATAAAAGAAAGACTTGGAAAAAAAACAACCGAAAAATATTTAAAAAGAAAAAAAATAAAAATAAAAATTTATATAAACATTACAACATAAATCTATTCGAAGAAATCGAAGCACTCAAGAAAAAAGTTTAAAAAGTGTTATATATTACTAAATTAAGTGTTACACTTCATATCACACATACATAATAAATTATTAAATTACATTAGTATTTAATCGGATTTAAAGCATTATAATTCCAAAGATCGTTTATATTTTGAAAGAGAAAATATATCTTCAAAAGTACTATTCGTTGTTGAACGAGAAATAAATAACTTATCAAAAACACATCTGTTTCTAATACATTTTTTTTTATTCGCGTTACAATTTTTTTAGTAGATATCCTTAGAATTTTGGTCAGAGAACATTGATAAATTTGACAGGGAAAAATCAGGGAAAAGTCAGGGAAATAAAAAATTGATCAGGGAATCAGAGAAAAGTCAGGGAATATCGAAATTCGTCAGGGAAAAAGTAGATTGTTGCCAAACTTTCAATAACTGAATAAAAATGCATAAAAGAAAGACTTGGAAAAAAAAACAACCGAAAAATATTTGAAAAGAAGAAAAAACAAATAAAAATTTATATAAACATTACAACATAAATCTATTCGAAGAAATCGAAGCACTCAAGAAAAATTTTTAAAAAGTGTTATATATTATTAAATTAAGTATTACACTTCACATCACACATACATAATAAATTATTAAATTACATTAGTATTTAATCGGATTTAAAGCATTATAATTCCAAAGATCGTTTATATTTCGAAAGAGAAAATATATCTTCAAAAGTACTATTCGTTGTTGATCGAGAAATAAATAACTTATCAAAAACACATATCTGTTTCTAATACTTTTTTTTGTTATTCGCGTTACACATTTTTTAGTAGATATCCTTAGAATTTCGGTCAGGGAACATTGATAAATTTGACAGGGAACAATCAGGGAAAAGTCAGGGAATTTCTTTCCAGAAAAAAATGGCCACCATGAATACAAAATATGAATACAAAATGAAGAATCGAATGAGATAAAATTGGAAAAATGCTTTGAATTATTTACAGTGGGATGCCCTGGTACTGGCAAATCGTCCAGCTTTGTCCTCTGCTGCCAAATTCGGCCGTTGACGAAGCTATGATGTGCAGTGGCTGGGGATATTCGATGCAACAGCAATCTCAATATACTGAGAGTACGAATCAACCAGGCGATCAGTCTTTCACTCTGGACGTCGCATATTATTTGAGGAAAACGCTGGTATTCCGAGTGCCTACTGTACAGCCTCAGGAGGTGAATATTCGAGAAATATTGCTAAATTTTTATCACTTCAATATGTTTTTTTTAAACAATAATAATAATCGTAAATAATTATGCAATTGCAGAACATCTGTAAAAATAGACACGGTGGAGATTACCTCGAGTTCACATTAAATTTCTTCAGAGATTGCGACGGCTGAATTTGTCCGAAAAATCGTCGAAAAATTCCACCGATACTGACGATGCAGTGCCTTTGATAATTGGTCACAAATTCGTAATAAACGCGACGACCAAAGACAATTAAACGTCTCGCAGTAGTAAATATTCGTCCTGGATTACGAATCTCCCCGAAAAACACGGTATAAAATAATGCTAATGCGAAAAAGCGCATTTTTTTAGGTCTCAGAAGTTATCAGGAACAATTGAATAAATGACCTGCTGAAATGTCGACTTGATTCTATGCAAATAACTAATGTAAAGAAGCATTTTTATAAACTAGTTTGTATATTAGTCGTCGACGTGAGAAGCGACTGTTAAAAATGGCAAAAAAATTGTCGTTTTTATCAACTGTGCAGTTTTAATAGTTATACAATTTAAATTGTACTTTGGCGCTTCTGATAGTTTTTTTTTCTTCGTAAGAGAATTTTTGCACTTGATGCTATTTTTGTCCTACGAAAAGCGCAATAAATCTTGAAAAGAATGACGCGGGGCAAGAAAATTCTGCTCGCAGTCATAGATTTATATTTGGCAGCTGTGTGGATCGTGCAATTAATTTTCTTTTTGCGATTGGATTGCAAAAAAAAGCTAAAAAACCGTTAAGTATTCTCGAATCCTGGATTCGCGTTTTTTTTTTTGTTGTTCGCCCGATTACATTTATTTATAAATACACGCGTTGTAAAATCTGTTCACAAGCGTGTGAAACAATTTTGAATCTGATCAATGTGAGCCGAAAAATTTGCGTTTTACGCTGAAACTTTGTGTAACTTTAATCAACTTATTTTGTTATTGTTATTTTTACAATTAGCTAGAAAACATTTGTATATTTTTTCATGCGTTAGGATCTATTTTTTAAGTATTATGTCTCTCATTTTTATTGGTTTCGAGAATGTGGCGAGCTGTTTTTTTTTTTACTGCATTCTACGAATCTGGATGCGGCAGGACGATGATGTTTGAAAAAAAAATTGGATTACCACATTTTTTAACTCATCTGACGTAATCAGAGAGTGGTGAATAATTTTTTATTCGATTTTTCGAATAATTACGACGCAAACGCTATTTGGAAATTCTTGGACGTAACGAAATAATTACGCAAACGATTTTCCTGAAGATTTAGCAAAAAATTTGCGATTTATGAATGATATTACACGGAAAATATGGTGAGAAAAAAAATCCAATACTTGTAATGTGTCTTAGGGCTGTTAAAAAAATACTTTAGTTTTTTTTGTCGCAGAAAAACATTTTTACACGATTAAAAAAATGCGTGTAAAAGTAAACATTATTATTTGATTACCCTTTGCGTAATCTTTTTTTTCTGCCGCATGGAACAGAAATTTTCATGAAGATTTCCATTAAAAACTAATGCATTTTTTTTAAATGGTCTTAAAAAGTATGTGATCTTGACTTTCCGATAACGTCAGTATAAAAAAAATGGTGGTAATTAACAGAATGAAACGAACTAGTTAAAGCGACAATTTAGTAGATCTTAAGTGATAGACGATAGAAAAATTTTGTAAATACACCGCACAATTATACTGTACAATTAATGGTGCCGGCGCTTACGATTGAACGTGCGATCGTCGCGGGGCTTAGATATTAATTATAAAAATGCGTACCAAGTAAGTTTACACAAAGATAAAGAATGATAATAGTGCAATAACAAGAACGTTAATTGCGCGAATAAAATAAAAGACACGTACAGTAGTTTTAGAGATATTAAATGAAGGTATTTGTGTGATTAATACCTTGGCATTTTATATTAACAAGTCAATACTCGTGGCATGTACATTCCGAAATTTCTGTAAAACACTCGAAGAATCGAATTTAAGAGCAATGACATAGTTTGTGTCCTCTATAATTGCGATAATACCTTTCTAAAGCGTACATTGTGACCTTCCAAGCAAATCAGGATTGTCATTAACCAATCATGACGTAACGCAACTCCTTCGTAGGCTGCTAATGACTCGCTAGTCTCCTCCTCACCTACTTTCGGGAAGAATAAAAAAACTAAGAAGAATAAGAAGAGTAAAATGCAATTTTTAAGCTATATACACTCCAACTATCACTTAGGATTAAACGTAATGTTTCAGTGCCTTGCGCATTAAATTCAAACTGCGTAATTGTATATTTTGACCACAAATCTATGTAATGTAATATCTACTACATATTTATTAATATATTATGATAAAGTTATTATATATATCTATAATCGTAGATTAATAAAAGTATTGCCCTGTGAAATATTAATTTGTCTATTTACTTACCTTCGTCGAATTTTTCTCATTAAAGTATTTATCAGTTTTGTCAACAATTATTACGTGAATTATCTTCATTCGATAGAATATTTATTAACAAATTTTCCTATTACATTCGAATCGCGCGCAGCAGTGACTCTGATCACAGAAATAAATAAGAAACATTCATATAAACAGCGCAGGTAAATCTATAAATAAGATAAAAATTACAATTTATACATAATTTTTCCTCAGAAGCGACGGACGTGTTTTTTTTTTTTTGTGAACAGCGGTTTTGTTATTAGAAATTATCGGTATTAACACGCAGGGCAGTAGGAGAGAAGAAGAATCGTTGAAGATCAACGATTGAAAAATGTAAACAAAGGAAGACAACAAAATTTTAGTAGATTATCAAAAAGACAAATAAAAATGACAATCATCGGTGGGATTAAAGGGGCGTTTTAGCGTTTTTTTTAAAAAGCAGAACGCGAAACATTCAATTTTACGAAATATACGTGTACGAGTAAAAAATTTATATTACGAAACTTATACGTACGATTATTATGCATTGCCAAATGAAACTGGGCAAAGCAGAGGTATTTGCGACATGAACTAAGCGTAATTACTATTTAAAAAAAAAGAAAAGAGAGAGAAGTAATAAACGAAAAATGCTGTACAACAATAATCGACATTACAGTATTCGGCTTCGTCTTCGACTTTGCCCATCATAATTGCAACTAGTTTTGTGACGTATTTTCTCTTCTTCTTCTTTCTTTTTTATCTTTCAAGGAACGAGAAATGCTGCGTTTTATTTACGCAACATTTTGGATTATTCCTTTTCGTTATGCACCATATGTTTCTTTACAAATTACGCATCTATTTTCGTACAAGTATGAAATTTCTACTGATACACATACTTAATCAACACATGAGTAATTCGCGGGATCACGAATTTTGGTTTGTTTCACGAAATTAGAGCATTTCGCAAAATTATCTCAGATTTGTAACTATACTTCGAAACTCTGAAGCTTTATTTATTAACTGAGCGACTTTCTTGCCGAATTCTCGTGCAACATTTATTTACTTATTTCATGAACAAATTCATGTCAATTAATTTTGTCAAAATATTTAACGATATTGATAACAAAATGCATAGACATTGAAAAACAAAAGGACATATTTTTCCTTGTAAATTGATTGAAAAATGCCCTGGAAAGAATAGTAATGGATAATGGGAAAAATAATGGCCCATTACGTTTATTTTCGTCGCATTTCTCATGACTTTACATGAAAAAAATCTTTCTTTTTGTTTTTAATAATATCTTTGTACATTTTCTTACTTTCAAAATGATTTATTTGATAAATTAACAGTTATGGAAAGTAAAGTATAGTTACAACTCTGAATTATCTACAGTTGTTGATTTTTACGGATGTAGAAATTGAATTATTGGCAATTCGTCAAATATTTGTTTACATCCTCAATTGAGATATCAATGCCACCTAAAATTTAACTATAATGATACATATACATATTTGGACTATACACAATTGAATCGTTGCTTGGCGAGTAACCACGACACTGAAACACATCGACGTTAAAGTTCACATTACGTTCGTTTACTTTTCTCTCTTGTGTTCCTTTTCGTCGGGGGTTTCTTCGCGGACGGCCAGAACCATTCTTAACATAAGAACGGCAAGCACTTTGTCCAAAGGATCCATAAATCCCCGTTGAATCCACTTTGGTATTGTAGTTCGTGCATGCGAAAAACCCAACTTTTGTAGGATATAATCTATACCGTAAGGTTCTATACTTTTACCCGCCCATGATAGTAATCTGAAATTTGTATCAATCATTTTTTATTCTCATAATATCTCTTTACTTTCGCAATTTTAAAAATGTATAAATCTATCGAATTAATCATAATTAATCGATTATTTATAATTAATTATAATAATGGTAAATAGTATGATTAGTATAATTATTAGAATAAATTGTAATAATTATACTAATTATTTATAATTATGTCAATTATAAATGATCGATAATTGTTTATTTTCGAAATATTTCGTCAATTTCGCAATTCTTAAAATTTATAAGTATATAAAATTAATCATAAATAATTATTACAATTATTAGAATAAATTGTAATAATTACGCTAATTATTTATAATTATATCAATTATAAATGATCGATAATTCTTTATTTTCGAAATATTTCTTCACTTTCGCGATTTTTAAAATTTGTGAATCTATAAAATTAATCATAATTAATTATTATAATTATTAGAATAAATTGTAATAATTATGCTAATTATTTATAATTGTATCAATATTAAATGATCGATAATTGTTTATATTCGAAATGTTTCTTCACTTTCGCAATTTTTTGAATTTGTGAATCTATAAAATTAATCATAAATAATTATTACAATTATTAGAATAAATTGTAATAATTACGCTAATTATTTATAATTATATCAATTATAAATGATCGATAATTCTTTATTTTCGAAATATTTCTTCACTTTCGCGATTTTTTGAATTTGTGAATCTATAAAATTAATCATAAATAATTATTATAATTATTAGAATAAATTGTAATAATTATGCTAATTATTTACAATTATATCAATTATAAATGATCGATAATTCTTTATTTTCGAAATATTTCTTTACCTTCGCGATTTTTTAAATTTATAAATCTACAAAATTAATCATAAGCAATTATTATAATTATTAGAATAAATTGTAATAATTATGCTAATTATTTATAATTCTATAAATTATAAATGATCGATAATTGTTTATCTTCGAAATATTTCTTCACTTTCGCGAAATGAAAAATAATGTTATAAGTTAATTTCTTACCTCACAGTCGGTTCTAAATGCCACGTTTTGCATCTGTAAGATCGCCAATCTTTGATAAACATCTCGGCGGGATCGAATTGTTTTCGTTTTCTTTCGTCCTCGGACATTGCACTCGAATTTGTGGATGATGCTCCTGCGTTTGTTGTGTTTGTAGATCTTCTTTCCTGAGGATCTGGACTGTGGGCTCTAGCGCCTAGGCTCTGAATTGCGTGCTACGTTAAATTTAAGAAATATTAAGATTATATTGTTTATCTTGTCTATTTTGAATTGAGAATTTCTGCAATGATTTGGATTGTAAATTCCTGCATTATTATAGGCGTTGTTAGGCGAAGATAAAGAGACATTTTTTAAACGTTAAAAAATGTTGCTGAAATTTCCTGCATTATTATAGGCGTTCTTCAGGCAGAAGATGAAGAAAAAGACACTTTTCGTAAATAAAAAAATGCTGCTGAATGAATGTTTCAAAATTCAACTCGATTTGATGAGAATTTAAGTACTTATCAACAAGATAAAAATCTGAACCATAAACGTGATTATAATACTAAAAATCTTCATTTTGAACAATTTTTTAGGGTTCTGAAATTCTTGTTTTAAGAATTTATTTTTATAAAATGGAAATTTTCTAAATAAACATTGAAAATTCGCAAAATCTCGACCACATTTTAGAGAGAAAAGATAAATTAAAATAGGTGTAAAAAATACGGTAAAAATTTTTGTGTTCTGAAAAATTAACGAATCAATTTCGTCAGAGAAAAATCAGATCCTCAAGCTTTCTTAAACTATTCAAATATTTTTTCTCTTAACGCAATATACTCAAATTCTAATCCAATCAGAGTTTCAATGGAAATGCATGTCTAACACGTCGTCAATTCTTTCGATTTTGCGAATCTATAATGAATGAAGGTGCAAATTCGTCGTAGTGCGGTTCCCAAATGTCAATCGTGCAAATGAATTCACTCGAATGATTTTCATCTATTCTAATCGGCGAAATCAGCACGTTTTACGGTTTCCCGTACGATGAATTGCAACAAATGGATCGAATCTAAGTGCATTTAAGGCTCCGTAATTTATTTAAAATTACCTTGTACTATGTCGCAAGTTGCACAAATAATTAAACATTGATTCAGTCGCGAATATTCATTAATAATCGTAAAATTCGATTTTATGAACTTGTAGATTTAAGATAATTTCTTAATAACTCACCACTCTTTCCTTTTCTTTAACGTACGAAGTAATGAGATCGTGTAAGAAGAAGAACGCCTCGGCATCAACCGTGACAAAAATATGGTCCTCGAATTCCGTAATGAAGCTGCATTCGACCAGCGGTTTTTCGCCTAATTTAAAGTACAAAATAACCATTATTATTTCTCGTAAAAACTGTATTTTACTACTCCATGCAGACATGCAAAAGAGCAACTTGGAAGAAAAAGGGTAGCTAAGAAAAATCTCAACTATCGTTAGAATTGGCCAAAATTGTACAGGACGAAAAAGGAAAAATATCCATCTTCGTTTTCATATACTTACTATATAAAATATGTTTAGGCAGGCCTAAAAAAAAAATAGGACAGAGAAAAGAATTGGAGAAAGAATTTTTTTCGTGAAGCGTTAAGAGATTCATCGAAATTATGAGAAAGTTCGAATATCGAAGAGTATTTTACGAAACGTAGAGGAAGCAGAAGTTCCGGAAATTACACCAATTATTTAGACATGAATGAACATTGACGATTTACGGTGCTAAATTTAAGAATGCATCACACATACATTCCCACTTTAAAGTTTCTTTTGATTAGAATTCTAGTACTTCACGAGTGAAAAATCTTTTTTAAAAATTCAATTTTCCATGAAAATGTTTTAGAAAATCGAAAGTACTTTCCACAATTATTTCGTTCGAATCACTGAGAGACTTTCGATTTTTTCTCGTCGCGAGGTCCTCAAATTCTTCTCCAATAAAACTTTAGTTTAGAAAATATGTGTAATACACTCTTAAAGATTTAATTTAGTTTTAATTGTGAAGAAAACGTACCTATCACATCAGGAGTTCTGGCGGTTTGCAGATGTTCCGTTTTCAGGTGCAGCTGCAACGATGGCAAAGCGAAAATCACTTCCCTCGTGTGCGAATGATCCTGGAGTTTTCCAGTTGTCGCTGAGGTGCTTCTTCCTCTGCTAGTTCCAGTTCCGTCTGAAGTACTGTCGGTTCTTTCCCTCTCGACGCAAGGAAATCGATCGACTGTTTGATTTGAAGGGACAAAAAAATCGAGCGTTTATAAAAATAGATTTTATCGTTAACAATGCGGATAAAATCGTGAATATTACCGTCAATTTCACTGTTAGCGAAGGCGTAATGAAACCACTCTTGTAAAGACTTGAATTGCGGCGGGAAAAGAACGCTACGACTCAGACGACAAACTGTTGCCATAGAATGATGCCTCGCGTGCTGTTCCTGTTGCTGACCGAGACTTATCGTCAAGGTTTGCACCACGTGGACGTCGCAGGTGTTTGGCGCTGTTTAAACATTGTTATATTAATATTTTACAAGTTTTTGTTGGCAAAAAAGAAGTATTGATTAATCGTAATTGCTGTTGATATCTATTGAGAATTAAAATAAAGTCAGCGTAAAAAAACTGGCAAAATTCTATTTATATTTATGTATTTGTATATTTTTTTAATTTTTCTTTATTATTTATTCCTAATTAGCAATTTTTAGTATAGAGACGTTTAAAGATGCATCAAAGACGTTCGGTTGATTGTTACAATAATTTAAAACATGGAAATTTGTTGTTTTCCTATTAAGTCTGCAAAATTGTTTTGATGACTTACATTCGACGCTGGGAATTTCCTGGGCCTCGGTGGCAAAGCTAATGCAAGGTTCTTTCAGAGAAAAGAGCGCCCAGCTTTTGCTTTTGAAGTTTATTCCATGGAAACACGCGAGACTGATGTTACAGCCATGTAATTCCATCGTACCACCAAGAACGGTGCCATTTGTTGGCAGAGAAAATCTCAAACTGCCCAATTGCAGACCCGCTACTTGAGCGAGAACGCGTTGCCAGTGTCTGTGATGCCGGGCGTCGGAAATCGCTGTTTGATTTAATGTCCATGGTCCTAAAAACAAGAATTTAAAATATTTTTCTATTGTCTTCTAATTTTATTATTTCTACGAAAGTCAAAAGTTAAGAATAATTTTGAGTATAAATATTTCTTTTTGACGAGTACAATATACATTTTTGTTATATTGTCTTCGAATTTTATTATTTCTACGAAAGTCAAAAATTAAGAATAATTTTGAGTATAAATATTTCTTTTTGACGAGTACAATATACATTTTTGTTATATTGTCTTCGAATTTTATTATTTCTACGAAAGTCAAAAGTTAAGAATAATTTTGAGTATAAATCTTTCTTTTTGACGAATACGATATACATTTTTGTTATATTGTCTTCGAATTTTATTATTTCTACGAAAGTCAAAAGTTAAGAATAATTTTGAGTATAAATCTTTCTTTTTGACGAATACGATATACATTTTTGTTATATTGTCTTCGAATTTTATTATTTCTACGAAAGTCAAAAGTTAAGAATAATTTTGAGTATAAATATTTCTTTTTGACGAGTATAATATACATTTTTGTTATATTGTCTTTGAATTTTATTATTTCTACGAAAGTCAAAAGTTAAGAATAATTTTGAGTATAAATATTTTTTTTTGACGAGTACGATATACATTTTTGTTATATTGCCTTCGAATTTTATTATTTCTACGAAAGTCAAAAGTTAAGAATAATTTTGAGTATAAATATTTCTTTTTGACGAATACGATATACATTTTTGTTATATTGTCTTCAAATTTTATTATTTCTACGAAAGTCAAAAGTTAAGAATAATTTTGAGCATAAATCTTTCTTTTTGACGAGTACGATATACATTTTTGTTATATTGTCTTCGAATTTTATTATTTCTACGAACGTCAAAAGTTAAGAATAATTTTGAATATAAATCTTTCTTTTTGACGAGTACAATATACATTTTTGTTATATTGCCTTCGAATTTTATTATTTCTACGAAAGTCAAAAGTTAAGAATAATTTTGAGTATAAATATTTCTTTTTGACGAGTACAATATACATTTTTGTTATATTGCCTTCGAATTTTATTATTTCTACGAAAGTCAAAAGTTAAGAATAATTTTGAGTATAAATATTTCTTTTTGACGAGTATAATATACATTTTTGTTATATTGCCTTCGAATTATATTATTTTATTGAAAGTCAAAAATTGAGAATAATTTGGAGCACTATGGAATTTAAAATTTAATAAATTTACCCTCCATAGTCGATCGTTTTTTCTGCTGCCTCTTTTTGAAGCTGCTGTTATTGACCCGCTGATGACGAGGTTGTAAAGAGCTAAAAACTCTCTTGCTGCTCTTGAACTGCTGACTGAAGAACTCATCGAGCTTATAAAACATTTTTAGCAGATCTGCGGTCGTTGATTTGCTGATCATTATCTGAAGTTGGTCCCAACCGAGATCGCCGTGCATAAATATTATCGCAGGACGTCTTGTCGGCATAAAAGCGTCGCCGCTGTTGTTTCGATTTATCTTCCACTCGTCGCGCAGCGTCACGTCCAGCGAAGAGACTCTAGACATTAACACGCTTGTTCCCATGTAATCTAGTCGCAATTCCAAGGCAAAAAGCTTCAGACCTAATGTGTGGTCCGGTTCAGTGCCGGGTTCCTCGCGGATATGTACTGAAAAAAAAAAATTTTAACATATACGTAATGCATTTAAAAAATTAGACAAGGAACATCGATGACAAAATTTTTCCCACATTTTGATGAGGGAAATTATTGGAAATTTCCTTTACTATTAGTCAAAAGTTTAAACATTTTTCTACGTATTTTAAGTATATAAAAAAGATACAAAGTAGAATTTTGCACATTGCTTGTTTAAAATTATGGTAAAAAGGCTTGTAATCGGTATTTTCTACGGTAGAATATGCGACTTGAGAATGATAGTGAAGGCCAAAATTTAATATCTTAAAGAAAAAAAAAATTTAGGTTGAATTTTCCGACCGGAAGTCGGATTCGGGAATTCTGGAATCAGAAACGGAAAAAAGTGACTTCATTTTTAAATCATGGTAAAAGGCATGTAACCGGTATTTTCCGTGGTAGAATATGCGACTTAAGAATGATGGTGAAGCCCAAAATTCAGTATCTTAAAGAAAAAAAATTTTGCTAGGATTTTCCGACCGGAAGTCGGATCTGTGAATTCTGGAATCAGAAACGAAAAAAAATTACTTTTTTTAAAATCATGGTAAAAAAGCATGTAACTGGTATTTTCTGTGATAGAATATGCGACTTGAGAATGATAGTGAAAGCCAAAATTCGATATCCTAATTTTTTAAAAAATTAGGTTTTTTATTTAGGACTTTTTTTTTAAATCATGATAAAAAGATATGTAAACGGTATTTTCTGCGGTAGAATATGCGACTTGAGTGTGATAGTGAAGGCCAAAATTCGATATATTAAAAAAAAAAATTTAGTTCGGATTTTCCGACCGGAAGTCGATTGCAACGGATTGCTATAAGGAAGTAAAAAGCAGGTTATTAATTATGAAATGAATGATACTATACATTTCTGTGTCAAAAAATGAAAAAAGTGACGAAAGAACTATGGATAATTGTGCAAACTACGAATACGTACTGTACGTGTCGATTTTGCTGAGTTCTATAGTACCACCAACGATTCCACCCTTGGCATCGAGACTCGAGCCGCCCAATCCAACTCCAATGTACAAATTCTTGTGGCCCGTGCTACCGATAGAAAGTCTGCCATCCGATCGAAAATCTTTGGTCATCCACGCAACGTTTCCCATCACGTTACCCATATTCATGTGGACGTTTAAGCGCGTGAAATTAACGGCAAAGAGCACGAGCGTCTCCCACGCTGTAGATTCTCGCAATTTTACTTCCGATGCCGTCTGTTTGTCTGACGTAAAACTCCAGCCTCGTCCTATGTCTAAAAATGTTGAAAAAATAATTATATACATATTTTATATTGTATTTTAAATTTTTATTGTTACGCGATATAAAATTAATTATTTTGTTTTTATTCTAACAAATTATTGATTTTATCTTTATTTTTAATACCGAAAAATAAATAATTAACAATTATGTTTATCGATAAAGTAAATGAGTATTATTATAATTTGTCATTTTTCTGTGAAACGAACAAACAAAATTGAAATTACAAATTGTATTTTTGTTAATATTTAACGAATCTCTAAAGATAGTTTCTATGACAATTTTGTGCAAACCTTTCAATCGAGTTTGTCTGGGCATATCGCTTTCCAAGCTCAGACGTAATTTGTCCCTGTTTAATGTAGGACTTCTTTCCGGTGCGCTTTTCGACAAAGTTTCAGCGCCGTGTCTTTCGTAGTGCTTTAAAAGCGAACTGCCCATCGCTGCTTCTTCCTGATTGAGCGGCGGCGTTCCATCGCCTTCGGAATAAGCTAAACCGGTGCTAAGATCACCAAGAAACAATCTTCTGACAATACTACGTCGATACCAAGCTTTTGGAAAGGCTAAAATCTCCGTAAGACGTCGCATATCGTATTTAAATGAAGCCGATCCAATATCAATTATAGCTGCAAAAAAATATATATAATCGATTAGTTTTATAAAAAATTAAATATTTTATAAACTACTTATAAGCTTTTTTTCCTTACTCGAAAATCTGATAACCGCTCTACTCGTATCCGCCCCTTTTTTCAACTGTTCACTCTGGAAATTCAATTTTCGACTTCTCGACAAATGAAACTTGACAAATTCGACGTTAATACTGAGCGAATCTTTTCTTTCGCTGTCTGATAATGGCGACCATTGAGCTTCCTTCAAACCAGATTTTTTTCCACCACCGTAAGGATGAAATATATAGACTGAAAAATCCGCTAAACATCCAGTGACCGATAAACCACCGATTGCCGAACCTCCTTCTTTGCCAGTTGATTGAACTGTCGTGGCTTTGAACTCACGAAATTCCGTGAGTTCTTCCTCCGCTCTTTTCGAAGAAAAAACTATGTCGAGGGACGGAAGCTGGAGCATACACTCCACGCGAGAAACTGGTAGACATGAAAATCTGAGAGAAAACAAAATACATTTATTTAAATTGTATTTAGCGAGAAATTAATATTTTTCGTTTAAATAATTTTTCTATCTTTCGGTCCTGGATTTGATGATTCTGGATTATTAGAATCAAATGATACTCACTATTATGATAATAATAAAGAATCCATTTTTATAAGTTATTTTATTTCGTGAGATTAGATTTAATTAATCGATTTATTTACTTTTCTTAACCCTGTTTTTTTTTTGTAATTTTGTCTGGCGCTTTAGTAATTAATCGCGAAAAAGTGTTCAATATAGAATAAATAAGTAAAAATAATAACATATGTCTGAATATAATTTTTAGATAAATAAACAGTAATAAAAAATGGATAAAATTTGAAGATTATTTACCTAAAGGTCGATGGTTGCATGTGAAAATAGACAATGACATCAACAGGAAAGCTCGCATAAACGTAATTGCCGCTACTGGCAGCAGTTGCAGCCCACGACGAGCTTTCCACATTTTCGTGCGGAAAAACCGGGTTAGTTTGTCCGCCACCGTGAAAGTTCGTTTTGCTGGGTATTGGCTCGAGGGTTTGTTCGAAAAACTCGAGGATATGTGGACTTATGATGGTTTCCTCAGGTATACTTTGAAGCGTCATCCAAGCGAATAAACTGGCCTTCTTTGTATTCGATTTTCGTAGAGTCATCGACAGTGGATTCAAAAGATTATTCTCGGTGGATATTCTAGGCGAGATGGATTCTTCCGGCAGAGTTTTCGACTCGTAATGAACCTGCAATAACATCAGAAAATTTCGAATGAAATGCTCGCCCAAATAAAAAATTTATTACATAAATAATTTGATATTCATTTTTTATTTATGGCAAAGTTTCTTAACATTCAATTAAAAACGTTTAAAATACATGTTACGTCCTGGTCATTTTTCTTGTCCCATTTCCAATAATTATTATCCACTTTATTTATTTTTATTAATTATTGCTCTCAACCCTTCGATATTATACATTCGGTACTTCTCCTTTTATTAGCGTCTTTTATATAAAAACCAAAAGGAAGTTGTCTAGACGCTGATCTTTCAATTTACTGTACGTTAATATTAGATGCTCACAAATTCATATCAGCTCAATCATTCCTGTTTTCTTGACTTTTTGCTGGACGCGCGTGCGACGCGCTGTCAGCATCTTTGGGCCGCATCGCGACCATCCAAAATTCCCCCACTACACTAACAATCTATGCCTTCCTCCTTTCGTTATTAATTTTTTTAATCAGTTCCAATTCAAATCTCAAACAATGAAGTTCTAAATCTTATTCTATTAACCCTTTAAGGTATTTAGTGATAAGACAATTAGTTATTATATGGTGTTAAATACGCGGCTTCAAACTGTGGCGATTTATAATCTAATATATATATTCGGCGATAATTATAATTATAATAATAAATTTAGTGTTAAATTCAATTATAAAAATAATAAAACCCATAACGCGTGATAATTCAAAATATTAATTTCAATTATTAATCGAACGACGTACCCTCCTCATACAAAGATAGGTATACATATATGCGACGTTTATCTCAGACGTAACATACATATTGCTTCCTCATAGAGGAAGCTTTGTTTTCGTAAATAATTTTTTTTCAAGATTTTCATGTCAGGACACTCAGAATGGTCCAAAACATCGAGAAAAGTGGTTTAGAAAAAATGTCCGGATGTATGTGTGGCACGTTTGCAAAATTCAAACCGCTGTACCTCGAAAACGGCTCTAACAATCAAGCTGAAATTTGGCACGCTGGTAGAGGAGCAACGCCCCTTCATATGTATACATTTTCGAAAAAATTTAAAAAGAAATTCGGATTTTATAAGCATTTCAATTTTTCAAAAAATATCTGTATGTTCTCTAGCTTCCGCAATTTTTCAGCTAATGAGGTAAATAGTTTTGAACAAATAGAGAAATGAAAAATGAAGGTCAGTATTGAATTTGAGCGAGATCCATAAAGCGGTTTAAATTTTATAAAATTTTGAATTTTCGAAAAAATGTTGTTTTCCTTCTTATTCAAGTTAAGTTCGATCAAAGTTGCTCAAATCTTTTGCAACGTAAAATTAACATCCAATTGTAATAGATATCGAATTTGGTGAAGATTGGTAAAGTGGTTCAGATTTTATTAGACATTGAATTTTTCAAAAAATCTCTGTAGGTTTTCTAGCTGCCACAATTTTTTAGATAATGAGCTTAAACAGTTTTTGACGACTAAAGCAATGAAAAATGATGATCGGTATTTAATTTAAGCGAAATACATAAAGTGGTTTAGATTTTATAGAATTTTGAATTTATAAAAATTTTTGTTTTCGTACTTCTTTAATTTGTATTTAAAATAAGGATGCAAAGTAGAACTTTGCACATTGCTTCGTCAATAATTTTCATCTTTCGTAAAACTTCCTCTATGAGGAAGCCAAAAATAAAATAAAGAAACTTCCTCATAGAGGCGGCGTTGTGAAAGATGAAAATTAATGAGAAAGCAATATGCAAAGTTCTACTTTGCATCCTTATTTTTTATTTGTCCCGGAAATTTTTACCTTGACGTCAAGACCAGGAATGTGGAAAATCGTCAGATCGACTAGAGGCACGTTTGAATGTTGCAGATATCTCAAACGCGATGCACTCGCGCTCGAAGTCTTTTCTTTGCTGCTAAGATGTTTTCTACTGCTGCTGGGGCTGCTCGGCTGGAACTCGAAGGTCCCACCGGAACAAGAACGTTCCTTTTTCATCCTGCTCATCCTACCAAACAATATTAGTCATTTTCGTACAGGAAATTTAGAAATATTGTCTCGGGTAAAGAATTCACTCACAGTTTTAGTTCGTCCTCTCGCGCTGGATCTTTTGTGTGCAAAACGCACTTTCCGCTGTTAATTAAAACTTTCACGTCGAGTTCAAAGTCTATATTCGGTTCTTGAGGCTTTTGATAGGCCATGTGAGGCGAGGAGGTCGTTGAAGTTTGTTCGCGACCATAAGAGTCAAGAAGTGGTGCACTAGTATTGTAATTTCATAATTATTTAATTGCTCTTTTATTATTTAGGTGATTAACTAATTTTTTCATGGATTTCTAATTTATTTATTCTTACCTTCCTTCCATACTATCGTAGCTCGATGTGCAACTGGTATCTCTGTGTTTCTTTCTTAATTCAACCTGTTCTCCCTCAATGTCAATTGTGTCGGGCCAATCCATTTCACCTTCGGGTAAACTCAATTCCGATCCAGCACTTGGCAGTGAAGATTGTCTGCACATTGTGTGAGTATCACTGAAAGTCACTCTTGGACCTCCGAGACCTCGAACTCGCAACGAAGCGGATCTGTAATTATTTACAATCACAAATACTCAAATTTGTAACCATCAGTTAGTTTAGAAATTACTTTATTTTCTTTATCTCCGATTTTTTTTTTGTGCTGTATTGTATTTTGACCCGTTGGGCAAGAATTTACCATTCATTTGACCAAAAAAAAATCATCGAATTTCATAAAAAGGCACAAAAAAGATGTTATTTATTTTTGGTTGTGATTTATTAAGATTATAATAAAAATTCTTTGATACGTATACGAAATCGGAGGAAAATAATACCACATTGAAGGCGATAAAGAGGATTAATTTTATCCTGGAATCATAGAAAAATAATTCGAATTTACAATCGCAAATACTCAATTTTGTAACCATCAGTTAGTTTAGAAATTACTCTATTTTTTTTATCTCTGATTTTTTTTAGATGCTATACTGTATTTTGTCCCGTTGGGCATAAATTTGCCATTCATTTGACCACAAAAAAAAAGAACGCAAAAAAGATGTTATTTTTTTTGTTGTGATTTATTAAGATTATAATAAAAATTCTTTCATATACGAAATCGGAGGAAAATAATACCACATTGAAGGCGATAAAGAGGATTAATTTTATCCTGGAATCATAGAAAAATAATTCGAATTTACAATCGCAAATACTCAATTTTGTAACCATCAGTTAGTTTAGAAATTACTCTATTTTTTTATCTCTGATTTTTTTTAGATGCTATACTGTATTTTGTCCCGTTGGGCATAAATTTGCCATTCATTTGACCACAAAAAAAAAGAACGCAAAAAAGATGTTATTTTTTTTGTTGTGATTTATTAAGATTATAATAAAAATTCTTTCATATACGAAATCGGAGGAAAATAATACCACATTGAAGGCGAAAAAGAGGATTAATTTTATCCTAGAATCATAGAAAAACAATTCGAATTTACATTCGCAAATGCTCAATTTTGTAACCGTTAGTTAGTTTAGAAATTACTCTATTTTTTTATCTGTGTTTTTTTTTAGTTGCTATACTGTATTTTGTCCCATTGGGCATAAATTTGCCATTCATTTGACCACAAAAAATGTCAAACTTTCATATAAAGTCGCAAAAAAGATGTTATTTTTTTTTGGTTGTGATTTATTAAGATTATAATAAAAATTCCTTCATATACGAAATCAGTGGAAAATAATACCGCATTGAAGGCGAAAAAGAGGATTAATTTTATTCTAGAATCATAGAAAAACAATTTGAATCGTAAATAATTGAGAGAAACTCACCGACTCGGTCCACTTCTTGGACTGCTTTCATAACTCGCCGAATTTGCCGAATTAATTTCGGCATTCATGTCCTCCGGACTTTCTAATTGATGTTCCGGCGTCGGCGAAGGAACGATGAAGGATCTCGAGCGATAAGCATTGGCCTTGCTGCCTAATCCTAATTTTCCCTTTATTCCCGACGCTTTCACCGATTGTCTCCTCAATCTCTGTATCATATCTCTGCAATATACATTTAAAAAAATAATAATAATTAATAATAACCGAAAAATGTTTGTAAATAAATTTTTTCTTCGCACCTTCGAAAATCTTTGAAAACCATAGCTTCCAATTCGTGCAGACGTTTCATTTCCTGTTCTATAGTTCCATGAGAAGCTCCCAAAGATCGCAAGTCATTAATAATCTTAGCTTGTTCGTTCATCTCTTTTTCTATCAATTTCGATCGTTTTTTCGCGTCCAAAGACGGATCAAAGACAAAAGCTGGCAGACTATCGGTCCAATTCTTCGATTTCTTGATCAAGATACTTTCCTGCGAGTAAAAATAGACAAAAAAATTCTTATAGATCAACAAAAGCACGATTTTTAATTAAATTAGCAACAAAAATGAATGAACGCTTAGCAAATAACGATACCAAAGCTGTGTTAGTCGCACGAATTACCCGAAAAAATGTTGTGCATACAATACGTTACCACCATAATGAAGACACCACAGAATTTTTCACACGGGATGCAGAGAATAAAAAGAGAAATATAAACCATACGTTTTTCTTAACCTGACTAGTGCCGTTGTCAGGCTGATCGGCGTCGTCGCTGTCGTAATCTGCAGACGCGTTGGCGTCGTCTTCTTCAGATCCAGTTAACATCGTTAAAGTGTGTCCCAGGGCTGAAAGTTGTTGACCTACGCTTACATCCAGATGAATATCCACGCCTTCCATTTGCCACTGAACGTTTAAAAGCCATTTAGCGTTATCTGAAAATAATTAACAATAAAATACGAGGTTTTTCATCCAAATTTTTTAAACAATGTTTTTAATAATTAATAATAATAACCGGATTTGTCCTGTTTTTGGGCAACAGTTCTGCTGCAAACTTCGTAAGTTCCCTCGGATACCACGCAGAGATTCATTATGCTGCTGTCCGTCATATCTGGCTTCCAATCGTCCAATGAAGTCTCAAAATCCTCGGCAAAACGGAGGCAAAGACCCACGAATCTAGATTGGTAAGATATTTTTATGATTTGTAATTAAAGATTTTCAAAAAGTCTGTAAAAAGAAGCTTGTTCGTCGATATCTCATTATGTTTATTTTTTTTTTTCAAAACATTCTCTATGAAAAAACATGATGATCATTTCCAACTTTCTAGCTAGAAATTTCAAGGTTTAACATTACAGGCTTGATTAAATATTTTTTACATTAGTTTATCTGTTGAATGTTTGTAAATTTAAGCGATTTAAGAATGTTAAAAAACATTTTCGGAATTTAAACGAAATTAAAGATTTGCTAATAATTTAGTAATTATACGAATATTTAATTTTTGCTTCCTCATAGAGGAAGCTTTGTTTTCTTAAAAAAAAAAATTCTATGGAAAAGCATGATGATCATTTCCAGCTTTCTAGCTAGAAATTTCAAAGTTTAACATTGCAGGCTTGATTAAATATCCTATACATTAGTTTTTCAGTACAATATTTTGTAAATGCAAGCGAAATAAGAATGTAAAATAACATTTGGAGAATTTAAACGAGATTAAAGATTTGCTAATAATTTAGCAATTATACGAATATTTAATTTTTGCTTCCTCATAGAGGAAACTTTGTTTTCGTAAAACAAATTTTATTTTTAACATGACACTCAGAATGGTCCAAAACGTCGAGAAAAGTGGTTTAGAAAAAATGACCGGATGTATGTATGTATGTATGTATGTATGTGTGTGGCACGTTTGCAAAATTCAAACCGCTGTATCTCGAAAACGGCTTTAACAATCAAGCCGAAATTTGGCACGCTGATAGAGAAGCAACGCCCCTTCCTATGTATATATTTTCGAAAAAATTGAAAAAAAAAATTCAGGCTTTACAAGCATTTCAATTTTTCGAAAAATGTCTGTATGTTGTCTAGTTTCCACAATTTTTCAGCTAATGAGTTAAACAGTTCTGGACAAATAGAGAAATGAAAAATGAAGGTAGGTATTAAATTTGAACGGAATCCATAAAGCGGTTTAGATTATATAAAATTTTGAATTTTCGCAGAAATTTTGTTTTCGTTCTTATTCAAGTTAAATTCGACCAAACCTGCTCAAATCTTTTGCAAGATAAAATTAACATCCAGTTGTAGTAGATATCGAATTTGGTGAAGATTGGTAAAGTTGTTCAGATTTTATAAGACATTGAATTTTTCAAAAAATCTCTGTATGTTCTCTAGCTGCCACATTTTTTTAGATAATGAGCTTCAACAGTTTTTGACGAATAAAGCAATGAAAAATGACGATCGGTATTGAATTTAAGCGAAATACATAAAGCGGTTTGGATTTTATAGAATTTTGAATTTATGAAAATTTTTGTTTTCGTACTTCTTTAATTTGTATTTAAAATGAGGATGCAAAGTAGAACTTTGCACATTGCTTCGTCAATAATTTTCATCTTTCGCAAAACTTCCTCTATGAGGAAGCCAAAAATAAAATAAAGAAACTTCCTCATAGAGGCGGCGTTGAGAAAGATGAAAATTAATGAGGAAGCAATGTGCAAAGTTTTACTTTGCATTCTTTTTTTTTTACTGACCTTCCTTTACTAACGAGACTTCCACTACTACAGGCCGAGATGCTTGTATTTTCGAGTGTAATAACAACAGCTCCTCGCGATTCTCCATCGTAAAGGCTTCGGCTGAGTCCCCAATTATTCGGAGGCAAAGGATTCAACGGTACGCAAATTCCCATATCATCAATAGTGAGTTGAA
The DNA here is from genome assembly GCA_963970395.1 of Ephialtes manifestator. Classification (NCBI taxonomy): domain Eukaryota; kingdom Metazoa; phylum Arthropoda; class Insecta; order Hymenoptera; family Ichneumonidae; genus Ephialtes; species Ephialtes manifestator. Next base: position 30,486,690 of record OZ019975.1, on the reverse strand, counting down.
GGAACAAAGTTCCTAAATGGGGAGCGCTGAGTTGACTGGTAAGTTGGCCAAATGGAACTTTTTCAAAAACTTGTTGCGTGGCGGTCAAAACTTCCTTATTAAGATTCGCGCGTTTTTCGTTCCAATATTCATAAGCATTTTTGTAATTCAGCCAAACGAGGATCGCTTTATCGACGGCCATCGGTTGAATATAAATCAGCGGACGTTTTAACGTGATAAGAACAACTTCTTTGTCGTCTCCTTGCGCCATTTCCTCCTGGAATGCATTTCGCAGTCCGACGCGCGTATTGAAAAACGCGAATTGCTGAAATTCTGGCTCAGCCTCCTCGAACATAACATTTTTAAGCAATTGTCCCAATGACAAATTAATGTCCACCTGAGCTTTACCGAATAATTTCATATAAGGATTTGGCTGAGTCGCACCGGAAACATTTTGCACACGATTTGACAACTGGAATTCTACAGCGCCGGTCTCCAAACGTACCGCTGAATTTGTTGGTGTCGTTGCCGTCAATTGAATTCTCTGAAAGAGCAAAAGATTTATTAAACTTATTTGAAAATTATTAAACAAATTTCGTTACTTAAAAATGTTTTAATTGTCTGACGGTTATTGCAGTTTAAAGAAATCGTTTTTTATTTAACTATGTTCGATTTTTAGCTTAAAAGTTTAATAAAATTATAAGCTATCGAGTGGCAAAAATTACAAAAAATTTGTTGATTTTTTAAAAAAAGTTTTCGTTACTTGATAATGTTTAAATTGTCTGACGGTTATTGCAGTTTAAAGAAATCGTGTTTTATTTAACTATGTTCGATTTTTAGCTTAAAAGTTTAATAAAATTATAAACTATCAAGTAGCAAATAATACAAAAAATTTGTTGATTTTTTAAAAAAAGTTTTCGTTACTTGATACTGTTTAAATTGTCTGACGGTTATTGCAGTTTAAAGAAATCGTTTTTTATTGAACTATGTTCGGTTTTTAGTTTAAAAGTTTTAAAAAATTATGAACTACCAAGTGGCAAAAAATACAAAAAATTTGTTGATTTTTTAAAAAAAGTTTTTGTTATTTGATAATGTTTAAATTGTCTGACGGTTATTGCAGTTTAAAGAAATCGTTTTTTATTTAACTATGTTCGATTTTTAGCTTAAAAGTTTAATAAAATTATAAACTATCAAGTAGCAAATAATACAAAAAATTTGTTGATTTTTTAAAAAAAGTTTTCGTTACTTGATACTGTTTAAATTGTCTGACGGTTATTGCAGTTTAAAGAAATCGTTTTTTATTGAACTATGTTCGGTTTTTAGTTTAAAAGTTTTAAAAAATTATGAACTACCAAGTGGCAAAAAATACAAAAAATTTGTTGATTTTTTAAAAAAAGTTTTTGTTATTTGATAATGTTTAAATTGTCTGACGGTTATTGCAGTTTAAAGAAATCGTTTTTTATTCAACTATGTTCGATTTTTAGTTCAAAAGTTAAAAAAAATTATGAACTACCAAGTGGCAAAAAATACAAAAAATTTGATTTTTTAAAAAAAGTTTTTGTTATTTGATAATGTTTAAATTGTCTGACGGTTATTGCAGTTTAAAGAAATCGTTTTTTATTTAACTATGTTCGATTTTTAGCTTAAAAGTTTAGTAAAATTATAAACTACCAAGTGGCAAAAAATACAAAAAATTTGTTGATTTTCTTTTTTAAGTTTATGATTTTTTTAAGATAATTGGAAGAATAATTTGACGTACCTTGATTCGAATTATCAACGAGAAAAGAATTCTCTTGAGGCTGGAGGTAGTAGTCGGTTCCTCGTCTTCGAGCCACAATGGCACGGGTTTTTCGCCACCATAAACTTTTTGCACAACCTCGTTTACTTCCTTCATGAATACTTTTTGCACAAATACCAAATGATTGAGAAGATCAGTCGTTAGAGAGTGTTCAAACACGCCAATATCCGCTGTGGCACTCAAATAACTTCCTTGGCGAAGAACAACTCCATCTGACAAAAAAAAATACAAGTTTTATGCGAGCCAATACAAAATTCGAAGGAATTTCTTTGCCTAGTGTTCACAAATTTAAGACTTAAGGTAACACAATAAAACCTTCAAAAGACTATAATTAAATCTTTTCATTAACAAAAAAAGAAACAATGAAATTTTTCGGTTTCATCTTAAATATTAATCGGCTCTAAGTAAATTTATCATTTTTGGTACCGATTAAAATTTCCGAAGGTTGTCACAGAATTTTAAACGTAAATTGAATCATTTTTTTACCAGCAATTTTGCTTTCGTTCAAGCTGCTGTTTCCGTCTTGTATGTATTCTGCAGAAACATGAACTTTCGGAAGTTCGATGCTCGCCTCGGACGGTAAATTAGCTTCGGTCACTTGAAGCTTCGTTGTGAAACTGAGACTGTGACGTGGCAAATCTATTGTGAATTTAGCTTTGCTTCCAGTTGTTCCCGAGCTGTTAACCTGATCCATTTTGTATTGTGCCTGTAACGAGGGCAGCAAAGCTGCGGTGATGCTAAGACTTTGAACAATGATGTGAAATTGCATGACAATAGGTTCCAAAAGGCCGGAAACCGGCTGCGGCTTTTCAACGTCCACTGTCGGCGCTGGTTGATAATGATGAGGACTTCCTGGAGCTGCGCCATCTACTTCGTCCTGTTGCTGTCCTCGCGATAATCTTGACGAAGTTCTCGTCACACGTAATTCCTATTTTGTAAATAAATTAATAATTTAAAAAATATTATTCAATTAGAAAATCGAAATATACGACAAAAACATGTTTTTCTTAAATATCGTAAAATGGTACAAATTTTAACCTGTTTAATACACAAAAATAATTGACAATTAAGCATTTTTTTTTAATAACGATGAAATAGGAGCGAAAAATATAGTTTCCTCTTAAATTTCACAAAAAATACAAATTAAAAAATAATAACTTGCTTAAAATTCGAAAACGCAAACGATGAAAAATGTAATAACGTGGAAAAAAGCTTGCCTGCAAAGTTGAGGAGAGTTGTTTACTGCCTCTTGTCATCATTCCATGAAGAGCCACTGGATGCTGCGGAAGATCGATGTTCACAGCTCCGACAGTGAGTAAACCGCTGTTTTTGTCTTTCTGACGTCTAGTGACACTCGAGTAGAGAGCCTGAGATTTCCCGACTGTTACTTTAACAACCGTCTGTTGATTGGGCGCGACACCTTCCAAAAGAACGATCATCGTCCTGCCAATTTGTCCAGTGAGGCTGCATTCGAGACTCGCTGGACGTGATTTTTTTCGACATGTTAAACTGGCGTGCAAACTCGTTATTTCAGCCTCGAGCTTCAAACCACTCAATGTGGCTAACAATCTCGTTCTGTGGATTCTCGCGACGCCAAATATTATTAGACGTGTGCGCTCACCGGATACTAAGTCTAAAAAAAAATATTAACATGAAAATTTGCTTAAAAAAATATTAAATTAATTTTGGTCGTACGATTCTACTTATTATTTTGCATATATTCCTTCTTTATTATTTATAATCTTTCATAGAGCGTTTGTCAGAAAATATTTCAATTTATTTCGGCTTTTTTTATAATAAAAACTTAGTAAAATTTAATTTCTCAAATTTGCCACTCCAAAAATTCTATAAACTAAACCTTAAAATTGGAAAACGTTTTTGATTCTTTTTATTTCTGTAGTCACTTTTAGCTTTATAGGTAAAAATTTCCCTGTGCTAAAGCGCGAAATGTATTATTAATTTTGTTTTTTTAATTAAAATCGTTCTTGGAGATGAAAAAAATGTTATATAAACATTTACTCACTTAATTCTCTTGGCGGTGGAACAGGAGTCGTGTTATCAGCATTTAATCCCTTCTCCACATCAGCGTCTTTCGTTTCGTTCAAATTCTCGTATTTTCTCGCGCCCTTATAATTATCGGAGGTTTCCGCGGGTATTGAGAATCGATGGGTAATAGTTTTCGTTTCCGGTTGCGTGGCGTAAAGATCCAGAAGATAGTAAATAGTTTTCCAGCAGCGAGGAGTCAAATTTGCGTTCTCTTTGCATTTATCAGACAAAACGCTGTATTTATCCAATCCAGAACCGCTGGGACTTGCACCAAAACTCGGCGTTATCACGCCTTCACTCAAGTTTATATAACCCTTTACACTTTTTCCAGTGCTTCGCAATTTTTGAGCAAAACTTTGAGGTCGCGATCTAATACTTGCTGACGGAGAAATCACTTTTGGCTGACTAGGATCAAAACTATGGCGTAATAATGGTTCTTCCATCTTTTTGTCTCCGAGAAGAAGTTGCTCTTGAAGATCAGAAGCTGTGGAAAAAAAATGTAGTTTAATTTACACGAAATACATTCAAATTTCGTCGTTTATTATATTCTAATTTTGTTTTTTAATAAGCAGTTTTTTTGGAATTTCTCTTTGAAATACTAACTGGACGAAGAGCCATTTTTCATGACTGGATCATTGACGGTGAGATTAACGTTGCGTTTCGTTTCCGGTTGTTGTTCTTTGAGTTCCATCTGCGTTTCCTTGACATTTTGGTACATGTTACTTATCTGATGAAGCAATCTAAGCAGTGGCATGTTAACTTGTTGACTTATGTAGCGAATATTGAGACTAAAATTCACGACAGTACTCGTGTGTTTTTTCAGCTGCCCTCGCGAAATATAGAGGACATTCTGTCGCTGTATCATCTCATCCACTGTCATATCTGCCATCTTTTTAACATCTATATCGATGCCGATTTTTTCGCAGAGAAAAGCTGGAGTTTCTGGTGGAATGTCGAGATAAAACTTGCCAGCTTTTCTGCTTTGATATTTATTATTTGCTGCAATAAAAATGTTCCTTTAAGACTTTGGTTCACTACACAATTTTTCTATTCATTTTAGGGGTGAAAAAATTATATAACGTTTAAAAAAAATTGAACAGAAACTTCAAAATTAAAGAACAAACGATGTTTTCAAATTTGTAACAATCATATAGAAATTTCAAGTGATTTGGAAAATTTTGTTGGTGTAATAAAGTTTTTTTACCTTTCTTTTTGTCGACAACTTTTCCAAATTCGCTGACAACAATGTCGATCCTCATCGTGTCCATAGTTCCGACCAGAGACAAATTCGAACCAAGCGAATCCAGCGAAGAAACGTTGTTTACGTTTCCTGAGCCAATTGCCGAAAGCATTTGTTGCGGCATTACCGAAAGTGAGGAGAGCAATGGTTCAAAAATCAAATGAGCGTCTAATAGACGAAGTGAATCTTTCATGGGATACAAATAAGCACCACTCTGAATATCCGAATCTTCGGTATCTTCGGTTGTCATTGTATTGATCTTTGAATCCTGAAAACAATCGTTGATTATAATAACCAGATAAAAAAAAAATAACCAACTCCACTGGTAGGTTTAAAAATAACGATAGAAACTATAAAAACGCTTGCAAAAATCTTCGATTCCATAAAAACATTTAGAAAAAACCAAGAAAATCCGAGACCTGTAGGCATTTGTGTAAAAACCAGCAAAAAAATGACTATTCTACTATCAAAAGTGCTGCGTGAGGTACTAATTTCATAATCTAATCATTCGAAAGGTTTCCATTTTTAATAATCCAGCTGGGTGATCGATGCAAAGCGGTAAATTCACAAAAACAGGGAGAAAAATCACAAGAAAAACTCGGAAATTTATTATTAATAAATTAGATACCTTGACAGTTTTTTGCTCAGCGCGAAAGACCTGAGAAAATTGTAGAATGGAGTAAAGGTAACATTTACAATTTTTCTTTTTTTCTTGTTGGTCGATAAAATATAGTTTTGTAGATATTAATTGCCAGTATTCTCACCCAATTTCCCTTTAGATTTCCTTTATCAGTGTCTTTTATAAATTCTTGCTGCTTTGCCATCCAACTGTACAAATCTTCACCCGTATTTACAGGTCGACTGGAATTTTGTACCGTTGGTGAAGTAACTTGGTCCAAACTTCCTGTACTGTGTTGACTTCCATGGCCTCCACCTCCAGAATAAATGCTCGGATTCGAACCCAATTGATGGGAATGAGAAACGTGAATTTGCGGCGTTTTTTCTTCCTTCAAAGTTCCGTAGCCTAACGATTTAAAAACAAGACTTTTGATTTACTGAACTCAATATTGTAGCCATATTAGCAAACGAACATCGACAATTTTTTTTTAAATATTTAGAATAATCAGATGAAATGATAAATATTCGAAATTATCGATGTTTGTGTCTACGTGTCGCTACAAAATAGCACAGACGATTACTGTGCAACAGTCGAATGATTATTTGACGCTTCATTAAGGAAAGAAACAGAAAAGAATTTTTTTAAAAATGGATATGATTGATTTTGCTCCAAAAATGAGGCGAACTTTTTGTTTATCGTTCTGCATTTTCTCCTTAATGTAGCACGTGGCTAAACAGCGATTCTAAAATTCGCTATGTACAGCATAAAAGCAAGGACAATACCACCAAAATCTTAATTTATTATAAAAGCTGTAAACCTAAGCTTTATGTATGATTTCGCTTCAAGTGCATGCACAGCGATGTAATGAAAAAAAGGACAGCACTGTAAGGGTTAAAAAAACGTTTATGAATTGAAATTTTTTAAATCTTCTGCTATTTTTCTGTTGCAGAATATACAGCAAGAAAAAATCATTAAATTCGTTCGCAATTTACAGAAAGTTTCAGGCGAGCCTGTAAAATTATAAAAATTTCCCACAAAAAGAAAAGTTGCTGAATTCAGTCAATTTCTCAAGTATACTTTAGATAAATGAATAAAAAAATCATTTTTTCTTGCCACACAAAAAATTTATGGAACGTTTATGAATAAAAATTCTTTTTATCTCCTGCAATTTTTCTCTTGCAGAATATACAGCAAGAAAAAATCCTTAAATTCGTTCGCAATTAACAGAAAGTTTCAGACGAGCCTGTAAAATTATGAAAAATTTCTCACAAAAAGAAAAGTGGCTGGAATTCGGTCAATTTCTCAAGTATACTTTAGATAAATGAATAAAAAATTCATTTTTTCTTGCCACACAAAAAATTCATGGAACGTTTATGAATAAAAAATTTGTTTATCTCGTGCTATTTTTCTTTCGCAAAATATATAGCAAAAAAAAAATCCTTAAATTCGTTCGCAATTTACAGAAAGATGCAGTCGAGCCTGTAAAATTATAAAAATTTCCCACAAAAAGAAAAGTGGCTGAATTCAGTCAATTTCTCAAACACTTTAGACAAATGAATAAAAAAATACATTTTTTCTTGCCACACAAAAAATTTATGGAACGTTTATGAATAAAATTTTTTTTTATCTCTTGCAATTTTTCTCTTGCAGAATATACAGCAAGAAAAAATCCTTAAATTCGTTCGCAATTTACAGAAAGTTGCAGTCGAGCCTGTAAAAGTACAAAAAATTTCCACAAAAAGAAAAGTGGCTGAATTCAGTCAATTTCTCAAATACTTTAGATGAATTAATAAAAAATTCATTTTATCTTGCCACACAAAAAATGTATGGAACGTTTATGAATTAAAATTTTTTTTATCTCCTACAATTTTTCTCTTGCAGAATATACAGCGAGAAAAAATCCTTAAATTCGTTCGCAATTTACAGAAAGATGCAGTCGAGCCTGTAAAATTATAAAAATTTCCCACAAAAAGAAAAGTGACTGAATTCAGTCAATTTCTCAAACACTTTAGACAAATGAATAAAAAAATACATTTTTTCTTGCCACACAAAAAATTTATGGAACGTTTATGAATAAAATTTTTTTTTATCTCTTGCAATTTTTCTCTTGCAGAATATACAGCAAGAAAAAATCCTTAAATTCGTTCGCAATTAACAGAAAGTTTCAGTCGTAAAAGTACAAAAAATTTCCACAAAAAGAAAAGTGGCTGGAATTCAGTCAATTTCTCAAATACTTTAGATGAATGAATAAAAAATTCATTTTTTCTTGCCACACAAAAAATTTATGGAACGTTTATGAATTAAAATTTTTTTTATCTCCTACAATTTTTCTCTTGCAGAATATACAGCAAGAAAAAGTCCTTAAATTCGTTCGCAATTTACAGAAAGTTGCAGTCGAGCCTGTAAAATTACAAAAAATTTCCACAAAAAGAAAAGTGGCTGGAATCCAGTCAATTTCTCAAGTATACTTTAGATAAATGAATAAAAAAATCATTTTTTCTTGCCACACAAAAAATGTATGGAACGTTTATGAATAAAAATTCTTTTTATCTCCTGCAATTTTTCTCTTGCAGAATATACAGCAAGAAAAAATCCTTAAATTCGTTCGCAATTTACAGAAAGATGCAGTCGAGCCTGTAAAATTATAAAAATTTCTCACAAAAAGAAAAGTGGCTGAATTCAGTCAATTTCTCAAATACTTTAGATGAATGAATTAAAAAATTCATTTTTTCTTGCCACACAAAAAATTCATGGAACGTTTATGAATTGAAATTTTTTTTATCTCCTGCAATTTTTCTCTTGCAGAATATACAGCAAGAAAAATTCTTAAGTGCGTTCGCAATTTACAGAAAGTTGCAGTCGAGCCTGTAAAATTATAAAAATTTCCCACAAAAAGAAAAGTGGCTGAATTCAGTCAATTTCTCAAATACTTTAGATGAATGAATAAAAAATTCATTTTTTCTTGCCACACAAAAAATTTATGGAACGTTTATGAATTGAAATTTTTTTTATCTCCTGCAATTTTTCTCTTGCAGAATATACAGCAAGAAAAATTCTTAAGTTCATTCGCAATTTACAGAAAGTTGCAGTCGAGCCTGTAAAATTACAAATATTTCCACAAAAAGAAAAGTCGCTGAAATTCAGTCAATTTCTCAACTATACTTTAGATAAATAAATTTAAAAATCATTTTTTCTTGCCAAACAAAACCATAATTTTTTTAACCGTCACATTGCTATCCTACTTTGATTTCCCAAGCAGAATTTAATGCATGCGAATCCAGGCGGTGGGCAGAAAAATTGTTGTACAATGTTAAATTGAATTTTTTTAGTTTATCAATTTTTTTCGTCGCACCAACGACTTACTTATATTGTTGGGCTCCCGTGGCTGATTGAACAGGCCACCGCTAGTGAGCAACGGAAAGACGATACTCGCCCTCGTACTAACGGGTACTTGCGTGGGTTGAAGCGATCTTCCTCGCTTCGATAAGGCAATCGGTGGCGAGGGAGACGTCAAAGAGTCTGGACCCGGTACTGGGGTTGCCAAAGGGGTTGTTTCTCGACCCCGGGGAGAACTCACAGGCACCGTCAAACCGTCGCCACACATACCTGCTTATTCCACACCAAGCCAACACGTTTTTTTGCTTTTTCTTTTTCTTCTTTTTTAGCCAACAACAAATACAACCCGCGGACATTGCCCAAGAATGTTATCACCGAAAGTGTTAATAAATTTATCCACACACAATTTTTTAGTAGTTGCGTTAGTAAGGAAAGATTTATAAATTATTGGACGAAACAATGCTTAGAAATATTGTGTTGTATTTACAAAAAGCCCTTCAACCTCGATAGCCGATTTTAAAAATTGATTTAGAGTGATTTTGCTTTTGATTTGGTTTTGATTAACTTAAGGCAATTACGAACAGAGTTGTAAATCCCAATTAATTCATGAGATATAGTTTACAGGACAATTTGTTTTGGAATTATGATTTCACAATAATAATATGTAGTGATTATAAAATAGAGTGTAAACATTTGAATAGCTGAAAAAAATACTAATTTTCGCTTTAATATTACAAGAAATAGTGGAAAAAATGGAAGAAATAAGTAATGCATTACTTATTTTTTTCCATTTTTTCAAAAGGATTAACGTGAATTTTTATTGAAAAATAATAATTTTTACAGCTATTCCAAAGTTTAATCATCATATTACAATCGCTACATGTTATTATTATAAAATTATAATTATAGAGCTGATCGTATCATCATCATTATTTCTATAAGTATTTGGCATTTACAACTCTGATTACGAACATTCATTTCCATATAAAAATTCTATTCAATTAAAATTTATTATTTTTTTTGTATTTTGCGACAAGAGGATGAGATTCAAAAAATTCATTCAATTGGTAATCATATAAAAGTTGATTTTTTTCAATTTTAAAATCATGCCAAATGTTAGCAACAAATTAGTAAAAGATTGTTTGTTTTATAACATTTTTACTGATTTATAGAATGAATTAGCTGATTTTTTTGGCATGCATATAACGTTTTAGTTTTTATAACTGTTTTGCCAATTGAGGCTCAAAGCATTTTCATGAAATTCTGTATTCAATGATTTTTTAAATTTCTTCTTAATTAAAAAAAAATTAGGCTCTCTAAAAATGACTAAACAATTTTTATGTACCATTTTTCGCGTCACAATTATTATTTTAAATCAATATTTTTAGTATATTCTTAACGTTAATTGTTTTCAGAATTTTCCCAAAATACTAAAATTCCAATTGAACCAAACCTTTAATTGAAAATGAATGCGAAATACATCCTCAAAGATCGAAAACATCCTCAATTACAAATAAATCGTTTTCTCTCCCTTCTAATAAAGAATTATTTTTCATCTCAATATTTACATTCTTAATCGACGAAACCAGCCAATATTAATTCCAAAAACCGTCGAAAGTCGATATTTCTATGATGATATGCATAGTGCGGTAAAAGCTACTCTACAAGCTTCGCGTGAATCTTAATTATAAGGCCGAAAAAGCTTTCTGGAGGCGTTTTTAATAACATCATCCGCACTCATTTCCTTAGATTCATAGTAATCAGTCCAATAACTCGTCTCTATCGATCGCAGGGCTGAGGGTGTTGCATGTTATAAATTACATGATTAATCAATGCATTTCTGTCTATAGGGACTCAAAAGTATTTCTTACTTTCAACTCTTATGTATCATTTCTTTCTATCTACCGTGGGAAAAGGTCTCAATATGCATTTCTCTTTTTTCATTTGTCTGTTTTGGCAATCCGGGTTATTTTAAAAATAAATTTTACAGCGGAAAATTTGCCGATTTCTTGGTGACGACTATACCTGTACTTTTGTCCTGGCCGCTCTTGACCTGGGCATGCTTATGCATGTGGTCCGTGTGGATCAGCATCGCGCACTCGTCCGTCACTTCCTGATCGTCACCATCTCCCCCGCTACCTTCACCGTCCGTCAGCAAATTTTCCTGCGTATAAGCAAGCCAACTCTATCTTGTGTGTCTCGTACCAAGCAAACTACTAAACCAGTGTGACCGATTGCTCGATAAAACGTAGGTGTGTTCCGTGGTATGTGCTACAGAATTCGTCAAAATTTCCAACATGGAAAGATAGACACTCAGGCTTTCTACCAGCCTTTAAAGTGATTTTTTACAATGAATGTCGGAGTGTTAGTCGCCAAATTGTGTGAATGGGCCTGTTAAGTCGTGAACAACTTTGCCGATGTTGTAAGCCTGAATGAATTGTGCTTCGGGGGAACAAAAATTTCGACTATTTTTCAGCAAAATTGGCGAGCAAAGTTTGCACGAAAAAAAAAAAGAAATGAGTACATAGTTCAATGAACGAATTTTTTTTTTTACACTTCTAAGTATATTTTGTTAGTCACTTATTTAAAAAAAAACATAAGGCTTGGTAGAAGTTTTCTTCGTTAGTTAATTAAGGATAATTTGTACATACATTTCCAAATAAAAATTTGTTTTGATCAGATTTTTCGTAATTTCGAAATGTTTGAAAAAAAAAATTTCAGAATTTTTGGAAATTTGGAAGTCGTAATTTAGAAATTGAAGGAACTTCTTTATAAAATAAAATTATCGGTACTTGTTCAAATTTTAATCCGATCAAACTTTTGGTTGGAAATGTTCATATGAAATATCCTTAAGTCCCTTAAATAGCAGATAAAAATGTTAGATTTTTCTTTTGTTAGTATGTTTCTTAGAGTTTTTTCAATAATTAAAAGAAAATTCAGTGGTGATTTTCAGTCCCCCTCGGGAATTTCTCTGGAGAAATTCCGTTAATTCTCTCATCCGAGAAATCGATGAAAATTCGTCTAGAAACTTAGTGAAAACACCCAAAGTGCTGCTCCGAGGCTGATTAATAAGAGTGTGAGCGACTATTTCAAATACTCCCGGCAGTGAAGAAGATGAATGACATTTATCTAAATTCTATAGGCGCGAAGGCTCCATGTGCGTAAATAGAGAAGAGAGAGCTTATGATTTATGCTTTTTTCTTTCTTTTTTTTTTTTCTTTAACTAAGCGAAAAGTATTTGCACCCTTGCGACGTTGTTTTGTGTATAAATTGTTCTCAAAATAATTTTCTTACTGCGCTTTTTATCGCTTTTAATATCCTCCCGTTTGGACTTGTTCGCACATCGAACGGAGCACTCCTACGGGATTTTTGGATACGGTTATAGATTTCTCTATAACTTTACATCATTAACAATTGAAATACAAAATAAAAATCAACTAAAAATGAAAAATTTCGATTTTTTTCCACGATATAATTTTTTTCTTTTTTTTTTAGACAAATAATTTTAAAAACTTACGTCGTCCGGATCGGAAACTGCGAATGTTACATTCAATGGCTTTACGTGTTTCGTCTTGTAATTATGCTCTAAAAGCAAAGGAGTGTACAAAACACTTTTCCACTGACGACTCAAAACGATTACACCCTGAAAAAATATAAAATCGACAGTTTTAAACGTTTGCAAAATATCAATGAGGGTTTTATGTGAAATTACAATCGTTTGAGACGATACACAACCTGTCGGAGCGTTGATAAGAGTGGCAAATCCGCTTCTCTGAGATTTGCGCTGATAGTTGCAAGATCCGACAGTAAAACGTAATTTTGCAAAATGCTGCACAACTGACAGGACGGATCTTCCTGCAGGGTTTTGGCCAATGGTGTTAACCTTCCATAACGACTCTGCAACGATTCGTTTATTAAAAAACCGAAACTTAATACCCAATAATTCCAATATTCCGAATTTTACAAAAGATTTTTTTTCAATGTGAAATATTGGAAAAAAATCAATTCGTTTTAATGTAAAATAAAAAAGAGAGAAAAATGCAATGAATTCCAATCTAAACATTTAAATCAAAGTAAGATTTTATTTGTTTGAGTGAAAAATAAATAAAAAAGGGTGAAAAATTCAATGAATTTCAATGTAAAATTTAAATAATGCAAAAAAAAATCAATTCATTTCAATATAAAATAAAAAAAGAGAGAAAAATGCAATGAATTCCAATCTAAACATTTTAATCGAAGTAAGATTTTATTTGTTTTAATGAAAAATAAATAAGAGTGAAAAATTCAATGAATTTCAATGTAAAATTTAAATAATGGAAAAAAAATCAATTCGCTACAATGTAAAAAAAAAGAGAGAAAAATGCAATGAATTCCAATCTAAAATTTTTGATAAAAATAAGATTTCATTTGTTTGAATGAAAAATAAATAAAAAAGAGTGAAAAATTCAATGAATTTCAATGTAAAATTTAAATAATGAGGAAAAAAATCAATTCGCTTCAATGTAAAATAAAAAAAGAGAGAAAAATGCAATGAATTCCAATCTAAAATTTTTTATAAAAATAAGATTTCATTTGTTTGAATGAAAAATAAATAAAAAAGAGTGAAAAATTCAATTAATTTTAATGTAAAATTTAAATAATGGAAAAAAAAAATCAATTCGCTTCAATGTAAAATAAAAAAAGAGAGAAAAATGCAATGAATTCCAATCTAAAATTTTTTATAAAAATAAGATTTCATTTGTTTGAATGAAAAATAAATAAAGAAGAGTGAAAAATTCAATCAATTTCAATGTAAAATTTAAATAATGGAAAAAAAAATCAATTCGCTTCAATGTAAAATAAAAAAAGAGAGAAAAATGCAATGAATTTCAATCTAAACATTTTAATCGAAGTAAGATTTTATTTGTTTGAATGAAAAATAAATAAAAAAGAGTGAAAAATCAATGAATTTCAATGTAAAATTTAAATAATGGAAAAAAAAAATCAATTCGCTTCAATGTAAAATAAAAAAAGACAGAAAAATGCAATGAATTCCAATCTAAAATTTTTGATAAAAGTAAGATTTCATTTGTTTGAATGAAAAATAAATAAAAAAGAGTAAAAAATTCAATGAATTTCAATGTAAAATTTAAATAATGGAAAAAAAAATCAATTCGTTTTAATGTAAAATAAAAAAAAGAAAAAAATGCAATGAATTCCAATCTAAAATTTTTGATAAAAGTAAGATTTCATTTGTTTTAATGTAAAATAAAAAAAAAGCGTGAAAAATTCAATGAATTTCAATATAAAATTTAAATAATGGAAAAAAGCAATTCGCTTCAATGTAAAATAAAAAAAAGTGAGAAAAATGCAATGAATTCCAATCTAAAATTTTTAATCAAAATAAAATTTCATTTGTTTTAATGTAAAATAAAAAAAGACTGAAAAATTCAATGAATTTCGATGTAAAATTTTTAGTAAATGTAAACTTTCATTTATTTTAATGTAAGATAATTATAAATGTACCTTAACAGACATATGAATGCCTTGAACGTCAAGTGCTTCGGCCATTAGACAGGCAACAATAGCTGTAGATCTTTGATACATGCTACGAAACATATGAACGATTCGGATAGCAAATCTGTTGCTGGGATTCATCCAAGCATTGATAGCCGGTGATGCGGTGCTCAGAAGATTCCAATCCAGTCTCGTGTAGTCGATTTTACGTGTTATAGGCGTTCTCGGAGGCGCCGCAAAATTAAACCAAACTGTTTTAAGCTCGATTACGCAGGAAACGGTATTACCATTTGAAACTCTCGTTACGAGACTCGTGCACGTTGCACTCGTGTTAATTTGCCCAGTAGTTGGTGCGTTTGTTGTCGTGGTTTCATTCTCCGTCGTTCCAGTTGTTGACGCTTCAAGAATATTCATAAAATCAACAAATTATCAACAGTTTCCAAAAAAAATCAATCTTTGCCCTGTTTTGCCTATAATTAGCGAATTTCACGTAAAATATGACGACAGAAGGCTTGAAAATATTGAATACAAGTTACCAACCGGCAGCATTATCCAAATCGTCGTGGCTCTTGACGCTATCGGTGTAAAAAATCTCAGTATCCGCCTTTTTGGAATCCTGGCCATTATCGCCTTTTTCAAATTGCGAACGCTTGACGACTTTCAGTTTTATTCCCTCCAATCCACACTCGAACATTATAAAACCGAGCCTATCTTCGCCGCTGCCTGCAGTGAATTCTTCGGTTGCTTGAGGCGAACCGTTTTGTTTCTGTGGTTAATGAATAAATAAATAAAAAATACTGACTTTCTCAATTATAATAATAGATATAATAATTTGATCCTCTTACACTCTGCTTTTCCTTCTCGTCCGACGGTTGATGAAGATAATAATCGATGCACTTTAATGGCGAAGTTATTCGCGTACAGGTGAATAGGACTCTCGAATAGTGAGCCGGTATTGCCGTTATCACAGCGTCTTTTAATATCGAAGATTCGTTTCTTAATCTCCGCAATTGCGAGTGAACCTTTCCTGTAATATTCATCAAACCTCTTTAGTTTCTTTTTTAAAATTAAGCTATAAATTATAGATACATAATATTCTGTCCCAAAATCGCCTTAAACCGGTCAAGTTCAACAATGTTTGCAATTATTTCACAAATATCTGTAAACTTTACGAGTTTTACAAATTTTAACATTAGAACTAATTATCGGGAAACTAATTCCTAATTCTTACAAATTTTAATATAAAAAACAACAGCAAAAATTCTCATCGTCATTGAATAAATTTCATCTGTTTTTATAGCCAATAATATTTTATGGACGTTCTTTTGTCTTCAAATATTTCATCTCCAGACAATAATTTTTTAATAGAATATTTTATCGCAGGATTTTATATCTTTTCGAAGATTCGTTTCTCAATCTCGGCAAATTATAAGATAAATAATATTCCGTCCCGAAATCGCCTTAAATCAGTCATGTTCAATAATGTTTCGAATTATTTCATAAATATCTGTAAATTTAATAAATTCTACTCTAATTTTTTAATTAAACCTAATTACCGGGAAACTAATTCCTGACTCTTACAAATTTAAAAATAAAAAAAAACAGGAAAAATTCTCAGGATCATTGAATAAATTTCATGTTTTTTTATAGCCAATAATATTTTTTCGACGTTCTTTTGGCTTCAAATATTTCATCTCCAGACAATAATGTTTTACTAGGATATTTTATCGCAGGATCTTATATCTTTTCGAAGATTCGTTTCTCAATCTTCGCAAATTATAAGATACATAATATTCTGTCCCAAAATCGCCTTAAATCAGTCATGTTCAATAATGTTTACAATTATTTCACAAATATCTGCAAACTTTACAAGTTTTACAAAATTTATCATTAAAACTAATTCTCGGGAAACTAATTCCTAATTTAAAAAAATTTTAATATTTATTAAAAAAACAAGAAAAATTCTAATGGTCACTGAATAAATTTCATGTTTTTTATAGCCAATAATATTTTATTGACGTTCTTTTGGCTTCAAATATTTCATCTCCAGACAATAATTTTTTACTAGGATATTTTATCGCAGGATTTTATATCTTTTCGAAGATTCGTTTCTCAATCTTCGCAAATTATAAGATACATAATATTCTGTCCGAAAATCGCCTTAAATGAGTCATGTTCAATAATGTTTGCAATTATTTCACAAAAATCTGTAAACTTTACAAGTTTTACAAATTTTAACATTAAAACTAATTCCAAATTCTGTTAAATTTTAATATTAAAAAAACAGGAAAAATTCTCATCGTCATTAAATAAATCTCATGTTTTTTTATAGCCAATAATATTTTTTCGACGTTCTTTTGGCTTCAAATATTTCATCTCCAGACAATAATATTTTTGATAGCATATATTATCGCAGGATTTTATATCGTGGAGCCATAAATTGCTTACCAATTCCCAGGGTAACGATTATCTCCTCCTGTTGTTTTTCCGACGTTTCAATGTAGACAGTCTCGCCGCCCACAATGTCCGTAACGACAGCAGCGCTTTGATGTCCCGGTAGAAAAGCCTTGCTAATTTTATTCACCTTTTTCTGATTCGGTAGAACCGCAGGTTTGTGAAAAGTTTGAACAATTTCGCGAGCTTGTTTCCCTAAATAAAATCGCGCCGTGACGTCGTCAAAACATACCGCAAACAACGAGACGCACGTCAAGTCGCGAATATTATCCAGGGCGGAGAAAGATATTATTTCTTCAACAACGGAAGCTTGAAGCAACGTTATATTTAACTGCAATTAAAAAACCCAGAATTATTCCTCATTAAATAAATTGCAACACATTTTCTGCGGCAAATCATATATTTTCCTTTTTTTTAACTTATTTTAACGTCAAACTTACCTTCGGTAAAATAATGCTGCCCTGAATTTGCGTAGTGATGCTTTCTTCATAAACGCTTGTTTGCAGAGCAATTTTGCCTGGAAAAATGAGGAAAAGTGTTAAAAAATCTGGTGTTATTAAAGAATTTTGATTTTCTTTTCTTTTTACTGACTTTTCTCGTCACCTTGACCATTTTTAACGTTTCTTTCGGCTGTGGAACGTTTGGAACTCGTCTGAACTTGACTCCAGTAGGATAAGCTCTGATCTTGCTTCAAAATATTCGCGTCTTCGACTCGCGAAATGCATTCGCTGTGGAGATGATTTAGGATCGTCAGCGGATGAAGAGTGGAGAGAGTTGGCGTGATAACGTCGATAAAACGCTGAAGAGACTCGAGAACCATTGGACTTAACATGATATCAACGTCGCCTTTTAATTTAACGATAACTGTGGTACGTGAGCCGGTTTCGTGCTGCACAGCGAGTAATTCTTCTTCGTCGCGCGTCACGCTTTCGTCTTCGCCTGGCAAGTAAAGAATTTTTTAATGGAAAGATATTTAAATATTAAAAATGGTAATAACGATGGAATTTGCATTTTAAAAAAACCTTCGGACTGAATCAGCGTCGTGTTGTCCCATAAATAAGGATGTGTTGGAGTTTTATTCGATGATGTTGCTGTGGGAGATCCATCGTTTCGTGTTATCATTTTTAAGGACGTAAAACCTTCGGTTATTGTCTCGAATTTTGGCACGTAAAGGCCACCGACGTAAACCAAACGGCCGTCCTCCGTCCGCTTAAACATTGGAGTTGTAAAGGCATCGCTGGCGGACGGAAGAGACGATTGGCTCCAGTTTGAACAACGGACCTAAACGCAATTCAGAATAGATCAATATTTTACAGCAAAAATATGCAAAGTTTTCATTTTGCAAACAGACATTTTTCAAAATCGTTTTTTCACGATGTTTAAGACATTATAAATCATTTTTTAAGCATATTGGCATAAATTAATCAAATTTCGGTGTTTAAAATTTATTCTATAATTTTTCTAATACAAATAAACTTTGAATTTGGACAAAAAAATAATAATTTTTTAAGCAGAATGATCAAATTAATTTTTTTCTCGCAATAAAGTGTATAAAAAATATATTTCTTTCATTTTGCTTACTTGAACTGCGATTTTTTTCGCATAAAAAGTTTTAAAATATATATATATAAATAAAATTGAAAAAATAATGTTTTCTCTTCGAGGATGAAAAAAAGAAGAATAAAGACCCACAAGTGTATGGATTCGTTTTATTTGGAAGGTACTAACCTGCGTTAAGTGACTGATGTAACTAGACATGAGGAGAGCAGAGTCTACGATCGGTTTATTGATTTGCATGTGAAGATTAACGAAAGTCATGTCTTCTTGCGACGAAACCGCGGAAATAAAGCTGGTAGAGGAGACCGAATGACTGTCGGAGGAATCCTGAAGCGCACCAGTTTCTTTCGCACGATCTTCTTTACGAAAACTGCTGTTACGATTGACTCGAGGGCTTCTTCTGTTTGTCGTTGGAAGAGGTTTTGCTCTTTCCAACGTATGAGCTTTTTCCGCGACATTAACGTTCACGTTCGCCGTACTTTCGACTATCGACAAATCGGAGGAGAATTTTTTCTTCATACTGTCGTTTCGGTTCAAAACTGAACCTGAACCAACGATTGACTGACGCAAACTCGAGGTTCGACTTCCGCCCAAACCGTGACTAGTATCTTCATCAGCCGAATAAAAAGCTTCCGAATGATTTTCCGATGACATCGAGATTGTTCGTTGCACCTAAATCGAGGGAAAATTACGAGATGTTAGTTGGAATTTTAAAGACGTTCGGTAGGTACAAGTTACTAAAATTGGTACTAAAAACTATTTAAATTATTCGTTTTATTCCAAATATGAGGCATTTCTCAGTTCAGCTACTTTTTTTAGAACTTCTCTGAAATGTTCCTAATCAACCAAATTCTACTACTAAATGCAGATTAAAAAAAAAAAAATTCTCAATTATTTAGAATCTACATTTTTATTAAAACTATTTATATCTTGAAAAGAAAAAAATCGCATTAGAGAAATACAATGTAAATAATTGACATTTTTCACGATTTTTTAAATGGAAATAAATTTAGCATTTAATATTTTTTTTAGCAAAAAAAGCCATAGCCAATTTTATTTTCCGAATATTTCGTCTTTGATTTTCAAAAGTACATCGGAATTTGATTTATTTCCTGTGCCTGCTTCTTCAGTGATTTTTTTTTTCAAGGTAAGACGTTTAGAAAAAATTAACTCCAAAACTTTGAGACAAAAATCTAAAAAAAAAATCACCGGAAGTAATAAAGTAATACAATGTGTGTTATGATAGTGAATTGATAGAAAATTCCTCCTATGAGAATCATTTGAATTATCAAATTCTACTTTAGTACTAATTTAAACATTCTTATTAAAACTATTTATATTTTGAAACGAAAAAATCGCAGTAGAGAAATACAATG
Source organism: Ephialtes manifestator (assembly GCA_963970395.1). Lineage (NCBI taxonomy): Eukaryota > Metazoa > Arthropoda > Insecta > Hymenoptera > Ichneumonidae > Ephialtes > Ephialtes manifestator. The sequence continues at coordinate 30,466,789 of OZ019975.1, read as the reverse complement.
TAAATAATTTGCATTTTTCACGATTTTTAAATTGGAAATAGATTTACCATTTAATATTTTTGTAGCAAAAAACGCGATAGCCAATTTTATTTTCGGATTATTTCGTCTTTGATTTTAAAAGTACATCGGAATTTAATTTATTTCCCTTATCTGCTTTTCCAGTGATTTTTTTTCAAGGACATTTAAAGAAAATTAACTCCAAAACTTTGAGACAAAAATCTTTTAAAAAATCAGAAGAAGTAATAAATTAATATAATATGTGTTTTGATAGTGAATTGATAGAAAATTCCTCCTATGAAAATCATTTGAATTATCAAATTCTGCTTTAGTACTAATTTAAACATTCTTATTAAAACTATTTATATTTTGAAACGAAAAAATCGCAGTAGAGAAATACAATGTAAATAGTTTGCATTTTTCACGATTTTTAAATTGGAAATAGATTTAGCATTTAATATTTTTGTAGCAAAAAACGCGATAGCCAATTTTATTTTCGGATTATTTCGTCTTTGATTTTAAAAAGTACATCGGAATTTATTTCCTTTGTCTGCTTTTTCAGTGATTTTTTTCAAGGACGTTTAAAGAAAATTAACTCCAAAACTTTGAGACAAAAATTTAAAAAAAAATCACAAGAAGAAACACATATTATATTAATTTATTAAATTAATATATTATGTTATATTGATTTATTAAATTAATATAATATGTGTTTTGATAGTGAATTGATAGAAAATGCCCATATGAAATTATTTGAATTATCAAATTCCATTTTAGTACTAATTTAAACCGATTGTACGAAGCGAACCTCTTTGACCGATTTTCAAACTGATACGACGACTTACTTCTTGTTTAAGTCGTTCTTCAGAATCGGATCTTACACATAATGAATGATGCGAGTCCGATATATTAACGCCTTCCGCACTCTTGGCTGTGGTTGGAGTATTCGACGCACGCGGTTCAGTCGTTACGAGAGGTAACGACTGAGGACTGCCGCTCTGTTGCAGCAGCTCATTATCCGTTGCATTGAAATAATCCACCGCCAGCTTAGAGTCGGACGCGCTAGTTTTCGGTGCTGTTTCAATCTCCGGAACGCTCAGGATCGATTTACTTCTCTCAGTGTTGAGCTTCGAATCCGAATCTAATTTCTGTGGCAATTGACTGGAAGGACTTGCGTCAACCAGACGCGAATACGGCACCACGTCTTTCATGTTCGTGCCACTGTAAATAGTACAGTTTTTATTTTTTTCAAATTCGACTTTTTATCAACGAAAATTTTCAAAAGTTATCAAATTTTACTTCTTAAAAGAAATTTACTCGACCAAACTATTTATAAAAATGTTAGAAGTATACAAATAGCTTTGAAAATTAACATCTTCAACTTAAAAACAATTATTCAATCTGAATTTCAGTAATTCGCAAAAAAAAAATGTTTAAAAAAAGCTCTAATATTTATAAGTTATTTATGAATTACGCGAAATGTTCAATAATTATTCTTATAATAAAGGAGCCAAAGAAAATGGATTTTATAGAAATAATTTATGAATTACCATTTGCACATCGCTAGATTATTCTAAAAATATGAAAAAGCGCTTGAAAAAAAAAAATCTTACCGCATTGAAGTGTAAGAAAATCGTCTTCCCAATGGTTTTCGTTCGCCGGTACCGGCGACTGGACTAGCGGACGCTGTGCTTAGTCTCGTGCTGCCAGAATCTTCGACATTCGAGTCTTTGTTCTGATCCATAACTGATCTCGATCTTTCCACACCACTTTTTGAGCTATGAGTACTATCCTGTAATATTGTCGGTTTTAATCCCATTGAGGGATAGCACAAATCCTGCAATGAAACGTCCTGCAGGCTGTACGGTGGCGTGTGGAAAACGAGCTGCCTGTCGTGAAGAATCGACTGGCCAAAACCTTTTTCCTTTCCTGGCTCATAAATTCTACAGAAAAAAATAATAATAAAAGGATTAATTACTAAAATTTACATGAAGATTTCTTTATTTATTATTGTGATATTTGTTTAGATTTTCATAATTTTTTCATGATAAATTCTTTATTTTAGGAATTTTTATTTGGCGAAATCAAAAACTTTTTTGTTGCGTAATTTTAACGTAATACTAGAATTTTATATGATCGGAAATTGTCCGCTGATTGGAAATTTAACAAACTTTGAAGTGATAATAACTTATCGCTTTTTCTGAACTCTTAAATTCTGCAGATAGCCAAAACCTTTTTCCTTTCCTGGCTCATAAATTCTACAGGAAAAGAAAAATATCAGGATTCATTACTACATTTTTACAGGAAAATTTCTTTATTTATTATTTTGATATTTGTTTAGATTTTCATAATTTTTTCATGATAAATTCTTTATTTTCAGAATTTTTATTTGCCGAAATCAAAAACTTTTTTGTTGCGTAGATTTAATGTAATACTAGAATTTTATATGATCGGAAATTGTCCGCTGATTGGAAATTTAACAAACTTTGAAATGATAATAACTTATCGCTTTTTCTGGACTCTTAAATTCTGCAAATAGCCAAAACTTTCTTTCCTTTCCTGGCTCATAAATTCTACAGGAAAAGAAAAATATCAGGATTCATTACTAAATTTTTACAGGAAGATTTCTTTATTTATTATTTTGATATTTGTTCAGGTTTTCATAATTTTTTCATGATAAATTCTTTATTTGCAGAATTTTTATTTGGCGAAATCAAGAACTTTTTTGTTGCGTAATTTTAACGTAATACTAGAATTTTATATCATCGGAAATTGTCCGCTGATTGAAAATTTAACAAACTTTGGAATGATAATAACTTATCGCTTTTTCTGGACTCTTAAATTCTGCAAATAGCCAAAACCTTCTTCCTTTCCTGGCTCATAAATTCTACAGGAAAAGAAAAATATCAGGGTTCAATACTAAATTTTTACAGGAAGATTTCTTTATTTATTATTTTGATATTTTTTCAGGTTTTCATAATTTTTTCATGATAAATTCTTTATTTGCAGAATTTTTATTTGTGGAAATCAAGAACTTTTTTGTTGCGTAATTTTAACGTAATACTAGAATTTTATATGATCAGAAATTGTCCGCTGTTTGGAAATTTAACAAACTTTGAAATGATAATAACTTATCGCTTTTTCTAGACTCTTAAATTCTGCAAATAGCCAAAACCTTTTTCCTTTCCTGGCTCATAAATTCTACAGAAAAAAAAAATCAGAATTCATTACTAAATTTTTACACGAAGATTTCTTTATTTATTATTTTGATGTTTTTTCGGGTTTTCATGATTTTTTCATGATAAATTCTTTATTTGCAGAATTTTTATTTGTGGAAATCAAGAACTTTTTTGTTGCTTAATTTTAACGTAATCTAGAATTTTATATGATCGGAAATTGTCCGCTGATTGGAAATTTAATAAACTTTAAAGTGATAATAATTTATCGCTTTTTCTGGACTCTTAAATTCTGCAGATAGCCAAAAACTTTTTACTTTCCTGTCTCATAAATTCTACAGAAAAAATGTCCGAATTCATTACTAAATTTTTACAGAAAGATTTCTTTATTTATTATTTTAATGTTTTTTCAGGTTTTCATATTTTTTTCATGATAAATTCTTTATTTGCAGAATTTTTATTTGTGGAAATCAAGAACTTTTTTCTTGCGTAATTTTAACGTAATACTAGAATTTTATATGATCGGAATTATCCGCTGATTGGAAATTTAACAAACTTTGAAATGATAATAACTTATCGCTTTTTCTGGACTCTTAAATTCTGCAGATTCTATTTTCCTACATTTAGGCTTTGCGCGTTTTTTATTCGCAATATCATTCAATGTCATATTTGCCATTTCAAAATTACAATCTGAATGTAGTCACTATTGTTGAGAACCAATCAGAGGCCGAATAAAGTGTTGCAAATTTACAAAAAGGACTTTCCAACCTCGTATTGTCAAAGTCATGTTTTCAACGTTAAAACATTTCGTGTAATTTTGTATTTTCGTTAGTATCGCAGTCAAAATGACTCTGCGATTAATAATCCCGTGAAGTCTAGAATTCTTTTTGTCATAATAATGAATTAAAAAGAATTTGGAGCGATGGCGGAAGAGACCGAAATAGAAGAAACCCTCGATAAGGATTACCTGTTTCTCATATCATTCGCAAAAACTTATTATCCTTATGTGGTCACCGAACGGGACAGATCGTTATGCAATCAATGGCTCTTAAAATTATGCAGCGAAAATGTCCAAGGAATTTCAGCGAAACGAAACAGAAATACGTTCCTGGCGTATTTTCTGATGAACTTGCAAGAATTGAAAATGACAGGACCATTTTCAAAACCACCGGACGATGGCCCTTTGCCTCAAGCCAGGACAATTTTTACCACAACGGAAGAGGAGGAACCCGCGATTTCCGATGAAGATGAAGAAGAAGAAGATTACGGTAATAAACACGATATTTTCAATTTTTTAAAATTACTCCAATATTTTAAAGAAAGCATGAAACAAAATGGCACTTGCATTTTTAATTTAATTTTTCTTATCGACTCGAATGTTTAATTTAAAAAAAAAGATGAGTAAAAAATTCATTAAAAAAAAAATGCAATGTATTATTTTGAAAAATTACTATAAATCGACAAACAAAAATCTAAAGAAATAATTATGGTAATTACAATAATTATGATCATAGGCGAAGAGCCTGAAGAATTTCAAGAAAGATCCGCAGACGGAAGAACCTACGTCGCCGTAAGATCTTTGCCAAACAATCAAGGAACTTATGCATTTGTAGCATTGAATCTCGACAAGGAAGAAGATGATTCGAAAGACGCGATGATCGCTCCCTGCTCGAGTGACCAATCAAAATTACGCCATCTCAGAGCGCTACACAGATTAGCCAATGGTAAAAATTTGGGTAATAATCCCTCCGAAAGTCAGATGGAAGATTTTTACATAAGGAATATCGAGACCACAGCTTCTGGTGAGTCACCAAATTTTTGTAAAATTATATTTGAATGATGAATTCAATAACTCGTATTAAATTGCTATGATGATTTCAGTAATTCGTATTAAATTACTATGATGATTTCAATAATTCGTATTAAATTACTATAATAATTTCAATAATTCGTATTAAATTACTGTGATGATTTAAATAATTCGTATTAAATTACTATGATGATTTCAATAATTCGTATTAAATTACTATGATGATTTTAATAATTCGTATTAAATTACTACGATGATTTCAATAATTCGTATTAAATTACTATGATGATTTCAATAATTTGTATTAAATTACTATGATGATTTCAATAATTCGTATTAAATTACTATGATAATTTCAATAATTCGTATTAAATTACTGTGATGATTTCAATAATTCGTATTAAATTACTACGATGATTTCAATAATTCGTATTAAACTACTATGATGATTTCAATAATTCGTATTAAATTACTACGATGATTTCAATAATTCGTATTAAACTACTATGATAATTTCAATAATTCGTATTAAATTACTATGATGATTTCAATAACTCGTATTAAATTAGTACGATGATTTCAATAAGTCGTATTAAATTACTATGATGATTTCAATAATTCGTATTAAATTACTATGATAATTTCAATAATTCGTATTAAATTACTGTGATGATTTCAATAATTCGTATTAAATTACTACGATGATTTCAATAATTCGTATTAAATTACTATGATGATTTTAATAATTCGTATTAAATTACTATGATGATTTCAATAATTCGTATTAAATTACTACGATGATTTCAATAATTCGTATTAAATTACTATGATAATTTCAATAATTCGTATTAAATTACTGTGATGATTTCAATAATTCGTATTAAATTACTATGATGATTTCAATAATGCGAATTAAATTACTACGATGATTTCAATAATTCGTATTAAATTACTATGATGATTTTAATAATTCGTATTAAATTACTATGATGATTTCAATAATTGGTATTAAATTACTACGATGATTTCAATAATTCGTATTAAATTACTACGATGATTTCAATAATTCGTATTAAATTACTATAATGATTTTAATAATTCATATTAAATTACTATGATGATTTCAATAATTCGTATTAAATTACTACGATGATTTCAATAATTCGTATTAAATTACTACGATGATTTCAATAATTCGTATTAAATTACTATGATGATTTTAATAATTCATATTAAATTACTATGATGATTTCAATAATTCGTATTAAATTACTACGATGATTTCAATAATTCGTATTAAATTACTATGATGATTTCAATAATTCGTATTAAATTACTATGATGATTTCAATAATTCGTATTAAATTACTATGATAATTTCAATAATTCGTATTAAATTACTGTGATGATTTCAATAATTCGTATTAAATTACTATGATGATTTCAATAATTCGTATTAAATTGCTATGATAATTTCAATAATTCGTATTAAATTACTATGATGATTTCAATAATTCGTATTAAATTACTACGATGATTTCAATAATTCGTATTAAATTACTATGATGATTTCAATAATTCATATTAAATTACTATGATGATTTCAATAATTCGTATTAAATTACTATGATGATTTCAATAATTCGTATTAAATTACTACGATGATTTCAATAATTCGTATTCAATTACTATCATGATTTCAATAATTCGTATAAATTACTATGATGATTTCAATAATTCGTATTAAATTGCTATGATGATTTCAATAATTCGTATTAAATTGCTATGATAATTTCAATAATTCGTATTAAATTACTATGATGATTTCAATAATTCGTATTAAATTACTACGATGATTTCAATAATTCGTATTAAATTACTATGATGATTTCAATAATTCATATTAAATTACTATGATGATTTCAATAATTCGTATTAAATTACTATGATGATTTCAATAATTCGTATTAAATTACTACGATGATTTCAATAATTCGTATTCAATTACTATGATGATTTCAATAATTCGTATTAAATTACTATGATGATTTCAATAATTCATATTAAATTACTATGATGATTTCAATAATTCGTATTAAATTACTATGATGATTTCAATAATTCGTATTAAATTACTACGATGATTTCAATAATTCGTATTCAATTACTATGATGATTTCAATAATTCGTATTAAATTACTATGATGATTTCAATAATTCGTATTAAATTACTACGATGATTTCAATAATTCGTATTAAATTACTATGATAATTTCAATAATTCGTATTAAATTACTGTGATGATTTCAATAATTCGTATTAAATTACTATGATGATTTCAATAATTCGTATTAAATTACTACGATGATTTCAATTATTCGTATTAAATTACTACGATGATTTCAATAATTCGTATTAAATTACTATTGATGATTTCAATAATTCGTATTAAATTACTTTGATGATTTCAATAATTCGTATTAAATTACTACGATGATTTCAATAATTCGTATTAAATTACTATGATGATTTCAATAATTCGTATTAAATTACTATGATGATTTCAATAATTCGTATTAAATTGCTATGAAGATTTCAATAATTCGTATTAAATTGCTATGATAATTTCAATAATTCGTATTAAATTACTTTGATGATTTCAATAATTCGTATTAAATTTCTATGATGATTTCAATAATTCGTATTAAATTACTATGATGATTTCAATAACTCGTATTAAATTGCTATGATGATTTCAATAATTCGTATTAAATTACTATGATGATTTCAATAATTCGTATTAAATTACTATGATGATTTCAATAGTTCGTATTAAATTACTACGATGATTTCAATAATTTGTATTAAATTACTATGATAATTTCAATAATTCGTATTAATTTACTGTGATGATTTCAATAATTCGTATTAAATTACTATGATGATTTCAATAATTCGTATTAAATTACTACGATGATTTCAATAATTCGTATTAAACTACTATGATGATTTCAATAATTCGTATTAAATTACTACGATGATTTCAATAATTCGTATTCAATTACTACGATGATTTCAATAATTCGTATTAAATTACTACGATGATTTCAATAATTCGTATTAAATTACTATGATGATTTCAATAATTGGTGCTAAACTTCAATGATAATTTTAATAATTGGTGTTAAATTTCTTTTTTTTGTAATGATTGGTATTTATTCTACCACGAAATGATTCTAGGGGATATATCGCAACTGTTCAAAACGTTGAACTCAAGCGTAGGAAAATCTTGCGGTAGAGACGAGTCCGAAGTAGCTTATTACGATGTCCTATTGAATCAAATAGACGAGGAAATAAAAGGCGCTGTAACTGGCGAAAATGAACTTGTACAATTTCTCGTGTGCAGACTTTCTAAAGATTTGAAAAGAGTGCCAAAAATGCAGCACTTATTCGCCTTGCCACCGGAACAGCGACATTTGAAACTCTTGGAAATATTGAGGCAAAAACTCGTCGTAAGGTGAGTCTAAATTTTTGCAAATCTTCCGAGGAAATTAAGTAGAACTTTATGATCGTTCGATAGAAAATTTGCAAGAAATTTGAAGTGGAAATAAATTCTCAATTCACGAAATACAAAATGTGAATTATTTATGATTTAGGCAACAAGAGGAAAAACGACGAAATCTTTTGACGGAAATGGAGGAAATGATGACGAGCTTTGGAACTCGTTCCGAATGTTGTATGGGACGTTCAGATGTACCAACGGAATCTATGTGGCAATTGGCAGTAACGCGACCTCTGGCTGAAGCAGTTTTGAAAAAACTCGCCGAAGTATATCCCGAAAATTCGATAGCCACTTTCCTCGATCTTTTGGCCGATGATCGGCAATTAATTTTGGAACGTGGACAGAAGAGACAGAAAAAGGAGATAGACAGCATGAGATCGGAAGTTTATAAAGAAGTGCAAGCTGGAAAAGCTGAATATAACAAAGCTCGTGCTGCTTACAGGTATAATTTTTATCATAATTTACGAATTGTAAATTTCACATTTTTTTGGAACTATTTAATTCCCTCATAAGTGATTTGGGTTTCATCATTATTTAAAAATATTCTACCATAATATTAAAACAAAATATAATTTTATTTGTATTCATTATTATAGATTTTTTTTGTAATTGTTGAATTATTCTTTAAAAAATGACTATGAGATTATTAGGCTACGAATTAATAGTGCGAGTTTGAAACTAATGATAAATCTACTTAACTCTCATAGTTTTACAAAAGATTGTTTAATAATGATGAATAATAATTGCCATTTAATTTAAGATTTAACTAAGAGATGAAAATAAAAAGATCAACGTATTTTAAGGGATTGGAACGAAATACTGTCAATAGTAGAGGAGATATTGTACGAGGCGAGCAATCTGAACCCTCAAGTCGACTGCGACGACGTTGAGCCGTCTCAAGATGATTGTATTCTCATGAACATGATCGCAAACATAAAAGAAACAAAGAATCTCGTGGTGGAAGAAGCTCGACGAGCAGAAAAATTGACTGAAAAAATAGCCGATGCAAATACATGGACATTTTCAATCCAAAACGACAACGGAAAAGACTCTTCTTGGGAAATAAAATCGACGATTGAAAATACTCGACGTGAAATCGAATCTCTCAAATTGCAGATTCAAAAACAGAACGACGGAATACAAAAATTGCGAGGAAAATTGTCCTATGAGTGACAATAAATATTTAAAAATTACAATTGACATTTCTACAATTTTCGGGCTATATAAATATCCAAGTAATTGGATATTCAACTCCACAATTGAAATACGAATTATTTACTAGCTATTTACTTCCTGTTGAGTAAAAATTATGACGTAAAATAAGAATTCGTACCTGTAAGCCGCGATATTTATTCCATCGGCAAGATCGTGATACGTTGGCTTGAAAAATCGTGGACCATTTCTGTTTTTCCCGAAAAACGCACATCCACCGATGCATCCACATTTCGTGGATTTAACGCCACTTTCCTGCGGCCATAGAAACCAAAGTCTTTTAGTAGGAGCGTCGTGAGTTTTTAAATATTTGTTCTGCACCAAATGAAGATTGTGTTCAGGCGTTGGCAGGGAAATCGCCGCCTCGATTACCACAGGACCCATCGATACCGATCCCACTTCTAACCAAATGTCTGAACCATCACCTAAAATAATAAATAAAAAAATCACTAAAATCTCAAAAAAAAAAAAAAAGAATACATCACTAATTTGCATATTTTTTAAGGCAATATGTCGGAGAACTTATAGATCTTACGTCCTATAAATTACCTTTATGTTAATCCTTTCCTAATTGTTAATTAATTGACGATTACAACAAATGAAGGTAGAAAAACGATATGTTTTTTATAAATTAATTAGACAATACGTTTTCTTTGTTAATTGTTGAAATTAACGTTGAGAAATCTTATTTAAAGAGCTGAGAGTTTCAAAAATTGATTTTGATACCTGACATTCGACTGCTGGCATTGTTGTGCGATTTTCCGCTTCCTGCTGTATTCGTATTGCTAGAATTTGCAAAATGGCCAGCAGCGGAGACGAATTGGCGGGTTAATATTGTGGGTAGTACGCCGGTAACGCCGGATTTCACTTGCTGACCGTGTAAATTACACGTTGAGATGCGTATTGGCGATATCCAGATTTGTGTCGCTGTTCCTGTTTCCTGAAGATAAAGATCGATCGCGTCTATCGCTACTCGAGTCATTCGGTACTTTATGTCTTCCGAACTTGGACATCTGTAAATAAATACAACGATTTCCGTTTATTTTTATTCTTATAAAATACGTTCCCCAATTTTCCCAAACACATAATTTCTTTTTACGTTTTTTACTTTTATCTTTACGCATCACGAAAAATAGTTGGAATGTCGGAAATTTATTATATATTTTCGTTTAAGACTTCCACTTTACACATTCAAAATTTCAATATTTTCAACCAAACTTTGAAATTTGGTTAAAAGTTTCAGCATTAAAAAATGGTCAAAAAACAAAAATGTAAATACGTAAAAAAATTTAAAAAATTCTATTAACATATAAATAATTCTTGTCTATAATTATTATTCAAAATCAATATTTTTATTATGCTAAATCTCGTCATTTTTTTTCCAATACATGTATATTAGAAAAAAAATGACGAGATTTCTCACTGATCCAGCCTTAAAAAAAAATATCAACATTCAGTTATAAAATAAAAAACCTGGGGTAAAGTCACCAGTAAATGACCAGTTAAGCAGAACGATTTGTTTATCATGGGGTTTCTATAAAATGTAATATTTCCACACTGTGTGCAAAAATTTTAACGGTTGACCAGAATATCGAATTATGTGATACGATAAAAAAAATATCATATTTTTATCGGAAAGTATATAAAAACAAATACTAATAGCCAAAAAGCCAAAAAACAACAGGAAATAACCGGATCAATTTAACCTACACTTTTAGTCGAAAATAGACTTCCGGAACAAAATAATCACAGAAGATAGTTAAAAAAAAAACAAGGATGCAAAGTAGAACCTTGCACATTGCTTCCTCATTATTTTTTGCTTCTTACAAAGCTACCTCTACGAGGAAGTATGTTATCCAATTTTTGGCTTCCTCATAGAGGAAGCTTTGTAAAACGCGAAAAATAATAAGGAAATAATATAAATAATATAATATAAAATAATATGTGCAAGGTTCTACTTTGCATCCTTGTTTTGATTAGATAAATATACATGTTGTGGATACGCTTTTTCTATTTCGTTATTACGTTATTTCGTGATTATTAGAGCGTTTCTGAAAGTGAATGTGATAATGTATATTTTTAAAAATAATTCAACATTCCATAAAATCGAAAATTTCATACCGTTTGTCACTAAATTATACATATATAATGGCTAAATATTGTTTCATTTATATACAAAATTTGAGCTCGCTATCTTACGTTTTGCAAAAGTTACTATAGAGCGATAATGTCAATTTTTTGAAAAATTCAAAACATCATAAAATTTTAACGGTTCAACCGATCTTAACCAAATTCAATAGCGATCACCGGCGTATGAAAGCTCACATTCATACCAATTTTAAGATCAATATCTCGAAAATTGAAAGAGTTATCGCGTAAACAGACATTTTTCAAAAAATTAAAAAACGCGTAATAATTTAACGATGAAGTGGATTTTAACAAAAATCTGTATGAACGATGAGGCTTGATCCCTCTATCTATGGTCCAAATTTCAGCTTGATATCTCAAGGCATTCCCAAGTTATAAAGATTTACATTTTTCGATCGTGTAACATACACACATACACACACACACACACACATACAGACATTTTTTCTAAATCACTTTTCTCGACGTTTTGGCCCATTCTGAGTGTACTGACATGAAAATCTCGAAAAAAAATTTTCTCATGAAAACAAAGCTTCCTCTATGAGGAAGCAATGGACTAAATTTTTTTTAAAGATTGGAAGAAAAAATAGTTAAACAAGCCAAAAACAACAGTGAATAACCACGTCAATTTAACCTACACTTTTAGTCGAAAATAGACTTCCGGAACAAAATAATTACAATATATAGTTTAAAAAATAGACTAAAGAAGTTAAAAAAGTTAGAAGAAAAAATAGTTTAAAAAATCCAAAAACAACAGTGAATAACCGAGTCAATTTAACCTACACTTTTAGTCGAAAATAGACTTCCGCTACAAAATAATCACAATAATAGATAGTTAAAAAATAGACAAATAAAAAATCTACCGTTCAGCCAAGACGTCAGAATTTTTCACGTATTCTCAAAAAGCGATTGATCATTCAATGATAACTGGTCAATTACTGGTGCATTCACCCAATTTACCTGTAATGATTATCAGGATCGCTATCCGAGCACTGCAAAGGTGGCAGTCCATGATGACAATGATGCGGTAATCCAGGAGGTCTCAGAGTATTTTCCGTATTTTTCGCCATGAGAATAAACGTCTCAAGCGAAGTGGCAAGATGATGAAGTTGTGGCGAAGTAATTTTCCCACTAAGTTTCCCCAACTGAACTTCAATGAGCCAAGCATATTCTAAAGTGTCCTGATCGAGACTTCTTCCTTCGCTGCTGAACATCGCATGTCCCCTAACTTGAAGAGCACTAAGCATAAGATGTCCTTGACTCAAATGCGCTTCTTTGTTGGGTCTCGTGACATTATCAGTGACCAACATAATCGCCGGCGAGAGTAGCAATTGCAATTCCGTTTCCTTAAAAGCTTTTTTCATCTCGAAGCCAAATCTTTCCAGCAAAATAACCGGACAAGGTGGATCAGTGTCGTTGCAATTTTTGATCAAATGCGCTTGAATATCGTGCATAGTAATGCCAACAGTGACTTCTATAGGTCGATAATATCGTGGATCAACGGATTTTGATTTATTGTCCTCGTCTTCGACGGAAGCTTCGACGCTGCTATTTTGCGCGTCTCTGTCTTTGCTACGTTCGGCATTAGCTGCAGCTGCAGTCGGCGGTCGACTCTGTTGCATATCCGTGAATGATTGATAATCGCCAAATATATTTTCCTTCAAGTGCACGAAATTCTTGATCAAAGAGCCATAAAGTATAAGCGTGGATGGACCGATTTCGAGTTCCAGGCTGACTTTGTCAGGGGCTATAGACTCGGGATCGAATTTTTGCGTTCCATCTTGAGTCCAATGCAATCCTGGAGATTTTCTGCAGCGAGGAATTCGCATTGGCGACAAAAGTATCTCTTCCTTTTCTGGTGTTGTGATATTAGCCTGAGGAGTCGGTCCGAGAGGTGGGCAAGGATGGTAAGTGTAATTTATGCTCAGAGCGACAATCGGCACCGACCAACAATCAACCCAACCCAAACCTCGCTGACAAACGTTTCTCCACTTCTTAAGCTTCGGCATATCTTCCAAACGCTTTGCCGTACCGTCGCGCATCATAATCTTAGCGTTTTTGTCAAGCGCCAAGAGAATAACGCGATTTGTGTTGACTTCCGGCAGGAAAAACGAGAGATCGACGCTCTCGCCTTGAATCCAAAAACGAAGGGGAATCGTGACTGGTAGAAAATCCACGAAAGGAAGATCGAAGGAAAGATCGAAGAATTCACCGCAAAATGCTATGTGAGCGTTTTCCTGATTTTGAGAAGAGCAATCAACCCAATTGTACTCGTTGCAAATTGTTATAAGCTCGAATTCCTTTAGCAGAAGACTGAATTTCCAGGTGTACGGCACAAAGTGAAGGATATCCGGACGCGATTTACTTGCCCAATCGTTGATCATGTCTTGAAAAAAATCTTTGTGGGAGTAAACGAGATTTGCGGTTGCTTTGCAGCCCGTGAGATTCAACATCCATTCTTGATGATCGTTCCAACGTATCGGATAGTGACATTTAACGCCGAATTCCAGAGTTTCGCTCTCAACTAAACTGCGATATTGAAGACTAGTCGTTGCTTCGAGGTGAAGCAATTGGCCGGTTATTTTTGTGGTGTATCCGTCTTGAAGCACGATCCAGGGCATCGTTATCTCGAGATAAGAACCTGCGCCTACGTTTACGTGAACCGCGTTCGTTTCGCGATTTTTGCTGAAGAGAATATCGACAGTTGCTTCGTTTAGCGTCGATAAACGAATGTCGAACGATTGGACTTGACGTTTGTCGCCTGGTTTTGGGGATTTTGTGATTTTAAGAGGTTGATAGTCGTTTGGAAAGAAGAATTTAAAGAGATTTTCACGCTGACGATCTGCCCAAGGACCGTAACTAAAATCTGTGCCTTTGCCGCATTTAACGTCGATTCCCCAAATTGGAGGCATCGCTTCTACCATATCGCCATTTGCTAGTCTTATCATCTCCGGATGTTCGGGAACAACTCCCGGCTCGTCCATGTAGTAATAAACTTCCATGTTGTTCGAGCTAAGAACCACAAAACCCTCGCCCATGTAACGCGGTGGATCGTCCACCATTCCTGTGTACTTTGGACTTGGCGCGAGAATAACTTTGAAATTTTCCGCTTTGCATTTAGTGAAGTGCATAAAGTGATCGTGACGAGAAGCTGCTGGCTTTGTGGAATAAACGAAGTGCGCCTCTTCCACTGTTAGCGATAATGTTGTCGGCACTAAACGATTACCGAATACTATTCTTCCCTGCAAAAATAAAGTTTTTTTGCTTGTTTTTATTATATATAATTATAGACTCCTGATTTTTTTAAATTTATTGACAACCTTTTTGAAGGTTTAAATCTTTTGAAGCAATTTAATGACGCTAAAAAAATATTAATAGCGTTTCTGAAGGATTAAGTTCTTTAGGGCAATTTACAGGCTTCTAAAAAATTATTAATATCGTTTCTGACAGAAAAATTCTTTTAGGGTAATTTAAAAAAATTTTAAACTGATTAATAGCATTTCTGGAGGCTTAAAGTCTTTCAGGGAAATTTAATAATGTTGAAAAATTATTAACTGCATTTCTAAAGAGGATTAAGTTTTAGGGCAATTAAATAACGTTAAAAAATTAGCGTTTTCATGATGGCCGTTTTTTTCCCGGAAAAAAATTCCCTGACTTTTCCCTGGTTTTTCTCTGACCAATTTATCAATTTTCCCTGACCGAAATTCTAAGGATATCTACTAAAAAATTTATAACGCGAATAAAAGAAAATGTATTAGAAACAGATACATGTTGTTGATAAATTATTTATTTCTCTATCAACAACGAATAGTACTTTTGAAGATATATCTTCTCTTTCAAAATATAAACGATCTTTGGAATTGAAATGCTTTAAATCCGATTAAATACTAATGTAATTTAATAATTTATTGTGTATGTGTGATGTGAACTGTAATACTTATTTCAGTAATATATAACACTTTTTAAACTTTTTTTCTTGAGTGCCTCGATTTGTTCGAATAGATTTATGTTGTAATGTTTATATAAATTTTTCGGTTGTTTTTTTTTCCAAGTCTTTTTTTTATGGATTTTCATTCAGTTATTGAAATTTTCACAACAATCTAATTTTTCCCTGACTAATTTCGATATTCCCTGACTTTTTCCTGATCCCCTGATCAATTTTTTATTTCCCTGACTTAATTTTTATTCACTTAAATTTTTTTAAGTGCAATTTAATGATTTTTGATAATAGAATTTTCATTTTTCTCACAAAGTTTTGATTAAGGTAAAAAAAATTGTTTTTGGATTTTGTTTTTGTAAACTTACGGTACAAATGTCTAGCTTGATGACGGGTATGAGATCTCGCCAAGTTCTCGCTATAACGTGAGCCTCTTGCCTCCTGATAATGTCTACGTGACGCGAAACGTCCATCGCGTTTATTTGTTGACGAGTTTCATTCGCGGCGTTGCTCATCGACTCGGCATCTCTGTCGTCCATATTCACGTTGTGATTTTCCGCGTCGGGAAACATTTGCGACGATAGGCCAAACGTTTTCTCGAGATGCGAGTACAGATGACCGCGATTGTAGACGTGGAGCTCGAAGCCGTTTAACATAACGGATAGGCGCGTATCGGAATGTGATAGATCTGACAATACAATCAGATATTACTAATTTACTATTGATCAAATTTCTAAGCTTCCATTAAATTATAAAACTAAATTATGGTAAAATTAATTTCTTAACGCATAATTTTTCTAAACATTCTTTGTAATTTAAAAAAAATGCAATCTTTGAAAAAACTGCCAGAAAAATACAATTATAAATTTTCAAGAAATTCAATTATTATTTATTGAATTAATTAAAAAATTTCAATTCATTCAATCAAATTTCAAGAAAAATTATGGACAATTTTTATTTTTTTTTTATTAATGTAATATCTTGTCAAAATTATATTAAATTAGCAAACGTTACAAAACTTTCATCATTTTTATATAAAAATTGAAGATAATTTTTGTAAAAAAAAAAAATTATTAAATCAATTGTACGATAATTGTTTATCTGAAAAGATAGTAAAGATTCTGCTACTGATAATTATTAAACACTACTTGAATCTTGATATTTATCAGTAACGAATTTACAGTGTCAGAGATTTTTTTTATAATCTGTTTTTGTAAATTTGTGTACCTTCCGAGACATCCTTTGGTACATAATTTCTCCACCATCTGAATATAAGCCATCCATCCTGAATTCTTAAACTGTAATCAGTCGTGATGTAAACTACATCTCTAAACATGATTTTTCCGCTGAGAGCGCTCAGTGTGAATGATCCTGGAAATAACATTAATCATTTTTATCACCCCTTAAAAAAAATAGTAAAAAATCTGTAAAAACTTCTGTATATTTTACTGACCGACTTTGACGTATCCTTCTCTAATGACGAATCTATTTAGCAGCCTCGTAATGATGTATCCTATGACACGACTGTTGTAATAAGCGATGTAGATGATCCACGATATCGCGGATACCAACGAGCACAGCAACCAAATGAACTCGCCATCGAGCTGAACATGAGGAAGAATTGGATGGTCCAGCGAATAGTTCCAGGAAGCCGCCTCGATTCCGGAAAAGGACGGAGCTGTACTATTGTACAGCTCTGCTTCCGCCATTGTCGTTCGGATCTTCCAAAAACTCTCAATACAAAATAGAAGCCATCCTCTTCGCCCGCCTGAAAAAAAGGGCCCAAAACTTTTTTTTTTGGTTGACGATATATGGTTGACGATACTGAATAATAGTGTTAAAAACTGATTCATAAATTATGATTATTAAATGAATTTTTTCAAACTCGATAGAATTCTTTATATAAAATCTTAACAAATTATTGTCATTTTTTATGCAAAATTCGCAATTGTTCAATAATCTTAAAAAAAAAAAAATTAAAAGAAAATTCTTTAAAAAATTATACTGAAAAAAATCAAAGAATTTATTTAATATGAAAGAAAAAGATTGATGGAATTTTTATTAAAAATCAGTATGTTTTTTTATGTTGATTTTTTTCTTATCACAAATTGCTCATATTCTAATTAAATCAAACTTTTGGTTATGATTGTACGTGTGAATATTTTAATAGTGTAAAATAACGTTTATTATTCAACTTGTTATCGAAACATTCACTGCATTTTTTATTACCTAGAGCGAATTTACGTTAAAGATTTTCTGCGACGATTGTTATTATTTGTAAACATAACCTATTTTGCAATCACGTAGAAGATGAAACAAATTGACAAGTGGTTAGAAAAGACGGAGGCCATCCAGTGATTGACGTTTTATCAGCTACCGATGACTGTACGCGTGACTAATAGCTCTAATTATTGATAACCCGACATTCCCGACGTGCGATTGACGAACAACAAAAAAGTTGTTCTAAAAAATCACGTAAATGGAGCAACAAATACGCGACCTTAAAGTTGATAAAAAATAAATTTTCGTTTAAACTCTCTTGTTTGGCATGTAAGTAATTAAAGTACAATAGCGATTGTCAACATTAGCAAAATTATTGATAGACAACCAAGTGATAAATCGCACTGTAATGATTTATAAAAAGGCACTCACGTCGTGTTTTATAATGATTAGCCGGTGCTCGAGGAAAACTCTTATCATTATTTCACTTACCTCCGTACTACGAGTTTTGCGTTACGATATTATAGCAATATCCATTGCTTTTTTCTGTTGTTTGGAACGTCCAAGTGTTTTTTTTCGTTACATGTCAAAGGTACTGTCGCACAAAACGAGAGTATATACAGAGCTGCGTACGCACACACACACACATACGTACACACATGACATATATAGACGAGTACGAGTATTTGACCGATGCTATGCACTTATATTTTGCTGGGATCGTCCATTGATTCGCAGAGAGTGGAAAAAGTGCAACTTCAAGACGTTGGAATTATTCAACGAGGCTGTACGAACGATTTGAAGTTACGCGCGAATGTTTTTCGTTTTGAATTATTGGATAAAGATGGCGCCTGCCGCGCTTTTTCCTGTTTGAATTTTTCGCTGTCGAAAAAGTATTTTCAGGGTGTTTAAATGACGGTTAGAAACATACGCGAATGTCAAATGTCGAGAAAGTTAAATTATGTTAATTTGTTGTTTAATTAGAGTGTTCCTCTGACTTTTTAAGAAGTTATTGACGTTTATTGACATTGGAATTATTCTGCGAGGCTGTACGAACGATCGGAAGTTGCGCGCGAATGTTTTTCGTTTTGAATAATTGGATGGAAGATGGCGCTTGCCGCGCTTTTTCCTGTTTGAACTTTTCGCTGTCGAAAAAGTGTCTTAGGGATGTTCAACCGCCGGTTAGAAATATACGCGAATGTCAAGCGTAGAGAAAATTGAATTATGTTAATTTGTTGTTTAATTAGAATGTTCTTGTGACTGCAATTTGACTTCTTACGAGATTATAACGTTCATTGACATTGGAATTATTCTGCGAGGCTGTACGAACGATCTGAAGCTGCGTGCGAATCTTTTTCGTTTTGAATCATTGGATGAAAGATGGCGTTTGCCGCGCTTTATCCGTTTTGAATTTTTCGCTGTCGAAAAAATGTCTTCGGGATGTTCAAGCGCCGGTTAGAATCATACGCGAATGTCAAATGTAGAGAAAGTTAAATTATGTTAATTAGTTGTTTAATTAGAGTATTTCTGTGATTTTTTAAGAAGTTAGAACGTTCATCGACATTTGAATTATTCTACGAGGCTGTACGAAGGATCGGAAGTTGCGCGCGAATGTTTTTCGTTTTGAATAATTGGATGAAAGATGGCGCTTACCGCGCTTTTTCCGGTTTGAATTTTTCGCTGTCGAAAAAGTGTCTTCGGGACGTTCAACCGCCGGTTAGAAATATACGCGAATGTCAAACGTCGAGAAAGTTAAATTATGCTAATTAGTTATTTAATTAGAATGTTCTTGTGACTGCAATTTGACTTCTTACGAGATTATAACGTTCATTGACATTGGAATTATTCTGCGAGGCTGTACGAACGATCTGAAGCTGCGTGCGAATCTTTTTCGTTTTGAATCATTGGATGAAAGATGGCGTTTGCCGCGCTTTATCGGTTTTGAATTTTTCGCTGTCGAAAAAATGTCTTCGGGATGTTCAAGCGCCGGTTAGAATCATACGCGAATGTCAAATGTAGAGAAAGTTAAATTATGTTAATTAGTTGTTTAATTAGAGTATTTCTGTGATTTTTTAAGAAGTTAGAACGTTCATCGACATTTGAATTATTCTACGAGGCTGTACGAAGGATCTGAAGTTGCGCGCGAATGTTTTTCGTTTTGAATAATTGGATGAAAGATGGCGCTTACCGCGCTTTTTCCGGTTTGAATTTTTCGCTGTCGAAAAAGTGTCTTCGGGACGTTCAACCGCCGGTTAGAAATATACGCGAATGTCAAACGTCGAGAAAGTTAAATTATGCTAATTAGTTATTTAATTAGAATGTTCTTATAACTACAATGTGACTTCTTACGAGATTATAACGTTCATTGACATTGGAATTATTCTGCGAGGCTGTACGAACGATCTGAAGTTGCGCGCGAATGTTTTTCGTTTTGAATAATTGAATGAAAGATGGCGCTTGCCGCGCTTTTTCCGGTTTGAATTTTTCGCTGTCGAAAAAATGTCTTCGGGACGTTCAAGCGCCGGTTAGAATCATACGCGAATGTCAAATGTAGAGAAAGTTAAATTATGTTAATTAGTTGTTTAATTAGAGTATTTCTGTGATTTTTTAAGAAGTTAGAACGTTCATCGACATTTGAATTATTCTACGAGGCTG
Organism: Ephialtes manifestator; assembly: GCA_963970395.1. Classification (NCBI taxonomy): domain Eukaryota; kingdom Metazoa; phylum Arthropoda; class Insecta; order Hymenoptera; family Ichneumonidae; genus Ephialtes; species Ephialtes manifestator. The sequence continues at coordinate 30,446,072 of OZ019975.1, read as the reverse complement.
TACGAACGATCTGAAGTTGCGCGCGAATGTTTTTCGTTTTGAATAATTGGATGAAAGATGGCGTTTGCCGCGCTTTTTCCAGTTTGAATTTTTTGCTGTCGAAAAAGTGTCTTCGGGACGTTCAACTGCCGGTTAGAAATATACGCGAATGTCAAACGTAGAGAAAATTAAATTATGTTAATTTGTTTTTTAATTAGAGTATTCCTGTGACTTTCCAAGAAGTTATAACGTTCATCAACATTGGAATTATTCTGCGAGGCTGTACGAACGATCTGAAGTTGCGCGCGAATGTTTTTCGTTTTGAATAATTGAATGAAAGATGGCGCTTGCCGCGCTTTTTCCGGTTTGAATTTTGCGCTGTCGAAAAAATGTCTTCGGGACGTTCAACCGCCGGTTAGAAATATACGCGAATGTCAAACGTAGAGAAAGTTAAATTATGTTAATTAGTTGTTTAATTAGAGTGTTCCTGTGACTAGAATGTGACTTCTTATGAGGTTATAACCTTCATTGACTGGAAAACGCGATCCGTGAAGATCGGCGCCTCCGCTTTTTTTTCGGCCGGTTAACCTAAAAATAGAGGAAGAGGATTTTTGGTACAGTGAGGAAAATACTTGAAGGGCGTATTCGCGATGGAAGTTGTTGTTATAAAGGTGTTGTGAAGATTTGGGAACTAAATTATGCGGCATGACCAACCCCGGGGAAAATTTTGAGTGGGCTCGGCGGCTGGAATGTCCTGCTTCAGCTCGTACAGACACAGCCAAGAAATTGTGAGTTTATAGATTTTTTTAGTGAATTATTCAGCCCTTTGCAATAGTTTCGTCAAATATTCTTTCAATTTTATCATTATTTTTTACAATTTTTGCTTAATTTTGTTACTATAAATTTCTAACCTCTCTTGTAAACAAAATTTTCGTTTTCAAAAAGATATTTATATTCTGTTTTCTTTTTACATTCCTACGAATAATTGGCTCGTATACTGTCATTTTAAAAATTGAAAATTCTATCTCTTCAAGTTTCTACTTTTTACGTTAATTATTCTTAATTTTTTTAATAATAAATTTCTCCTGTTTGTCGTAAAAAGAATTGAGTGATTTTATTACTATTATTTTCTTTCGTAAAATAAAATAAACACTATAAAAATTTGACTCTCATACTATTAAAAAACACTAAATTATAAATCAGTAAATAAAATTTGGAGACTTTTTGATTTTCATTTTCTTATTTCTTGAATTTTTTTTTAAGGAATCATAATAATAATAATAATAAACAAAATTTGTTTATAGATTAAATCAGGGCATAATTAGCCTGCTGTGGGACGAATTAGCTCCAGTGTTGCATCCAACAAAAGAAACCATCGAAGTTCGCAAGAATATTCTTCTCTACAAACTAAAACACGAAGAAAAAGATTTACCTATTCAGCAGATCCGCAGTATAGTCCAGTGCAGGACTGCGAGGAGTTTATTAGATGTACAGTTTCAAAGTTTAGAGAAGGAGTGCGAGAAAAAGGACTTTCAAGCTCGACAGAAGCGTATGTTTATTTGGATAATTACAAGACTTTGAGCGGATAAAATCTTCTCACAAATAAACAATGAAAATTCAAAATATTTCACTATTCCACAGATCAACAGTTGCTGCGATTAAAATCTCTCCGTCACACCATAAAAATGAAGGAAAATTTGCTGAGAATAAAGTTCAACCAAGTGAAAACGCAAGTAGAAGATTGCAAAGAAATGCGTTTGGTTTGTCAGCATTTAATGCCGGCTACGAGATCCGAAATAGATCAGAATATCATAGACGAGAGTTTGTCACTTGTTAGCGCAATTTCCACGAGAACAGACAAAAAGATGGTCAGTTAGGCAGGAATTTTTTTTTTTTTTTTTTTTTGTCAGCTTTATTTGATTTATTTAATGGCGAAAATTGATCTATAATTTCAGGTGTGGCATAGAATATCGGAAAATCTTATTCCCATACAAATTTCGACACTGTGGAATATTCTCCTGGACAGGAGAACCAAAGATACGGAGGAATTAATGGGACTGAGTACACGCGAAATTCCGGAGACTCATAACAAAAACGAAGAGATTAGGGACGTTGGCATTGCCAAAGCTTGTGGCCAATACGTTGCCGCGGCTGCTCAAAGACTGATATATCGCGCAAAAGCCAACGAGCATGAAAAATTAGTTATGGAGTACATTGAGAAAATTGAGGTACGAAAAACATCAGATTTTCGCTATTGCTACGAGAAAATTCGACAATAATAATATTTACGAAGTTTTTTTTAATGTATATAACGTTCAAGTTATATTTGGGAATTTTTTTACATTCTGTTTCTATTTTGTTTATTCATCAATATTGCAGAAAATAGACGATTTTTATTGTGAGACAATAAAACTATTTTTCTTAATCTCTTGAAATTAATATTAAGACTTAATTTATTTTTTGCTGATGTAGCATACATTCTAAATTGAAGCATATATTATGTTTTATTTTAATTTTTTAATTTTTATTTTAATTGTTTTGTTGGAATATATTTCTAAATTGGATTCGGTTGCTTTAAAAACATTTTATTTTGAAAGGTTTAGAAAAATCTGATAGCGGAACTTTTTATAAGGATGTTTTTAAAATACGCTAAAAAACTTATTGAGGAATTATAATTTTTGTTTATTCATAAATACTATAGAAAATAGATGATTTTTATCGTGAGACAATAAAACTATTTTTCTTAATCTTTTAAAATTAACATTAAGACTAAATCTATTTTTTGCTGATGTTTATTTTACTTTTTATTTTTTATTTTAATAGTTTTGGTGGAATATGTTTCTAAATTGGATTAGGGTGCTTTAAAAACGTCTTCTTATTTTATTTCGAAAGGTTTAGAAAAATCTGGTAGAGGAATTTTTTATAAGGATGTTTTTAAAATACGCTAAAAAACTTATTGAGGAATTAAAATTTTTGTTTATTCATCAATATTGCAGAAAATAGATGAGTTTATTGTGAGACAATAAAACTATCTTTCTTAACCTTTTAAAATTAAAATTAAGGCAATCTATTTTTTGCTGATGTCGCATATATTCTATTTTATTTTAATTTTTAACTATTATGTTGGAATATATTTATAAATTGGATTAGGTTGCTTTAAAAACGTCTTCTCATTTTATTTCGAAAGGTTTAGAAAAATCTGATGGAGGGATTTTTTATAAAAATATTTTTTAAATTCGCAAAACAATTGATTGAGAAATTTTCCTTTTTTTTAATTTGGAAATATTTGTAGTCGTCCGAAGCAAATGTCGTCGACGTGAGCGAATGGTTGGCTCTGACGCTCGAGGTTCGTAAATTCGAGACTGAACAAAAAACTCTACAATCGGAGATCGATGGTTTAAAAAAAGCACTGGAGCAACGAAGTTTGCTAACCGAGGAGCTTAGCAACCTCGAATCTGATATGCACAGCATTGACACACAAGTCGTGAGTCTTTTATAACAATTGCTAATTTCCGGTGAAAGAAAATAATTGCGAATTATTATAATTACTGTGTGAAAAATTGGAAACTACATGAAATTCTGCACAAATCGTAGGAAAGATGCGTTGAGGATATCCAGAAATATCTCTCACTCCTAAAACCAGCCAGTTTGATGATCAATCGCACGAGAGAAAAATTAATGGGTGTACTGCAAAAAATCGTTACTCTACGTTCCGAAAATACAAGTGTAAATTATTTAGATATAGATCTCAATACGGAACTCAGTATTTTTCACGATACGTTGCAACTCGAGGCGCTCAGAAAACTTGTACTGAAAGACAATGTCGCAGCTTACAGGTATTTTCTTTTTTTTAAATCTTCATTTTAGAACTTTTTTCTCTCATTACCAAAATTTCAGTAGCTAAGTGTTTGTTTATGTATATTTTTTATTTGAAGAATGCAGAAAAACTTTCTTTTTGAATGGTATTTATTACCAATTTAATACCATTCAATTAGTATTAAATTGGTAATAAACCAATAATTATTGGTAATAATTGCTGGTAATTATTACCAATTTTACCAGTTGGTAAAATTTGGTAAAATTTAAAAACATAAATTAAAATTTTTAACATTTTTTTTAAGTAAAATTAAAAAATTTAAATAAAAATTTTTAACATTTTTTAGAGGTAAAATTAAAAAATTTAAATAAAAATTTTTAACATTTTTTAGAGGTAAAATTTAAAAATTTAAATAAAAATTTTTAACATTTTTTAAAGGTAAAATTTAAAAAAACTGGTAAAATTTTACCAGTTGGTAAAAATAGGGAACATGAAATTATTTATAGAATAAATAAACAAAATTCGTTATAAATCTAATGAGTCGTTACAATATTGCGATATTTCTTTGCCAAAATATATTATAGATACGAAATTTCAAACTAATTTTCTCAATTTTTTTTCCCTACGAAGGCACACAAAATGCTGTATAAGCGAAGCAACTCTAGCAATCGTTCCTCCGCCTCTGTCTAATTCCTCGTCGCAATTTCCAATGATAAGAGCGCCGGTATATCACTTACTGGATTGCTACAAAAATTTAGTAACTAAATCGTGGCTGACGATGCTCGAGAATAATTCCAATAGAGACGAACGCTCGGATTTAGGAGATTGGAGCGTTCCAGTTTCGACAGATTCGTCGGACGATGCAATTGAAGTGCTAAACGCGACGGATTTGACGTGCGATAAAATACGCGAAGAAATTCGTCAGTTCGATTCGATTTTCGATGCTTGGTAAGATTTTTATAAATTTATTTTTGTACGTTTTTTTCTTTTTTACACAATTTTTAATTGTGCATTTTTGGTACCACAGGAACAATCAAACAGTACAAAAGGCGATGGCGCTAGACGATAGCGTAGTAAACGGCGCAACTTTCAAGGAGTGGGTCAAGCGTTATAATAATTTGCTCTACATGGTTCAGAGAACCAAATGACACACGAAGCTTATTGCCGACAATTTTAACGCGACGGCGATCAAATACTATGTTCACGAAAGGCACGCTGGATTTTATTCAAAATACCCGATACAAGTGTCCGACTAAAGGTGTATAACAACTCATGACTATAATGTAAGATATTAATGCGCTAGTGAGAAGTATGAATTTGTTTGAAAAACATATTGCTTGATCCTTTTTGTACATTACATCGCCGTATGAAATAATAGTAATAAAATGAATTTATACGAATATGAAGCATTTTTTTCGGAATTAATCCTTAAGGTAATGTGACACATGTTCGAAAACTGCAATCGATATCGAAAACTGTAATCAAATCTACTCAAAGCCGGTTAATATTTCAGACAAAAGCAAATTAGCCGTCTATCTACGACGGAGTAAAACCTATTTTTTTTTCATCTAAAATATTAAGCGCCACTGAGTAGTTTTGATTACAGTTTTTTATACCGATTGCAGTTTCCCAGCAGTTTTCGAACATGTGTCACATCACCTTAACTCGCATGATTTTAGGTAAAAGAATAGTCATTTTTCAAATTGTAAGTAAAATGTTTCCAAATTTTCCTACCATTTAATCGCTTTCGTTATTTTCGTTGGATCGATGGTCAAATCTTTTCATTTTTCAAAATGTTTACACAAATTATGGAATTTGAATAATCAGACCATTTCCGGTTACTAATTTTCATAAAAATCATAACATTTTTATCGTTTTTGTTATTTTTATTTTCTCGAGTACCGAAAAATCATTCAGCAAGATTTTTGCAAGTATTACCAATAAAATTAAATAATACTTTGTGTTTTTTTTTTGCTTATTATTCGGAAATTTTATTCCTTTCCATTATGCAATCTTAAAAAAAAAATTTCTAAAACTGCTTCAAATACAATTTTTTTGTAAAAATTGAATTGCTCTTGTATTTTTTATTAAATTTTTTTTAATATTCGCACGGATTTCGAAAAATCAACGAGATTTTTGCAAATGTTACCAATAAATTTAAATAACACGTTTTTTTTTTTGCTTATTCCGAAATTTTATTCCTTACTTTCCATCATTTAATCTCAATAAATTTCTTTCTGAAATTACTCCAAATACAATTTTTTGTAAAAATTGAATTGCTCTTGTATTTTTTATTAAATTTTTGAAATATTCGCACGGATTTAAAAAAATCAACGACGATCGCGATTCACGGGTAAAAATATTTTCTTTGAATTCCCACCATTTTTGTCGTGTTTTTTTAAATATACTCTGTTATCAAAAAGTCATTAAAGATAATTTGAAAAGTCTTTGAAGTAGAAAATATAAAGTGCGATATATTCGCGAACCACGTGACCCTATCACACTCGGCCATGCTTAAGCTTTTGACGCATGGTATTCACATTTCGGAGTCACTTAACAAAATCTGTCTTTCGATGCGCCGCTAAATACTCGCAGTGTGATCATATAATGCCAAAGAGGTTTTTCCAAGCTCCGCCAAGAAAGAAACTGAAAGTAAGTCACAAATATTCGGAAATGGTGAAACCAACTAACGGAACTGGAAGCGTTCGAGAAAATCACAACCTCAAAACAAATGACAAAACAAGAGATGCCAGGAACGATGAATCAAGCGAAGTATTGCAAGATTTTTCCGATATCAAAGTCGAGTATCTCGAAATTCCAGTGAAATCGGAAAACGACAAAAAGGAATACAGGTAAAATTTTATTTATTGCCTTATCCTGTTGCCTTTTATATTATATATTACATATATTATGTATATTATATTATATATTATATATAAATGTAGAAAATGAATTTGATATATTTTTATTTGTTAATTAATGTCAATGAATATTTGCTTCGTAATAGGGTCATTAAACTGCCAAATGGCCTTAAGGCACTGTTGATATCTAATCCCAGTCCTATGTGTATATTATATATTATATATAAATGTAGAAAATGAATTTTATATATTTTTATTTGTTGCTCATTTAATGTCAATGAATATTTGCTTCGTAATAGGGTCATTAAACTGCCAAATGGCCTTAAGACACTGTTGATATCTGATCGTAATCCTATGTGTATATTATATATTATATATAAATGTAGAAAATTAATTTGATATATTTTTATTTGTTACTTAATTAATGTCAATGATATTTGCTTCATAATAGGGTCATTAAACTGCCAAATGGCCTTAAGAGACTGTTGATATCTGATCATAGTCCTATGTGTATATTATATATTATATATAATATAATGTATATTATATATTATATATAAATGTAGAAAATGAATTTTATATATTTTTATTCGTTACTTAATTAATGTCAATGATATTTACTTCGTAATAGGGTCATTAAACTGCCAAATGGCCTTAAGGCTGTTGATATCTGATCCCAGTCCTATGAGTATATTATATATTATATATAAATGTAGAAAATGAATTTGATATATTTTTATTTGTTACTCATTTAATGTCAATGAATATTTGCTTCGTAATAGGATCATTAAACTGCTAAATGGCCTTAAAAGGCACTATTGATATCTGATCCCAGTCCTATGTGTATATTATATATTATATATAAATGTAGAAAATGAATTTGATATATTTTTATTTGTTACTTAATTAATGTCAATGAATATTTGCTTCGTAATAGGGTCATTAAACTGCCAAATGGCCTTAAGGCACTGTTGATATCTGATCCCAGTCCTATGAGTATATTATATATTATATATAAATGTAGAAAATGATTTTGATATATTTTTATTTGTTACTTAATTAATGTCAATGATATTTGCTTCGTAATAGGGTCATTAAACTGCCAAATGGCCTTAAGGCACTGTTGATATCTGATCATAGTCCTATGTGTATATTATATATTATATATTATATATAAATGTAGAAAATGAATTTGATATATTTTTATTTGTTACTTAATTAATGTCAATGATATTTGCTTCATAATAGGGTCATTAAACTGCCAAATGGCCTTAAGGCACTGTTGATATCTGATCATAGTCCTATGTGTATATTATATATTATATATTATATATAAATGTAGAAAATGAATTTGATATATTTTTATTTGTTACTTAATTAATGTCAATGATATTTGCTTCATAATAGGGTCATTAAACTGCCAAATGGCCTTAAGGCACTGTTGATATCTGATCCCAGTCCTATGTGTATATTATATATTATATATAAATGTAGAAAATGAATTTGATATATTTTTATTTGTTACTCATTTAATGTCAATGAATATTTGCTTTGTAATAGGGTCATTAAACTGCCAAATGGCCTTAAGGCACTGTTGATATCTGATCCCAGTCCTATGTGTATATTATATATTATATGTATATTATATAAATGTAGAAAATGAAGTTGATATATTTTTTTTTGTTACTTAATTAATGTCAATGATATTTGCTTCGTAATAAGGTCATTAAACTGCCAAATGGCCTTAAGGCACTGTTGATATCTGATCCCAGTCCTATGAGTATATTATATATTATATATAAATGTAGAAAATGATTTTGATATATTTTTATTTGTTACTCATTTAATGTCAATGAATATTTGCTTCGTAATAGGGTCATTAAACTGCCAAATGGCCTTAAGGCACTGTTGATATCTGATCATAGTCCTATGTGTATATTATATATTATATATAAATGTAGAAAATGAATTTGATATATTTTTATTTGTTACTTACTTAATGTCAATGAATATTTGCTTCGTAATAGGGTCATTAAACTGCCAAATGGCCTTAAGGCACTGTTGATATCTGATCATAGTCCTATGAGTATATTATATATTATATATTATATATAAATGTAGAAAATGAATTTGATATTTTTTTAATTTGTTACTTAATTAATGTCAATGATATTTGCTTCGTAATAGGGTCATTAAACTGCCAAATGGCCTTAAGGCACTGTTGATATCTGATCATAGTCCTATGTGTATATTATATATTATATATAAATGTAGAAAATGAATTTGATATATTTTTATTTGTTACTTAATTAATGTCAATGATATTTGCTTTGTAATAGGGTCATTAAACTGCCAAATGGCCTTAAGGCACTGTTGATATCTGATCCCAGTCCTGTTTCATGCTCCGCCGATGATGAGCATGAAGAAGATGAGGAAGATGATGATGACGATGATGACGGTAAATAAAAAAAATTTTAGACATTCAGAATTTTTTTTTTCAGCTTCGTTAGCTTTTTTCTTAACATGAATTTGATAGATGGTGTCTTGAAACATGTGGAATTAGCTCTAAAATATTTCGATTTTACAGCAGCTTTAAAATATGATTTATAAAAGAATTTCAATTATTTTTGCAGTACTGATAAATATGTCAATATAATTTCCTGAGATTAGTGTTTATTAAATTCTGTGCAAAAAATAATTCAAAAATCTATTAAAGCTTTAATGACCAACATGATTTTGGAAAAAGTAAAATATTGGACATTTTTTGTTATAAAAATGAATTAAAAATTGTCCTTGTTTAAAAATCATTTTTCAACATTTTTATGTGTAAATGTGCTGTATTTTATAAAATGAAAATTTCGTTCACATTCTCTATGAAATTACACTATTTTTCAATTTTCGACAGAATCTTTTTTGTTTCCTTTCAAAAAGATTTCTTGAAAAAAATGTATTCCCTTAATGTGGTAAATATCTTCTTTACACAAATAGAGAATTGTACGAAAGTATTTTATGAGTGAGTAGATTAAGTATAATCACGTTTAACAAAATTAATTTATATATATTTATATTTATATTTATTATATAATGTCGTTTGCATTCTCTATGAAATTACACTATTTTTTAATTTTCGACACAATCTTTTTTGTTTCCTTTCAAAAAGATTTCTTGAAAAAAATATATTCCCTTAATGTGGCAAATATCTTCTTTACACAAAAAGAGAATTGTACAAAAGTATTTTATTACTGAGTAGATTAAGTATAATCACGTTTAACAAAATTAATTTATCAATCACACAAAATTTTCAAGATGTTTGTGAAATCTGTATTAAATGTTTGATAAAATTATGTTGTAAAAATGTATATTTTTCATGCATGTGAGCATCCGAAAAATAAAAATAATTAAATTCAGGAACCGAAGGAGATGATGAAGAAAGCGAAACGGAAGAGGAAGTCGAAGATGTGGCAGAGGAGGAGGAAGATGAGGCTGAAGATGATAATGTAGGCGGTGGGTCTAAAAGAATGAAACGGGAGGAGAAGATGGTAATTAAGAATAGAACAATAAAAAAAATCAAAAAGATTATCGAATGTGCTAATTGAATGTGCCAGTAAATAAAATCTTGCATTCAGGCTGCTTGCGGATTGTGCATCGGTGTGGGCAGCTTCAGCGATCCACCTGAAGTTCCTGGCATGGCTCATTTTTTGGAACACATGGTATTCATGGGATCTAAAAAATATCCACAGGCAAGAATTTAAAAAATTATAAAAAATAAAAATTAGTATCTTATAATTAATATCATTAATTCAATGAAAATGTATTTAAAATACTTTTTGTATAATATAACTATGATTAATTATTGTGCGAAACTTAGAATTTTACATTTCTGCAATAATTATAATGTAGATGAATTAGCCTTTTATAATAGATTCTTATATTTAATAGGCTTAATAATTCTTAATCATTTAGTGATGAAAGTATATCAAATACATTTTCGTTGTTAAATTAATATAGTATCGAAGAATTTAATTGATTTTATGTATTTTTTTCGACATTCAAGGAAAATGATTTTGATTCGTTTATCAAAAGACGTGGCGGTTCCGATAACGCATATACCGAATGCGAGCAAACAACTTTTTATTTTGAAGTTCAAGAAAAGTTTCTTCACAGCGCTTTGGATCGATTCGCACAATTTTTCATAAGTCCTTTGATGAAACGCGATGCGATAACTCGCGAACGAGAGGCAGTTGAAAGTGGTACGTATTTAAAAATACGATTTGTTTTATTTAATTTATTTAAATTTTTTTATTTAAGTTAGAATTTTTGCAATAATTCGGTTTGCGTTTTACAGAATTTCAGATGGCTTTGCCCTCCGATTTTCACAGAAAGGAGCAAATGTTCAGCACTCTAGCGCAAACCGGACATCCGGCTGGAAAATTCGTTTGGGGAAATCTTATTACTCTACGCGATAACGTCACAGACGATAAGCTTTACGAAGAATTGCACAAATTTCGGGAACGTCATTACAGTGCGCATAGAATGACTGTTGCTATTCAAGTAAGAAAATACGATAATTATTGTAACAAAATTATTGCTAATTTGTAAAATTCAGATTTGTAAATCACCTTTTATTCATGAAATATAGTTTAGAATACAGTTTGTTTTGTAATTATGATTTCATAATAATAATATGAAGTGATTGTAAAATAGAGTGTAAATATTTGAATAGCTGCTAAAAATACTAATTTTCGCTTAAATATTGAAAGAAATAGTGGAAAAAATGGAAGAGATAATGCATTAATTATGTTTCTTTATTTTTTCAAAAAGATTACCATGAAATTTTATTGAAAAATAATAATTCTTGCAGCTATTAAAAAATTTAGTCATCGTATTATAATCACTACATGTAATAATTGTAGAGCTCATTGTATCATCATCTTTATTTCTATAAGTATTAGGCATTTAAATCTCTGGTAAAATTTACAAAAATTACTTGTTTGTTCTTAATTTTTACAAAAATGTAAAAAATCACTTTAAAAAAATAGATAATTGTTCTATTTAATAATTTATATTTGTTTAAAGGCGAGGTTGCCACTGGACACATTAGAAAAGTATGTCAAAGAATGTTTCTACAACGTGCCAAACAACAATTTGCCTGCCGACGATTTTTCCGAGTTTAAAGGCGCAGCGGCTTTCAATACGCCGAGATTCCGTAGAATTTACAAAATTAAGCCAATAAAGGATGTTTGTCAGGTGAGTTTATCCCACCAAACACAATCTATACTCAAATTTTCCCAAATTTCAGAGATTTTGATTTTTTATTTTAACAAGTTTCCGATTATTTACAGATAGAATTGACTTGGACAATGCAGTCGCTTCTTCATCTTTACCGAAGCAAACCTCATCAGTATGTGTCCTGGATTATAGGACACGAAGGAAAAGGCTCGCTAATCAGCTATTTAAGAAAAAAAATGTGGTGCCTCGATATATTCAGTGGCAATGGCGAAAGTGGATTCGAGCACAGCTCAATGTACGCACTCTTCAGTTTGTCACTCGTTCTTACAGACGAAGGCCATAAGCATTTAAAGGACGTTCTCGATGCTATTTTTTCGTACATAAATCTCGTTCGTCAAGAGGGACCGCAAAAAAGAATTTACGACGAAATTCACAAGATCGAGGAAACGAACTTCAGGTAATTATTCTAAACATTAGCAAAATTCGCGAATTTACCGATTAAAAAAATAATAATTCTCTCAAAAATTGTCCACTTTACGAAATGGAAATATTGGAAAAATTCTACTCTTTGAATTTTCACACCTAAATACATTTTTCGTTCAGTAAATTAAAATGTACGATGCATTCCTAATAGAAATCCACTGTTTGTCAAATTTATTCAACATTTTCTGATGAAAAATTACAAACTAACGATACAAAATTTACCGAATGAAGTAATTATGCTAATTTGGCGGTTAAAGGGACAATTTTAATTTATTTATTAATTGAATGATGCAGATTCTGCGACGAAGTACCACCGGACGAATACGTCGAGGATCTCTGCGAAAATATGCACTTTTATGCCCCAAAAGATTATATAAACGGTAGCGATTTGTACTTCGAGTATGATCCGGTCTCTATTAAAGCGTGTATGGATGTTCTGACACCGGAAAACGCGAATATCATTATATTCGACAAGAAGTTCAACGAGGAAGAGTTCGAGAAGATCGAACCTTGGTTCAAGACCAAATACACCGACACAGAAATCCCGGAAGACTGGATAACGCATTGGAAGAAAATAGAACCGATGCCGGAATTTCATCTCCCCGAACCAAACATTTTCGTTACTGACGACTTCACTCTAATTCCCGCGCCTGAAGAAGCGCCTCTTTATCCGATTAAAATTCACTCTGATGCTCTCTCCGAAGTTTGGTACAAACCAGACACAAAATTCGGACTTCCCGAATGCTACATGAACTTTTTCTACATATCTCCACTTATTTTGGCTTCGCCAGAGAAGTAAGTAATTTTTTTAAATATCAAAATCATTTATTTTGATTTTTTTTTCCAGTTTTTTTACGATTTTTATGTCTGAATGCTAAGAATTGTGGAAAAGTTGTTAAATCAAGTTTATTAAACAGAGTTGTAAATGACTAATACTTATAGAAATAATGACGATTTTTATATTTATTTTATTTATTTTATAATAATAACATGTAGCGATTGTAATACGATGATTAAACTTCGGAATGGCTGCAAAAATTATTATTTTTCAATAAAAATTCAGGGTAATCCTTTTGAAAAAATGGAAAAAATAAGTAATGCATTAAAAAAGTAATGCATTAATTATTTCTTCCATTTTTTTCCACTATTTCTTGCAATATTAAAGCGAAAATTAGTGTTTTTTTCAGCTATTCAAATGTTTACACTCTATTTTATAATCACTACATATTATTATTATGAAATCATAATTAGAAAACAAATTGTACTGTAAACTATATCTCATGAATTAATGGGGATTTATAACTCTGAAGTTTATAAATTTATCTTCGAAAGATTTTTTGTCATTTTGTGATGAAAACTTTGGGAATTTAAGTAATTTAAAAATATGTGAAGCTTTATATGAAATTTACAAATTTTACGATTTTCTAAAAATTTCTCACAATAAATAATAATTCTAATATAAGGTTTAAAAAAAGATATTTACCTTCGAGAAAATTGTGGATTTTCAATCTATATGAAAAATAATGGGCGTAAAGTTTTATCAAAAGAAATTTATAAATATCTTTTGTATTGATTCATAAAACATTTGTTTGGGTATTTGACATTATTAAATATCTGAATTTCAGTGCAGCTATGCTGAACTTGTTCGTAGCGGTTATAAAGCAGTTGCTAGGTGAAGAATTGTATCCGGCAACCGCTGCAGAATTAAATTTCGATATCCATACAAGTGACAAAGGACTAATTGTGAAAGTGAATGGATTTAATCAGAAATTGCCCGTAAGTTCTATCAAATATTTCCCCTATAAACACTGATTTTAATTGACTTTGATTTATTCGATTATCTGGCAATTTTTTAGATCCTGCTCACGACTGTTACAAAATACATAGCAGATTTTTCCGATCTTGTTACGGAAGATTTGTTCGACGTGATGAAAGGAGAACAGCTGAAAGAGTATTACAATACGTTCCTAAAACCCAGCAAATTGGTCAAGTAAGTGATTTTTCTTTAATAAGATACTTAAAAATTTAATTGTGGCAAAACAATAAATTAAAATTGAATTGATATTTGTATTGAAGATTATTTTTTGGACAAATTCTCGCTGCGTCTTTTTTAATAGTAATATTAATTTCATAACGTAGACTTCCTTTACTTTAAAAAAAATAAACCTTCTCTTAATTTTTTGGCTATAATTTGAGAATTAAGAAAATCGTTGTTTAAAAAAGGGTCGCAAATTTAAAGGACGTTTTGTTTTCAGAGATGTGAGGCTGTCGATTATAATGCTCGTGCATTGGACGTCCCTCGACAAACACGCAGCCATTTCCGGTATTGAGTTTCAACAATTCAAAAACTTTGCGAAATACTTCACTAGTCACATTTATGTAAAGTGTCTCGTGCAAGGAAACATGACGAGCGATCGTGTAATTGAAAACGCCAAGAAATGCGTCGAGATATTAAATTGTGGGCCTCTGCTACCAAATACAATGCCGCAGATTAGAGTCGCGCAAATTCCACTTGGCGAACGATGCTGCAGAGTTAAAAACTTCAATTCGACGGACACGAATTCCATCGTGGCGAATTATTACCAGTCGGGCGGTACATCCATCAAATTGGCAGTTTTGATCGAGCTATTGATCGTATGTATATACTATATATGGGGCATTCCACCAGTTATCGACAGGGTCGCGACCCTCATATTTTTTTGGGATATAGAGCAATATAAAAAAACACTAGACCTTTTTTTAGATTTTTTAACAAAATTTTTGTCTTTTTAATTACCTAAAATTTTTTTTTCTCAAATAGTACGTCGACGATTTTTGTTCTTTTTTACAATAAATTCTGCGTCCAAAAACAAAATTTTTGAGCCTAAGCCTAGAGTACGACGAGGCGTAGATTAGCAGCTAAAAATAAAACGAAATTTAAAAAAAAGTAAAATAATACCTCAAATTTGAATTTCTCAAAAGTACGTCGATGATTTTTTCCAAAATTTTTATAGTAAATTCTCTGTCCAAAAACAAAATTTTTGAGCCTAATCCCAGACTGGGGCGACGCGTAGATTAGCAGCTAAAAATAAAACGAAATTTAAAAAAAAGTAAAATAATACCTCAAATTTGAATCTCTCTAAAAGTACGTCGACGATTTTTTTCAAAATTTTTATAGTAAATTCTCTGTCCAAAAACAAAATTTTTGAGCCTAAGCCCAGAGTGGGACGAGGCGTAGATTAGCAGCTAAAAATAAAACGAAATTTAAAAAAATGTAAAATAATACCCCAAATTGGAATCTCTCTAAAAGTACGTCGATGATTTTTTTCAAATTTTTTATAGTAAATTCTCTGTCCAAAAACAAAATTTTTGAGCCTAAGCCCAGAGTGGGACGAGGCGTAGATTAGCAGCTAAAAATAAAACGAAATTTAAAAAAAAGTAAAATAATACCTCAAATTTGAATCTCTCTAAAAGTACGTCGACGATTTTTTTCAAAATTTTTTATAGTAAATTCTCTGTCCAAAAACAAAATTTTTGAGCCTAAGCCCAGAGTGAGGCGAGGCGTAGATTAGCAGCTAAAAATAAAACAAAATTTTAAAAAATGTAAAATAATACTCCAAATTTGAATCTCTCTAAAAGTACGTCTACGATTTTTTTCAAAATTTTTATAGTAAATTCTCTGTCCAAAAACAAAATTTTTGAGCCTAAGCCCAGAGTGGGACGAGGCGTAGATTAGCAGCTAAAAATAAAACGAAATTTTAAAAAAAGTAAAATAATACCTCAAATTTGAATCTCTCTAAAAGTACGTCGACGATTTTTTTCAAAATTTTTATAGTAAATTCTCTGTCCAAAAATAAAATTTTTGAGCCTAAGCCCAGAGTGGGACGAGGCGTAGATTAGCAGCTAAAAATAAAACGAAATTTAAAAAATGTAAAATAATACCCCAAATTTGAATCTCTCTAAAAGTACGTCGATGATTTTTTTCAAATTTTTTATAGTAAATTCTCTGTCCAAAAACAAAATTTTTGAGCCTAAGCCCAGAGTGGGTCGAGGCGTAGATTAGCAGCTAAAAATAAAACGAAATTTAAAAAAATGTAAAATAATACCCCAAATTTGAATCTCTCTAAAAGTACGTCGATGATTTTTTTCAAATTTTTTATAGTAAATTCTCTGTCCAAAAACAAAATTTTTGAGCCTAAGCCCAGAGTGGGGCGAGGCGTAGATTAGCAGCTAAAAATAAAACGAAATTAAAAAAAAAGTAAAATAATACCTCAAATTTGAATTTCTCAAAAGTACGTCGACGATTTTTTTCAAAATTTTTATAGTAAATTCTCTGTCCAAAAACAAAATTTTTGAGCCTAAGCCCAGAGTGGGGCGAGGCGTAGATTAGCAGCTAAAACTAAAACGAAATTTAAAAAAATGTAAAATAATACCCCAAATTTGAATCTCTCTAAAAGTACGTCGATGATTTTTTTCAAATTTTTTATAGTAAATTCTCTGTCCAAAAATAAAATTTTTGAGCCTAAGCCCAGAGTGAGGCGAGGCGTAGATTAGCAGCTAAAAATAAAACAAAATTTAAAAAAATGTAAAATAATACTCCAAATTTGAATCTCTCTAAAAGTACGTCGACGATTTTTTTCAAAATTTTTATAGTAAATTCTCTGTCCAAAAACAAAATTTTTGAGCCTAAGCCCAGAGTGGGGCGAGGCGTAGATTAGCAGCTAAAAATAAAACGAAATTTAAAAAAATGTAAAATAATACCCCAAATTTGAATCCCTCTAAAAGTACGTCGATGATTTTTTTCAAAATTTTTATAGTAAATTCTGTGTCCAAAAACGAAGTTTTTGAGACAAGAACAAAAATGGGGGAATAGCAACTAAAAATAAAATTCTTTCACGGGATATTTTTATTTTTACTGAATATCTTAACATAAAAATCTCGAGATTTTTTTCATGAAAAAAAAGATTCCTGTATGCGGAAACAAAAATAAATCTTCCATCGTAAATATCACTAAAGTTTCTTATTCTAATTCCAGATGATTATGGAAGAGCCGTTGTTTAATCAACTGAGAACGAAGGAACAATTAGGCTACAACGTATTTTGCATGATGAGAGAAACTTTCGGAGTGCTTGGCTTTTCGATAACAGTATGTATGCAAGCCGACAAATATTCCACCGAACACGTGGACGAAAGAATCGAAGCATTCCTAACGTCTTTCAAAAAATCATTGGACGAAATGTCGGACAAAGAACTGTCAAGTGTCAAAGAAGCATTGATAAAAGTAAAACAATGCACAGACATTCATCTTAAGGAGGAAGTTAACAAGCATTGGGCAGAAATCACCTCAAGCGAATACATTTTCGACAGACTAGATCGCGAAGTCGATGCTATTAGTTCAATAAAAATTGAAGACTTGAGAAAATGGATTGCTAATCACACTAAAGGTGGCTCGAATTTCCGCAAATTAAGCGTACAAGTTGTAGGTAACGACGGGAAAGAAGAAGAATGCAAGGATGAGACGAAAGAACAGGACAACGAAGTTTCCAAATCAGACAAAAAAATTAGTAAGTTATGCACATAAATCGAAAAAGAAAATTTCTGATCTAATTAATTCTGGAAAAACGTGTTTCTCTTTCTGCCTATTTTTTAAATTAAACTTTTGATTGAGCAATCAAGAGATTAAATCAATTAGAATTAGCAACAAAAAAATTGTTCTACGAATTCGATAGACTCATGTAATTTTTTTATCTTATGAAATTAATTCTTATTCTTCCGAAAAAAATTATGTCAGATGCATTTACAATTTCGTAACATTTTTCCAGAATTTTTAGATAAAAATTAACGCTGATATATTTTTAAATATCGCAAACTGGGTTTGAAAGGGTTAATAATAAACTCTTTTTTTAATTACAGTCAATTCCGTCGTAGAATATGGTGTAGAAGTTGAATATCCGCTGAAATACTTGAATGACTTGCCAAACGAAAAGAAGAAAACAACGAGCGACTACTACATCAATAATATAGAAGATTACAAACAGAGTCTTTACGTTTTTCCTTTTTACAAAACGACAACATGACGTTAAAACATTTTGTTCAATCACTAGTAATTGCATTTCCTAGAATTTCCGAATAATTGGTGTTTCTTTTTCTCTCTTAAAATACTACACGTGCAATCCACGCCGTTTGTAGCTTTAAAAAAAATTCTGCCACAGGACGAAACAATGTACTTACGTTTAACCGTAAATTATATCGCTACGATACCGAAATTAAACCGATGTAACGATAATAAATTATGAATATTGGTGTTGAAGACAAACTTTGTAAAATACTTTATTTATTACACGAAAACGTTTGAATATCGGCGATTAATTGCGTGTATATTTTGCTAAAACATTCATACGCAATTTATTGTTTTTCGAGGCTTTATTCTTGAAACGAAAAAAAGGTAACAGCATTAAATAAATCGATAATATGTTTTCGAATATTTTTAATAATCATCACGTTTACATCTTTCTTATTGGATATTGAATATGATTAATTACTTTCTACATTCCAAATATGTTTATTTGCCATAAAAGGGATTCTGGATTCAAGTTTTGTTATTTTTGTATTTTTTTGTTGGTTTTTTTTTTCATCTTGTTTTTTTTTTTTTGTAATTTAAATTTTCCAATAAGTGTCAATGACTTGCCGTGGTGCTTCGCTAGCACTGATTCTCATCTTCCTCGTATACTTCGCAAGAAATCGCGCTTTCACTTCCTACGACGACGTTGAACTTTTTATTGTGAATTTACTTGTTTTTTTTTTTGCAGTAGGCAAAGATTTCGTAATTACGAAATCCGAGAAAGTTTCTGAAGCTTTTTATCAAGCTGCGAAAGCACAGAATCAGCTCTGCTCGACACTAGACACAAATATGCACAGGATAGCTTATGGATTACACAGATTAATAAGATTTCGTTAATTGGATCATTTAAATCAGGACGTTTTTTTTTAAATATGTTATTTTTGCATTTTCACGGCGCATCACAATAATTTTTTATTTATTAATTACGATCATAGATACAAGAAAGAAAGATAAAATACAAATGAACATGTCGATTTTTTTTTAAGCAAGCTTACAATTGAAATCTGATTTTAATGAAAAGAAGAAAAAAAAAAGTTCGTTTCGATTTATGCGCGCATTTCTCTCAATTACCTCCAGTTTCGTATTTCTTGTTTTATTTTTTATTTTTTTCTTTAGCTACGAGAAATAAATAGCAGAATATATGTTATGTAAATATTTTTAATAAGAACATTATAAATACGGGGCCCACATGTGCTTTTCAACTACATCAATAGTGTTTTTTTTTCTTTTCGTTAAATGTTTCTTTTTTTCGCTTTTTTTCATTTTGTTCTTTTTTAACCAGCACGTTACTACAGTAGTACATTTTGTGATTCTATAATTTTTTAAGTTTTTTTTTTGTTCGTTTATATTTCGTATTACTCGATTATTAATCGTAAACTAAATGGATGAACGGGGAGTTTTCTTTTCGTTTACAATTTAAATCCCAAGATTATTTGATAAATCTATTAAATCAAAGGTCTGCTCGGTGACCGATTTATGTGCGGATGAAGCCGCTCTACGAGTTGCAAAATCTAAGAACAATAGTACATCATTCAACTAAGCAGAATTATTTAATCCAATTATTTTCGAATTTACTATATTGGCTTATTTATATCATAAATATTTCAATATTAGTTTGAATTTTCTACCATATTGGCGTGGTAATTTATAATTATTTTATTAAAAACAAAAACAGGTTTCTCCATAAAAATTCATTTTCGAATACCACAATAATCTCAACAATAAGAAAATTATTCAGCCATTTTTCGTGGCATTTTTCAACGAAAAAGAATTTTCTTTCTTGTTTCTAATAAAATATTTATGTTCTATTACCAATATTTTGGAATATTTCAAAACTATTAATATTAAATGATTTCTGCGATAAATAAGCCAATACCGTAAGTTTGAAAGTAATATGATTGTTAAAACTCTGCAACTAAGATAATAAATGAGATATTAAGTCGTTGAGATTTTTAATTAGGGCTTGACAATAAATAATTAGAATAATTGATTAATAGTTAATCAATGTGTCATTGTCAATGAATTTTTCTCTCTTTTTTTTTCAATTTCTCAACGACTATTAAAGAAAACAAAGCAAACAAAAAAGATGTCTGTAGAATTGCTCGATATTTTGTTTTATACTTTTTAAAAATCTTACTGTGATTAATTCACTTACGAGCTTGCAGACATGAATCATAAGCGTCTTATTACATCGACGCTTTTGTTATACACAATACAAGACCGAACGGATTCGCATCTTCAACGATAGTGACATTAATAAATGTGGAAATGATTCCGGAGTAAAGAAGCCAACGAATTAACTCCTCGAATCTCGTATTTTGCTTAACGATTAATAGACAATTGCATTTTTAGGGAAATAACATAAAGCAGAAACTAAATCGAGCTATTTTTATTGATTCTCGTTGAAAATGTTTATTAAATTGCTCGACAATATTGCAGCAAATATTGAGATTCCAAATTAATTCGCTGCCTTCAAAGTTTCTTGTGAAACTCTCCGAACGTTTTCCCATTGATGTGATCTCGAAAAATCGGGGTTTTTTTGCAAAACTAATCGCTCCACAGGACAGACTATAAGCGGAGCTTCGACATGTAAATACATTTAATATATCCTCCTGTCTGTGTCGAAAAAAATCAAGTTTTTTTTCTCTGTTAGCGTAACACACAATATTTCTGGGATATCGTTATTAAGTCTTTTTTCATTTTCCACAGACAGTGAAAGGTACAGATACAGGTAGATTATTTTGTAAATCGTGTTACAGTATTAAACGAGTCGTAGACAAGTTTAGTGGGCCCCTGTACTACGGGTTTTGACAACGAAAAAATCAGGCACGCAACGAGATTTCGCAGCCTGTTTTTCACGTCGTTTAAGTGTCCATTCTTTATTCACCGTTTTTTTTTGTTATTTTTCATTTATGATTTTCTCATATCTTATTTTTGTTCTCGTATTTGCCTCTGTTTAATCGAGTCATCTAAAACGTTTATTAGCTTTTACGTATCTTTTTATCAATATGGACTTTCTGTATTCTCAATATTGTTACGTCTTCGTTCAGTTTCCATTTTCATTTTTTTTGTTTCCTTTCTCGTGCATTTAATGAAGTATCGCGTTGATACGTTTTAGTTGCAAGCTTCATTAATCAGTGCAGCCGCAACTGACTACGATTCACGATCGTAGAAATGGTTACATCTATTTTTTATTATTTATTTCTGTTCAAGTATACGTGATGTCGAGAGAACAATTTCTTCGCGAAGAAAGTCGTCCATTCTTTCATTTTATTGATTTAAAGCCTTTTTTATCGAAAGCGTAAAGTGGCCTTGACTCTCAAATTCGTTAGGTTTGACTTTGAAGTTTCTTATCTCTTAGAATCGCATTCTCATTGTGTTTATTTATTAAGTTTTTTTTTGGTGTCTGTAAGGATCGCTCGAAACGACTAACTTCTCTGCTTTCTCTTTCGTTCGTTATTTATTTGTTCAGGGATATTAAAAC
This sequence comes from Ephialtes manifestator, assembly GCA_963970395.1. Taxonomy (NCBI): domain Eukaryota; kingdom Metazoa; phylum Arthropoda; class Insecta; order Hymenoptera; family Ichneumonidae; genus Ephialtes; species Ephialtes manifestator. The sequence goes on along the minus strand of OZ019975.1, from coordinate 30,424,119 downwards.
TGAAATAAAACGAATGTAGCGTGGTGTAGTGCATTTTGTTTTGTTCTGTCGTGTCATTCGCGTGACGCGCGATTCACGCTTTTTATTATTGATGATTGATTACTTTTATTTTTCTGTGGTTTTCTTCATTTTTAATTCGAGATTTTAATGCATCAACGTGACATTTCCTTTTCGATTCGTTTTAAGTTTCGAAAATCACTTATCGCGGCTGTCGAGGCATTAGGAAAACGGATTATCGAGTCCCGGCTTCGAGAAATATTCTCGAGAAGCTTTTTCATCCGTTTCCATGCATTATAATTCGTTTTTTCTTCTTTCTTATTCTTCTTCAAACTGCTCTCCTCTTGCTTTTCTTCATCCTCCCCTACTCGAATTCTTTATAAAGTTTCTCATTGTCTCAATGCATTTCACGCAATAACAAATCTACAAAAATATAACACTTTAAATCTTCATCTCTTCAATTATATTATCTCCTTGTAACGACGGTTATCATCTCTTTCTCTCTCATTTTATCTCTCACTTAAAAACGTTCAACGCGCATTTCGCAGGCAAACGTTTTCGCTTCTTCCATGTTCTTCGATTACTTACAATTAATCGGCATCTTTTTTTTTACGTCGTTCTCGTCGTATTTCACGCTCTCTCATTTTTATTACTACAATTATATGCCCCGATACGGTTCGCTTTTTTTATATTTTTAATCATCGATACAAACTCATTGTCGCATACTTGGAAATTGGGATATTTTCGTAGCTGTTATTATACGACGCTCCAAGTATAACACTTTATGTTAATTGGCCTTAAGGACGTTGCAGCGCTGCAGCATAATTCAAATAGATGTAATTTATCGAAAAGGTTCTTCAAAAATCTACATTTTATCAACAATAATGAACATCAATTTTACAAACTTAAGGTAGAAATAATTTGGTAACGATGGTTAGGAAAAAAATGGTCGAATTTAACAAACTTGATATATTTTTTTTTTTTTGTTCCTTTTATAAAATTTCAAAACGTTTGCTAAATTTTGAAGCAGCTTCAATCATTGATTGTAGAAAAATGCTACATCAGTTTACTGTCTAGAATTTTCATGAAACGAAGTGATTCGCTCTATCAAAATCTCACAATTCATAAATTGCGAGACCTAAAAAAAATCTAAACAATGAACTGACGGAGCATCAATTAGTGAATAAAATTAATTATATTGCAGCAAAATCATGCAAGAAAAAAAAACATGCTGGTAAAAATAATTTCCTATCATAAATCGAAAATCTATTAAATTTTTCCAAATCCATCGTTACCAACATTTTTCTACGTTCTTCATCGTTACATTCAATCCCCTTTATTTTTTGCTAAAGATGCACATACGGATTTTTATTCGACTTCACAGAAAATTAATTTCCGCTAAAGGATGAACTTCAATTTTTTTTTTAACGCTCGCGGAATAATTTTTTAAAAATGCGACAAAAATTTTGTTTTCACCAATTTTTAAAGACGAATTAAACCATATACTTTACACGCAGCGTTGCAACCTCCTTAAAAAGGCCATTACATAATTAAATGACGATATTTCACGTTCTACGTATCCTCTATCGTATTAAGGCTCGCGCAAATAAACTCCGTTCCACGCAGTCGATAAATACGAACCCACATTTCAATGCGACCGCAAATAAATATATATATATATATATATATTTAAATATATATATATATATATAGTTATACATATAAATATACGTTATATTCGTATATCTGCATACGCATTCACGCACGTATTATACTATATACACAGACGCACAAGTTTCAACAAGCAAACGGAGAAAAAAACTCATCCACTAATCGACGTTTTGTTGGACGTCAAAAAATGTCACTTATTTTCCTTTAACTTTCGCTCTCTTTCGTTAACGAACGATCATACATAATATGAATATCATAAATAATATGTTCCTCAAAATGTTCAAAATCTTTTTCCGAACGCGTTAAAAGCGTTCGGGAAAGACGAACCATTCTCACAAGCACGCGATTCATGCACGCAACAACTTACGTATAATTCGCTACGGGGAGAGCCTACCTAAATCATACACTATTCTGTCTGCAGACGCTAGAAAAAGTCTCGTAGACATTTGAATTCGTCTGCAAACTCAACAGTTTATATGTATAAATATATATTTTACCTATATGAAAAGCATCAGTCTCTATACGCTATGCGCCGTCCAAGTTTCGCGCGTCTTCGCCGTTTTTTTTTCTATCTACAAACAACGGGGAAAAGAAGAAGAACCAAGAAAAAAAAGAGCGATTCTTGGGTCGATCTCTCATATTAAAAAAAAAAGTTATATTCAGCGATACGCGTGAAACCAGAACATTGACAAAGCGAGGCATTTTCATATAATACCGGAAAATATACATTTTTTTGTTTTTCTTTTCTTTCTGTTTTTTTTTGTTTGTTTGTTTGTTTTTTTTCATCGTAAAAAAAATAAACCACGCTTCTTAATAATTAAATACTTATTAGCAGTTTGACGACTCTTCGCGGTTAGTATAAATTAGCGTTTCGTAACACTAATCAGTCGAATCCGTTTTTTTTTATTTGTTTGCATTTCTTCTCCTTCCTTTCCTTCATGTTATTAAGGGTGACACAACGCAACCTTTGCGTTTTTTTTCTATTTTTTTCAAATCGTCTTCCTCGTCGTCCTTCTTATATTTTTTTTCGCTCATCGTCTTCTCTAACATTTGTAGAGTGTGGTACATTTGGCAGTGAGGACATAGTAGAGTTTTTTTTATTTATTTCGCTTCGGAGATCTCGAATTCTATTCTCGGGACTTTAATATCTCCGCATTCGGTTTTACGTCTTTTCACGCCCAAATTTAAAGCACTTTAAGGGCGCGATGCAGTTGCATTGGCTGTTGTTTTCTTTGTAGTTTTGTATATGATTTTTATTATTTTTTTTTTGGCCCCACCAGAGTTTTACATGAGCATAGAGCCGCGAGGCACTTCTCGCACTTTTGTCGTCGAGAGAATCGTTTCGACTTGAAAATTCTTGCAGTGCTCTCCGGCTCAATGAACATATAACGAAATTGGCTGCAGTCTTGAGTCACATCCGAGTGTTTTTATATATTTTACTTTTTTTTTGTTGCAGAGTTTGGGTAGATTTCGGGTTTTTTTTAGGCGGTGACGAACGACGTGCCGAGAGTCGGAGCATCGCCCTGGCCTTTCTCTACCGTTTCGCCGTTTTCTACCGCATCCTCGAATTGTTCGGGCACCAGGATGATTTCTTTTGCGGTTTTTGCCGCAATCGGTTCACTGTTCGATTAGCGGTATTGTATTAAAAATCAGGAAATTATCGAGAATATTCAGTGATGAAAAAAAAGGAATTATTACTCACGCAACTTCGTCGCCACTTTCTTCCACCGTATTTCCCAGTGCTTTAACGTCTTTCTTCTCGTTCTCCTTGTTCTTTTTTACCGCTGTCTTCTTTTTCGCCGTTGCCTACAGGTTTTGTTTTTTTTTTTTTTTTTTTTTGTAAAAAAGGTGAAAATAACAATGTTAAATTTTTTACAGTTTTGACTGTGATGATTATAATTTTTTTTATTATATAGCACGGAAAATTACCTTCATTTGCGTCTTTTTTCCGCGACCAGCTGTTGGAGTGCGATTGTTTCCACGCGTTGGGAAAGCTCGAGGTCCTAGGGGATTAAATCCACGTGGGAAATAACATTTAAGTCCACCAACTGACGTTACCTGCAACGGTCGAAGCGCTGGATTACAAACAAGATAGCAAACGATTTTTCCGTTCTAGATTTATCGATTTATTATTATTATTTTTTTTTGAGGATGATAGATTTCAAATAAAAGATTTCAAACATACATATATTCTCAAACAAAAGTTTTGTTGGATTAGAATTTGATAGTTTGCACATTTTTCAATCGACCCTTAAATAAAAACATAAAAAATGTCCAAGTTTACAATTATTGTTCGAAATCAATAAGAATTAAAAATGTAGGTAAAAATTCATAAATCTATTATACGTTTTCAGAGAAATCAGGGAATTAATTTTGTAAGAAAAAAATATATATATTGTCAAAAATTTTGGTACGCTCTATTTTTCAAAATTAATGTATTGATAACTTTTTTGCTTTGTTGGATTTTTTTAAGTCCTCAAATTCTGATCCAATAAATCTTCAATTAATTATTGTCAGTAAACAAAATGTACATCATTTTTTAAATTTGTTTTTTATTGAATACTTCTCTGCTTCAGCATCAGCCGATCGCTAGTCGATGAAAGCCTCACGATTAAATCAAACAACAAACACATATTTTCCATCGTACACGAGAGACAAATATTTATTTATTTCGTTTTGTTTGGGGGATAAAAACATCATAAAACATGCAAAAAATTCTGTATACAGAGGAGATAAACAAAATACGAAATTATAGATTACAAAGGAAAAGGTATAGAAAAGCCATGCATTATTGTCAAACTTCAGCGACGCTTTCGCGAAGATTTGCGAGTGAAACTGTGAAAACAGGAGTTTCGGGCCGTGAACTGGAGTCTCGAATATTTCGTACCTGTGGAGGAAGTCGGCCACGAGAATGTCCCTGAATTGGCTGAGGCAGACGTCCAGGTTGTCCATAATTGGCGCCCCATTGGCCCACCACGACTCCTGCAATTTCCAGCTGGCCACCGCGAGAAGGAACAGGTCGTCGAATGAGGCCTCGTTGTGGGATATTCGCGTTACCACGACCGCGAACTAAACCTTCGTTTACGTTGCAACCGGCTGGCAAAACGTTTTGCGGCACCGCCATACGAATACCTGCATTAAAAACTACAAATTTCATCCACACTGAGCCTATTTTTTAATTTTTGGACAAGATTACTCGACTACATCCTTGTTTTACATTGTTGTAAATCCTCATTGATTTATTATTATAAAGATTTCAGTGCACTTCATTTTCGTAATTATAATCTGCAATGATTATGAAATGATGTTTAAACTTTTTTATAGCTCCAAAAAAACTGTATTTTCATTCAAATATTCAGAGATATTCTTCACTTTTAACAAAATATTATCAGAATATTTTAATGAATATACGGCTCCATTTTTTTATTTAAAAAATGCTAGTCGAAATTCTTGTATTTTTTTCGTTAATGGAAAATTTGTTTGTTGAAATTTAGATCATTGGAATGCAACGATATTTAAAATAAAATCAAAGCTTTTACACTTTTTTTATAATCATTTAGGGTCATTATTATTATGTTTAAGTTTCGGTGGATTCCAAGGATGCAAATTTTAATGTTATATAAAAATCGACTGAAGATTAGACGAAATGTCGCAGTATCGAGATTCGCTGAGTCCTTAAAATAATTGAATCCAACGAAGCAAAGTTCTGCGTTCGTATTTGCCATCTTTGCAATCAAGACACTTTGTGTCTTGTCAGTACGAATAAAGGTGGCATAAATGGGCAAATTATGATCGCGAAATGACGATAAGAAAGTATTTATTTTGTATAACGAAGTAAAATATTTACCTGGTGGAACTGGCAGAGGTGGACGAGCGAAAACTACGTTCACACCTTCGAGAATCGCTTTGCGCATCCTTTCAACCTTAACTACACCCTCGATTTGTCCACCGCAAAGTTCCAGGAGATTTTTCGCTATCGTAGCACGAGCCAAAGTGTGATGGAACAATTTTCCGTCGAAATACAGCCAAGGACAGCACATGAGCCAAGGAATCGGAGCACCACAGGCGTCGTTCGCTAACAATGCGGTCTCCACGCCGGCCATGAAGAGAGTTGCTAATTGTACGCCTCGAGAAGTGACCAGAGAAAGCTAGAAAAGGCAAACAATAGCATTAATGCAGAATTTTGATTTACGACAATTTTTTCTTTTTCATAGCGTATTTTAAAAATTTTTTACCTGCAAATCTTGCAAGTGTTGGGTATTCATCAAATCTGCTGAGAAAGCTTGGGCGATGAAAGCGTCGAGTTCCTGGCGGCGTAGAATTTTTATTTTGTCCGAAAACGTCATGATATATCTGTAAAAAATATATATATATTTTTAAATAGGTAAAGAATACGTTATATGAAATCCCGGTCCAAAAAGCTGAGAAAAGGCGAAAAAGGTGGAAAAAAAAGTTTTTGAGGTTTCTCCTCGAATCACTTTTTCTTCAAAATATCGAATTGTGGCCTTCACTATCGTTCTCAAGTCGCATATTGTACCCCAGAAAGTACCGGTTACATGCCTTTTTACGTTGATTTTTTAAAAAGCCACTTTTGGTCGGATCTGATTTCAGAATTCTCAGATCCGACTTTTGGTCGAAAAATCCAACCTAAAGAACCCAATTTTTTTTCTCTTCAATATATCGAATTTTGGCCTTCACTATCGTTCTCAAGTCGCATATTGTACCCCAGAAAGTACCGGTTACATGCCTTTTTACGATGATTTTTGAAAAAGTCACTTTTGGTCGGTTCTGATTTCAGAATTCACAGATCCGACTTTTGGGCGGAAAATCCAACCTAAAGAACCCAATTTTTTTTCTCTTCAAAATATCGAATTTTGGCCTTCACTATCGTTCTCAAGTCGCATATTGTACCCCAGAAAGTACCGGTTACATGCCTTTTTACGATGATTTTTGAAAAAGCCACTTTTGGTCGGATCTGATTTCAGAATTCACAGATCCGACTTTTGGGCGGAAAATCCAACCTAAAGAACCTAAATTTTTTCTTCTTCAAGATATCGAATTTTGGCATTCACTATCATTCTCAACTCGCATATTGTACCCCAGAAAGTACCGGTTACATGCCTTTTTACGATGATTTTTTAAAAAGTCACTTTTTGTCGGATCTGATTTCAGAATTCACAGATCCGACTTTTGGGCGGAAAATCCAACCTAAAGAACCCAATTTTTTTTCTCTTCAAAATATCGAATTTTGGCCTTCACTATCGTTCTCAAGTCGCATATTGTACCCCAGAAAGTACCGGTTACATGCCTTTTTACGATGATTTTTGAAAAAGCCACTTTTGGTCGGATCTGATTTCAGAATTCACAGATCCGACTTTTGGGCGGAAAATCCAACCTAAAGAACCTAAATTTTTTCTTCTTCAAGATATCGAATTTTGGCATTCACTATCATTCTCAACTCGCATATTGTACCCCAGAAAGTACCGGTTACATGCCTTTTTACGATGATTTTTTAAAAAGTCACTTTTTGTCGGATCTGATTTCAGAATTCACAGATCCGACTTTTGGGCGGAAAATCCAACCTAAAGAACCCAATTTTTTTTCTCTTCAAAATATCGAATTTTGGCCTTCACTATTGTTCTCAAGTCGCATATTGTACCCCAGAAAGTACCGGTTACATGCCTTTTTACGATGATTTTTGAAAAAGCCACTTTTGGTCGGATCTGATTTCAGAATTTACGGATCCGACTTTTGGTCGAAAAATCCAACCTAAAGAACCCAATTTTTTTTCTCTTCAATATATCGAATTTTGGCCTTCACTATCGTTCTCAAGTCATATATTGTACCCCAGAAAGTACCGGTTACATGACTTTTTACGATGATTTTTGAAAAAATCACTTTTTGTCGGATGTGATTTCAGAATTCTCAGATCCGACTTTTGGTCGAAAAATCCAACCTAAAGAACCCAATTTTTTTTCTCTTCAATATATCGAATTTTGGCCTTCACTATCGTTCTCAAGTCATATATTGTACCCCAGAAAGTACCGGTTACATGACTTTTTACGATGATTTTTGAAAAAGTCACTTTTTGTCGGATGTGATTTCAGAATTCTCAGATCCGACTTTTGGGCGGAAAATCCAACCTAAAGAACCTAAATTTTTTCTTCTTCAAGATATCGAATTTTGGCCTTCACTATCGTTCTCAAGTCGCATATTGTACCCCAGAAAGTACCCCTTACATGCCTTTTTACGATGATTTTTGAAAAAGTCACTTTTGGTCGGTTCTGATTTCAGAATTCTCAGATCCGACTTTTGGTCGAAAAATCCAACCTAAAGAACCCAATTTTTTTTCTCTTCAATATATCGAATTTTGGCCTTCACTGTCGTTCTCAAGTCGCATATTGTACCCCAGAAAGTACCCCTTACATGCCTTTTTACGATGATTTTTGAAAAAGTCACTTTTGGTCGGTTCTGATTTCAGAATTCACGGATCCGACTTTTGGGCGGAAAATCCAACCTAAAGAACCCAATTTTTTTTCTCTTCAATATATCGATTTTTGGCCTTCACTATCGTTCTCAAGTCATATATTGTACCCCAGAAAGTACCGGTTACATGCCTTTTTACGATGATTTTTGAAAAAGTCACTTTTGGTCGGTTCTGATTTCAGAATTCACAGATCCGACTTTTGGTCGAAAAATCCAACCTAAAGAACCCAATTTTTTTTCTCTTCAAAATATCGAATTTTGGCCTTCACTATCGTTCTCAAGTCATATATTGTACCCCAGAAAGTACCGGTTACATGACTTTTTACGATGATTTTTGAAAAAGTCACTTTTGGTCGGTTCTGATTTCAGAATTCACAGATCCGACTTTTGGTCGAAAAATCCAACCTAAAGAACCCAATTTTTTTTCTCTTCAATATATCGAATTTTGGCCTTCACTATCGTTCTCAAGTCATATATTGTACCCCAGAAAGTACCGGTTACATGACTTTTTACGATGATTTTTGAAAAAGTCACTTTTTGTCGGATGTGATTTCAGAATTCTCAGATCCGACTTTTGGTCGAAAAATCCAACCTAAAGAACCCAATTTTTTTTCTCTTCAATATATCGAATTTTGGCCTTCACTATCGTTCTCAAGTCATATATTGTACCCCAGAAAGTACCGGTTACATGACTTTTTACGATGATTTTTGAAAAAGTCACTTTTGGTCGGTTCTGATTTCAGAATTCACAGATCCGACTTTTGGTCGAAAAATCCAACCTAAAGAACCCAATTTTTTTTCTCTTCAATATATCGAATTTTGGCCTCCACTATCGTTCTCAAGTCATATATTGTACCCCAGAAAGTACCGGTTACATGACTTTTTACGATGATTTTTGAAAAAGTCACTTTTTGTCGGATGTGATTTCAGAATTCTCAGATCCGACTTTTGGGCGGAAAATCCAACCTAAAGAACCTAAATTTTTTCTTCTTCAAGATATCGAATTTTGGCCCTCACTATCGTTCTCAAGTCATATATTGTACCCCAGAAAGTACCGGTTACATGACTTTTTACGATGATTTTTGAAAAAGTCACTTTTTGTCGGATGTGATTTCAGAATTCACAGATCCGACTTTTGGTCAAAAAATCCAACCTAAAGAACCCAATTTTTTTTCTCTTCAAAATATTGAATTTTGGCCTTCACTATCGTTCTCAAGTCGCATATTGTACCCCAGAAAGTAACCCCTACATGCCTTTTTACGATGATTTTTGAAAAAGTCACTTTTGGTCGGTTCTGATTTCAGAATTCACAGATCCGACTTTTGGTCGAAAAATCCAACTTAAAGAACCCAATTTTTTTTTCTTCTCGATATATCGATTTTTGACCTTCACGATCGTTCTTAAGACGTATATTCCACCACATAAAACATCCGTTACACCACTTTTCACATGAACCGCTTTTGGCAGCAGTTTTTTTAAATTTCAATTATGATCGATCGAAATTCTTCCTTATTTGCAACCAGTGGAATTCGTTGAGACAAGAAATTAATTTGTGAATTGCGCTGACGTACCTTAGCACGCAGGCCATAACAAGAAGATGTTGTGGAACATAGGAAATGTTCAGCATCAGCGAAGTGTCGGATCTCATGCACGTCAAGAATCCCCTAAGCCGACGACGTTTGTCGTCAATTCCGGTGCTAGAAAAACAGAAAGTCGAAATGATTGTTAAGTTAATATGCGTAAAAAATTCCGTGATTCAAAATAGTCGAAAATACATATTAAACCTGATAACGCGAAAAATTCTTCCTAACCACCTTAAAAAATGTCTGCTCGTAATTTTAAGTAAAAAATTTGAAGAATGGAAAAACTAGGGAATCTGAAGGTTTAGAACAACACCAACAAAGAGAGCATCGGACATACCTATGATGCCCTCGGGAGCTGCAATTTCCACAATTCATCCAATTTATTCATAATTCTTATCTTTTTTTTCATTCTTTTTTCTGTTATTTTTTGTTAACCAATGCTTTTCACTAATTCGTCTCTCTAATTATCGTTTTTTTGTTTTGTGCATATTAGTAATACGAGCGAAGGGGAAACGAGTGATTAGATATTGATAAAAATCACTCACCCGAACCACAAACGCTGAATCGTTGGCACTCCCCAGCCGATTTGTTCAGCTTTCACCAACGTTGGCGTTTGGTAAGGATTCGCCTTCGACCAAACCCATTCCTTGATGATTACGTCTGGTACTTCAACTTTATCGTTATCTGGTAGAATTAATATCCAACATTTTATGGAATTGAAGCTAAACCATTAACAACATTAGAATAAAATAGTATTTTGCTTTTTTTAATTCTAAAATCTCTTTTTCTCAAAATATTTTACATTTGCCTTTTTTATCTTTGTAATTCCGTTTTTAAATAATAAAAAAACGAACGAATCAGGTAAAATACAATTGAAACTGTTGTTTGAAATTGAAATTATATTATAAAAATTATATTTTTTAAGTTTGAAATTAATTTCTTAAATGACAAAAAAGAAGATAGACGACGACTTACCGCCTTTTTCTTTGCTCTTCGTAGCCAGGTACATGCGATGATGAAGATTGAAGAGAATTGCGTAGACCATTTGTCTCACAGGCCGATAGATGAGATGAATAGAAGGAAATTCTCGGTGATTCTCGTCCTCGAGAAGTACCGGAAGTTTTATCTCACCAGCCGTGAGTATTTGGTATATATGAGGCGACATAAGTCCCTTCTGATGCCTTTCCGAAGCGGTGCGCATCACTTCGGAAACTGTGCTCGGTATGGTCGTAGGTTTTTCCACAGGTTTTGCGGGTTCCGGCGTAACATGAGCCGGAGACGCTGCGGTTGAGCTGCTGCTCGAACTCGACGAACTTATGAGAAGATTATGGACACCATTCACCGCGTGACCATTGGCTGCACCATAAAAATTATTACAATCTTCCATTCGATTTATATTCGGAATAATCCCGTTTTTAAAGTGAGCAAAACGCTTATTTATTTTACAAAATTCTTTGAACTTGCCGATCATATTATTTTAATAGTTCCTTAAATATTTTCACTGTGTTTTTTTATTGCTCATAGAAGAAACTTTGTTTCAATGGCAAAAAAATGCATATTGTTTTCATATTAATTCTGCCTACAAAATTATTATCGTGTTCCATTCGGTCTATATTTGGAATAAATATATATATATTTTTACAAACTACTTTAAACTGAACTTGCCATTCATATTTCTTTTGTTGGTTTCTTAAACTTTTTTTTTTACTATGTTTTTTATTGCTAATAGAGGAAACTTTGATTCAATGGGAAAAAATGCATATTGCTTTGTTAATAATTTTTTAACCTTCCAAAAAGGTTCAAGGAAGTCAAAATTATTCAACATCATCCCTCATAGAGGTAATTTCATAAACGGTAAAAAATTGGCGAACGATCTATTTGCAAAGTTTGACTTTACATCCTTTTTTTTGACATAGAAGTGAATTTACTTACTCTGTTCTTCCTCCAATTTAGCGTTTTCGGCGTCGCTGTGTCCCTGAACACCAGGTGGTTCTATGACAATTTGCGGTGCGGCTTTAGCATTGGCTGTAGCTTGTTTGTAGGCATCCAGGCTCTCTTGTTCTCTTTCCAGAGTCTCGGAGGCGAAGCGAGAAGGCTCCAAATTAGTTTCTTCCTCGGGCGTCGCTGCTGCAGATGTTTCCGGCGGATTTGACGACAGTACCGGCACTGCCTGTTTAGCTTCGGATTTGTTGCCTGCTGTAAACGAATTCCACAAAAAATAACGATTAATTAATATAAAAGATAAAATTTTACTAATTTTAAAAAAAATAATGCATATTTTTCATATCAATGATAAAAATTACAACAAAAGTACTTAAAATTTACGTGCTACATAATTTAACGCTGTATTTTAGACAATTTAACGTTAACCAAACGATAATTCAAATTTTAAAGCGTTTCATGCTGAATTAAATTTAATAATGTAATAAAAATTTAATTAATCTCCTAAATAAGTTTACAGGATTTTTATAATATTAATTAATTCTGGACAAATATGAATGTAGATATTTGTGAATGATAAATACTTACGTTTCGTCGGTTTCACGGGCTTGTAATGCAAGAAACCTTCCTTCGTCCCGTTGATATAATACTGGACGGACTGACGAAGTTTCGAGCATCGCGGATCGGAAAGCGAGCCGAAAACTTTCTGCGCTACGGCGTCCAACTCGATGGAAGGCAATTCCTTTACGAAAGTCGCTATTGCGCGAATCGACTGCTCGATATTAGTCCTGTTTGGACCGATGCTGAGGCTCAATTTTTTGTAAAAATCTACGAGATCGTGTTCCGTCAGTATGTAGTTGCCGAGAAGCGCCGAAAGAATGCATAATCTGTCCGAAGGAATACCGATCGCTTTCGTAAATTCGGATATCATGTATTCTTTCGTGTCGAGCGAACCCTGAAAGAAAAAGAACATACATTTCATTTAAAAATACAAAGAGAAGTTTTTGAATCATTTTCCAAAAGAGACAAAAGCAAGCCTATGCAATTTTTTTATCTCCAATTTTTCACTAACTATTTGACATTATCATTATTAAAAATCAATTTTCTTCGTAACGTCAATGATAAATCCTTTTTTTGAATTAAACATTCTTTAACTTCGGAGCTAAGGAATTTATATTTGTGCCACAAATTATAATTTTGTCTGCGAAAAAAAAAACGATGCAAAGTTGAACTTTGCACATTGCTTCCTCATTCATTTTTAACATTCGCAACACCGACTCTATGAGGAAGTTTCTTTATTTTATTTTTGGCTTCCTCATAGAGGAAGCTTTGCGTAAGATGAAAATTATTGACGAAGCAATGTGCAAAGTTCAACTTTGCATCCTTATTTTAAATACAAATTAAAGAAGTACCAAAAGAAAAATTTTCATAAATTCAAAATTCTATAAAATCTAAACCGCTTTATGTATTTCGATTAAATTCAATGCCGATCGTCATTTTTCATTGTTTTATTTATCAAAAACTGTTTAAGCTCATTATCTAAAAAATTGTGGCAGCTAGAGAACATACAGAGAATTTTTGAAAAATTCAATGTCTTATAAAATCTGAACCACTTTACCAATCTTCACCAAATTCGATATCTACTACAACTGGATGTTAATTTTACCTTGCAAAAGAATTGAGCAGATTTGGTCGAACTTAACTTGAATAAGAGCGAAAACAATTTTTTTTCGAAAATTCAAAATTTTATAAAATCTAAACCGCTTTATGGATTTCGCTCAAATTCAATACCGACCTTCATTTTTCATTTCTCTATTTGTCCAGAACTATTTACCTCATTAGCTGAAAAATTGCGGAATCTAGAGAATATACAGACATTTTTCGAAAAATTGAAAAGCTTATAAAATTTGAATTTCTTTTTAAATTTTTTCGAAAATGTATACATAGGAAGGAGCGTTGCTCCTCTACAAGCGTGCTAAATTTCAGCTTGATTTTGAATTTTGCAAACGTGCCACACACACACACATGCATACAAACATACAGAGTTGTAAATGCCTAATACTTATAGAAATAATGATGATGATACTATCAGCTCTATAATTATGATTTTATAATAATAACATGTAGCGATTGTAATACGATGATTAAACTTTGGAATGGCTGCAAAAATTATTATTTTCCAATATAAATTCACGGTAATCCTTTTGAAAAAATGGAAAAAAAAAGTAATGCATTACTTATTTCTTCCATTTTTTCCACTATTTCTTGCAATATTAAAGCGAAAATTAGTATTTTTTTCAGCTATTCAAATGTTTACATTTTATTTTATAATCACTACATATTATTATTATGAAATCATAAATACAAAACAAATTGTACTCTAAACTATATCTCATGAATGAATGGGGATTTACGACTCTGAAATTTTTTTTTTACGAAAACAAAGCTTCCTGTATGGGGAAGCAAAAACAGAAAATGTTTTATACCTTGTAAGTGAGTTTAAGCTGTTCGGACGAGAAATAACGGGGCGGATCGAAGGCAGCGTATTCGGCATCGTCGGCGATAAGTCCATTGTAGTTATTTTCGCGACAGTAGGCAATTACTTCTTGATGATGATCGTCCATACTGCATAACTGGTAACAAAAATAAAAAACAGTTACTTCGATTAATCGAAGAAAATCGTTGATGTATTTCGTAGAGAATTAAATTACTTACGACGGTGACTTTAAGATGCCTGAGCGCCATTCTCAAACTCGTACGTAAGCAAACTGGAGGCGTCCACCAAACTTTTGGCGGCGGTGTTCCCTTAGTTGTTATGTGTTTTAACACCTAAATAACATTTTTCTCTCATTAATAACTTGAAGAATAAAATCTATGGATTTTTTCAATGATTTTTTTGGTAATGACAGAAAGATAAAAGCTTACGTTGTTGACTTTTATCCTCATTTTCAGCTGATTCTGTATCCAATCGGCTCGACGAGGCGCCTCGTGACAACCGTTGAAAAAAACGGCCAATTCAACGCCAGACATTTCCGTCGCTTGTATAAGAACCGCGAGGAATTGGACCATGCGATTCCACTGACCTCCACAGGCCCAATCTTAATTAAGATTTGAAAAAAAAAGATTGCAATTATTTTCATTGTTATTGCTGTTTTTATCAACTAAATTATGTAATGTAATTTTGTGATTATTATTACTGATAATATTAGTTGTATTCTGAATTGTAAACATGTCATTATTTATAAATTCACTCAATTGAGTCCATAAATAACTGAATATGAATTATACGGAAAAAAAGTTTAATCAAAAATAAGTAAAAAATGGTACAGAAATTAAAGTAATGGGCCATTATTTTTTTCCATTTTTTTTACCCATTATTATTTTTATCAACTGAATTATGTAATATAATTTTGTGATTATTATTACTGATAATATTAGTTGTATTCTGAATTGTAAGCATGTCATTATTTATAAATTCATTCAATTTAGCCCATAAGTAACTGAATATGAACTATATGGAAAAAAAGTTTTGAAAAAGTTTAATTAAAAATAAGTAAAAAATGGTACAGAAATTAAAGTAATGGGCCATTATTTTTTTCCATTTTTTTACCCATTATTATTTTTATTAACTAAATTATGTAATATAATTTTGTGATTATTATTACTGATAATATTAGTTGTATTCTGAATTGTAAACATGTCATTATTTATAAATTCACTCAATTTAGCCCATAAATAACTGAATATAAATTATATGAAAAAAAGTTTTGAAGAAGTTTAATTAAAATTAATTTTAAAATGGTACAGAAATTAAAGAAACATTTTTTTGCCCATTATCATTCTTTTTATGGCTTTTTTGTAATGAATCTTTGAGTAAACATAAAGTTTCCCTTACAAAATTATCCATTTTCTTACCAATGATGTAAAATGTTCTAAAAAAATTGATATAAAATAATTTATGGAATAAATAAACAAGTGACTTGAGATACAAAATAATAAGATGGTCACAACTCTGATTGATTTTTCATTTGAATACTAGTCTCCAAAAATTACAATTACGTTCACAATTTGGAGTAGTTTTTCAAGTACATTCATTTTGAAATAAAACAATTCTTTTTAGGTAATGATTTTGCATAAATTGAGGTAAAAAGGGAATTTATATTTTGAAAGGGTTAAAAGAGGTTCACCTGAGAAGTATCCACCATAAAGTCTGTCCAAGCAGCATTCTCCATCGAGTACCAATCTTAAGATTGCAGAATTATGTTGTTGCTGTTGTTGACCTTTTCCCATACGTGGTCTTTGTCTCAGAATCACATGTCGAGCAATTTTGAATAGATCTACAGGCACAGCACCGCCTTGAACGCAGTTGCCATCCAGAAAGGCTTGCAAGTCTTGAATACCCATTTTGTATTATTTTTCTTCCCGTTGAAGTAATTTTTACAAACACTAATAGTATTCTTCAAAATTTAAATGTTTATTCAACACTGATACTGCTTTTCTTATGCTTTGGAAGTTGACTTGTAGTTCCCTTGTTCCTTTTTTTGTTTTTTTTTTTTTAATGATGTTTGTAATTGTTGCAGCAAGTTTTTTTTGTTGTTGTTTTACACTTTTGTCTTTGGCTTTTTGATGTCTCTAAGAAGTAAAGAAATCCGGCTCCAATTTATGTGGTCGAAATCTGAGACATAAAAACAATAAAAGTATATTTTAATGTTGTCTTCTCAAACGATTATATTTTTTATTTATTATTTTGTACAGTTTCAAAAGTTTTTTTTTTTGCCTATTTAATCTATTCAAATTTCTATTTAATTTTGTTATAGAAGGCATTAAGTCACTATCAACACATAAATCAATAGACAAAAATAGTAAAATATTGATAATAATTTTCCAAAATAGTAATTATTTAATATTACTATTTATACTAAAATAATCTTTACTAGCATTTTATGATTTCTTAAGTAAAAAAATGTTCTTGTATTATCATACAAAAGAATAATAGAATATGATTTTTTAAAAGTTGAAATAAAATTATACACTTATTAGTACTTTGCTTAAGCTTTCAAAGTTCATTTTTATTCCTTTTTTTGTTCATTTTTGTTCATTTCTTTCAACTTCATTTTTCTTCATTTTTTTCTTTTCATTTTTTTTTTCATTTCAACTTCATTTTTGTTCATTTTTAGTTCCTTGTTATTTTTTTTCATTGTTTTAATGATTTTTTACAAATTTGCTCAAAATGATCAGACATTTTTTTTTGTGCCAGATAATCAAATAAAAAATTTTTTGTCTGATGTAAAATGTTTTACTTAAGTTTGAATATCATAGAATTTACAGACATGTAGAATTAAAGTCAAATTGCTGAATTATAAAAAAAAAAATTGAAGAATAAAAAAATCATCAATACAATTGATGCAACTCAACATTAAATTCTCAGAACCTCTGTACTAAATATAATAGAATAATAGTATATACTAAAAACAATCACAAATTAGCTTAAGCTTTCAAAGTTTATATTTAGTTCCTTATTATTATTTTTTTTATATATTTTTATAATGATTGTTACAAGTTTGCTCAAAATTAACAAAGAAACTTGTTTTTTTTTTGTGTCCAATAATCAAATAAATATTTTTTGCCTGTCAAATATTTTATGAAACTTTGAATATCATAGAATTTTCAGGCATGTAGAATTAGAGTCAGATTGCTGCACTATAAAAAAAAACAAGTTGAAGTATAAAAAAACATCAATACAATCCAGGCAGCTCAGCATTAAATTCTCAGAACCTCTGTACTAAATGCAATAGTCCAATAGAATAATAGTCTAAACTAAAAACAATCACAAATTAGTTTAAGCTTTCAAAGTTTATTTTTAGTTCCTTATTACTTTTTTTTTATTATTGTTACAAATTTGCTCAAAATGAGCAAAGAATTTTTTGTGTGCCAGATAATCAAATAAATATTTGTCTAATGTCAAATATTTAATTTAACTTTGAATATCATAGAAATTCCAGGCATGTAGAGTTAAAGTCAGATTCCTGCACTGTAAAAAAAAAAACAAGTTGAAGTATAAAAAACATCAATACAATCCAGGCAGTTCAGAATAAAATTCTTAGAACCTCTGTACTAAATACAATAGTCCAATAGAGTAATAGTCTAAACTAAAAACAATCACAAATTAGTTTAAGCTTTCAAAGTTTATTTTTAGTTCCTTATTACTTTTTTTTATTATCATTACAAATTTGCTCAAAATGAGCAAAGAATTTTTTATGTGCCAGATAATCAAATAACTATTTGTCTAATGTCAAATATTTGATTAAACTTTGAATATCCTAGAAATTCCAGGCATTTAGAAATAAAGTCAGATTGCTGCACTGTAAATAAAAACAAGTTTAAGTATAAAAAAACACCAATACAATCCACATAGCTTAGCATAAAATTCTCAGAACCTCTGTACTAAATACAATAGTCCAATAGAATAATAGTCTAAACTAAAAACAATCACAAATTAGCTTAAGCTTTCAAAGTTTATTTTTAGTTCCTTATTACTTTTTTTATATTATTGTTACAAATTTGCTCAAAATGAGCAAAGAATTTTTTGTGTGCCAGATAATCAAATAAATATTTGTCTAATGTCAAATATTTTATCAAACTTAGAATATCCTAGAAATTACAGGCATTTAGAATTAAAGTCAGATTGCTGCACTATAAAAAAAAACAAGTTGAAGTATAAAAAAACATCAATACAATCCAGCTTAGCATAAAATTCTCAGAACCTCTGTACTAAATACAATAGTCCAATAGAATAATAGTCTATACTAAAAACAATCACAAATTAGCTTAAGCTTTCAAAGTTTATTTTTAGTTCCTTATTACTTTTTTTAAATTATTGTTACAAATTTGCTCAAAATGAGCAAAGAATTTTTTGTGTGCCAGATAATCAAATAAATATTTGTCTAATGTCAAATATTTAATTTTACTTTGAATATCCTAGAAATTCCAGACATGTAGAATTAAAGTCAGCTTGCTGCACTGTAAAAAAAAAACAAGTTGAAGTATAAAAAAACATCAATACAATCCAGGCAGCTCAGCATTAAATTCTCAGAACTTCTGCACTAAATACAATAGTCCAATAGAATAATAGTCTAAACTAAAAACAATCACAAATTACCTTAAGCTTTCAAAGTTTATTTTTAGTTCCTTATAACTTTTTTTTTAATGATTGTTACAAATTTGCTCAAAATAAGCAAAAAAACTTGTTTTTCTTTTTTGTCCAATAATCAAATAAATATTTTTTTGTCTGTCAAATATTTTATCAAACTTTGAATATCACAGAATTTACAGGCATGTAGAATTAAAGTCAGATTGCTGCACTATAAAAAAAAATTGAAGAATAAAAAAATCATCAATACAATCTATGCAACTGAAGATTAAATTCTCAGAACCTCTGTACTAAATACAATAGTCCAATAGAATAATAGTCTATACTAAAAACAATCACAAATTAGCTTAAGCTTTCAAAGTTTATTTTTAGTTCCTTATTACTTTTTTTAAATTATTGTTACAAATTTGCTCAAAATGAGCAAAGAATTTTTTGTGTGCCAGATAATCAAATAAATATTTGTCTAATGTCAAATATTTAATTTTACTTTGAATATCCTAGAAATTCCAGACATGTAGAATTAAAGTCAGCTTGCTGCACTGTAAAAAAAAACAAGTTGAAGTATAAAAAAACATCAATACAATCCAGGCAGCTCAGCATTAAATTCTCAGAACTTCTGCACTAAATACAATAGTCCAATAGAATAATAGTCTAAACTAAAAACAATCACAAATTACCTTAAGCTTTCAAAGTTTATTTTTAGTTCCTTATAACTTTTTTTTTTAATGATTGTTACAAATTTGCTCAAAATAAGCAAAAAAACTTGTTTTTCTTTTTTGTCCAATAATCAAATAAATATTTTTTTGTCTGTCAAATATTTTATCAAACTTTGAATATCACAGAATTTACAGGCATGTAGAATTAAAGTCAGATTGCTGCACTATAAAAAAAAATTGAAGAATAAAAAAATCATCAATACAATCTATGCAACTGAAGATTAAATTCTCAGAACCTCTGTACTAAATACAATAGTCCAATAGAATAATAGTCTATACTAAAAACAATCACAAATTAGCTTAAGCTTTCAAAGTTTATTTTTAGTTCCTTATTACTTTTTTTTTAATTATTGTTACAAATTTGCTCAAAATGAGCAAAGAATTTTTTGTGTGCCAGATAATCAGATAAATATTTGTCTAATGTCAAATATTTGATCAAACTTTGAATATCCTGGAAATTACAGGCATTCAGAATTAAAGTCAGATTGCTGCACTGTAAAAAAAAAACAAGTTGAAGTATAAAAAAACCTCAATACAATCCACATAGCTCAGAATAAAATACTCAGAACCTCTTTACTAAATACAATAGTCCAATGGAATACTAGTCTATACTAAAAACAATTACAAATTTCAAAGTTTATTTTTAGTTCCTTATTATTATTATTTTTTTCATTTTTATTATGACTGTTACAAGTTTGCTCAAAATTAACAAAGAAACTTGTTTTTTTTGTCCAATAATCAAATAAATATTTTGTTGCCTGTCAAATATTTTATTAAACTTTAAATATCCTAGAAATTCCAGGCATGTAGAATTAAAGTCAGATTGCTGCACTATAAAAAAAAACAAGTTGAAGTATAAAAAAACATCAATACAATCCAGGCAGCTCAACAGTAAATTCTCAGAACCTCTGTACTAAATACAATAGTCCAATAGAATAATGGTCTAAACTAAAAACAAATCACAAATTAGCTTAAGCTTTCAAAGTTTATTTTTAGTTCCTTATTACTTTTTTTTTTATTATTGTTACAAATTTGCTTAAAATGAGCAAAGAATTTTTTGTGTGCCAGATAATCAAATAAATATTTGTCTAATGTCAAATATTTAATTTAACTTTGAATATCATAGAAATTCCAGGCATGTAGAATTAAAGTCAGATTGCTGCACTATAAAAAAAAACAAGTTGAAATATAAAAAAACATTAATACAACCCACATAGCTCAGCATAAAATTCTCAGAACCTCTTTACTAAATACAATAGTCCAATGGAATACTAGTCTATACTAAAAACAATTACAAATTTCAAAGTTTATTTTTATTTCCCTATTATTATTATTTTTTTCATTTTTATTATGACTGTTACAAGTTTGCTCAAAATTAGCAAAGAAACTTTTTTTTTGTCCAATAATAAAATAAATATTTTTTTGCCTGTCAAATATTTTATTAAACTTTGAATATCCTAGAAATTCCAGGCATGTAGAATTAAAGTCAGATTGCTGCACTATAAAAAAAACAAGTTGAAGTATAAAAAAACATCAATACAATCCAGGCAGCTCAACATTAAATTCTCAGAATCTCTGTACTAAATATAATAGTCCAATAGAATAATAGTCTAAACTAAAAACAATCACAAATTAGCTTAAGCTTTCCAAGTTTATTTTTAATTCCTTATTACTTTTTTTTTTAATGATTGTTACAAGTTTGCTCAAAATAAGCAAAAATACTTGTTTTTTTTTTGTGTAATCAAACAAATATTTTTTTGCCTGTTAAATATTTTATCAAACTTTGAATATCATAGAAATTACAGGCATGTAAAATTAAAGTCAGATTGCTGCACTATAAAAAAAAACAAGTTGAAGTATAAAAAAACATCAAAACAATCCACTTAGCTTAGCATTAAATTCTCAGAACCTCTGTACTAAATACAATAGTCCAATAAAATAATAATCTAAACTAAAAACAATCACAAATTAGCTTAAGCTTTCAAAGTTTATTTTTAGTTCCTTATTACTTTTTTTTTTATTATCATTACAAATTTGCTCAAAATGAGCAAAGAATTTTTTGTGTGCCAGATAATCAAATCAATATTTGTCTAATGTCAAATATTTAATTTAACTTTGAATATCATAGAAATTCCAGGCATGTAGAATTAAAGTCAGTTTGCTGCACTGTAAAAAGAAAAACAAGTTGAAGTATAAAAAAACATCAATACAATCCAGGCAGCTCAGCATTAAATTCTCAGAACCTCTGTACTAAATACAATATACGCCAATAGAATAATACTATACTAAAAACAATCGAAAATTACTTGATATACTTTCTCGAATATCGACAGGTATATATATGTATATACAATAAGAAGCGCGTCAGGTCATGCGATTATTCAACGCGACGAAACGCAGCTTTGGGATTATCGTTCGAGTCCGGAATTCTTTGATCGGAGCTTAGCTAGAATCGAGGTTTAAGGAAGGTCAGCCGGTACCGCGAATCTCTCGCGAAATCGAGCGATAAGATTCAAAATAACCGATCGTTCCCGGAGAGTCAAGTGCTCTACGGTCGCCATTGATTCCTCTGTTTACGTGAACGTTTACGTTAAGTACAATCTCCTTGCTAATCCCCTCAGCGACAGTCGCCAAAGCGAAAAATTGTATCAACGAAATTAACGAATTTTACGAATGAACCGGAGAATTTTCGGCCAACGGAACAAAAAACAGTTAATCTGTGCGACGATGACACGATTTGATGCCGAAAAACGATCGACTAACGCGAATGAACAACTCTATGCACGGCAGCAGCGCAATGCATTTCGGTTTTCGCGAGCCGGCATGGCGAAACGATTGTCTCTCGACGTTATAGCCGCGAGACAATCGTCTTAATGCTGGGAATTCGCGCGGTATCGCGACCAAATTGTCACTACAAACGATTCCGCGCGTTTCTCAGCTATCTGGATAACCTATCTGACGATCTTGTTACTCGTTGGTACTCACGGTAAATTAGCGAGAATCATCGTGGCTGCCTCCAAAGAAACACAAAAACGCGCACGGACTTTGATTACGGATGACGTCGGGATCTCTCGTGAACGGAAATGGCGCTACGCCGCGCAAGCAGCTGCTACTGTCGCACGATACAATTTTTCTCCTGTACGCGAGCATCTCATTGGCTGGTTTCAAAGGCATTCGCCAATGGGAGAGCTTTGCTCATTTACGCGAAATCGAGTTTTTGCCAATTCGCGAAATTTTACTCCGCCTCCTTGTCGCGGTAACTTACAATTTTTTGCGATGATTTTATTATTTTATTCGAGGCATTTATTATTTGTGGAATTATGAGGAATGTTGTATTAAGAAATGTATGCTGAAATTGTAGAACATAAATTTTAAAGCCGAAAAGGCAAAATAGGCTCATAATTATCATTTTTATAAATTATTTTTGCACTGATTTTATTATTCATTTTTAGGAATTTATTATTTGTGAAATTATGAAGAATATTGTACTGAGAAATGTATGCTGAAATTTTAGAACATAAATTCTAAAGCTGAAAAGGCAAAATATGCTCATAATTATAATTTTTATAAATTATTTTTGCACTGATTTTATTATTCATTTTAAAGAATTTATTATTTGTGAAATTATGAAGCATTTTGTACTGAGAAATGTATGCTGAAAATGTAGAACATTAAATTCTAAAGCCGAAAAGGCAAGAATATGGATCATAATTATCACTTGTAATACCACAAGAGCTTTGAAATTATCGGATATTTCCTGACAGGTTCGTTGCAAACAAATGAACGAGTCAAGTTTTCCAGGTTAAAAAATCACGAGCGCGTAGCGCGAGTGATTTTTCTGGAAAACTTGACGAGTTTATTTGTTTGCAGGGAACCTGGAGGGAAATATCAGATTAATTTCGAAGCTCGAGTGGTATTCGGGGGATTATTTTTTCTATTCAAATTGCGACAAATGGAATTGCACCATGAGACAAAAATTATCATTCTGACAAGGAAATTTCATAATCAGAACAAAAACCTATGTTGCATCCAACACATATTTTCTCTCTGCACAAAATGCAGTGAATTGCGCCCAAATCGATTTTTTACTCTTTTCTGTATTTGCCGGGACATTTTGTTTTATTTTTTTAGCGATGTTCTGAAGCGATTCATCACCAAATCGCTTTTTTGACTCACTCATATTGACGACCGTTAATAGTACCTTGACGTTTTAAAGATTCGCAGAGGTTACAAGTGTCAAAAAAATTATTGTTTATCGCTTAGCAACCGAGCCGGGAAATTTTCGAAAAATTATCGATATAATTTTACCCTAGCTGTACCACGTGATGTTGAATACCGCGCTCTGATTGGTCGAAATTGGAGTTGAAAAAATAATCATTTTTATAAATTATTTTTGCGCTGATTTTATTATTCATTTTAAGGAATTTGTTTATTTATGAAATTACGAAGAATTTTATATTAATAAATGTATGCTGAAATTGTAGAAGATAAATTCTAAAGCCGAAAAGGCAAAATAGACTCATAATTATCATTTTCATAAATTATTTTTGCGCTGATTTTATTATTCATTTTAAGGAATTTATTATTTGTGAAATTATGAAGAATGTTGTACTGAGAAATGTATGCTGAAATTTTAGAACATAAATTTTAAAGCCGAAAAGGCAAAATAGGCTCATAATTATGATTTTTATAAATTATTTTTGCACTGATTTTATTATTAATTTTAAGGAATTTATTATTTGTGAAATTATGAAGAATTTTGTACTGAGAGATGTATGCTGAAATTTTAGAACATAAATTCTAAAGCCGAAAAGGCAAAATATGTTCATAATATATAATTTTTTAAAATTATTTTTGCGCTGATTTTATTATTCATTTTAAGTAATTTATTATTTGTGAAATTATGAAGAATTTTGTACTGAGAAATGTATGCTGAAATTTTAGAACATAAATTCTAAAGCCGAAAAGGCAAAATATGCTCATAATTATAATTTTTATAAATTATTTTTGCACTGATTTTATTATTCATTTTAAGTAATTTATTATTTGTGAAATTATGAAGAATGTTGTATTGAGAAATGTATGCTGAAATTTTAGAACATAAATTCTAAAGCCGAAAAGGCAAAATATGTTCATAATATATAATTTTTTAAAATTATTTTTGCGCTGATTTTATTATTCATTTTAAGGAATTTGTTTATTTATGAAATTACGAAGAATTTTATATTAATAAATGTATG
The DNA here is from genome assembly GCA_963970395.1 of Ephialtes manifestator. Lineage (NCBI taxonomy): Eukaryota > Metazoa > Arthropoda > Insecta > Hymenoptera > Ichneumonidae > Ephialtes > Ephialtes manifestator. Next base: position 30,399,335 of record OZ019975.1, on the reverse strand, counting down.
CTGAAATTGTAGAAGATAAATTCTAAAGCCGAAAATGCAAAATAGGCTCATATTTATCATTTTCATAAATTATTTTTGCGCTGATTTTATTATTCATTTTAAGGTATTTATTATTTGTGAAATTATGCAGAATATTGTACTAAGAAATGTATGCTGAAATTTTAGAACATAAATTCTAAAGCCGAAAAGGCAAAATATGCTCATAATTATAATTTTTATAAATTATTTTTGCGCTGATTTTATTATTCATTTTAAAGAATTTATTATTTGTGAAATTATGAAGCATTTTGTACTGAGAAATGTATGCTGAAAATGTAGAACATTAAATTCTAAAGCCGAAAAGGCAAGAATATGGATCATAATTATCATTTTTATAAATTATTTTTGCGCTGATTTTATTATTCATTTTAAGGAATTTATTATTTGTGAAATTATGAAGCATTTTGTACTGAGAAATGTATGCTGAAAATGTAGAACATTAAATTCTAAAGCCGAAAAGGCAAGAATATGGATCATAATTATCATTTTTATAAATTATTTTTGCGCTGATTTTATTATTCATTTTAAGGAATTTGTTTATTTATGAAATTACAAAGAATTTTATATTAATAAATGTATGCTGAAATTGTAGAAGATAAATTCTAAAGCCGAAAAGGCAAGAATATGGCTCATAATTATAATTTTTATAAATTATTTTTGCGCTGATTTTATTATTCATTTTAAGGTATTTATTATTTGTGAAATTATGAAGAATGTTGTATTGAGAAATGTATGCTGAAATTTTAGAACATAAATTCTAAAGCCGAAAAGGCAAAAAAGGCTTATAATTATAAATTTTATAAATTATTTTTGCGCTGATTTTATTATTAATTTTAAGGAATTTATTATTTGTGAAATTATGAAGAATTTTGTACTGAGAGATGTATGCTGAAATTTTAGAACATGAATTCTAAAGCCGAAAAGGCAAGAATATGGATCATAATTATCATTTTTATAAATTATTTTTGCGCTGATTTTATTATTTAGGAATTTATTATTTGTGTAATTACGAAGAATGTTATATTAAGAAATGTATGCTGAAATTGTAGAAGATAAATTCTAAAGCCGAAAAGGCAATATAGGCTCATAATTATAATTTTTATAAATTATTTTTGCGCTGATTTTATTATTCATTTTAAGGAATTTATTATTTGTGAAATTATGAAGAATGTTGTACTGAGAAATGTATGCTGAAATTTTAGAACCTAAATTCTAAAGCCGAAAAGGCAAAATATGCTCATAATTATAATTTTTATAAATTATTTTTGCGCTGATTTTATTATTCATTTTAAGGTATTTATTATTTGTGAAATTATGAAGAATGTTGTATTGAGAAATGTATGCTGAAATTTTAGAACATAAATTCTAAAGCCGAAAAGGCAAAATATGTTCATAATATATAATTTTTTAAAATTATTTTTGCGCTGATTTTATTATTCATTTTAAGTAATTTATTATTTGTGAAATTATGAAGAATTTTGTACTGAGAAATGTATGCTGAAATTTTAGAACATAAATTCTAAAGCCGAAAAGGCAAAAAAGGCTCATAATTATAATTTTTATAAATTATTTTTGCGCTGATTTTATTATTCATTTTATAGAATTTATTATTTGTGAAATTATGAAGCATTTTGTACTGAGAAATGTATGCTGAAAATGTAGAACATTAAATTCTAAAGCCGAAAAGGCAAGAATATGGATCATAATTATCATTTTTATAAATTATTTTTGCGCTGATTTTATTATTCATTTTAAGGAATTTGTTTATTTATGAAATTACGAAGAATTTTATATTAATAAATGTATGCTGAAATTGTAGAAGATAAATTCTAAAGCCGAAAAGGCAAAATATGCTCATAATTATAATTTTTATAAATTATTTTTGCGCTGATTTTATTATTCATTTTAAGGTATTTATTATTTGTGAAATTATGAAGAATGTTGTATTGAGAAATGTATGCTGAAATTTTAGAACATAAATTCTAAAGCCGAAAAGGCAAAAAAGGCTTATAATTATAAATTTTATAAATTATTTTTGCGCTGATTTTATTATTAATTTTAAGGAATTTATTATTTGTGAAATTATGAAGAATTTTGTACTGAGAGATGTATGCTGAAATTTTAGAACATGAATTCTAAAGCCGAAAAGGCAAGAATATGGATCATAATTATCATTTTTATAAATTATTTTTGCGCTGATTTTATTATTTAGGAATTTATTATTTGTGTAATTACGAAGAATGTTATATTAAGAAATGTATGCTGAAATTGTAGAAGATAAATTCTAAAGCCGAAAAGGCAATATAGGCTCATAATTATAATTTTTATAAATTATTTTTGCGCTGATTTTATTATCCATTTTAAGGAATTTATTATTTGTGAAATTATGAAGAATGTTGTACTGAGAAATGTATGCTGAAATTTTAGAACCTAAATTCTAAAGCCGAAAAGGCAAAATATGCTCATAATTATAATTTTTATAAATTATTTTTGCGCTGATTTTATTATTTATTTTAAGGAATTTATTACTTGTGAAATTATGAAGAATTTTGTACTGAGAAATGTATGCTGAAATTTTAGAACATAAATTCTAAAGCCGAAAAGGCAAAATATGCTCATAATTATAATTTTTATAAATTATTTTTGCACTGATTTTATTATTAATTTTAAGGAATTTATTATTTGTGAAATTATGAAGAATGTTGTACTGAGAAATGTATGCTGAAATTTTAGAACCTAAATTCTAAAGCCGAAAAGGCAAAAAAGGCTCATAATTATAATTTTTATAACTTATTTTTGCACTGATTTTATTATTCATTTTAAGGGATTTATTATTTGTGAAATTATGAAGAATTTTGTACTGAGAAATGTATGCTGAAAATGTAGAACATTAAATTCTAAAGCCGAAAAGGCAAGAATATGGATCATAATTATCATTTTTATAAATTATTTTTGCGCTGATTTTATTATTCATTTTAAGGAATTTGTTTATTTATAAAATTACGAAGAATTTTATATTAATAAATGTATGCTGAAATTGTAGAAGATAAATTCTAAAGCCGAAAAGGTAAAATAGGCTCATAATTATAATTTTTATACATTATTCTTGCACTGATTTTATTATTCATTTTAAGGAATTTATTATTTGTGAAATTATGAAGAATGTTGTACTGAGAAATGTATGCTGAAATTTTAGAACATAAATTCTGAAGCCAAAAAGGCAAGAATGGCTCATAATTATGTATCATTTTTATAAATTATTTGTGTGCTCATTTTATTATTCATTTTAAGGAATTTATTATTTGTGAAATTATGAAGAATTTTGTACTGAGAAATGTATGCTGAAATTTTAGAACATAAATTCTAAAGCCGAAAAGGCAAGAATGGTTCATAATTATGTATCATTTTTATAATGCGCTCATTTTATTATTCATTTTAAGGAATTTGTTTATTTATGAAATTACGAAGAATTTCGTATTAAGAAATGTATGCTGAAATTGTAGAAGATAAATTCTAAAGCCGAAAAGGCAAAATAGGATCATAATTGTGATTATTATAAATTATTTTTGCGCTGAGTTTATTATTTGATTTAAGGAATTTATTATTTGTGAAATTACGAAGAATGTTATATTAAGAAATGTATGCTGAAATTGTAGAAACTATATAAAGATTCGAAAGTCGTAAAGAATGGCTAATAAATGTAATTAAAAAAATTTATTTATAGAATTGGGCAGTTGTGACAAATGGGCACGAAAGGCGAAAGAAAAATTAACATCTTTTATAAAGGTGATTATATGAATTTGAACTTAAGGAATTTGGTAAATATAATTTTTGAAAATTTAATATAAAATAAGATGGGAAGAAATTCCGTTACTGGAAATTTTTGGATGAATTTAATTAATTTCGGAATTATGGATACTTTGTTCTGAAATTATTTATTTAGTTAATTATAATTAAAAAAGTGACTGAAAAAAATTATTGAACTCTTTTGTAAAATCTATAGAATAAAATTGAATTTAATGAATTTGCTAATAGCGATTTTTTTAAATTGAATTTAAGCATGTTTTAAACTTAGATTTCCAACCAAAATCAGAATTTTACAACAGGAAAAAAAAAGAAAAAATCAATATCATTGAAGATGCTAAGAGAGTTGATTTCGTATAAAAATAATGAAACCAAATTATTCAAATTAGTAAAAAAAAAATTATCTACCAAATGCAACAGAAAAAATTATGTTTTCCCATATAAAGAAAATTCTCATGATTTTTTTCGAATTTCTGCAAGAATTTCACTAACCGTAGCAATGAAGGACGATTTTCTGGGCATCTTGACATCATAGAAGTCGATAGTGTTTAAAAATAAATTGACCTAATTTTTATTTATTTATAATAATAGATCAGTCACAAAAATCTTTCTTTCTTAAGTGGCAATCACTTAAAAAATATAAAATGGAGCATTTTTGTAAAATTTGCAAAACGTCATTGAATATAAAGAATTTAACACAGAAAAAATTGATGATAAAAAAACGACAGGATAAAAATAAATACATCAATCGCAAATTTCTGCAACAATTTTAAACGCAATTAAAACTGTTTTTCTGCGTTTCGTTACTTAATCTCACGATACCGCCCAAAAATAAATGCAAAGACAAAAACATTTCAGATTAATCACTCTCTTTAATGTTTCATTTTATACAAATACATTCTCACGAAGTTCACACATAACACACATCTCAGCGCACAAATGACCAAAAAAAAAGTCTCAATACGATGATGAAAAAGAGAAGAAAAGAAAAAAAAACAATGATGGAAGAACGTCGAAGGAATTTACGTATGAGCGACAGATGAAAAAAAAAAAAAAAAAAAAAAATTGATTAACCAGAATTGGCGCCTTATCGTACGATAAACCTTATCATTAATTCACCAACTTCGTAAATCACGTTAATTCCTCAAGGAACTGAAATAACGAAAACAATAATTGGTGTGTTTATACAAAATAGTCCGTGTTTTTTAATTCATCTTCGGTAGTTCAAAGCTCGTCGTGCTCTTCGTCTCTGTCCTCCTCTTCAGCATCGATTTCCGAGGCCTTATCAGTCTCACCGATATTTTCCGAGTCCAAATCGTCTTCCTCTTCAGGTACTTCATCGAGAGGAATTCCCAAAGTTTTCCTCATAAGTTGCTCGACACTTTCAGCGAAGCTCGCGGTTTCCTTAAGCATGTAACCAGATCTTAAGGTGGCAGTCTTGAACATCATAGTAGCGATGTCCTTGGCAGTAGCATCAGTGGGATCTGCGTCGACCCTTCGCAAAAGTTCCCTAATAAGAGGATGTCTCGGATTGATTTCGAGAGTTTTCTTCTGATTGAGATAATAATTTTTCTGTGGATCATCGGCCTTTTGATGGGCATTGGAAACGGCGAGTCTCTCCATATTTCCGGTCCAGCCAAACATGCTTGCAACGAGAGCGCAAGGAGAATCGGTGAGACGTTCGGAAACGAGAGTTTTGCTGATAAATTCGCTCAAATTTTCGTCGAGCCATTTGGTAAGTGGTTCGAACGTAGATTTAAGCTCGTTCATGCGTTCCTTAGCCTTTTCGCCTTCGTCCAAAGTGAATCCTTCCTTCGCAACGTTCTGGAATTTCTTGCCATCGAAAAGTGGCAAAGCGGAAATAGCGTACTCGTCGACGGCTTCGGTTAGGTACAAAACTTCGTAGCCTTTTTTGTCGAGACGTTCAACGAATGGAGATTTTCTGACCTCCTCTTCGCTGGCTCCGGCGATGTAATAAATGGCTTTTTGATTGGGCTTCATTCTCGCCACGTAATCGCTGAGATTCGTTGATTTTTGGGTGGATGATTTGAACTGCAAGAGTTTTGAGAGCCTCGCGCGATTTTGGGCATCTTCGATGACTCCCAATTTGATATTCGTGCTGTATTCCTTCCAGAAACTCTCGTATTCATCCTTGGAAATTTTCTTGATCATGTCCAAAACTTTCCTTATCAATTTCTTCTTTATTACCTTGATGAGCTTATGTTGCTGGAGATTTTCGCGGGATACGTTTAGGGGAAGATCGTCGCTGTCGACGATTCCGCGAATGAACGACAAATAGTTTGGCATCATGTCGTTGATTTTGTCGGTTATGAAGACGCGACGGACGAAGAGTTTAATGTTGTCGGCTTTTGTGCCGTATTTGTTGAAACTGTCGCCCGGTTGGACTTTGGGAATGAAGAGAAGAGATTTGAAGGTAACTTCGCCTTCGGCAACAAAGTGAACTTTAGCGAGTGGCTCTTGAGTATCTTTTGTCAAAGCCTTGTAGAAATCGTTGTAATCTTTGTCCTCGACCTCAGAGGGTTTCAGAGTCCATATTGGCTTTGAATCGTTGAGAAGTTCCCAGTCCCAAACGGTTTTGTCGACCTTCTTCTTCTTCTTTGATTCGTCCTCTTCGGTTGATTCCTCGACCTTCGCGTCATCTTCTTCGTCGACTTGAGTCTCGTCCTCCTCTTTCTTCTCTGGCTTTGCTGCCTCGCTGTCGTCTTCCTCTTCTACTTGGATTGTCTTGCTGTTCCACAAGTAAATCGGGAAGTTTATGAACTGAGAATATTTCTTTATGAGGTTTTTGATCGTATCTTGCTCCAAGAAATCAGCTGCCTCGTCCTTCAGGATCAAGCTGGAAAAAATAGAAATTTTAAGATTAGCATTTCGAGAATTGAGACATTTTGAGATCGTATGTGAAGTATTTTGTGTTAGCCACTTAATCTTCTCTGTTATTTCTCATAATCTCGGAGTATTTTGAATTTTGACAATTTTTTTTCCTCGAAAATTTGAGTTTTTAAAAAATGTTTATGTTTTATACAAGAAAAAATGGCACAATTAAAATAGAATATAAATATTTATGAATTTGAGTAATTTTTCGTTATATATTAACTTCGCATTTTGAGCAAAGAAATTTGATTCTATTAGTCAGATAATCACGTGAAATCGTTAATTAATATTCGATGTCCACGATACCGAATTTTCTATAAATTCTGCAATATTTTTTGTAAATTATGTAAATTCGAGAGAAATCAGGAATATTTTATGCCGCTAAAAAAATTAATCCCATTATTAATTTTAAAGAATTATTATTATGATCATTTTTCTCAAAACGATTGCGTTTTCATTTGAATACAAAGTTAAATTCGCGTCAAGATTCCTCCAAAAAAAAAAAAAAAAACAGTTAACTTTGTATTTTAAAAAATGCGACTTTTCACTTCTAAACAATAAATTGTTTAAAAAAAAAGTAAAATCTACATTTTCAAGAAAAAAATCTGAAAAAAATCACAGTAAATTCTGTCAAATAGTTGTAAAATCTGACTAATTATGAAAAATATCGGAGCGATACAAAAACAAAGTAGAATCTTGCACATTGCTTCCTCATTATTTTTCGCTTTTTACAAAGCTTCCTCTCTGAGGAAGCAAAAAAGTATGTTATTCAATTTTGGCTTTCTCATAGAGGAAGCTTTGTAAAAAGCGAAAAATAATGAGGATGCAATGTGCAAGGTTCCACTTTGCATTCTTTTGTAAATTAGATAAATAAACATGTTGTGAATTCGCTTTTTCTATTTCGTTATTCTGTTATTTCGTTATTATTAGAGCGTTTCCGAAAGTAAATGTGATAACGTATATTATTAAAAGTAATTCAACATTCCATAAAATCACAAATTTCATACCGTTTGTCACTAAATTCTACATATATAATGACTGAATATTGTTTCATTTATATACAAAATTTGAGCTCGCTATCTCAAGTTTAGCAAAAGTTACAATAGAGCGATAATGTCAATTTTTTGAAAAATTCAAAATTCCATAAAATCTGAACCACTTTACTGATTCGAGCCAAATTCAATACCAAACAGCATTGAGTGCACCTACTCTTATAACCAACTATTTAGCAAAATAGACTAAATTTTACGAAATTTAGAGCGACCACGTCCTTTTTTCAAAAAATTCAAAACGGCATAAAATCGAAATTTTCGCACAGATTTTGTCGAAAATTGCTACAGTTGAAGAGGGTCTACTGCTACACTTGTGTGCCAAATTTGAGCACGATATACAAAACCGTTCTTGAGTTATGGGCATTCGAATTTTCGGAGTTGTACACACACACACACACACACACACACACACACACACACACACACACACACACACACACACACACACACACACACACACACACACACACACACACACACACACACACACACACACACACACACACACACACACACACACACACACACACACACACACACACACACACACACACACACACACACACACACACACACACACACACACACACACACACACACACACACACACACACACACACACACACACACACACACACACACACACACACACACACACACACACACACACACACACACACACACACACACACACACACACACACACACACACACACACACACACACACACACACACACACACACACACACACACACACACACACACACACACACACACACACACACACACACACACACACACACACACACACACACACACACACACACACACACACACACACACACACACACACACACACACACACACACACACACACACACACACACACACACACACACACACACACACACACACACACACACACACACACACACACACACACACACACACACACACACACACACACACACACACACACACACACACACACACACACACACACACACACACACACACACACACACACATTTTTTTCTAGATCACTTTTCTGGAAGTATTGCACAATTCTAAGTGTCCTTAAATTTTTTTTTCATGATAACAAAGCTTCCTCAATGAGGAAGCAAAAATAGTGCTAAAATTAATTTTAAAAAAACGTGTTGCTTTTTTTCCGATTTCTCACCTAATGGTTGTTCCACGCTTAAGAGTATCTCCTCGAGGATCTTCAACGATGCTATAGCTGCTGCTATCCGATTCCCAGATGTACTGTTTATCGTCATTATGCTTAGTGGTAACAACAACTTTGTTAGCAACGAGAAAAGCGGAGTAAAAACCGACTCCGAACTGTCCAATCATATCGTTCATATCCTGAGAATTGGAGTTGTCTTGCATTTTGCCCAAAAATTCGGCGGTTCCCGATTTCGCGATTGTTCCCAGATTATTAACGAGATCGGTTTTTGTCATACCGATACCCGAATCTGTGATACTCAGTATTTTGTTCTCTTTGTCAGCCTTTATTCTTATCGCTAATTCAGGATTCGTGTCCAAAACGTTCTTATCCGTGAGCGAGAGTAATCTGATCTTATCCAATGCGTCGGAAGCGTTGGAAATCAATTCTCGGAGGAAAATTTCTTTGTTGCGGTACAGCGAATTGATGATCAGTTTCATCATACGATTCACTTCCGTTTGGAATGTAAATTTTTCAGCCTTTTCCCTAAGTTCCTTTACTTGTGCCACGTTCAGTCCATCCAGTTTTATCGCCTCTTCTTCTCTCTTAACAACTTCGTCATCTGTTTTGCAAAAAGAAAAAAAAAATTGTTTGGTTTTCTTTTAGTAAAAAAAAAAGTTAATAAACAATGAGAATTATTTTGCATAAAGTTTGCAAATAATTGACAATTGGAAATATTTCTAAAAAAATTTGTAACATGAATTTATTTTACAAATAATTAACTATTGGAAATATTTTTTTTTAAATTTGTAACATGAATAGAAAATCAAATATTTCGTTTTTACTTTGCAAATAAATAAAGAATTACGAATTTTTTTTTTAGTTCGGAAATGTAAAATTCTTTGTAATTAGGAAATAGTTTTTCAAAATTGTAAGACTGTACATAATTATATTTTTTTATGAATTTGTGTTACTATGATTAAAATGACTATTATTTTATTACCGGTCCTGGATCCTTCTCGACTAGAGCCCAAGTCATTTTCCACTGTTCCAACTTCATCCTCTATAGTATCCTCCTCCGCATGGACAAGACCTACAAAATAAATATAAATATAATGTAAATAATGGAAAACATAAACAAAAAAAGTTGCACATAAAATATTGATTGTGTTGTAAGAAAAAAATATAGTAAAATCTTCTGATCTCTCTAATAAATAAATTAATTTAGGAATATTCAACAAACATTTGATAAGTCAAAAATTACAACTACGCAATTTTTTTTATAAAAAATTTGTGATAATTTTTTTTTTTTTTTGTTTTTTGTTTATTGACATAATTAATCATTTTTTTTTCATAGAATACAAAAGTCGCGTTACGAGTTTTCAAATTTTTATTAATATAACACACTACAGAAATCATAAATAATAAGTTATTGATCGAAATTCCAAATTATTATTTAAAACAAAAAAATCTCACGTACTTAAATCGTTTTTTTAATCGCATCTACAAAATAAAATTCGGAATAAAAAATCTCGACATCGAAATTTTGATGGAAATAAAATAAATTTAGCAATATTGAGCAAACAAACGCTACATCCGCGCGACATTGTTGCTACAAGTGATAAAAGCTCGCAACTAGTGTAGAGATTCGAGTACCTATATAATAATATATATAATTGAAAAAATCGTTGTGAATGAAATTTTCGATCCCGAAGGTTAGATTTTTTATTTCGGTGAAATGATGATAGATATTTGATGAAATAAATTGTCGGGGAGATGATTTGGAGTAACCGGTGCGAGCGGCAAGCGACATTCCGAAAAGCTCTGGGTTTTTTTCTGAATGATTTGTATTTCGGTATAAGAGATATATAATTTTTGGATTAATAAACTTACCAGCGAGGAGAATTAGGCCAAACGCTAATATCGCCAACTTCTTCATGCTGCAGTGTTTTTTTTTAGGCGAATAAAACACGCGGCTTATAGTCAGTGCAAATCCTTCTTTCGAGCCAAACTGATCGCCACACGCTCGCGCTTACGTTGTTTTTCTCACACTGGCGATTCACTGTCACGGTATCGGCTGGTAAACGCGATATTTACTCAAGAGCTGCGGCTCGAAGAACCAATGAACGACGACCACGCAGCGTACGTGGACCTATCACAGAGTGGGCGGTGGAAACCTCTTCCAAATGTCCTGCTCTTATTGGCTCTCGTGTACTACTATATATATGACTATGTAGTCTCGCCCCCGTGTTATAGAATATTCAACTACGCGGCTCTATTTGAAATCATCTGGCTCTATTGCTTATCGGACTGGAAAATACTTTTGTTCTGATAATCTCGGAAAAACTTCGGAAAACTATTGTAATTTCTGGGAACATTTGTAATTATTGAGAAATTTTATAACAATTGTGAAAATTTAGAATTTTTATGAAAATTTTAATTTACTGTGAACATTTATAATTTATATGAAAATTTGTAATTATTGTGAAATGTTATAACAACTGTGAAAATTTATAATCTTTATGAAAATTTGTAATTATTGGGAAATTTTATAACTATTGAAAAAATGTGTAATTATTGAGAAATTTTATAACAATTGTGAAAATTTAGAATTTGAATGAAAATTTGTGATTTCTAGAAAAACTTTAAATTTTTGGTGAAAATTCGGAACTCTTTTGTGAATTCTTTACAATTGTGAAATTTTAGAACTACTGTAAAAATTTGTAATTGCTGTGAAATTTTATAATTATTGTAAAAATTTGTAATTATTGAGAAATTTTATAACAATTGTGAAAATTTGTAATTTTTATGAAAATTTATGATTTCTATGAAAATTTTCAATTTTTTTGTGAAAATTCAGAACTTTTCTGTGAATTCTTTATAATTGTGAAATTTTATAACTACTGTCAAAATTTGTAATCGCTGTGAAATTTTATAACTATTGTAAAAATTTATAATTATTGAGTAATTTTATAACAATTGTGAGAATTTATAATTATTATGAAAATTTGTGATTTCTATGAAAACTTTCAATTTTTTTGTGAAAATTCGTAACTTCTTTTGTGCTTTCTCAATTTTTCTGAAAATGTTGTGACTTTTTGGTGATCGAAGATTTTTATGACTTTCCGAGTGTTTTCGAATCTTACATAAAAACTAAAAGCTTTCTTTGAACCTAAGGTTTTCCTAATCCTACGAGGATAATTAGGAATTCCTAATTATCCTCTGAAAGTGTAATATTCTCAACTATTTTGAAAATGTGTGAAAATCGCCGACTTCGTAAAATTTATTCCATAATTTTTTTTTTTCATAAGAATGTAAATTGATTCTTAATTATCAGTTATTGATTATTTCCGGAAAAGTTTCCTCTCAAATTTTCAGCGCGCTTTATCGACAAAAAAATGTCCGATTATATACTTGAAACAAAAATCCTGTTTCTTTTTCCTTTAAATACTCGAAACTAGGAGCTAATAAAAAGAACTACATTTTTCAAAAGAAAAAGTGAACTGACTTCGAGTCACAGTGACTTGAAATCCATTAAAATAGGATGAAATCATCTGAAATAAGTTAAAATTGCATGAAACAATTTAAAGACAGATAAAATCCCATGAAATCATGATATCTGAATTAACTTTTCTTCTAACTCCGATCACAACTTCCTAAAAGTCGTAAATCTACTTTACATTTACGACTCTAAATCGACAATTTGTTTGACAATTATTTTTAAGAAAACGCTTAAATTTTTATTAAAATCTATGGATCTCTACAAAATTGGTAATATCAAACCGGCGCTCACAGTTTTTAAATATTGCAATGATTGAACTCTTAAAAAAAAAGTGTACAACCGAATTCGTGTAATAATTAATGTCTTTTTTTGTAATCTCTTGAGGTAATCAAAAATGATTATAGAAATACGACGCCGATTTTTTAAAAAAAGTGTAAAACCACGTGGAATACAAGGAGATTCATATATAAACATTATTTTGTTAAAAAGAATGTTGAGTAATTTATTGTTTCAGGCCGTTCGCTAAATCGAGCGTTCAGAAGCCTTTAAGATTCTTAATATTTCATTGAATTAACGTAAAAACGTGATTAAAAAGTAGATGAAGGGGGTCTCGATGGGCAGGCAGGTTTTGGGTTGCTTAACTTGGGGTTTCTCTCTCACTTTCTTTCGTATCGATGGCGTACAAACTGCTATCGCGTTAAAACGCGCATTCTAATCAATCACATTCAATCTCAGGCATATAAGACTAGGCAATCGATGTGTAGTAGCCCATATTTAAGGTAGTATCAATCTATAAAGTCAAGTCAATCAAGTGTTCAAATCTACCGAAAAAAAAAACGTTTCGACCCGTTTCAAAAGTGAAACTGATATGAATTAAGATGAATCTGGTTTAAAAACTTCCTACTTGATACAGAAAAAAATGTATACCAATGATTTTACAAGATAATCAGTCAGTTTGCCACAATAAATGCACTGGCATATTTATACGCAGTTTTTCATTAACAAAATTTGTAATTTTATTTTGATCTCGCCGAGTGATAGCTCATTTTGTTTCTCGATAGAAACTCTACGACTTTGTCGAAAAAGATTTATGATAATATTCATAGTTTTCAAATGATAAAATTTTTTTCTCGTTCAGGAATAAAACGAAGTTACTCGATGATTTCGTGAAGCATCTTAAAAAAAAACAACACGATCTAGTAAAAATCAGAATAATATTGTAATTTACCTCATTAAAAAATTCCGTGAAAATATGGCTGTGGATTTATTATTATTAAGCAAAATCATTGTTTTACATTTTTCTACGTTAATTAGAAGCTTTTTAAATCAGATACACTTTAATTTACGCCAGTTTTTCCTACAAATCTTAGCGCTCGATTGAATTGACTGTATCGACGATATTACGTTAAACGTGCCACTTTACAGCGTTTTCTGTTTATAATCGCTCGTGAATAAATCGCTAAAAATTTACTCATACTTCAGGCACCTCAATTAACAATGCAAATAGGAATAAAAACAGCAACCGCAGACGAGTCTTGTCGATATTTTTCGCAACGTATTGCTATTTCGCATAACGTTGGAATGTTCGTTTTTTTTTTCTTCTCTTTCTTGTATCATTTTCTTCTTCTCGATATAGATATTATTATATATAGTTGGCAGACAGCTCTCGTTAATTTCATCGGTTACTTTGCTTCCTCAACCTGCTGCTCGTCTTTGCCTGAGACCTCTAATTTCTTTAGCACTTCCGTCACTTCATCTGTACTCTTTTCCTTCTCCGCACTCTCTTCTTTTTCTTCTTTTTCTTCTTTTTCTTCTTTTTCTTCTTTTTCTTCTTTCTCATCTTCGATCTCCTTAATCTTGGCTTCCTTTGAAGTCTTCACTGGCTCCTCATTGTCACTGCTGTCGCTGTACGTCACGTAACTGCAAGTGTCGCTGTCGCTGTCGTCGTCCTTATCCTCGGGGTTTGACTTTCCCGCGTAGATCTCGCATTCCGTGCCTACGATCTTCTTCGCTTTTTCGAAAGCTTCTTTCCACAGTTGTGCATCTAATTAGCAAAAATACAGAGAGAAGTTTTTTTAATTTTTTTTTTTAGCGAACGTAATTGTGGAATTTAGTGACTTTTCTCAATATCCAAATTCTCTGAATTTCTAAGTTTTATGAGAATTCTTGATTACAAAATAATTGAGCAATAAATTTAGTGTATTATAAGTGAGCATCTCTCTCCCAGGGAGTATGGGAAAGGCTCCCCCAGGGAGTATAGGAAAGGCTCCCCCAGGGAGTATGGGAAAGGCTCCCCCAGGGAGTATGGGAAAGGCTCCCCCAGGGAGTATGGGAAAGGCTCCCCCAGGGAGTATGGGAAAGGTCCCCCCAGGGAGTATGGGAGAGGTTCCCCCAGGGAGTATGGGAAGGGTTCCCCCAGGGAGTATGGGAAAGGTTCCCCCAGGGAGTATGGGAAAGGTTCCCCCAGGGAGTATGGGAAAGGTTCCCCAGGGAGTATGGGAAAGGCTCCCCCAGGGAGTATAGGAAAGGTTCCCCCAGGGAGTATGGGAAAGGCTCCCCCAGGAAGTATAGGAAAGGCTCCCCCAGGGAGTATAGGAAAGGCTCCCCCAGGGAGTATGGGAAAGGCTCCCCCAGGGAGTATGGGAAAGGCTCCCCCAGGGAGTATGGGAAAGGTTCCCCCAGGGAGTATGGGAAAGGTTCCCCCAGGGAGTATGGGAAAGGCTCCCCCAGGGAGTATGGGAAAGGTTCCCCCAGGGAGTATGGGAACGGCTCCCCCAGGAAAAAAAAAAAAAAGTGAGCATCTAATTAGCAAAAATACAGATATTTTTTTTTAGCCAATGTAATTATGGAATTTTGTGACTTTTCTCAATATCCAAATTGTCTGATTTCTAAGTTTTGTGAGAATTCTTGATTATAAAATAATTGAGCAATAAATTAAGTGTATTATAAAGAAAGAGGATGATTGTCGATTCTTTTTCATAATTTTCGCAATATTTTCGAAAATAAATGAGCAATTAATTAACAAAAATACAGAATTGCATTTTTTTTATCATTATATTTTTTTTTCTTATGTGTAACTATGCAATTTAATGACTTTTCTCAATATGCAAATTCTCTAAATTTGTAAGTTTTATAAGAATTCTTGATTATAAAATAATTGAGCAATAAATTTAGTGTATTATAAAGAAAAGAGGATGATTGTCGATTCTTTTTCACAATTTTCGAAAGTAAATGAGCGTTAAGGAGATAGGAGGGCTTTTAGTCTTTCGACGGTATTGGGAGTAAAATTAATGCTTTTTTTCGACGTAATAAAATAATAAATAAAATGAAATAAAGATTTATGTAAATATAAAAGGGAAAGGCCAAAAAAAGGAAAAATGTTTTATCTCTCCGTTAAATGAATCGCAAATTTGTGTAAAAATTACATCGATGGATTTGGTTGAAAAATAAGAAGACGTAGAATTAAATTTAAGGCAGTTTTATTCGTACGCGACTTACTTTCGGCATTAGCGAATCTTATGGCGAGCAATTCGGAGGTGAGCAGTTCATCCGCAAAATCCGCGAGAACGCTCCAGACCCAGGCACGATCACTGCCGCAATTTGGTTTGAGTTCCATCCACGGTGTTACAAAGTGATTGGCGCAAATCTTGAGAGTCTTGTCTCTGCGCATTACCACTCGGACTGTGTGTTTGGTCTTGTGCCTCAGTAATTTTACTTCACCGGTTCCGCGTTCTTTCCACTCGGCTGGACTACTCGACGAATCGTAACGGTAAAGTTTGGCTCTCCTGGAAATCGAAGGATAAATAGTTTCAATTAAATTTTCATTTAAAAAAAAACGCAATAATTTATTGAAATAGATGAAATAATTTACTAAATAGATTGTAGAATAATTGGATTCTAAGAAAAATCCTAATAAACAAACTAATATAATTTTTCAATGGCAAATGATCCAAAAAATTCTTTTTCTCCTGACTGCGCTGGAATAACGTGATTCCGTCCCTGAAAAGCGGGAGGAAAGTCCTCAAGATATACGAGCCAAAACTCCCTAGGGCATCTTGCTCCCTATTTTTGCCCACTTCGAGGTTCCCAGCGAGACCGCCGCGTACCGCGGCGCTCGCGCTGCGACCCTCGAAGCGCGCAAAAACAGGGGCCACGATGCCCGAGCGAGTCTTGCCTCGTATATCTTCCCGCTACCCATGCACACGGCTCACGGCCAGGTATCGGCAAATTTCCTCTCGCATTTCAGCGACAGAAATCACGTCATATTTCAACGCAATCGGAAGAAAAGAATCGTATGCTACGCGGGAGGGAGCGCAATTTTCACCTCGTGCTCGGGCAGCTAACCTCGCACTCGGTGAAAATCGCGCTCTTCCCTCCCTTGTAGCATAATGTACTATTGGTGAATTTGCAGAGAAACTTTTGAGTAAAAAAATGAGCCATGAAACTTTAAAATCGGACAAAAATTATGGATTATTCTTTTAAAAAACTCAACAAAAAGGTACTTTTATAGAAATTTTAACAAATTTTTTTTTTATTTGTAATATCTTGAATTTTTAATACTAATTCCATATAAATTTGTAATTTATTCAAATTTCAATACCAATTCTACGGGAATTTCTAATCGTATCAAATTTAATGATGGATTATTCTTTTTAAAAACTCAACAAAAATTTACTTTTATAGAAATTTGAATAATTTTTTTTTTTTTCTTTTATTACATAAATTTGTAATTTATTCAAATTTGAATACCAATTCTACAGGAATTCCTAATCGTATCAAATTTAATGATGGATTATTCTTTTTAAAAACTCAACAAAAATTTACTTTTATAAAAATTTGAATTTTTTTTTTTTTTTCTTTTATTTACATAAATTTGTAATTTATTCAAATTTGAATACCAATTCTACAGGAATTCCTAATCGTATCAAATTTAATGATGGGTTATTCTTTTTAAAAACTCAACAAAAATTTACTTTTATAGAAATATGAATAACAAAAAATTTTTTTTTTTTTTTTTTTCTTGTATTTACTTAAATTTGTAATTTATTTAAATTTGAATACCAATTCTACGGGTATTTCTAATCGTATCAAATTTAATGATGGATTATTCTTTTTAAAAACTCAACAAAAATTTACATTTATAAACATTTGAGTACCAATTTTTTTTTTCTTTTTTTTCTTGTATTTCCTTAAATTTGTAATTTATTCAAATTTGAATATTAATTCTATGGGAATTTCTAATCGTATCAAATTTAATGATGGATTATTCTTTTTAAAAACTCAACAAAAATTTACTTTTACAGAAATTTGAATAACAAAAATGTTTTTCTTTTTTCTTGTATTTACTGATTATAAAGATTGTTATAATTATCATTAATCGCAGATATTTGTTTTAACATTGCTAATTCATGTAGCTGAAACATGAGAATGAACTATTTTGAGAAAACTCGAACCAACAGTTTAATCATTTCCACTTCCTCTTCCTCGTTGTTGGAGACTTCTATCAGCGGTAATGTAATTATGGGATCAAAGTAGACATCATCCCCTGTGACCTCCTCTTCATTTTCATGCGCTTCTCCGCTGGCCTTAACTTCAACCGCACGGTCTCCGTTAGTCTTAACGTAATAACAAAAAGAAGAAGAAAAACATAACGATTATCGTTTGTTGCATAATTATTTATTATTATTTGCTCCAATTAACATAATACCCCAATGACAAAGCTATTGATAACAAAATTTGTTGCTATAAGTTTAAAAAAATCTCCTTCGCTACTGCTATTGGGTCAATTTTGGCTGAAAATCGGCAAGACAATTGCTGGAATGTACAAAAAAAGTGTCCTTCAATGTTTAGGGAACACAAATCATATTAACCAATGTTATGATCCTTAAATATTGAAAAAAAAAAGTATTCAATGCCACTTTTTGGTGACAATATAAAATTTCGTTATTGAAATTTGAGATATAGAGGAACGAGGAAATTGGGAGAAAAAAAAAGCGAAATTCTTCGGGCTCGCGTTCATTGTTTTTTCGTTTCGGAGTATCGCGAATCTTAACCTAAAGCGTAGCTCGAATTCTTGGTATAAATTGTCAAGTTAGTCGTTTAATCGGTGATTCGGTTTAGGCGAAAGGGACGTCAATGTAGATAAATGTTTTTGGCGCTTACCACGTTCTCTGGCATTTCGTTAAAATAGTTTTTAGTCCTAGGATAATCAGTGGAAAAAGTATGCGACTACCGCCAATAATCCGGCTGCGTATAATGGCGAGTTTCGTTATTTGGCATATAAACGATGCGGCTTTCCGTTACGCGATACCGGCTAACCATTGGCGAACGCAGGTGGGTGAAAAAATTTTGTACTCGCGAAATTTACGAATGTTATTGGCGAGATTGTGGGTCACGTGATTCCAAACTCGCGACTTGGCGCGAAAATAATTTTTCAAATTCTGTACCTAAATTCACACTAAATCTCTTTACTATTATTATCGACAGATACGAAATTTTCCAATCATAATTCCATCGGAAATTTGTAATTTATTGAATTTTGAATACTAATTTGACCGAAATTTGTAATTTATTGAATTTTGAATACTAATTTGACCGAAATTTGTAATTTATTGAATTTTACATACTAACTCCACAGAAATTAGTTATTTATTGAATTTTAAATATTGATGCCATAGAAATTTGTAATTTATTCAAATTTGAATACCAATTTACGGGAATTTCTAATCTAAGCAAATTTAAATAATCATCCAATAGAATTGGTATTTAAATCTCAATGAATTATCGAAAGAAATTTTTTTGCTTTTTTGATTTTTATTCAATTACAAATTCTAAAAGAAATTTATATGTACAACTCGGATTGAAACAACAATTCCCGAGAAATGCGTATTTAAATATGTGAATCATTAACAGAGATCGAAATTATGATCCTCATTTTTTGTTAAATCAATAATTTCCCTCGAAATCAGATATTAATCAGTAAATATAAAATTATCTATAAAATATAATACACAAAAAAAATTCTACCGATTCTTAAAACCGTTTAAAAATCCCTATTATTTTGCATTCACATGATTCACATGTCAGTTAAATGTCACCTAGTAACTTTTCGTTCTCAATCTAGTAACAATACAAGCCAATTGCTTTAATCGCGCCACTGCCACTGATTGGCCAATCCTTAAATACAGTCAATTATCAAATAATTTATAATCAATTTTAACTGCTTAATTAATCTAATGATATCTCGTAACGATAATTCTTTCCCAGTGTCGTTGAATTTCTTGTCGACCCACAGCAAAGCCTACAAATGTTATGAGATTAACACTTTTTTTTACTTGATACGTAAAAAAAATGTATTAATCGCAAAATTGTATAAGATAACACATAAAAAAATATTTGCCCTCTTTTTAGTTTATTATTTTACGATTAATACATTTTGTTACGTATCAAGTAAAAAAAAAAGTAAAATGTAAAATGTAAATGAGAAATGTAAAAAAAATCAAATAAAAAAATTAATTTTGTGTGCTATTTTATACATTTTCCCGATTAATACAGTTTTTTAACTTGATACGTAAAAGAATGTTTTAATCGCGGAAATGTATAAAATAGCGCACGAATTTTTTTTTAAACTTCATACGTATTTTATAAATTTTCGCGATTAATACATTTTTTAACTTTATTCATTAAAAAATGTATCAATTGCGGAAATATATAAAATAGCATACAAAAAATTGCCCTCTTTTTGCCTCTCTCAAAACCGTTTAAAAATCCCTATCATTTCGCATTAACATGTCGATTAAATGTCACCTAGTAACTTTTCATCCTGAATCCAGTAACAAAACACAATCCAATTGTTAATGTTACGTTCTCATACGCGCGACACATGTGATAGACAAAGACACACACAATACCGTTCTCTCTCTCTTTCGCACGTGTTATTTTTCGCTATCGCGTACATAAAAGCCTAATATAAATCGCGCCACTGTCAGTGATTGGCCAATCCGCAAACACAGTCAATTAACAAATAATGTGTAATCAATTTAAACTGTTTAATTGCCCTCTTTTTGCCTCTCTCAAAACGGTTTAAAAATCCCTATTATTTCGCATTAACATGTCGATTAAACGTCACCTAGTAACTTTTCATCCTGAATCCAGTAACAAAACACAATTAAATCGCTTATGTTCCGTTTTCATACGCGCGACGCATGCGATAGACAAAGACACACACAATACCGTTGTCTCTCTCTTTCGCACGTGTCATTTTTCGCTGTCGCGTACATAAAAACCTAGTATAAATCGCGCCACTGTCAGTGATTGGCCAATCCCCGAACACAGTCAATTAACAAATAATGCGTAATCAATTTAAACTATTTAATTGCCCTCTTTTTGCCTCTCTCAAAACCGTTTAAAAATCCCTATTATTTCGCATTAACATGTCGATTAAACGTCACCTAGTAACTTTTCATCCTGAATCCAGTAACAAAACACAATCCAATAATTTATGTTACGTTCTCATACGCGCGATACATGCGATAGAAAAAGACACACGCAATACCGTTGTCTCTCTCTTTCGCACGTGTCACTTTTCGCTATCGCGCACATAAAAACCTAGTATAAATTGCGCCACTGTCAGTGATTGGCCAATCCCCGAACACAGTCAATTAACAAATAATGTGTAATCAATTTAAACTGTTTAATTGCCCTCTTTTTGCCTCTCTCAAAACCGTTTAAAAATCCCTATTATTTCGCATTAACATGTCGATTAGGTAGGGTAGCATTTACGCCAAACCCATTTCCGCCAAAGTCTGTTTTCGCCAAAATCCGTTTCCGCCAAAACCGTGTCGATACGCTAGATGGCGCTGTAAGCTCGTTCCACATTATTCGATCCCTGAAAAATGCCGAGTCTGCACGGTCGAGATCTGCTGAATATTCCGGTCCCCGACGTCGTGCCCACAATAACGTCTCTGGTTATTTCACTTCGTAATTCAATATACCGGGTGTCCAGAAAAGGCCAAGTCGTCTATAGTTTTTCAACTCCAGGTCGACCTCTCCATAGTATCGTTGTCCAGGTCGATCTCTCCAAACTTTTTAAGTTCCAGGTCGACCTTTCGATAGTTTTTATGTTCCAGGTCGGCCTCTCCATAGTTTTTAAGTTCCAGGTCGATCTCTCGATAGTTTTTAAATTCCAGGTCGACCTCTCGATAGTCTTTAAGTTCCAGGTCGATCTCTCCATAGTTTTTAAGGTCCAGGTCGACCTCTCCATAGTTTTTAAGTTCCAGGTCGACCTCTCCATAGTTTTTAAGTTCCAGGTCAACCTCTCCATAGTTTTTAAGTTCCAGGCCGACCTCCATAGTTTTTAAGTTCCAGGGCGACCTAGCCGTGGTTTGTATGTTTCAGATCGACCGCTCCATAGTTTTTAAGTTCCAGATCAATCGCTCCATAGTTTTAAGGTTTCAAGTCTATAGTTTTTAATTTCCAGGTCAACCGCTCCATAGTTTTTAAGTTCCATAGTTAATACTAAGTAACCCAGACAGATATTTGGGAGCACGGTGACTGCACAGTGACGTAACTCACTGCACGGCGTGGCGTCAGAAGTACGTTATGTACGTCCGAACGTAACAGATAATGTGACGTTACGACGTGCTTAATCCAACACTGTGCCTGCACAGTACCAGCACATTGTGCACTTTAGAGCAGTTGCACGATCAACTGGAACCGTGCAGGCACAGTGCTGATCCAGCACCTTGTGGCGTCACAGTATCTGTTACGTGCGGACGTACATAACGTACTTCTGACGGCACAACGTGCTGCACGGTACTGCACGTGGTAACAAAAACTGTAATCCAAATTTCACTGCCACGGTTCATTTTTTGGATTAAATCCGAGAACGTTGTCATTCGTCCAAGAATCCTACAGGGATTCGTTCGGATCTTTTATTAAAAAACCATGCGTCGCGAAGAAATTTGAGATCGCAAGACTAATTCCGTCTCTCTCGCACTCATACACGTTTCAAATCAACTTAACGACAACACAATAATAAATTCTTATCACATTTTTTATAATATCCAGCACACTATGATTATTACTTACTATTAACTATGGAACTTAAAAACTATGGAGCGGTTGACCTGGAAATTAAAAACTATAGACCGGTTGACCTGGAATTTAAAAACTGTACAGCGGTTGACCTGGAACCTTAAAACTATGGAGCGGTTGATCTGGAACTTAAAAACTATGGAGAGATCGACCTGGAACTTAAAAACTATGGAGAGGTCGACCCGGAACTTAAAAACTATGGAGAGATCGACCTGGAACTTAACGACTATCGAGAGGTCGACCTGGAATTTAAAAATTATTAAAGATCGACCTGGATCTTAAAAACTATGGAGAGGCCGACCTGGAACTTAAAAACTATCGAATGGTCGACCTGGAACTTAAAAAGTTTGAAGAGATCGACCTGGACAACGATACTATGGAGAGGTCGACCTCGAGTTGAAAAACTATAGACGACTTGGCCTTTTTTGGACACCCGGTATATTGCATTACGAAGTGAAATAACCAGAGAGTTGTGGGCACGACGTCGGGGACCGGAATATTCAGCGGATCTCGACCGTGCAGACTCGGCATTTTTCAGGGATCGAATATGTGGAACGAGCTTACGGCGCCATCTAGCGTATCGACGCAGTTTTGGCGGAAACGAATTTTGGCTGAAACGGATTTTGGCGAAAACAGACTTTGGCGGAAATGAGTTTGGCGTAAATGCTACCCTACCGTCGATTAAATGTCACCTAGTAACTTTTCATCCTGAATCCAGTAACAAAACACAATTCAATCGCTTATGTTCCGTTCTCATACGCGCGACACATGCGATAGACAAAGACACACGCAATACCGTTGTCTCTCTCTTTCGCACGTGTTATTTTTCGCTATCGCGTACATAAAAGCCTAGTATAAATCGCGCCACTGTCAGTGATTGGCCAATCCCCGAACACAGTCAATTAACAAATAATGTGTAATCAATTTAAACTGTTTAATTGCCCTCTTTTTGCCTCTCTCAAAACCGTTTAAAAATCCCTATCATTTCGCATTAACATGTCGATTAAATGTCACCTAGTAACTTTTCATCCTGAATCCAGTAACAAAACACAATCCAATAATTTATGTTCCGTTCTCATACGGGCGACACATGCGATAGACAAAGACACACTCAATACCGTTGTCTCTCTCTTTCGCACGTGTCATTTTTCCCTGTCGCGCACATGAAAACCGACCATAAATCGCGCCACTGTCAGTGATTGGCCAATCCCCGAACACATTCAATTAACAAATAATGTGTAATCAATCAAAACTGTTTAATTAATCCTGAAAAACAATAATCCTACCCTCGTGTAATCTCTCGTCGACCGCACAGCGAAACTCTTATTAAACCCAATAATACTTATTATGCGATGCTTAGATTTTTAAGGAATACGTTTTTTTTTCATTTCTAATAGCTGCTAGGATCTATCGTGTCGTCAGTGTTGGCAGTCGGGAAAATCGAGTAATCGAGGCTCGTTGGAGGAGTGACGGCGGCGACGACGAGAAGAGGCGCGGGGTTGTAGAAGAAGAAGAAGCAGCAAAGGCTGTGCGTGAGGTGGAGAGGGGGAATAAAAGAAGAGGGAGCGGAGTGCGCGTTGTGTCCGTGGCGGCCATTGCGAGTACCCTGTCCGTAAACCGCGTACGAGTACCAGTGGCACGGTGCGTCCGCGAGTTAAATCCACGAAAATCATCGGCCATCCTGATAACGAGGTGCTCCGTGTGAAGCCCGGGACGCGCACGAAAACCCGGCCCGATGGCTGAATCCGACAAATTAAACATTGACAGCATCATCGGGCGGCTCTTGGAAGGTAAAAGGCGCTGCGCTTTACGCTTACGGTTGAGGACGTCGTTTTGTTCGTTTTTTCTTTTTGTTGGGGGGGTAACGCCGCGATCGAGAAGTGCCTCAAGCAATGAACGCTCGTAGTATCTTAAACATAGTTCTGTCTCTCTCGTGCAAACGCGTCTCTTAGTGCAGAAATACCGGAAGTTTTAACTCGCTTCCTCTTCTTCTTCTTCTTCTTCGTCTTGTTCGTATTCTCATATCGGTGACTCCATTTCGCGACATCCTCTGTCGCATTTGTGTGTGTGTGACGTCTAAAAGACGTTTTTTTCAAGCTTCTCTCAACATCCCCCGCGCCTATTACCATTACGCAACGCGGGGATTAAATTTAGGCGATTCGCGATCGAAGCTCTTGCTCTCTGTGTGTCTCTCTCTCTCTCTCTCTTTCTCTCTCTCTCTCTATGTCCGCGACGGAAGCTTTAGCTCAGTGGGCGAAGTTTTGTTTACCCAAAACACCGTTGACAACCGCAGAGGGAGTTTGCGAGTCGCGAGTTTTGGGGCGAGGTCGGAACGAAACGAACTCGCGCGCTACGCGCGCCAACTTCGAATTATACTTTGCTACGCAATTTTCAACGAGTTGCTAACGTTTTTTTTTTTCGTCGACTTCCGCTGCACGCGAAGTTCCACCGGATGTGGCACTTTTTTTATTTCCTCGTGATTTTCGTATGGTGACATCATTTTTGTCGACGCTATTTGCAGACGTTCATTGACCTTAAGGGAGACAAAAGGGACATGGGTTTTTTTTTTTTAGGGAGGTTTTATGGGGTTTTTTGTAATTTTGTAATTGAATTTGTTTTGATTGTTTTGTTTCAGTGCGAGGTGCAAGACCAGGAAAAAATGTGCAGCTAACGGAGGGTGAGATTCGGGGACTGTGCCTAAAGTCCCGAGAAATTTTTCTATCCCAGCCTATTCTACTGGAGCTGGAAGCGCCGCTGAAGATATGCGGTGAGTTACTGATTAACAAAGATCTATTTTATTGGATCTTTTAACTTGAATTTATTGTCATAGATTTATTAGCTCACTAATTGTGGGGTCAAGTGATAAATTTGTTTTCATGGACCGATGATCTTTTTCCTCTGATTAGCTATGTCAAAGTCAAACAAGCAAGAAGCTTGCTTGTTTTTAGGTGAAAAACAATTTTTTTTTAAGTTTGTTATTGTGCAAATTCATTGAGAATAATTTTATGTAAAATTTCTGACTCTTGGTTTTGGAGTTTAATTTTTTTTTATATAAATGTTTCAATAAACATGAATTATTATTTGCTTTAATTGATACAATATAGTAAATTATTATCAAAGTTATATGGCAAAAAAATCCATTATTTTGAAGTGCTATTTTGCTTATAATATCTAAAATTATAGATTCTTGTATTTCTCAATAATTTAATCTTGATATATTTTTCTTTGTGGGCTTATTTTTGCACAGAATGCTTAAAATTGTACAGCTTTGTTTAGTTGGATGATTTGGTGTTTGTTATTACAGCTATATTCAAGGTCAAGTGAGATTCTGACTCCAACAGTGAATGTATACATTTCCTGTCATATTCTGACATTTTTATAGTTGAAATTATATATTGCACCAAAATTGTTTTGTATTTATGAAACTGAACTATAATTTAATCATTTTTACCGACTACTTAAATATGAACGAATTCTCTTTAATTTTTTCATATTTATACCAAAAATAATATAACAATCATATTATGCAGATTTTTAATATTAATATATTTCAGTAATTGTGTAACACAGATTTAAAAAAAAATTAAATAGTAGTTAAATCATGAAGGCTAAATTTTTCTAAAATTAATTATTATTTAATGGTTTTTATTGATTGCTCAAATAGTATGTTCAAGATTAAAATATATATATATTTCTAACTTAGTTTTATTTTATATTTGGAAGGCTTAACATATTTCATAATACACAGTTTTTTCACAATCATTTAACGATTTTTATCGATTGTGTAACTATATAACATATATAATTTAATCATTTTTACGAACTACTTAAATATGAATTTATTCTCTTTAATATCATAATATCATATTTATACCAAAAATAATATAATCATTATATTATGCAGACTTTTAATATTAATATATTTCAGTAATTGTGTAACACAGGGATTTAAAAAAAATAAATAGTAGTTAAATGATCAGTGCTAAATTTTTCTAAAATTAATTATTATTTAATGGTTTTTATTGATTGCATTTTTACGAACTACTTAAATATGAATTTATTCTCTTTAATATCATAATATCATATTTATACCAAAAGTAATATAATCATTATATTATGCAGACTTTTAATATTAATATATTTCAGTAATTGTGTAACACAGGGATTTAAAAAAAATAAATAGTAATTAAATTATCAGTGCTAAATTTTTCTAAAATTAATTATTATTTAATGGTTTTTATTGATTGCTCAAATAGTATGTTTGAGATTAAAATATATATATATTTCTAACTTAGCTTTTACACATTTACACTTGAAATTATGAGCCCCTTATTTTATATTTGGAAAGCTGAAGATATTTTGTAATACACAGTTTTTTTGCAATAATTTAACGATTTTTATCAATTGTGTAACTATATAATATATAATATAATTTAGTCATTTTTACCAACTACTTAAATATGAATTTATTCCCTTTAATTTTGTCATATTTATACTAAAAATAATATAATCATTATATTATGCAGACTTTTAATATTAATACATTTCAGTAATTGTGTAACACAGAGATTTAAAAACAAAATTAAATAGTAAAATTATGAGTGCTAAATTTTTCTAAAATTAATAATTATTTAATGATTGAATAGTATGTTTGAGATAAAAATATATATATATTTCTAGCTTAGTTTCAGAGTTGTAAATGCCTAATACTTATAGAAATAATGATGATGATACGATCAGTTCTATAATTATGATTTTATAATAATAACATGTAGCGATTGTAATACGATGATTAAACTTTGGGATGGCTGCAAAAATTATTATTTTTCAATAAAAATTCACGGTAATCCTTTTGAAAAAATGGAAGAAAATAAGTAATGCATTACTTATTTCTTCCATTTTTTTCACTATTTCTTGCAATATTAAAGCGAAAATTAGTATTTTTTTCAGCTATTCAAATGTTTACACTCTATTTTATAATCACTACATATTATTACTATGAAATCATAATTACAAAACAAATTGTACTGTAAACTGTATCTCATGAATTAATGGGGATTTACAACTCTGCTTAGTTTTTACACATTTACACTTGAAAATGTTAGCCCCTTATTTTATATTATGGACGCTTAAAATATTACTACGTAATCCGTAGTTTTTTTTGTAGTAATTTAATGATTTTTATCGATTGTGTAAATATCATGTTTAGGTGATATACACGGACAGTACTACGATTTGCTACGACTTTTCGAATACGGTGGTTTCCCGCCCGAGAGCAACTACCTCTTCCTAGGCGACTATGTAGACAGAGGAAAGCAATCGCTCGAGACTATTTGTCTCTTGCTTGCTTACAAGATCAAATATCCAGAGAACTTTTTCTTACTCAGAGGGAATCACGAGTGCGCCTCGATCAACAGGATATACGGATTCTACGACGAATGTGAGTCACTAAATCCGATAAGCATTTCATTAATCCTCAATATTACATTTTTCTTTAGTCCCCCAAATAACTAAAAATTTCCTAATTTTAAGATCACAAATTGCGTGAATTACACAACAGAAAAAAAATAGTCTATTTGATAACAAATATTAACAAATTCTGTTGAATTTTCGCTCGAAATTAGCAATATTTGGATTTTTATAAGCCATTACATATATTTTTTGAAAACATAACAATCAATGATAAAAATTCCCAATTTTAAGGGTGCTAATTGCCCGAAATGTAGAGTAGAAATAAATTCGTATAACTGACAACAGATATTAAGAAATTCTGATGTGGTTTCGTTCTAACTAAGCGAGATTTGCGCTTTGATAAGCCATACATTTTTTTAACACAATCACTAAAACATTTTCCAATTTTAAGGGTACTAATTGTCCGAATTTCCGGACCGAAACAAATTCGTATGAGTCATAATCAATATTAAGAAATTCGAATGAGTTTTCGCACTAAATATGCGATTTTTCCGCATTAAGCCGTAAATTTTTTAATATAAAAAAAATGACTATCGTTGAAACATTTTCGAAATTTAAGATCGCCAATTGCCTGAATTACAGGACTGAAATAAATTCGTATGTGTGTTAACAGATTTTTAAATTTTTTGTTGAGATTCCGCGCTAAATTAGCAATGTTAAAAAATTTTGTTGAGTTTTTGCGCTAAATTAGCGATGTTTAAAATTTTTGTTGAGTTTTCGCGCTAAATTAGCGATGTTTAAAATTTTTGTTGAGTTTTCGCGCTAAATTAGCGATGTTTAAAATGTTTGTTGAGTTTTCGCGCTAAATTAGCGATGTTTAAAATTTAATAGGCAAACGTCGTTACAACATCAAACTATGGAAAACGTTTACGGACTGTTTCAACTGTCTGCCGGTTGCGGCTATCGTCGACGAGAAGATATTCTGTTGCCACGGTGGTTTAAGCCCCGATCTACAAAGCATGGAGCAGATTAGGCGCATTATGCGACCTACGGACGTTCCCGATCAGGGTCTTCTCTGCGATCTTCTCTGGTCGGATCCGGACAAGGACACGATGGGCTGGGGCGAGAACGATCGCGGCGTCTCGTTCACGTTCGGTGCCGAAGTCGTTGCCAAATTTTTACATAAGCACGACTTTGACCTCATATGTCGCGCGCATCAGGTATAACAATATACATTTCGTAACCTTATCCGCATATTTAATGGACAATCAAACAGCTGCGTTAAGCTCAGGCAAAACAGCAATTTTCTAATTACTCACCAAGTACGACATTAAATCGATTTTATAACTTTTATTTACTAACAAAAAGTCTCTCGTATCAAAATTAAAATGGCCGCGAGACAATAGATGATATTATGGAAATTATTTAAGGGGAATTTCATAAGTTAGACTACAAAGTGGCAGAGTTAATTTTTATTTTTGATATTTGGAAGGTTTGAACCCGAATTAAAATTGACGCGAGTTTGTATGGAATTTGGTGCTCGGGATTTTTTTTTTTTTTTTTTTTTTTTTTTTTGGTTCGTTGATTTCGAATGCTGGGACTAAAATAGCAGATTCAAAATGGCGGAGTCAATATGGCGGACAAACAATGCGAAGGCCGATCTGCCTGAAAATCAACACTTAATGATCTATTTTGACACTGATTCATTGTTTATTCTAAATTAATTTTTTTAATGATGTCTTAATTTTTGTATTGGTTTTTTTTTAAGTCAAAAACGCGACATAAGGTTGAAGGAAAAAGTAAATTATAGTAAATATTAGCAATTTTTTCGGTCGCCGATTCCGATACAAACACTAAAATAGCAATTCAAAATGGCGGAGCTAATATGGCGTACAGACAATCCAAAGATTGATCTACTTAAAAAATAGAAGTTAGATATTTATTCTTGTCACAGATTTTTGTTTTTATGAATTCTTAATTAATTTCTAGGCAAAATCACAAGTTTTTTGTCGAAAGTTTAATTTTGTTTAAAAAATATACGACGTGAATTCGAAGGATTACGCAGACTAAAATAACAAAATTGAAATGAAAAAATGAAAATTATTACACAATAGCCTATTTTGTAACAATTTTTTTTAAATATTTTGATTTTAAGATCGAATCACAAATATTTAAAAAGTTTAATTCTTATTAAAAAATGTAACTTCAGGATCAAAGAAGTGGAAATCGTATGAATAATCGAACCAAAAAATCGCAAATATATTACCAATTTCTAATTTCTGAATTCCAAATTAAATTTCTGATAAAATTTCAAATACTTGTATAAAATATAGCTTTCATTACAAAATTCAACTTCAGGCTCAGAAAAAAAATTACTTGCAAAATCAACTCTTGTGTTAAAATAAAATTTCAAATACTTGTATAAAATATAATTTTCATTACAAAATTCAATTTCAGGCTCAGAAAAAAATGTCTCGCAAAATCATCTCTTGTGTTCAAGTAAACATTTTTTGATAAAACTTCAGATATTTGTATAAAATATAATTGTCATTTCAAAATTCAACTTCAGGTTCAGAAAAAAAGTTAATTGCAAAATGAACTCTTGTGTTCAAATAAAAAACTTTTGATAAAATTTCAAATACTTGTATAAAATATAATTTTCATTACAAAATTCAACTTCAGGCTCAGAAAAAAAATGTCTCGCAAAATGAACTCTTGTGTTAAAATAAAAAAATTTTGATAAAATTTCAAATACTTGTATAAAATATAATATTCATTACAAAATTCAACTTCAGGTTCAGAAAAAAAGTTAATTGCAAAATGAACTCTTGTGTTCAAATAAAAAACTTTTGACAAAATTTCAAATACTTGTATAAAATATTCATTACAAAATTCAACTTCAGGTCCAGAAAAAAAGTTGATTGCAAAATGAACTCTTGTGTTAAAATAACAAAAAATCCTTTTATTTGTCTTTTTCTTAGGTCGTTGAGGACGGCTACGAGTTTTTCGCGAAACGTCAGTTGGTAACGTTATTCTCAGCGCCAAACTACTGCGGTGAATTTGACAACGCGGGTGCCATGATGTCGGTGGACGATACGCTCATGTGCAGTTTCCAGATTCTCAAACCGGCCGACAAGAGGAAGTTTACGTACGGTGGTTTGAACGCAGGCCGTCCGGTAACGCCGCCCCGGGGTCCGAACAACAAAAACAAAAAGAAGTGAAAACCCCAATGAATTCGACGTCGCCGACGCGGAGCTTTAGGACCTTAAGACCCCCTCTAATCCCCCCCGAAAACAAAAACCATAAACAACAACAACAACAACAACAACAAACACACAAAAAAATCCACAAAACCACGGCCATCATCCCAACACCGTCCCCCCTGCCTTCACTTTACTGTCCATCGACCACGACCATCATACGAACAAAAAAAAAAAGAAGAAAAAACTAAAAAAAAAAAAGCGGAAAACCATTAAAAATTCATCCCCTGCCCGCTGTGACTCCGAGTCCCTTAAAAAAACGCGTGCTCGTTGCGAATGTCGGTGGCGTCTCTCCGATAATCGCCTCAGTCTCGAACTCATCGTATTTAACGAATGAGCAGGCTTTTATTATTCCACGTGGAGACGAAAGAAGACGAGAGATCGAAAATTTTCATAAACATCGGAGCGAGCTCGTCAGGGTAACAAAAAAAACAACAACAAAGATCGAATCTGCGAAGAGAGAAAAAGCGAGAGGGAGAAACAAAAATGCGCGAGCGTCATACCACTTCCGGTTGAGCGACAGAGACACGCGAATTTCCAAGTTCGTTCGGCGATTATAACCTTAACTGCAGTCTCGACGACGAGGAGCCTCGACAAAGGCCTTGGGGAAGACGCGACAAAAAAAAACAAACGATACCGAAGTCATTGAAAAGATTTAACAAAAAAACAACCAACATTACTTATTGAAATAACGACGAAACTGAAACTCGAGGAAAAAGAACGAAATTTGTATTAAATCGGCGAGACTCGATAGCCACTTTTGCTTTTTGGACGAGGAGTTATCATTTTATCTCTGTATGCGTCACACGAAATAAGGAAAAACCCTGAGACACGTTAAACGAAGCGATTGTACGAAAACCATGTCGAATTTGTGTAGCGAGAATCAGCAACAAAAACTAGTTATTAAAGATGAATGAATGGTTAAGTTTTTTTTTTGTAGACAACTTTTTTTTCCCGGCTTTAAGCAATGTTAGTTCTGTTAACGATGAGGTAGCAATTGAACTTTCGCTATACTTAAAAACAAAAAAACAAAAAATTGTGGTTTTTTTCCTCTATTTTTGCTTTTCGAATTCGTGGGTCACGTATTTTGAAGGGATTTCAAAAATGGATCAAGAGCGCGTTGCGTCAGTTACTGCTGCGCGCGATTTCGACCTCGTTCAGTCGTTAAACCCGCGCGTACGTAACACGCGCACGCTTCGAGAATTACGTGACCCACATATGTTCGATATATATATATATTTTAACGCTCCCCCCCATTTTCCTGCCTTTTAGTGTTGACGAAGTCAACGGCTCGAGTCTTACCGGCCGTTTTCCGAATTTCTGTGGATCTAAATAGCAACAAAATAAATAAAAGCTCGATCGTTTTACGATCGGTATGAAATAAATGATATTTAAAAAAATAACAACATCTACTCGCACAATTTCCTGCGCGGAACATCAGCGAGAAAACTTGGCGCGTGTCTCTTGCGGCCAGCCGACGATTTTTTTCTTTTTTATCTGAATTTTTTTTGAGGAAGCAAAAAAAAAACAAAATCTTGTGAATTCTGGGACGAAGTCTAATAAGAGGTGAAAATCAGAAAAAAATCAATGATATTTATCGATTAATATCTCTGTTTAGATGCTGATATTTTATTCAAATAATATGTTAAATAATTTTTCGCAAGGTGGCAAAAATTCTCGTTTTCACTGTTTACATTATTATTTAAAAATTGGTAAGCCGAATATTTACAAATAATTCTCAACTGTGCATAAGACGTGAATTTCCGATTTAAGCGTAGCGTTTACTTTTTTTAACGAAAATTTGCGAAGTTATAATTTATTTAGGAAATTATTTCTTCTGTATTAAAATCTTTGGTTTTCCCTCAATTTTGCATCTAACTCAAATGCCTAAGCTGATATCGAAAGGACATTTCTTCCGCATAACTGAGAATTTTTTGAGAATATTCTGCCTACTGATTCTTTTTTAAAAAGAGTTTTAAAAAATATTATGATCCGCAATTGACAGGCGATTTTGATAATTTGCTATAATTACTTTAATGGCTAAAAAGTCATATTAAAAATAAAATATCATCAGCGAATAGAGTGAATTATTTCCTGATAAATCTCAATGATTTATTACTGATTTTCTTCCCTTAAAATATTGCGAAATTCGGGGGCGAGAAACGAGGTAAAGAATTTGTTTGCAAAGCAGAGGGGACGCTCGAAAAAAGACGATTCTACGGTGTAGCTTCTACGGACACTCGTCTTCCGATTGCAGCAGCCACAACGTTGTCTTTTTTCATTTTACACGATTTCTTATTTTCTTTTTTTCGTCGTCGTCGGGAGGGGCTTATTACGATATAATCATGAAATAAACGTAAAGTTATCATTACACAATACGCGAAGTACATTTACGCATCTAACGTAAGAAAAAAAAAAAAAAAAAACGTGGCGAACGAAAGAGAAGAGATGAAAGAATACGAAATTTCATTTCCGGCCAGATTTACCTTTTGTCTGAGCTTATATCTTTTTTTTTAAATTAAGCATGTCCTCTCAATAGTTGCGAGCTCCGATGAGCTATCGTCTTAATTTTTTTCATTCGTCATCGTCGCGCCAATCATCCTAATTTTTATTTCTTACAAATTCACTTTATTTCCTCACCGCAGCACACACAATTTAATCCTCCGAAAGCAGCCACGATATAAGTTAGAAAAAAAAGAAAACCCAAAAAGAAAAAAGATAAGCGAAGGAAACGAAGCACTAAAATAAAGAAATAAAACAAAAAAACAAACCCCTTAGCGAATAGAGCGATTTTTCTCGATGACACTTGTTGTAAAATGTGTACAACGTAAATGATAAAAAAAAAACTGGCCGATTTGGTAAACACACGTGAATACTCGAGATTAATTATCACGCTCACCCTCTCCACCCCCAAAAAAAAAAAAAATACCCTTCATAAATGTACATTAAACTTTCTTTTTTTTATAAATAAAATACCTAAAACCAAATCAGCTTTTTTCTTCGTTTTCAATCTTTTGCCAACTGCGGGAAAATCGCGTAGCATTCATCATCATCGTCATCATCATCATCTGCCTGCTGGTATCCTGATAGTTTATGGGAATCAATTTTTAATTTTTTTTCGACGTTAAATCGAGGTATTATTATTATTGAATTTAAATCGATTATAATTTTATTTATTTATTGAATAAATTAATCGGCTTTGATATTGGCGTTTGTTTTTTTTTATTTATTTGTATCTTTTTTTTTTCTTGCAGTTTCTAGATCGAATCGATTTGAGTTATTTTTCGTGCATTGAAAATTTTTGAATATTTGCTAAATTTTGCTGCAATGTAGATCTGAATAAAATGAATCGATGGCCCATTTCTTGGCTCAGTCTCGGTACTCTTAAACTGGCATCGACTAACTATAAACACTTTAGACGATGACGAGAATGACTATCTCAAAACCGGTCACGATTTCTACTCCGGTCACAATTTTCTGCACATGCGCGAAACATACAAATCGTCGATCGCTGCTAAAACAAAATTATGATGAATCTCACACATACACACGTGTACCTAGTTTTTATCCCGATAAGTATATGGATACATATGTATTAGAGTGGTTATTTTTTCACTTTTTATTTTTATGGGGCAACAAATTTTTATAAATTATTGATCTGATTGAAAATTATTTGGAGAAGTCTATTAAATTTTACAAAAAGTGAAACAAAATATTTCATTAATAATACAGCGGATATTATTAATAATTATCCATTCAGAGTTATAAATATTAAATTATTTCAAGATTATCCATTCAGAGTTATAAATATTAAATTATCTCAAGATTATCCATTCAGAGTTATAAATATTAAATTATCTCAAGATTATCCACTCAGAATTATAAATATTAAGTTATCTCAAGATTATCCATTCAGAGTTATAAATATTAAATTATCTCAAGATTATCCATTCAGAATTATGAATATTAAATTATCTCAAGATTATCCATTCAGAGTTATAAATATTAAATTATCTCAAGTTTGATCTATTTTGATTTTGTTTATTACACGCAATTTTTGTAATTTCTCAACAAATTTATTGATATTGTGAAACTCAAAAAGATCGAAGAATTGTTTTGACAATTTGTGCTATACTCAATTGTAAATGGCTTGAAAGTGGATTCAAATCTGTAGATAGTTTCAGCAACATAGACAAATCTACAAAAATTTGCAGATTTCTTTAATCAGTTTAAAAAAAAATTTATTACAATTGCAAATTTTTAATAAAGACTTCGGAAATTTGAAGAATGTTGCAATTTTTCAGTAAAATGTCAATAATTCTTCTAACATTCGCAAATATTGATTTACATAATTTCAATATTTCTACAAAAAAATGCACTATTTTAATTCGACTATCAATAAAATAAAAAAATCAACGATTGTAATTTTTCCAATTCCACAAAATCATAAATGCGAAATTAAATTATGTCAAGTAAAAAATATTTGTATGATAGCAAATTCTAATTTTTCTGTAGTCAGATCAACAATTTGTATAAATTAAAAAAAAAATCGTTTGGTATAATATTTCCAGAGCTCCAAAAAAATTTTTAAATTGAAAAATAAACCACTCTAAAATATGTCGATGATTTAATATCAAAAGTCTGTTAAATCATACATTAATATGCCCTTTTGATAATAAAGCAGCGATATATAAAAAATACGACTCACATTCGAAAAGAATGTCCATTCAACGTTCACAAGTAAACTCGTTCGATGCGAAAATCAAGAATAACGTTGGTCAATTCTAAACGCAAAGACATATAAGGCGATACGAAACTCGAATTTATGCTCCACTCTGAGAATTTCTCGCGCTCGGGGAATGGCAAATGGGATATTAAAAAAAAAAGAAGAAAATAAAATAAACAGCCAGGATATAATTGTACTACACACTTTTCGATCCATTGAGGCATAGAATATACATGAATATATACTACAATAATATTAATAATAATAATAATAATAATATTATTAATAATATAAACTGTACTGATCATAAATTTATTGATACGTGGTGAATCGAACGTCCTATAGGTGATAAGTGATAAGCTCTCAACTATAAGTATTACGCTGAAATCAAACTAGTACGAAAGACAAGTAAATATACCACACACAAATACACGCATGTTACAATATGCAGAAAACTATTCGCACAGATTAAAGTCGCTGTAGCACTAAACACTAATTTAAGGGTTCTCAATTTTTTTTATTTCTGCTAGAAAATTTAATACATTTTTTTTTCGATTGATTAAAAATTTTGTAATTAAATCAACGTCGATTATTCTTTAAAGACAGAAAAATTTAGTAACTTGCTTTATTTATTTATTTGATAAATAAGGACTTAGAAAAAAATTTATATTATTTGTCTTATCAATTTAAATTTACATTTCTTTACGTTTTAAGAGTGCTAAATTTTTACAATTATTGGTAGAAAATTTTATATAGTAATTTTACCAATTGGTTAAAAAAATTGAAAATATATTAACGTTGATTATTAAAAGAAAAGAAAAGAAAAGAAAAGAAAAGAAAAGAAAAGAAAAGAAAAATGCAGTAAGCATTTTTCTTTTCTTTTCAGGGTTAATTTGTTTATTTGATAAATCACAACAATTTTGTTTATTTTATCAAAAATAATTTTCCTATTAATTTCAATTTACATTTTTTAAAGTTTTAAGTATCAAATTCGAAAAGAACGTCGAATGTTATTTGTATTTATTAAAAAAACTTTTAAAAACTGAGTTGGACAAAAATGCAGAATTAATAAAAATTATTGTTTTGGTAGATAAATAGATAAATCTCTAGATAAAAATAGAAAAAAAAATTGAGCACTCTTTAAAATGGTGTCAAGTGCTGTAACTGCCTTGAATCTCGTGGGACAAACGCGATTACAGTAAACACGGATGATTAAAACGTATAGCCTATTATGCGATCGATAAAAGTTCGCAAGCTCTTCCGAAAGAAAAAATATATATATATGATAAATTAAAGAAGAAAAAAAAGAGGTAATAATAAAACCATGCTTTAGACAATAGTAACTGGAGATATTTGTGACCGGTGGTTATACGATAACAATAATAGTGATAACCAGGAAGCATTGATCCAATCCATTTGGAATAAATATAATAATTGTACGATCATTTGTATTGTCTCGTTGATTTTATCGACATAATCGCTGATCTATACACACTCGCTGGCGAGTTTATCAGTAATAATAATAATATTAATGATACTAATAATAATAATAATAATATATACAACACATGCGTAAAATAACGTTGTAATTTTTGCTGTTGCTTTACCCACGATTATACAGAGCCTGAGTTACCGATAGTTTTATCTTTTGCTACGAATTAAGGGTGCATCACATCAGAGTTGTAAATCGCCATTAATTCATGAGATATAGTTTACAGTACAATTTGTTTTGGAATTATGATTTCATAATAATAATATGTAGTGATTATAAAATAGAGTGTAAACATTTGAATAGCTGAAAAAAATACTAATTTTCGCTCTAATATTACAAAAAATAGTGAAAAAAATGGAAAAAATAAGTAATGCATTACTTTCTTTATGCATTACTTATTTTTGTCCATTTTTTCAAAAGGATTACCGTGAATTTTTATTGAAAAATAATAATTTTTGCAGCCTTTCCAAAGATTAATCATCGTATTACAATCGCTACATGTTATTATTATAAAATCATAATTATAGAGCTGATCGTATCATCATCACTATTTCTATAAGTATTAGGCATTTACAACTCTGCATCACATTAATATTTCCAACCAAAAATTTGGTTACATTATAGTTTATGTATACAAACGAAAAAAAGAACACATGGTAAAAAAGTTTGTAACCGGTATTTTATATGGTAGAACATGCGACTTGAGAACGATAGTGAAGGTCAAAGTTCAATATCGTGATGAAAAGAAAATTTGGATTGGATTTTCCGGCCGAAAGTCGGATCTGTGAATTCTGGAATTAAAATCGGAAAAAAGTGACTTCATTTTTAAATCATGGTAAAAGGACTTGTAAACTGTATTTTTTGGGGTAGAATATGCGACTTGAGAACGATGGTGAAGGCCAAAATTCGATATCTTGAAGAAGAAAAAAATTAGGTTGGATTTTCCGACCGAAAGTCGGATCTGTGAATTCTGGAATCAGAAACGGAAAAAAGTCACTTTTTTTTTAAATCATGGTAAAAGGACTTGTAAACGGTGTTTTTTGGGGTAGAATATGCGACTTAAGAGCGATGGTGAAGGCCAAAATTGGATATCTTGAAGAAAAAAAAGTTTGGGTTGGATTTTCCGGCCGAAAGTCGGATCTGTGAATTCTGGAATCAAAATCGGAAAAAAGTGACTTCATTTTTAAATCATGGTAAAAGGACTTGTAAACGGTGTTTTTTGGGGTAGAATATGCGACTTAAGAGCGATGGTAAAGGCCAAAATTGGATATCTTGAAGAAAAAAAAATTTGGGTTGGATTTTCCGACCGGAAGTCGGATCTGTGAATTCTGGAATCAGAAATGTAAAAAAAGTCACGTTTTTTTTTTAAATCATGGTAAAAGGACTTGTAAACGGTATTTTTTGGGGTAGAATATGCGACTTGAGAACGATAGTGAAGGTCAAAATTCGATATCGTTAAGAAAAAAAAATTTGGGTTGGATTTTCCGGCCGAAAGTCGGATCTGTGAATTCTGGAATCAAAAAAGGAAAAAAGTGACTTAATTTTTAAATCATGGTAAAAGGACTTGTAAACGGTATTTTTTGGGGTAGAATATGCGATTTAAGAGCGATGGTGAAGGCCAAAATTCGATATCTTAAAGAAAAAAAAATTTAGGTTGGATTTTCCGACCGAAAGTCGGATATGTGAATTCTGGAATCAGAAACGGAAAAAAGTCACTTTTTTTAAAAATCATGGTAACAAGACTTGTAAACGGTATTTTTTGCGGTAGAATATGCGATTTGAGAACGATAGTGAAGGTCAAAATTCGATATCGTTAAGAAAAAAAAATTTGGGTTGGATTTTCCGGCCGAAAGTCGGATCTGTGAATTCTGGAATCAAAATCGGAAAAAAGTGACTTCATTTTTAAATCATGGTAAAAGGACTTGTAAACGGTGTTTTTTGGGGTAGAATATGCGACTTAAGAGCGATGGTGAAGGCCAAAATTCGATATCTTGAAGAAAATAAAATTTAGGTTGGATTTTCCGACCGGAAGTCGGATCTGTGAATTCTGGAATCAGAAATGTAAAAAAAGTCACGTTTTTTTTTTTAAATCATGGTAAAAGGACTTGTAAACGGTATTTTTTGGGGTAGAATATGCGACTTAAGAGCGATGGTGAAGGCCAAAATTCGATATCTTGAAGAAAAAAAAATATAGGTTGGATTTTCCGACCGGAAGTCGGATCTGTGAATTCTGGAATCAGAAATGGAAAAAAGTCACTTTTTTTTAAATCGTGGTAAAAAGACTTGTAAATGGTATTTTTTGGGGTAGAATATGCGACTTAAGTGCGATGATTAAGGCCAAAATTGGATATCTTGAAGAAAAAAAAATTTAGGTTGGATTTTCCGACCGGAAGTCGGATCTGTGAATTCTGAAATCAGAAATGGAAAAAAGTCACTTTTTTTAAATTATTGTAAAAAGGCTTGTAAACGTTATTTTTTGGGGTAGAATATGCGACTTAAGAGCGATGGTGAAGGCCAAAATTCGATATCTTAAAGAAAAAAAAATTTAGGTTGGATTTTCCGACCGGAAGTCGGATCTGTGAATTCTGGAATCAAAATCGGAAAAAAGTGACTTCACTTTTAAATCACGGTAAAAAGACTTGTAAACGGTATTTTTTGGGGTAGAATATACCACTTGAGAACGATAGTAAAGGCCAAAATTCGATATCTTGAAGAAGAAAAAAATTAGGTTGGATTTTCCGACCGAAAGTCGGATCTGTGAATTCTGGAATCAGAAACGGAAAAAAGTCACTTTTTTTTTAAATCATGGTTACAAGACTTGTAAATGGTATTTTTTGGGGTAGAATATGCGACTTAAGAGCGATGATGAAGGCCAAAATTGGATATCTTGAAGAAAAAAAAATGTAGGTTAGATTTTCCGACCGGAAGTCGGATCTGTGAATTCTGAAATCAGAACCGACCAAAAGTGACTTTTACAATATGCGACTTCAGAACGATATTAAAGGCCAAAATTCGATATCTTGAAGAAGAAAAAAATTAGGTTGGATTTTCCGACCGGAAGTCGGATCTGTGAATTCTGAAATCAGACCCGACCAAAAGTCACACTTTTTTTTTAATCATGGTAAAAGACTTGTAACCGATATTTTCTGGGGTAGAATATGCGACTTGAGAAGGATATTGAAGGCAAAAATTCGATATCTTGAAGAAGAAAAAAAATAGGTTGGATTTTCCGACCGGAAGTCGGATCTGTGAATTCTGAGATCAGAACCGACCAAAAGTCACACTTTTTTTTAAAATCATCGTAAAAGACTTGTAACCGATATTTTCTGGGGTAGAATATGCGACTTGCGAACAATAGTGAAGGCCAAAATTCGATATCTTGAAGAAGAAAAAAATTAGGTTGGCTTTTCCGACCGGAAGTCGGATCTGCGAATTCCGGAATCAGAAGCGGAAAAAAGTCACTTTTTTTTAAATCCCGGTAAAAAAACTTCCAACCATTATTTACTGTGATAGAACATGCGACTTGAGAACGATAGTGTAGCCCAAAATTCCATAAGTAAAAAATAAAAAAAAATCTTACTAA
Source organism: Ephialtes manifestator (assembly GCA_963970395.1). Classification (NCBI taxonomy): domain Eukaryota; kingdom Metazoa; phylum Arthropoda; class Insecta; order Hymenoptera; family Ichneumonidae; genus Ephialtes; species Ephialtes manifestator. The sequence continues at coordinate 30,358,312 of OZ019975.1, read as the reverse complement.
ATGTCTTGAGTAACCTAACATGAAAAACTGAAAAAAAAGAAAAGAATTCCTCGAAAACAAAACTTCCTCTATGAGAAAACAAAAATGATCAAAAACATGACATTATTACTTAAAATAAATCTCCTTAGTACCATCAACGTCTTAAATTTTTCTCACCGCAAATAGCTAAAATTCTGCTTTAATGCTCCTTTTGTTGCTGAATGTGCGTATTAAACGTCCTTAAGATCTCATTAATGGATAACAAATAATCGTACCGATCCATCGCGGCGCAGTCAAACCAATTGCACTCTTATCGACATAGAAAAAAAAATGCTTACCCTATATATATATATATATATATATATATATATATATATATATATATATATACATATACATATACCCATTATAGCGTACGAGTAGCAAACGTAGCAGCAGCTGACACTGCACGCGATTCATCTCATCATCGTTGCTGCCCCCAGCAAAAGCAGCACCGTGCGGCATTTCTTGGCGCCGCTCTATTTTTCCGTGCTGCTCTGCCGCGAGATAGTCACGAGGCGCAAAGAAGAAGAAGAGGCACAAGATGAGAAGAAGAAGAAGACGGAGAAGAAAAAGAAGGCGTCGTCGTCGTTGTCGTCGTCGCGTTGTGTGCTCTGAAATAGATGCATGGACGCGGCAAAAGAATCGGGAACGTCAGAGTCCGCGGAATGTTGCTGCTCACATGTCCGCGTGCGCGTGTTTTCCTTTTTGCCATGAATATAACCTATCCACCCACCTATACACTCACTTCTCAGCTTTTCTGCTCATCACCAAAACGTTCGCTGCGTGACGCAATTCGCAATTCTAATGGTTTTTATTTATGGCTTGTGAGACATCATCAAGTGGGTTAAGAAAACGAAACCGTAAAAAATGCGAGTGAATGGAAAGTATTTGCAGAAAGAAACTTTACAATGAACGTACATTATAATTACAGTAGAGCGTCGATTATCCGAAACGTCAATCATCCGAACGATGATTTGGTTTACCCAAATCGTCAATCATCCGAACAGCGATTCGTTTTATCCGAATTTTTGGTTTTCCGAACGATAAAACCGAAAAAATGCTCGGTTTTTTCCCAAGAAAATAGCATATTATATAGAGTCCGGCGGTTCTATCGTAATATATAATATATACTAACAATGATATATTAAAAACATTTATTTTCGATAAATATATACATATATATATATATATATATATATGGGTCATTCCACGGGATTTCGCACAAAAAAAAACCCGACCGACTCCAATTTTCGCCTAATTTTTTTATATTGTTGACTATGTCAAACGGAGCATCTGTGAATTTTTTGAGAATTTTATTCTTATATTTCGACGAGCCATAAAATAAAAGGTGAAAAAAATGAAAAAAATTCTGACGTCAAGTGGAATAATGATATCGACAAAAATAACTAGGTCAAAATTTTCGTAATTCAACACAGTTTACGGTAAAAATAATCAAAATAAAAAATAAACATAACTTCTATTTTATTTATGTCTTCTACCAAGAAAAGGTACCATTTCGCTAATTTGGCCCCCTCCGATTTCAATACAAAAAATCACGAATATACTACATGGAGTCCCAAACATTTTAAGCACAAGCCCAAGATGGAGAACGCATTTTACCCATTTTTAAAAAAATATTTCGGGTAATTGATTTTTTTAATTTTCTTCCAATCTTCTGCGTATTTTTTTATGTAATTGGTAATATTAAAAGGAGCTTATGTGATTTTTTTCATAATTTTATATGTAGATGTATTCGATTCATTAAATGTAATCGAATTACAAATTTTTTACAATTTTAAAAAAAGAAAGCGATCAGCTGATCGCTTTCTTACTCACTCAGTGGCCGCTCTAGCGCTGGCGTCGCGAGATTCGCCTGGGGCACGGTCTTATATACAGGTCTTGAAACTCCTCCGAATTCACGTGGTGGGGGAAGTATGCTTACGTTAAATTTTTTGTTTCCCGAAGCTGCCACTATCTGGCGCTCGTATGAGAGTAAGGTTGCCGAACACAACCTCAAAATTCTCGAAATTTTCGTAATTTTCAGAATTCACCAAGTGATTAGTTAGTTAAATTGAGTCCTCCATGAAATAAGTTTTACTTGTGAGTGAATCGTGTATAGTGGGCGTTACGATGACGTATAAGCCATGTGTTATACGAAAGTATAAAATGGGCTAAATTGACGAACGAATAAAGATTTTGAGCATGCCTGTTTTTTCTTTATTTTACCTTACAATCGATTACCACCAATTTCTTACGAGGTTATTCTTAATTTTCCTACTCGTTATGAAGTGGTGATACCTACAAACAATGCGAAAATGATTTACGTTCATCTTGCAAGCTTTTTGAAAGATCACTTGGGTTGAAGGGAATCTGTTCATTTCCGAAAAATCCTGTTGCCACACTCATTTTTCATTGAATTTTATCCAATTCTCGCGCACATTCTACAAATATGTCATGTAGCAAGTGATTCGGTTATGAGAGTTAGAAAGAGATGACAGAATCATTCTATCTCTCTCCCACACAACCTTACTCCACCGCTGGCGCTACTAGTGGTCGCAACAGGAATTATATTTCATATTTTAAGCGACGTACCCCCACTACACAAGTTTCAAGACCTGTATGTAAGACCGTGGCCTGGGGTACGCCTGGGGCGTGCGATCAGCTGATCGTCTCGTTACGCACGCAGTGGCCGCTCGAGCGCTAGCGTCGCGAGATACGCCTGAGGCGTATAGTAATTTTGTTATTTTTTTAACTTAATCGGAGAGGTCGATATAAGTGAAATGGGACCTTTTTTTGTAAAAGACGCAACGAAAATACAATTTTTTAAATTTGTAATTCGATTACATTTAATGAATCGAATACATCTACATATAAAATTATGAAAAAAATCACATAAGCTCCTTTTAATATTACCAAACACATAAAAAAATACGCAGAAGATTGGAAGAAAATTAAAAAAATCAATTACCCGAAATATTTTTTTAAAAATGGGTAAAATGCGTTCTCCATCTTGGGCTTGTGCTTAAAATGTTTGGGACTCCATGTAGTATATTCGTGATTTTTTGTATCGAAATCGGAGGGGGCCAAATTAGCGAAATGGTACCTTTTCTTGGTAAAAGACATAAATAAAATAGAAGTTATGTTTATTTTTTATTTTGATTATTTTTACCGTAAACTGTGTTGAATTACGAAAATTTTGACCTAGTTATTTTTGTCGATATCATTATTCCACTTGACGTCAGATTTTTTTTCATTTTTTTCACCTTTTATTTTATGGCTCGTCGAAATATAAGAATAAAATTCTCAAAAAATTCACAGATGCACCGTTTGACATAGTCAACAATATAAAAAAATTAGGCGAAATATATATATATATATATATATATATATATATATATATATATATATATATATATATATATATATATATATATATATATATATATATATTAGAATATATTAGAATATTAGAATATATATTAAAAAATATTAGAATATATATATATATATATATATATATATATATATATATATATATATATATTCTAATATTTTAAGCGTTTCAGTTCCTCTCTCCCCCTTCACAAAATATTGATGTTCGGTCATCCGAATTTTCGATTATCCGAACGATAGTCGGTCCCAATTAGTTCAGATAATCGATGTTCTACTGTAGTCTGCTATAGGATAAAGAGAGTTCGTTGAACACAAAAAATATGAACGGCGTAAACTCGGATGCATATATCGTATATTAATTTTTAGATGCATTTATCATTGACAAATTCATTATTGGTATATTAAAATAAAGATTAGAATACTCGGGTACACTGAAAAAAAATTCTATTGCGGGCTGCCAAAAAGAAGTATTTTTAAATAAACTCTAGTTCTTATTCGTTCAATTCCATTCAACATTGAAATAACAAAATATTATCTTGCTAATTTTAGAATTATTGTTTCGATCTCGTATAGAATTGGAGGAATTATAATTCAAATTAAGTTGATAACGCTTGGATTTATTGAATCTATGACTTTTTTTTCAGTGTACTGTAATTTTCAAATATCAGTATCGTGGAATTCTTATAATTATATTTTACTTATTATAAATTATAATAAAAGTATATTAATATGGAATTTATATATTCGTTTCGTAAATCTCATATCGTTTTGTATATTAAATTCTCTTGCATTTTTTACAGTGTAGACTATTTAAAAAAAATCTACTTGAAATTTAATGTGCTATCGCAAAAATTCCATCAGAAAAAATAGACCGCCAAGAGTCGATAAAAAAAAATTAAAATTTTAAAAAAATTAATAATTTAATGTACAAGTACTGGAAGTTTTTATGCACAAACTCGTACACTGAATTTAATATACAAGTGCGATGTAAAATTAATATATGGTATAGTAATTTCGATAATTTACTTTAATTTTACTGTAAAAGTACATTAATTTTATATCACAAATAGACATTGAATTTAATCGATGAGTTTATCCATAAAAACTTCCAATCTTTTCTAATAGTGCATATAAACTCTTCCCAACTTTTCTGCTCATTACCAAAAAATTCGCTGCGTAACACAATTCGCAATTCGAATGGCTTTTATTTATTGGGAAATAACATGTAGCAACACGACATCTGGTGGATTTTTTTTTAACTACTTTATCCCAGTCGTCATAACCTATTATTTTATTTTAAAAAACAATTTCTCATTAATATAAATCGATATTCATAAGTGGATAAACATTTTTTGTTTAACTCTTACAAATTAAGAGTGCAAAGTCTTGACCGACTGGGATAACGCGGCCATTTTTGCTTGGTGTTGATTCCCAATAGCTTGTGAGACATCACGTAGGTTATGAAAACAAAAACTAAAAAATGCGCGTGAATGAAAAGTATTCACAGAAAGAAACTGCGTAGGTTTGAGATTTACAATGAGCGTGATACAATTGGTCTGTTGCGTAGGTTAAAAAATTCGTATTGCAGACTAAAGAATGTTCGTTGAACACACAAAAAATTATTGTGACCTTGAACGTCGCCTTCGTTCGTCATAATATTTTGGTTATACCTATATATTATATATGTATGTCGACGATATGAGAGAATTAATACGCAATTTCTCAAAGAGAATTGGTAGGTTTATAGACGTTAGTATAAAACACTGCGCGGTTCATTCACGAGATTGAGAGTGCTATTTTTAAGCACGTGAATTCGGAGTTCCAAGGTCAATGGCCCGAGAAGTCAATGAGGAACATTCGGCACTTGAATAATTCAATTATTTCGATGAAACACAGAGGCTAGAATATTGAGAAAGCTGCAAAGGTGAACGCACGATTTATTGATCGTAATATTCCGATCGTTTGCCTCACGCAGAAATCTTATTGATATTAGAAAGTCTGATTGAATTGTCTTAGGGAAAATAGGGGCAGCGATTTGTTACCATCTGAGCAATTCAGGTGTTATGTCGGTAAATTAGCAAACTGTAAAATGATATTCGAATGTGCGAGAATATAGATATAGTAGAGTTGGAGAATTGTGTTTGTTTAGCCGGAAGTGCAAATACGAAATAATCCTCAGACTGCAAACAAAAATTACTTACTCAAGTATTCCAAAGAATCGCTTCATCTTTTTGTGAAGAATCACGACGTGAAAGTACTTGGAACAAATGTTTAAAGATAACTGATTTTATGTTAATTTTTTGGAGCATCGATTGCTGAATTATCCCCGTCGTAATTGATTACATTTTTACTTCCGGATGAACAGACACAATGTTGGATATCTACATGTGCTCGGAGTTATATTAGTCGAAAAAACAAATAGACTGAATATTTATCTGAAAAGCTTTTAATCTCTTTTTATATCTTCAAATTTTCGCTAATCTTTTGCGTGCTGTCGCGAAAAAAAATAAACTTAACCATATCTACAAAAAATCTTTGGAAAAATCTTCCGGAATCTTCTGGAAACTCTAATGAATAATGCACTCTTAAGGATATTTGACAAAAATCAGAGAAATTCAGATAAAAATATCAGAATTAAATTGGCAGAAAAATAAAATTAAAAAATCCTTCATATTTCGAATCAAATTAAACTGGACAGATATTTAAAATAAATATTCAGAAAATAAGTTAAATGAAATCGTTTGTAACGCTACTATTTTTTTTAAAGCTTTCCTACACTATTTTTATTTACTTTTGATCTAATTTCATATTTTCCAAAAAGCGAATAAAAAAAAATGTACTTATTTTCGGTACTTCGAAAAAAAAAAATCGACTTCACTCAGCAAAACAAAGATTAAGAGTGAAAAACATTTGGCGCGTAGCACTTTCGTTTTCAGTGAGTGGAAGCGAGAGGGAAATATGTGCTCTCTCTCTCTCTCTCTCTCTCTCTCTCTTTCGTATATCTCTCGTTCTCTGTTTTACTCACGGGCACAAAGCGCTGCGATCGTAATGAGAATTCGGGCTAAAGCAGCAACGCCCTCTACATTTATAGTACAGGTAAGTACATCCGGCTCGTTGTCTATGTAACCCGTAAGAATTTATTCCTCAAACAAATGCGGCTATTACCTCTTAAAAATCTCTGCGATTCAACACCTTCATGAAGCAAAACTTCACAACTTCCCTTTACCGTGCAGTTATGCGTGGAATTTTCGAGTAAACCGTGCGAACGTTCATAAAATAAACGGCATTCCGGTCGGGCCTGCATAGAAAAGCACCTAACTATGCAGAATTCTCTACTCACCAAAGCGCGAAGTGCATCTTCCTAGCGGAATCCTTGCATACTTGCGTAACAAAGTAAACAAAATGGCATCTTATGGTGCCTCGATGTTCCACAAGTGTATGTTTTTATTGCTGCAATCAATTGTGACGTTTCCTTGCGGATTTCAAACGATATGTGACCGTTAATAAGTTTCTAAGCAGAATTCTCGCGACTCGCATAACGAAGAAAAAAAAATGGCGTCTTATGGCGTGACGACATTCCATGAGTGTACATTTTTATTGCTGCAATCAATTGTGACGTTTGCTCGCGGAAATCAAACGATATGTGAACGTTAATAAGTCCCTCCGCAAGAACCTCGAGCATTTGTGTGTAAGTTACTAACAAAACTCACGTATATTTTCATAACAAAGAAAAGAATGGGTTTTTATGGTGCATCAACGCCTCACGAAGATGTATATATATTTTCTGGTGACGTTTTCACGCGGAAATCAAACTATATGTAAAATTAAAGTTCCTCCACAAAAATCCACGCGCGTTTGTGTGTAAGTTCCTAACAAAACTCACGCATATTCCTATAACAAAGAAAGAAAAATGGCGTCTTATGTCTCGTCGACGTTTCGCGATGATTACTACAATATGATGTTTGCTCGTGAAAATTGAACGATATGTGAACTTTAATAAGTCCCGTCCATAAAAATCACGTGTGTTTGTGTGCAAGTTACTAATGAAAGTCATGTATATTCCCATAACAAAGAAAACAAAGTGACGTCTTATGTTTCCTCGACGCTTCGCGATGATTACTGCAATGTGACGTTTGCTCGTGAAAATCAAACGATATGTCAACGTTAATAAGTCCTTCCGCAAGAATCTCGCGCGTATGTATCCAAGTTACTAACAAAACACAAGCATCCTCTCATAATAAAGAAAAAAATGGCATTTTATGGTGCATCCGCCTTGCGAAGATGTATATATATATATATATTCTGGTGACATTTTCACGCGGAAATCAAACGATATGTAAAATTGAAGTTCCTCCGCAACACCAATCGTGTTTATGTGTAAGTTCCTAACAAAACTCACGCATACCCCCATAACAAAGAAAACAAAATGGCGTCTTATGTTTCGTCGACGTTTCGCGATGATTACTGCAATGTGATGTTTGCTCGTGAAAATCAAACGATATGTCAACGTTAATAAGTCCCTCCGCAAGAACCTCGCGCGTATGTATCCAAGTTACTAACAAAACACAAGCATCCTCTCATAACAAAGAAAAAAATGGCATTTTATGGTGCATCAACGCCTCGCGAAGATATATATATATTTTCTGGTGACGTTTGCTCGCGTAAATCAAACGATATGTAAAATTGAAGTTCCTCCGCAACAACCAATCGTGTTTATGTGTAAGTTCCTAACAAAACTCACGCATACTCCCGTAACAAAGAAAACAAAATGGCGTCTTATGTCTCGTCGACATTTCGCAATGATTACTGCAATGTGACGTTTGTTCGTGAAAATCAAACAATATGTGAACTTTAATAAGTCCCTTCCGCGTTTGTGTGTAGGTTACTAACAAAACTCACGCATACTCCCATAAAAAAGAAAACAAAATGGCGTCTTATGTCCCGTCGACGTTTCGCGATTATTCCAATGTGTGACGTTTGCTCGTGAAAATCAAACGATATGTGAACTTTAACAAGTCCCTTCCGCGTTTGTGTGTAGGTTACTAAAAAAACTCACGCATACTCCCATAACAAAGAAAACAAAATGGCGTCTTACGTCCCGTCGACGTTTCGCGATTATTCCAACGTGTGACGTTTGCTCGTGAAAATCAAACGATATGTGAAATTAAAGTTCCTCCGCAACAACCAATCGTGTTTATGTGTAAGTTCCTAACAAAACTCACGCATACTCCCGTAACAAAGAAAACAAAATGGCGTCTTATGTCTCGTCGACATTTCGCGATGATTACTGCAATGTGACGTTTGTTCGTGAAAATCAAACGATATGTGAACTTTAATAAGTCCCTTCCGCGTTTGTGTGTAGGTTACTAACAAAACTCACGCATACTCCCATAACAAAGAAAACAAAATGGCGTCTTATGTCCCGTCGACGTTTCGCAATTATTCCAATGTGTGACGTTTGCTCGTGAAAATCAAACGATATGTGAACTTTAACAAGTCCCTTCTGCGTTTGTGTGTAGGCTACTAAAAAAACTCACGCATGCTCCCATAACAAAGAAAACAAAATGGCGTCTTACGTCCTGTCGACGTTTCGCGATTATTCCAACGTGTGACGTTTGCTCGTGAAAATCAAACGATATGTGAACTTTAATAACTCCCTTCTACAAAAACCACACGCGTTTCTGTGCAATTTACTAACGAAACTCACGCATACTCCCATAACAAAGAAAACAAAATGGCGTCTTACGTCTCGTCGACGTTTCGCGATGATGATTATTGCAATATGACGTTTGCTCGTGAAAATCAAACGATGTATCAACGTTAATAAATCCTTCGCGCGTTTATGTGCAAGTCAGTGTTATGAGATCGAACTCGCGATGTTAACAACGACGCATGAAGCAGAAAAGCATCAGCAGAAAGCGCAGCCCCCTGATGATCTCTCTCTGCCGAAGAACGGGAGGCTCGTCTGACGACGCGCGTGTGTTAAAATTAAATCTAGCAAAGGCGGACATCGTCGTCGTCTCCGTGGACTTGGTCGTCGTCGTCGACGACGACGTAGACGTCGTCTTGCCGACGGGGATGTCGCGACGATGCGCGTCCTCTAGTTCAGTCTCAAGAGCATATTCCGTCAGTACGGTGCGACGGTTCTCTTCGGGCTTTCGTTTTGCCTTTTCTCTTTTTTTTTCTTCACGTCTTATTCTCGTAAGCTTCTCTCGATTCTCCATCGCGACCAAGAATCTCGTTCGGAAGTTCCGCGCGCGGTCGCGCGCAACCCTTTATTTTTTTTTCCCTCTCGTCTCTTCTTCCTCTTCTGCGAATAAAAACTACGAAAAGGAAGAAAAAATAATTTTCGGCACAGTTACTAAGCGGACACGCGTTTACTCGCTCGATTAAAAGGCAGTGTGTGATATTTTGGGAGAATCTTAGAACACACAGCCACAAGTTTTATCGCTTGAGACTAAATAGGTGCAACGCTCCTACAACCAACGAACCTCAACACGGTTCTTCGCTTTTCTTTTACGACGTGTTGATATTCTACAGATTTGCACGAGGTAAACGGAAATTTTCCATAGTGTCGTGGGGTTTTTTTTTCTGTTCTTTCTGTTGCGTAGAAAAATGAGGTTTTATGCTTGAAAAGATTTTTGAAGGCTCGTTACAATTAGGGTTTATAAATAGATAGACATTGGAAACTTCGGGCGTCTCGTATAGAGAATGCAACGTGATATTTAGCACGATTTCAATGTTTTATAAGCTTTGTAAGAAAAAGAATTTACTAATATTCAAGAACAGAAGAAATATGAGATTTTCGAATATTTTTTATGGTCGTTTGATATTTATTTTCTGTTACGTATATTAAATTGTAAGGTTGCACGACTGTAAATTTAAAAAATGAGTTTTTAGATTATTTCATGTTTTGTTTTTTCGCTGATGCGGAGATAAAATATGTTTTGAAGGCTCGTCACAATTAGAGAATATAAATAGACACGGCGTTAGAAACTTTCGGCGCCGTCTAGCAAATTCAATGTGTGATTCATCAGCATTTAAGTGTTTTATAAATTTGTACAAAAAGCTCATAATAACAAGAGGAATATACAGGAAAAATCATAGGATTATATTTATGAGTTAAAAGCGTTCAATGAACAGCTGTTCGTTTTATACGACGTGTTTTTTAAAAAATGATTTGTTGATATTTTACAGCTGCAGGAGTTAAACTTTGGAATATTACATTTTCAGATGTTTTTTTTTCTTTTGCGTCTGATTTTTTTTGCGCTGATGCGGAGATAAAAAAATGTTTCGAAGGTTCAGTGCAATTAGTGATTATAAATAGATGCGGCATTGAAATCATTGGCGCCGTCTACAAAATATAACCTGTGATTTATCACTCTTTAAATTTTTTTTACAAATTCGTATTAATTTTCGAACATTGTCAATATTTGTTTACTTTCCAATGCGTTAAATTCAGGAAGCAAAAAGTTTTTCATAGACAGAAATGGCAAATATCCAAAGTGGAATTGCAGCTGAAAATTTCACTTGGGTGTTATTTACACTCTTTTTATTTTGCAAATTTAAAAAATTCTTGAAGGTACTTTTAAATTCTGTTGTTATTATTTTATTTTTGTTCTGCGTTAATTAGAGGGAGAGCTCAAGTACTTTCTCCACTTATGCTATTGCTTAATCTTCATATTTTTTGTTTTTAAGTTTGTTTTTATATATCTTTATTTTGTAAACCTTGTATGAAATTTGTCATTTTTACCGCTTTTATGTATGCTTATCTACTATTGCCCAAAAGTTTACTAGGGCATAAATAAATCTAATCAAATCAAATCAAAATCAAAGATTCTCTTAAGTGACTTTACTAGATTTTTAATAATTAATGTGCAATACAAAATTGAGTTAATTGTTATATTAAATTCCATCGTTTATGAGAAAGTCATCAAATAAGTTAAATTAAATCTTTTTTAATTTTTTTTTGCAGATTTTTATTTATTTTTCGTTTTGATTTAATTTCATTTTTTTTTCAAAGAGCAAAATATAATAATTCAGGCTTTTTGGTACTTGGAAAAAAAAATTGACTTCGCTCAGCAAAGCAAAGATTAAGTGTGAACATTTGGCAAGGTTTGAGGTGATACGAAGTCTCCAAGTTTTCGAAACTTGTCGAGGGCCAACGACTCGTTCACACCCTTGACTGCCTAGAATCGTCATTTCGTGTTTTTAGCATAATTTGTAACGAGCTCTGTGTACGTTTGAGGATTATATAGTTATGAATGTTTTAGAAGAGGCGTTGGTGGCTGTTGCTGTTGCCAATTTGACCGACAAACAAAATTTCGTGGCGATGCTCCACATTTGCATTCGCTCGTGCGCGCCATTATTATTTATATTTATATAAACTAAAATGTAGGCGACTTTCAGTCTCAAAACAATGCTACCATAGATTCCACTTTACACATGTGAAATATTGCGGGCAGTAAACCCAACGCTAGGAAATTCCTCGTATTTTGCCGAGGAATTCCATATTTTATTTTTTTTCGGGCATTCTGCCACTTTTTTTGATATTTTTTTTTCCACTCATTCAGACACTTTTTATTTTTGTCGTTATTTTATATAACCTACAACGCAATGTTCGGAACGTATAGGAAAATTCGCAGAGTGGGCGAGAAATATTTGGAATAGTAAAAAAAAGGTTTTCTTTTGATTTGCCAAGGAATTTCATGTTTCGTACTATATTTTTTTTCGTTCACTTAGACACTTTTTATTTTGCTGTTAATTTTATATAAAATACAGCACGATGTACAGAATCTGTAGAAAAATTACCATAGAGAGAAAAAAAAAATTGGCGGCGTAAAAAAATTTTCCTTTTTTTTGCTGAGGATCTCAATTTTTTGTAATGATATTTTTTCTCACTTATTCAGACACTTTTTATTTCGATGTTAATTTTATACAAAATACAGCACAATGTACAGAATCTATAGAAAAATTACCACCGTGAGCAAAAAAATAATTGGCGGGGTAAAAAACCCTTTTTTTTTTGCTGAGGATCTCAATTTTTTTTTAGTAACATTTTTTTTTCACTTATTCAGACGCTTTTTATTTTGCTCTCAATTTTATATAACCTACATCGCAATGTGGGGAACCTATAGAAAAATTAGCAGAGTGGCCGAGAAATATTTGGAACAGTAAAAAAAAGTTTTTCTTTTGATTTGCCAATGAATTTCACATTTTGTACTATATTTTTTTTCGCTCACTTAGACACTTTTTATTTTGCTGTTAATTTTATATAAAATACAGCACAATGTAGACAATCTATAGAAAAATTACCACAGCAAGCAAAAAAAAAAATTTGCGGCGTAAAAAAATTTTCCTTTTTTTTTGCTGAGGATCTAAATTTTTTTTTAATAACATTTTTTCTCACTTATTCAGACGTGTTTTTTTTCGCTCTTAATTTTATATAATCTACAATTCAATTTTGAGAACCTCTAGAAAAATTCGCAGCATGAACCAAAAATATTTAGTGAGGTAAAAATAATATTTCATGAATTATAGTGAAAATGGTGGAGCATCCCTTTGATTATTTTTACCTGTGGATCTCGCCGAGTATTTTCTACTGTCGCGACGCTAGGATTTGTCTTGATAATTCGAGCTAATTGATCCTTGTACCGATAGAACAGAAAGATGTAGAATTTGTGGATGAAGTCATCGGTTGCATGCGATATGCTATAATATCGAGTTGATACAGTTCTTATTTCTTGCTTCTTGGATCTATAGAAGCATCTTGGATAGAAGTTGTGATCGACTAGAGAAGCATTCGGTCGATGAGTCATTGACGCATCGAGAGAAAGAAAGACAGATGTATAAAGAGCATAGGTATAATTATGTCTCTTAATTATCTGTGTGCTCGTTGCCCGCGTCAAGGACAATCGCGCGTGCAAAGCGGGCTCGACACTTTTGTCGCTTTGACGCCTTAGTTACATTATTATTGCAGTCACAATCGGTTCAACTTACTACTTCAATGAGCAGACAGAAAAACAAAAAAAAAATGAAAATGTCATTCTTGAAAATTTACATAAGATTTATTCTCCATCAAGATATTTTTTTTTAAGAGGCGTAGATAACTATTTACTCAGCTATTTATGATTTTAAAAACCTTAAGATAAATTAGTGGGTTGGGATAACTTAACTTTGTAGCTGTGATTTTTTATTAATTATTATTTCTCAATTGATAAAAAAATTAAACTAATTTATTTTTGTAGTTTTTTTTAAATGAATTAGCGGACTCGACACTTTTGTCGCTTTGACGCCTTAGTTACATTATTATTGCAGTCACAATCGGTTCAACTTACTACTTCAATGAGCAGACAGAAAAACAAAAAAAAAATGAAAATGTGATTCTTGGAAATTTACATAAGATTTATTCTCCATTAAGATATTTTTTTTAAAGAAGTGTAGATAATTATTTACTCAGATATTTATGATTTTAAAAACCTTAAGATGAGTTAATGGGTTGGGATAATTAAACTTTGTAGCTCTGATTTTTTTTAAATTATTATTTCTCAATTGATAAAAAAATTAAACTAATTTATTTTTGTAGTTTTTTTTAATGAATTAGCGGGCTTGACACTTTTGTTGCTTTGACGCGTTAGTTACATTATTATTGCAGTCACAATCGGTTCAACTTACTACTTCAATGAGCAGACAGAAAAACAAAAAAAAATGGAAATGTCATTTTTGGAAATTTACATAAGATTTATTCTCCATTAAGATATTTTTTTTTTAAGAAGCGTAGATAACTATTTCCTCAGCTATTTATGATTTTAAAAACCTTAAGATGAATTAATGGGTTGGGATAATTAAACTTTGTAGCTCTGATTTTTTATTAATTATTATTTATCAATTGATAAAAAAATTAAACTAATTTATTTTTGTAGTTTTTTTTAAATGAATTAGCGGGCTCGACACTTTTGTCGCTTTGACGCCTTAGTTACATTATTATTGCAGTCACAATCGGTTCAACTTACTACTTCAATGAGCAGACAGAAAAAACAAAAAAATGGAAATGTCATTTTTGGAAATTTACATAAGATTTATTCTCCATCAAGATATTTTTTTTAAGAGGCTTAGATAACTATTTACTCAGCTATTTATGATTTTAAAAACCTTAAGATGAATTAATGGGTTGGGATAATTAAACTTTGCAGCTCTGATTTTTTATTAATTATTATTTCTCAATTGATAAAAAAATTAAACTAATTTATTTTTGTAGTTTTTTTAAAATGAATTAGCGGGCTCAACACTTTTGTCGCTTTGACGCCTTAGTTACATTATTATTGCAGTCACAATCGGTTCAACTTACTACTTCAATGAGCAGACAGAAAAACAAAAAAATGGAAATGTCATTTTTGGAAATTTACATAAGATTTATTCTCCATTAAGATATTTTTTTTTTAAGAAGCGTAGACAACTATTTACTCAGCTATTTATGATTTTAAAAACCTTAAGATAAATTAATGGGTTGGGATAATTAAACTTTGTAGCTCTGATTTTTTTCATTAATTATTCATTAAAAAATGTTAAACTACATTTTTTTTGTAGTTTTTGTGAGGCTTTTTTTGTGAATGAATTAGGTATTTAATTTTTCTTACATTTGGTTTATGAAATTAATTTCTGACAAAAATTGTCAACTGTTTATTCCACTTTTGTAGAGAAAATAATTATAATTTATGTATAATTTAATATATTTAAATATAAATAATTTTTATATAATTATAATTGGAAATGCAAAGTTTTGACTGCTAAAAATGTTTGTGTTGTAAAAAAGATGGACTTTTTTTTAGTAGAAAATGTGTTGGAAGTTATGCAGACCAATATTGCATTTAAATAAATGTACAAATTTGGTACTTTTGGCCAGAAATATCGTTGATTCCTGCGAAGGCAAGTTTGTGACGTTGGCAAGTTCCTCAATTGTTGCGAACGTGAGTAACAAAGTGGGAAAAAGATGCGTGTATAGAGGAGTGTCACCAGGTTACTAGCCTTGATCGCGAGCCAAATACTTGACAGGGAAAGCGTGCAGTTGTCACTAAGGTGCACTAATTTTGTGCACTCGAGCCATCTACGTCTCTAGCTTTAGGATGTCCCAAAAATTGCTCAAATCCTCAGACGAAAAAAAGGAAAAACAATCTGTTGGTTATGCTTTTATTAATTAGTCATGCTAACTAACAAAATATCCACGAATTTACTTGGCCACCGAAAGTAATTCGAATATCAAATTATTCTTAATGAAAAGTGATATATTTTTTAGAAAATTTTTTAACATAAATTAATATATTAAATCTAGTATAGAAATATGTAAAATTAATTTTTTTTCTATTAAATGCATTGAAAAATGTTGCTTTTTATAAAACATTTTTTAAACATTCAAATTTGACATCATATTTGGATATTAACGATTTTTCACATTTAAAATCATCCGAAAGTTGGATTCAACCAGAATTTTAGTGCTTGTTGAAAAAATCAACTTTATGGAAGATCATAAGAACCTTTTCTATAATAGCAATGCGAAATGACATTTGAAATATATTTTTTTAAACAAATTTGATGAAAACAAATTTTTTTCATTAGTATGCAATGAATTTTTTGTTTATTCTAAATACATAAAATGTTTTTGAAAATTTTCTAACAGTTTAGAAAAAATCACGAGGAGCAAAAAAACCCCAGGCAAAAAAGTCAAAAGATCTTTAACATATTTAAAAATAAAATAAGATTTATTGTACTCTTTTTTGAACATAAATGTCCTGCAAAAGTGAATAAATTCTCGAGACTCTTCCGAACTTAAACACGGCGCAATATCTGCTATCGGTAACAACAAAATACAAGAAATTCCACCTAACGATAATTTAATAGTTTAACCATAAAAACTTATCGCAATGATAAAAATGTAACATTGACTATTTCAAAGTTTCCATAAGTGAAAAAAAAAAAAATCACATGAACTAAAAATGAACAGTTGTAACTTTGTCGTTCTCAAAGGACGTCCACAATTTTACCGAGTGTACAAATTCGTTGCCTATATTTTTTTTTAGCCCCTCGACCATTTTTATCTAAACATATCAACAAGCAATCTTCACTTATTAATGGCACAAAAAATATTTGCAGATACTGTGTGAAGAGTCACGAAGAAAATGCAGCGATTGGATCAGGACGATGAGGACTTCGGCGAGGGTTTTATCGCCGAGTCGCATCCCCTTAGGCCGACCCATCTGAATGTTCCCATGGGCGGAAGGGGCGACTCAAGGGCTGCAAGTATCAGCAGCAGCGTCACCGATCTGGACGTGCCGATTTACACGAGAGACACAACTGTGCCGGTTAGCGAGAAGCAGGTAAGCGACCGGCGAGGAAGTCACGGACCAGACAGTTCTATAATTGTCGGACCTTTAAGCCAAGCGAAAATCCGTTCATCTTGAGTAGAACGCGCACGTAAAATACGTAGGATGGTCGCGAATTCTAAATGAAATGGCGCCATAAGACGATATATGTATAGTTGCATAAATGGATTCACGTTGTGTGTATATATATATGGGGCAATTCAAGCCAACTCGACAAAACTTTGAACCTTCATATTTTTCATTCGACTTATTCTTATTTCATTGAAATTATTCTTATTTCAATGGAATTATTCATATTTCATTGGAATTATTCATATTTCAGAGGAATTATTCATATTTCAGAGGAATTATTCATATTTCATTGGAATTATTCATATTTCATTGGAATTATTAATATTTCATTGGAATTATTAATATTTCATTGGAATTATTCATATTTCATTGGAATTATTCATATTTTATTGGAATTATTCCTATTTTATTGGAATTATTCCTATTTCATTGGAATTATTCATATTTTATTGGAATTATTCCTATTTCATTGGAATCATTCCTATTTCAATGGAATTATTCCTATTTCAATGGAATTATTCATATTGAATTGGAATTATTCCTATTTCATTGGAATTATTCATATTTTATTGGAATTATTCATATTTTATTGGAATTATTCATATTTTATTGGAATTATTCATATTTCATTGAAATTATTCCTATTTCAGAGGAATTATTCATATTTCATTGGAATTATTCATATTTCATTGGAATTATTCATATTTCATTGGAATTATTCATATTTCATTGGAATTATTAATATTTCATTGGAATTATTCATATTTTATTGGAATTATTCATATTTTATTGGAATTATTCATATTTTATTGGAATTATTAATATTTTATTGGAATTATTCCTATTTCATTGGAATTATTAATATTTTATTGGAATTATTCCTATTTCATTGGAATTATTCCTATTTCATTGGAATCATTCCTATTTCAATGGAATTATTCCTATTTCAATGGAATTATTCATATTGAATTGGAATTATTCCTATTTCATTGGAATTATTAATATTTTATTGGAATTATTCATATTTTATTGGAATTATTCATATTTCATTGAAATTATTCCTATTTCATTGGAATCATTCCTATTTCAATGGAATTATTCCTATTTCATTGGAATTATTCCTATTTCAATGGAATTATTCCTATTTCAATGGAATTATTCCTTTTTCATTGGAATCATTCCTATTTCAATGGAATTATTCCTATTTCATTGGAATTATTCATATTTCATTGGAATTCTTTCTATTTCATTGAACTTATTTCTATTCCATTTGATTTGTTACAATTTTATTGGCAAAAACGGTCAAAAGTAAATTTGAATTTTTGGGTACTTTGACGTCAAGCTTTGCTAATGTTGAGAAAAAAAAATAATACTCCTTAACAAAAAGAAAAAAAAAATTGTAAAAACTATCTGAATTTTTAATATTTTTAAATTATTATTTTTTATTCCTTTTTCGTTCGTCGCTTTCGATGGGAAATAACGTTAGAAAATAGTTTGTTGGAAAGTTCTATTCTCGATAAACTATAAAATAATTTTGTCATTTGTACATTTGGTGCGTAAATGAATGACTTTTTAATAAGTGTTGAAAAGTACGAAAATAATAAGTACCAAATTTAGAAGTCCCGTAAAATCCCATGAAACAATAATTAAATAACTATTTTCTTTTTCAAATTTAATATATAGTTTCAGTATGCATAAAAATGTGGAACAAAAAATAATTTTACAATTTACCTAGAATAAAACCTACAAATTTATATACCAACGTTTTTTTTAATTTAAATAGTAAAAAAAAGAATGTCAAAGGAACTTAAATTTTTTGTTTTAGGGATTTAAAAAAAAATTGAGATTGTTTTCAATTTTTTTTTGTTATGGAGTAATTTTTGACACTTTTATTATTGGCAAAGCCAGACAACAATGCCCAACATTTTTTATTTTTTAATTTCTGGTCGTTTTTGAAGTGATACAAGCCAAATTTAAAAAAGTAGAACCTTGCACATTGCTTCCTCATTATTTTTCGCTTTTTACAAAGCTCCCTCTGTGAGGAAGCAGTATGTTATTCAATTTTGGCTTCCTCATAGAGGAAGCTTTGTAAAAAGCGAAAAATAATGAGGAAGCAATGTGCAAGGTTCTACTTTGCATCTTTTTTTTTTATACCCTGTGTCTCTTTTGCAGAGGTGTTTTATACAGCTATAAATCACCTCTGCAAACACCGTTACATCTAATTTTGATTAGATACAAATTTTTGTCGTACTTTCTCAACTTTTCCGGAAGTTATAGCGAAAATCTACATTTTTTTTTAAATGAAAAATGGTGTAAAATCCGAACGACTTTACCGATCATCACCAAATTTGGTACATGGCATTTCTGAATGTTATTTTTCGTCTGTACAAAATTTCTGTTCATTTGTTGAAATTCGACGTAATTTAGATCAAAATCTATTTTTTTCGAAAAATTCAAAATTCTATAAAATCCGAACCGCTTTACCGATTTCGTCGAAATTCAATACCATACAACATTGAACGTATCTTCAGTTATGAAGAACTATTTAGCTAAATCGGCGAACTTTTACGAAAGTTAGAGCATTCACGTCCTTTTTTCAACAAATTAAAAATTGCATAAAAACTTAATTACTATATATATTTTTTCAAAAATTGCAGTATTCAAAGGGGGGCAGCTACTCTACATGTGTGCCAAATTTGAGCCCGATCGCTCGAACGGTTACTGAGTGAGAGGCGATTGAATTTTCGAGGCCCAGCACACACACACACACACACATACATACATACGGACATTTTTTCTAAACCACTTTTTTCGATGTTTTAGGTGATTCTAAGCATACTGACATGAAAATCTCGAAAAAAAAATTTTCATGAAAACAAAGCTTCCTCTATGAGGAAGCAAAAATGAAGGGTCAAACGTTTATCGAGTTGACTTAGAATGGCCCATGTACATCCATATATATTTACATATGTATGTATGTATGTTAGTGCGTACACTGTGCGAGTTGCCAGTAGATGTTGATGTGAGGAGGATATTGTGAGGTAGGGATAACCGCCTCGTTCCAATTTAGCTCAGGGGTAGGCGAGGGAGGTATAAAGAAGTCGTCTCTCGCGTGTTCCGAACACGTGTCACATCTACTTACTCGATGCGATACTACGTCGTCGGTTCCGTCGTTTCCTCGCAATATCGCGACGAAGTTTCGAAAAGACGTTTGTTTTCTTTTCCTAGCAATAATTTTTTTTTTTTTTTTGCAGAGGAGGGAAATTGTAATTAGGAAGTTGGATTAGTTTTAAGACACGGGATCTGAACAGGAATATATCGATAATCTGAATTGCAAATTTAACTCCAAGCAACGAGGAAAAAAAAGAATAATTTACGGTTTGGTTAAAAATGCAGGGAATCACTAAAATGGCTATAACTTTGAAAAATGATGGAGTAGCGACTTGAACTTCCGCTTGTTTTGATCGTAATTAATCTTGCTTTAAAATGGCAGATGGCGAATCAGGATTCATTGAGTTTTTCATTTTTCACAGATTTTTGAAGTTGGAAGAACGAAAAATGAATATTTTTGTACACAACAATTTCTTTTTCCTTTTTTCCTTGTGAAAATCACCAAAAAATCATAATGATTCATTAAGATTTTAATGAAAATTCTTCTACATCATTGGAATCGAAAAAGGGCTTAATTTTATGTCCGGAATTTCTGAAAAACATTTCACCGTCCATAAAAAATATAACCATATGTAAACATTTTTTTAAATTGACAAAAGAATAGAACACAAATTTTTCCAGTGTTCAGAAGTAATTTCAGAATTTTGAGCCCCATTTTTATTTCCTTTTTACCTATTAAAAAAAAAATTTAACAACAAAATTGATTGATAAGAAAATTGTTTTTATCTCGAGTAGAAAAAGTATTGCAGCGTCGAGCATTTCGTAGAACTGTTGGAAAATATATCGATCTATATATATCCACTGAACGCGACTGTCGTAGTCAATTGAATTGTTTAGTCTTCATTTATCGTAGATCTAGTTCAATCTCGTGACAAACCCACTTCTGGACTATATATATTGTACACAGCGGACCTTATTCCCGTCTGAGCGAGACGACCCCACGCTGACATTGATTCAATGAAATCGGAGATTGTAGTTAGCCTCGGATCGAATCTTCTTCCTTAATAGAGACACAGAAAAATTGCTGGAACATCGATGATATCTCAAGTTCGTGGTTTCACGTCTCAGTAATATATTCATGCTTGAAAAAAATGTTAAACCGCAAGATATTTTTCAGAAAAGTTGCTGTTTTATCCAACTGGGAAACCTCAACAACTCTGTCTAGAAAAAATATTTTTTATTAAGCATTTTTTAATTCCATTACAGGAATTCCAACATATAATTTAATTCAATCAGAATTCTAGTAAATTTTCATGAAAAATAAAAACTCGGATGAATCAACGTCATTAAAGATACTTAAATATTAAATTGTAAATAAATTACTTTGAAAAAAATTGTTTAGCTATTTCGATAAAAAAAACTTTTTATTTGAAGCATATTCTCTGAATTTTTCAAAAATATATCGAAAATTCGCACACTGTTCAACCAAACCTTAATTTCTTTTTAATTCTTGAAGGATTCTAAAAAAATCTTCTGATTTTGGGAAGATCAAAGAATATTTAAAAAAATTCATTAAAAACAAAAATTTTATTGCGCCTGAAAATCATTTTTTTTCTATCTTAAATAAATTGATGGCATAATTCAATCATGGCATATTATTCAAAATCAATGCTTTTGGTCTCTTTAATAACGTTGCATTTTTTTTTCTAATATTCTTATTAAGCATTTTTATATTCCATTACAAGAATTCCAACATATAATTTAATTCAATCATAATTCCAGTAATTTTTCATGAAAAATAAAAACTCGGATAAAAATCAACGTCATTAAAGATACTTAAATATTAAATTGTAAATAAATTACTTTGAAAAAAATTGTTTAGCTAATTCGATAAAAAACTTTTTATTTGAATCATATTCTCTGAATTTTTCAAAAATGTATCGAAAATTCGCCACTGTTCAACCAAACCTTAATTTCTTTTTAATTCATGAAGGATTCTAAAAAAATCATCTGTTTTAATGAAAATCAAAGAATATACTTCATTACAAAAAAAAAAATTCCATCGCCCTTGAAAATCTTTTTTTTTCTATCTTAAATAAATTCATGACATAATTATTATTCATAATCAATGTTTTTGGTCTCTTTAATAACGTTGCATTTTTTTTTCTAATATTCTTCTTAAGCATTTTTATATTTCATTACAGGAATTCCAACATATAATTTAATTCAATCAGAATTCTAGTAATTTTTTTATGAAAAATAAAAACTCGGATGAATCAACGTCATTAAAGATACTTAAATATTAAATTGTAAATAAATTACTTTGAAAAAAATTGTTTAGCTAATTCGATAAAAAGAAATTTTCTTTGCATCATATTCTCTGAATTTTTAAAAAATATATCGAAAATTTGCCACTGTTAAATCATACCTTACTTTCTTTTTAATTCTTGCAGGATTCTAAAAAAATCATCTGTTTTAGTGGAAAACAAAGAATATAGTTCATTAAAAAAAAATTTCCATCGCCCTTGAAAAACATTTTTTTTCTATCTTAAATAAATTTATGGCATAATTATTATTCAAAATCAATGCTTTTGGTCTCTTTAATAACGTTGCATTTTTTTTTCTAATAATCTTCTTAAGCATTTTTATATTCCATTATAGGAATTCCAACATATAATTTAATTCAATCATAATTCTAGTAATTTTTCATGAAAAATAAAAACTCAGATGAAAATCAGCGTCATTAAAGATACTAACAATATTAAATTGTAAATCAATTACTTTTAAAAAAATTGTTTAGCTAATTTGATTAAAGAAAAATTTTCATTTGAATCATATTCTCTGAATTTTTCAAAAATATATCGAAAATTTGCCACTGTTAAATCATACCTTAATTTCTTTTTAATTCTTGAAGGATTCTAAAAAAATCATCTGTTTTAGTGAAAATCAAAGAATATAGTTCATTTTTAAAAAAAATTTCCATCGCCCTTGAAAAACATTTTTTTTCTGTCTTAAATAACTTTATGACATAATAATTATTCAAAATCAATGCTTTTGGTCTCTTTAATAACGTTGCATTTTTTTTTCTAATATTCTTCTTAAGCATTTTTATATTCCATTACAGGAATTCCAACATATAATTTTAATTCAATCATAATTCTAGTAATTTTTCATGAAAAATAAAAACTCAGATGAAAATCAGCGTCATTAAAGATACTAACAATATTAAATTGTAAATAAATTAGTCTGAAAAAAAATTGTTTAGCTAATTCGATTAAAAAATTTTTTTATTTGAATCATATTCTCTGAATTTTTGAAAAATACATCGAAAATTCGCCACTGTTAAATCATACCTTAATTTATTTTTAATTCTTGAAGGATTCTAAAAAAATCATCTGTTTTAGTGAAAATCGAAGAATATAGTTCATTAAAAAAAAAATTTCCATCGCCCTTGAAAAACATTTTTTTTCTGTCTTAAATAAATTTATGGCATAATTATTATTCAAAATCAATGTTTTTGGTCTCTTTAATAACGTTGCATTTTTTTTTCTAATATTCTTCTTAAGCATTTTTATATTCTATTACAGGAATTCCAACATATAATTTAATTCAATCATAATTCTAGTAATTTTTCATGAAAAATAAAAACTCAGATGAGAATCAACGTCATTAAAGATACTAACAATATTAAATAGTAAATAAATTACTTTGAAAAAAATTGTTTAGCTAATTCGATAAAAAAAATTTTCATTTGAATCATATTCTCTGAATTTTTCAAAAATATATCGAAAATTCGCCACGGTTTAACCATACCTTAATTTCTTTTTAATTCTTGAAGGATTCTAAAAAAATCATCTGTTTTAGTGAAAATCAACGAATATAGTTCATTAAAAAAAAACTCCCATCGCCCTTGAAAAACATTTTTTTTAATTTTAAATAAATTTATGGCATAATTATTATTCAAAATCAATGCTTTTGGTCTCTTTAATAACGTTCCATTTTTTAAAAAATATTCTCACCTAAATAAGCTTCTGTGAAGCGATAAGTTAATATAAAATATGTGATAATATTGAACATGTAATAATTTACATTTGGCCAAAAAGTATTCTTTCAAATTTTTTAATATTAAAGACCGGTTTTTTCGTTTTGCGAAAACAACAAATTTGTGACTTAAAGGGTTAAAGAGGTGAGAAGCTTGGGATGGGGATTATTGAGACCTTAGGGCAGGACAGGATTGTAACTTACTCTCATGTACTTTAATAGACATGTCCATAGCAGCAGTTAATAAACATCTGCAGATGACCAGAAGCGTCACGCGTCGGTGTAGCTCTTCGTCAAAGCGTTGCACAGAGACCTCGTGCAGTATTCAATAATTGCCATTAGCCTTGTTACGTAACGAACAAACGTAGTTCTGTTACACTGGAAACGGAGTAGCTCGACAATCGGAGGAAAGTATACGAATTATCGGTGGACCGAAAACGGGAACGATCCTATTAACAATATTTTATGCAGAGTTGTAAATCGCCATTAATTTATGAAATATAGTTGACAATACCGTTTGTTTTATAATTATGATTTTATAATAATAATAAGTAATGATTATAAAATAGCGTTAAAATATTTGAATAGCTGCAAAAAGAATACAAATTTTTGCTTAAATATTGAAAGAAAAAATGGAAAAAATGGAAGACATAATTAATGCATTATTTTCTTAATGCAATTTGTGTTATAATTATGATTTCATAATAATAATAAGTAATGATTATAAAATAGCGTGGAAATATTTGAATAGCTGCAAAAAAATACTAATTTTTGCTTAAATATTGAAAGAAATAATGGAAAAAATGGAAGAGATAATTAAAGCATTATTTTCTTAATGCAGTTTGTTTTGTAATTATGATTCCATAATAATAATAAGTAATGATTATAAAATGGCGTGTAAATATTTGAATAGCTGAAAAAAAAATACTAATTTTTGCCTAAATATTGAAAGAAATAATGGAAAAAATGGAAGAGATAATTAATGCATTATTTTCTTAATGCACTAATTATGTTTCTTCATGTTTTTCGAAAAGATTGTCATGAAATTTTATTGAAAAATAATAATTGTTGCAGCTATTCAAAAGTTTAGTCATCATATTATAACCACTACATGTTATTATTATGAAATCATAATTATAGAGCTCATTGTATCATCATCTTTATTTCTATAAGTATTAGGCATTTACAACTCTGATTTTATGGCTGTACATTTTATTCTTATTATCCTATTTTCACGAAAATCCTGAGAATCTTTGATTCCTACATTTTTATATAAAATTCTAATAAAAAAATGATTAATTTTTGGAGACTATTGTCTCACTTTCGGAATACCTTAAGGGGCGGAAATTCAATGAAAATCAGTGATATTTATCAGAAAATATTTCTATTCATATCCATTCATAAATATCACAGAATTTTCCAAACTGTCTTCTATTAAATTATCATTATTGTTATTCAAATTTATATATTTGGAAATTTTTGTCTATTTTTCATATTTTTATTAATGGACTATTTTTTATACTGGTTTATTTAAACATAAATGTGTAAAACTTTATACCATCGGTAGATTTTTTTCTTTAATTAATGATAATAAGAAATTTACAATTTACCCAGAATAAAGCCTATAAATCTATATACCAACGCCTTTTTTCATTTAAATAGTTTAAAAAAAACGGAATGTCAAAAGGTACCACTTTAATTTCTTGTTTTTGGAATTTAAAAAGAAATTGAGATTTTTTTCAAATCTATTTTGTTGTGGAGCAATTTTTGACAGAAAATCATTGATATTTATCAGAAAATATTTCGCTTCATATCCATTCATAAATATCACAGAATTTTCCAAACTGTCTTCTATTAAATTACCATTACTGTTATTAAAATTTATATAATAGTCCAATTTTCTCTATTTTTCAAAATTTCATTAATGGACTATTTTTTATACTGATTTATGTAAACTTAAATGTGTAAAATTTTATACCATCGGTAGATTTTTTTCTTTAATTAATGTTAATAAGGAATTTACAATTTACCCAGAATAAAACCTATAAATCTATATACCAACGCCTTGTTTCATTTAAATAGTTTTAAAAAAAGGAATGTCAAAAAGGTACCACTTTCATTTCTTGTTTTTGAAATTTAAAAAAAAATTGAGATTTTTTCAAATCTATTTTGTTGTGGAGCAATTTTTGACAGAAAATCAGTGATATTTGTCAGAAAATATTTCGTTTCATATCCATTCATAAATATCACAGAATTTTCGAAACTGTCTTCTGTTAAATTATCATTATTGTTATTAAAATTTATATAATAGTACAATTTTCTCTATTTTTCAAATTTTCATTAATGGACTATTTTTTATACTGATTTACGTAAACTTAAATGGGTAAAATTTTATACCATCGGTATATTTTTTTCTTTAATTAATGATAATAAGAAATTTACTATTTATCTCGAATAAAACCTATAAATTTATATACCAACGCCTTTTTTCATTTTAATATTTAAAAAAAAGGAATGTCAAAGGATACCACTTTAATTTCTTATTTTTGGAATTTAAAAAAGAAATTGAGATTTTTTTCAATTCTATTTTGTTGTGGAGCAATTTTTGACAGAAAATCATTGATATTTATCAGAAAACATTTCGCTTCATATCCATTCATAAATATCACAGAATTTTCCAAACTGTCTTCTATTAAATTATCATTACTGTTATTAAAATTTATATAATAGTCCAATTTTCTCTGTTTTTCAAATTTTCATTAATGCACTATTTTTAATACTAGTTTATGTAAAATTAAGTGGGTAAAACTTTATACCGTCGGTAGATTTTTTTCTATAATTAATAATAATAAGAAAATTCATAAATGTATAGGTATTCAATAACGATTAGATTAATCAATTGTTAATTCCTGTCGATTACATGAAATTACGTAATTATGTAGAAAATACCTTTAGTCGTAAATATAACTATCGTTTGGCACATTGTTTGCCTTGTGAACTCGTCAATTAAATAGTGCGTGCGTCTTAGAATGCACAGAGCAATATAAAATCTCTTCGCGTATCAATAGCAACGTACATACTCAATAATAGCTACATTGCGGTGGAAAAGTTTTCCAAGTTACCAATGGCAGAAGTATATATGTATATGTATATATAGAAGCCAGTTTAAAAGTTTGCTGGTTGTATGCGGATGACGCAAGTGCAGAACAGGCCCTACTTACTCCATTTGCAGAACGCACGTATGTTGAGGATCGCATTTGACCCCATCTAATGGTATTCCGAGCATTCGATTAATGCGCTTCGCTCTCTGCTTCTCTTCCTTTTTATTCCCGACCCATACACGCTTTATCCTTGGATAATTCATTGATCCGAACGAGCTTCCGTTCATTGCTATTTATTCAACTTGCGTGTGTATAGATCATTGCAAATTTTGGCAACATTTGAAGGAATTATTTTAAGAATAAATATTAAACATATATACAAAATTACAAATTTCTTTTCATCAGATTTTTGGGATTTTGTAGCAAGAACATTTTTTTAAAGAAATAAATCAATTTTGCTGATATTGAGAATATTTATTTTGAATAATCAATATGATGGAAAATAACTGATTAGCTTTAAGAAAATTATTTAACGAATTTAGTTACCATTTTTTTTCTATTAAATCCATTTTCTATATTTGCCTTTTTTTTTGGACATTTTTTTGACAATTTTGAAATTTCGATTCGTGTGAATTTTTAAGGCTATTTTTATAAAATTGGTATTTCAATATTCATGACACTTCTTATTTGCAAAATGGAAGTATTTCATTGAAAGATATATATATTTTTTAATTATAAAAAAATTCTTCAATTCACGAATTCATTATTCAAATTTAGAGAATATTTTATTTGAAGTTCGACTATTTGCATTTACTGAATATTCCATTTGAAATTCGAATATTCCGGATAATCGAATATTCTATTTAAAGTAAGAAACGAATTATTCGATTCTATTCGAACCCGAATATTCGATGTTTTGGAAATTTTTTAATTAATAAATTAATTTTTATTAATTAATAAATTAATTTTTAATTAATTAAATTTAATTTCTAAATGTTGAAATTAATTAATTTTACTACTAATTTTAAAATGTTGCAATGAATTTTCAAAAATTGTTAAAAATCTAAAAATCTCTTCTCTTCCTTTTTATTCCCGACCCATACACGCTTTATCCTTGGATAATTCATTGATCCGAACGAGCTTCCGTTCATTGCTATTTATTCAACTTGCGTGTGTATAGATCATTGCAAATTTTGGCAACATTTAAAGGAATTATTTTAAGAATAAATATCAAAAATATATACAAAATTACAAATTTCTTTTCATCAGATTTTTGGGATTTTGTAGCAAGAACATTTTTTTAAAGAAATAAATCAATTTTGCTGATATTGAGAATATTTATTTTGAATAATCAATATGATGGAAAATAACTGATCAGCTTTAAGAAAATTGTTTAACGAATTTAGTTACCATTTTTTTTCTATTAAATCCATTTTTTATATTTATCTTTTTTTTTTGGACATTTTTTTGACAATTTTGAAATTTCGATTCGTGCGAATTTTTAAGGCTGTTTTTATAAAATTGGCCTTTCAATATTCATGACACTTCTTATTTGCAAAATGGAAGTATTTCATTGAAAGATATATATATTTTTTAATTATAAAAAAATTCTTCAATTCACGAATTCGTTTTTCGAATTTACCGAATATTTTATTTGACGTTCGACTATTTGCATTTACTGAATATTCCATTTGAAATTTGAATATTCCGGATAATCGAATATTCTATTTAAAGTAAGAAACGAATTATTCGATTCTATTCGAACCCGAATGTTCGATATTTTGGAAATTTTTTAATTAATAAATTAATTTTTATTAATTAATAAATTAATTTTTAATTAATTTAATTTAATTTCTGAATGTTGAAATTATTTAATTTTACCACTAATTTTTAAATATTTCAATGAATTTTCAAAAATTGTTAAAAATCTCTATATCAAAACATAAATGCACTAATGAAATGAAAAAAACAAAAATTTCATTGAAAGTGCGTAGATTGCATCATATGCAGCTGTTTGAAATGTGCAAATTTATACGAAACATATATATATTCATTGCTCCAACAGGTGTATCGGATTTTCTCTTCGAATTGCCGAGAGGAGGGGAAATTTCCCTCTCCTTGAGAATCGCGCTCATCGTTGACGTCATAGATCCTCGATTCGGCGCTAGCTAAACATCCCAGAGCTTTGCGCAGCAGCTATTGACTAGTTGATATACATATATATATAAACTCGTTGCTTGCGTCTCACGTTCGTAGATACTTACGTCCACGCGCAACTGTTTGCTACGCCGCCAGTGCAAACTCCAGTAACTTAAGAGGCAGAAACACCTTAAAGCTCTGTGATTGGTTGGTTAGATGGGCGCGACTCTTTCCTCTTTTCTCAATCACTCGAGATTTCTATTAAAAAAAAAAAAGAAATGACTAAATATATGGGGCATTCCAGCTGAATTTTTGATGCTCTGACCCTGACGTCCATCAATAATTTTGACAATTTTTTATCAAAAAGTATTTTGAAAAAGAAGAGACACGTATTTTTTTGTTTAGCGCTACGACCAATTTTTTGCGACAGACGAATTTTTGTAAAAGTTTGAATTTTTCGGTATTGTATTATTATTTTTATCGTTAGTATCTTGGAAATGAACAGTCCTATCGAAAAATGTCTACGATGAAATTCGTTCAGTTTGCAAAGGGCTATATAACGTATATAAAAAAATGTTATTGTAGTGTTTTCTAAAATTTTGTTATATGACGTTAAACAACAAAGTACAGAACATGTTTAAAAAAATGACAGAGTGGGCAAAAAATATTTGGCAAGATAAAGAAAGTTTTCCAAAAATTCTTTTCACTGGACTGACAGAGAAGTTATAGAATAAACAGGAGATTTATTTATACTTTAGACTCACAACCTACAAACACAAAAAGAAAAACATAAAACCCACAAAGCTCCAAGCCTATAAATAATTTAAAAAAACCCATTAATCAATAAAAAAATAAAATAAAAACAAGAAAAAAATTTTGATACAAATTCACTAAAATTTCGTATTATCGATTTTTTTAAAATCCGACAGAAACTTCCTCTTCAAACTTTCAAATTTTATAACAACAAAATATAGCCTATAAATGTATAGAAATATAAATTGTACTAAATGATGTAAAAATTGATTGCACTATATTAAAAAAAGACATTTCAATAAATTTCTTTTATAATTTGTAAAAGTTTGAATTTTTCGATATTGATATTATTTTTATCGTTAATATCTTGGAAATGAACAGTCCTATCGAAAAATGTTTAGGATGAAATTCGTTCAGTTTGCAAAAGGCTATATAACGTATATAAAAAAATGTTATTGAAGTTTTTCTAAAATTTTGTTATATGACGTTAAACAACAAAGTACAGAACATGTTTAAAAAAATGACAGAGTGGGCAAAAAATATTTGGCAAGATAAAGAAAGTTTTCCAAAAATTCTTTTCACTGGACTGACAGAGAAGTTATAGAATAAACAGGAGATTTATTTATACTTTAGACTCACAACCTACAAACACAAAAAGAAAAACATAAAACCCACAAAGCTCCAAGCCTATAAATCAATAACAACAATAATAAAAAAAACCCATTAATCAATAAAAAAATAAAATAAAAACAAGAAAAAAAATTTGATGAAAATTCACTAAAATTTCGTATTATCTATTTTTTTAAATCCGACAGAAACTTCCTCTTCAAACTTTCAAATTTTATAACAAAAAAATATAGCCTATAAATGTATAGAAATATAAATTGTACTAAATGATGTAAAAATTGATTGCACTATATTAAAAAAAGACATTTCAATAAATTTCTTTTATAATTTGTAAAAGTTTGAATTTTTCGATATTGATATTATTTTTATCGTTAATATCTTGGAAATGAACAGTCCTATCGAAAAATGTTTAGGATGAAATTCGTTCAGTTTGCAAAGGGCTATAACGTATATAAAAAAAATGTTATTGAAGTTTTTCTAAAATTTTGTTATATGACGTTAAACAACAAAGTACAGAACATGTTTAAAAAAATGACAGTGTGGGCAAAAAATATTTGGCAAGATAAAGAAAGTTTTCCAAAAATTCTTTTCACTGGACTGACAGAGAAGTTATAGAATAAACAGGAGATTTATTTATACTTTAGACTCACAAACTACAAACACAAAAAGAAAAACATAAAACCCACAAAGCTCCAAGCCTATAAATCAATAACAACAATAATTTTAAAAAACCCATTAATCAATAAAAAAATAAAATAAAAACAAGAAAAAAATTTTGATACAAATTCACTAAAATTTCGTATTATCTATTTTTTTAAATCCGACAGAAACTTCCTCTTCAAACTTTCAAGTTTTATAACAAAAAAATATAGCTTATAAATGTATAGAAATATAAATTGTACTAAATGATGTAAAAATTGATTGCACTATATTAAAAAAAGACATTTCAATAAATTTCTTTTATAATTTGTAAAAGTTTGAATTTTTCGATATTGATATTATTTTTATCGTTAATATCTTGGAAATGAACAGTCCTATCGAAAAACGTCTACGATGAAATTCGTTCAGTTTGCAAAGGGCTATATAACGTATATAAAAAAATGTTATTGTAGTTTTTCTAAAATTTTGTTATATGACGTTAAACAACAAAGTACAGAACATGTTTAAAAAAATGACAGAGTGGGCAAAAAATATTTGGCAAGATAAAGAAAGTTTTCCAAAAATTCTTTTCACTGGACTGACAGAGAAGTTATAGAATAAACAGGAGATTTATTTATACTTTAGACTCACAAACTACAAACACAAAAAGAAAAACATAAAACCCACAAAGCTCCAAGCCTATAAATCAATAACAACAATAATAAAAAAACCCATTAATCAATAAAAAAATAAAATAAAAACAAGAAAAAAATTTTGATACAAATTCACTAAAATTTCGTATTATCTATTTTTTTTTAATCCGACAGAAACTTCCTCTTCAAACTTTCAAATTTTATAACAAAAAAATATAGCCTATAAATGTATAGAAATATAAATTGTACTAAATGATGTAAAAATTTATTGCACTATATTAAAAAAAGACATTTCAATAAATTTCTTTTATAATTTGTAAAAGTTTGAATTTTTCGATATTGATATTATTTTTGTCGTTAATATCTTGGAAATGAACAGTCCTATCGAAAAATGTCTACGATGAAATTCGTTCAGTTTGCAAAGGGCTATATAACGTATATAAAAAAATGTTATTGTAGTGTTTTCTAAAATTTTGTTATATGACGTTAAACAACAAAGTACAGAACATGTTTAAAAAAATGACAGTGTGGGCAAAAAATATTTGGCAAGATAAAGAAAGTTTTCCAAAAATTCTTTTCACTGGACTGACAGAGAAGTTATAGAATAAACAGGAGATTTATTTATACTTTAGACTCACAACCTACAAACACAAAAAGAAAAACATAAAACCCACAAAGCTCCAAGCCTATAAATCAATAACAACAATAATAAAAAAAACCCATTAATCAATAAAAAATAAAATAAAAACAAGAAAAAAATTTTGATGAAAATTCACTAAAATTTCGTATTATCTATTTTTTTTAAATCCGACAGAAACTTCCTCTTCAAACTTTCAAATTTTATAACAAAAAAATATAGCCTATAAATGTATAGAAATATAAATTGTACTAAATGATGTAAAAATTGATTGCACTATATTAAAAAAAGACATTTCAATAAATTTCTTTTATAATTTGTAAAAGTTTGAATTTTTCGATATTGATATTATTTTTATCGTTAATATCTTGGAAATGAACAGCCCTATCGAAAAATGTCTACGATGAAATTCGTTCAGTTTGCAAAGGGCTATAACGTATATGAAAAAAATATTATTGAAGTTTTTCTAAAATTTTGTTACATGACGTTAAACAAAAAAGTACAGAACATGTTTAAAAAAATGACAGAGTGGGCAAAAAATATTTGGCAAGATAAAGAAAGTTTTCCAAAAATTCTTTTCACTGGACTGACAGAGAAGTTATAGAATAAACAGGAGATTTATTTATACTTTAGACTCACAACCTACAAACACAAAAAGAAAAACATAAAACCCACAAAGCTCCAAGCCTATAAATAATTTTTAAAAACCCATTAATCAATAAAAAAATAAAATAAAAACAAGAAAACAATTTTGATACAAATTCACTAAAATTTCGTATTATCTATTTTTTTAAAATCCGACAGAAACTTCCTCTTCAAACTTTCAAATTTTATAACAAAAAAATATAGCCTATAAATGTATAGAAATATAAATTGTACTAAATGATGTAAAAATTGATTGCACTATATTAAAAAAAGACATTTCAATAAATTTCTTTTATAATTTGTAAAAGTTTGAATTTTTCGATATTGATATTATTTTTATCGTTAATATCTTGGAAATGAACAGTCCTATCGAAAAATGTTTAGGATGAAATTCGTTCAGTTTTCAAAATGCTATATAACGTATATAAAAAAATGTTATTGTAGTTTTTCGAAAATTTTGTTATATGACGTTAAACAACAAAGTATCGTTTTGCAAAAAAGCGCCACTTTTTATCATTTTTATATACTTACATAAAAATTCTGTGTAAAATAACAAAAATTTTGAGACCCTATGCAGGTTGTCAGGTATTTTTTTCAAAAAGTACTACGTTATTCAAGCTTTACGTAATAATTCAGGATGTTAAAAAACTTCAATTACGTAGAACTTCTCATTAAAAAATCTTGCCATTCTGCATAGGGTCTCAAAAATTTCCTAATTTCAAACAGAATTTTTCCGTGAGTATATAAAAATGATAAAAAATGGCGGTTTTTTGAAAAACGATATTTTGTTGTTTAACGTCATAAAACAAAACGTTAGGAAAACGAAAATAACATTTTTTACATACATTATGTAGCTCTTCATAAACTGAACAAATTTGATCCTGGACATTTTTTTATAGGGCTGCTAATTTTCAAGATATTAACGAATAAAAAAATATAAATACCGAAAAATTCAAATTTTTATAAAAATTCGTCTGTCGGAAATATCGCTTGTAGCGCCAAACAAAAAAATACGTGTATTTTCTTTTTCACAATACTTTCTGATAAAAAATTGTTAGAATTATTGAAGGGGGTCAGGGTCGAAATATGAAAAAGTCAAATCGAATGCCCCATATATATGAGGTACTCCTGGCCAACTCAACAAGCATTCAACGCTGAGCCCCTCAAATTCGCTCCATAATTTTTTATACTATTCTATACGCTCGAAAAAAAACTTCTAATTTTTTTTAGTTTTTTTTTTACTGAAACTATTTTTGTTCATGAATTTATTAAATAATAAAAATGTTACGCTCCGATTTGAAAATTTGAAATTATTCTCAAAACTTCTGTATTATATATCAAAACTTTTAGTTATAATCCAAAGTGGGCAAACATTTGCGTGTATTTTTTACACCATTTTTTCGAAAAAAAAAACTGTTAAAAATGAAAGAAAACACATAATGCAAGATTATGTTAGAATTTTACTGAAGCTTTTTTTTATATTATTCTATATGCTCGAAAAAACACTTTAAATTTTTTTTAGACTTTTTTTACTAAAACTTTTTTTTTTGTTCATGAATTTTTTTAATTAACATTTTGTCCCCCGATTAAAAAATTTGTAATTATTCTAAAAAAATCCTGTATTAGATATAAACATTTTTTCGCTATGATCCAGAATAGGCAAACGTTGGCGTCAATTTTTTAAACCGTTTTTTCGCAAAAAAAAAAATATACATAACGCAATATTATTTTATATTATATTATATTATATTATATTATATTATATTATTTTAGAATTTTGCTAAAGCTTTTTTTTATCGATATAAACAAATTACGTATCATACATAATATATTTGTTAAATCGCCAGTGCAAATTCCAGTAACTTAAGAGGGAGAAACACCTTAAAGCTCTGTGATTGGTCGTTTAGATGGGCGCGCCTCTTTGCTCTTTTCTCAACCTTTCGGTCACTCGAGATTGCAGTGCAGAAAAAAGAATGACGTCATTCTACGCCGTCGATATGCTCACTGCTTTAAGGTGGCGCCACAACTCGAGCAAAGTTGTATATGTTGCGCATATATGTCATCATGCTATGAACTCTGAACACGTGCATAAGCCATCGTCCTCGCAAACTCGCTCATGCAACTCTCCAACAGTTTTACGATTCTGATATTTCTCATGTTATAAGTAACACCTCGAAACTTGCTGTAGTTATTTAAATGTCATTTTGTTTATTTTTACATGAAACGTTGAATCGAGAAGCGGATTTTTGGCAATTTTGACAAGGTTGTTGACACTCTCAAGAATATATTTTATAGTCCTTGGTGCAAATAATTTATCGATATGTGGCTAAGAATATCACAGCAGTAGTAGAGATGCGAATTCATTCAATGAAAATGTTTTTAAGACACTTTCATGATATTCTGACGTATTAAATATTGGAAGATTTTTATGGAATATTAAAAAATATTTTTTTCCATAGATAGTCGAAACATTTTGTACGTTATGAAATATTTTTAAAAAATAGCTATAATAATTTAAAAATGTCTTTTGGTTAGACAATAAATAAGTGATTAAATCATAGAAATTTTGTTGTATATTTAAGGCAGAGAAAATTGATTTAGAAATGCTATAAAAAATTGAAGGATCGTAGAAATCAAGATTTTCTATAAAAGCTACAAAAATAAATGGCAGATTATCGGTCTGAGATTAATTATTTGAATTTTTGAAATATTTTGATTGAAGGTATTGTAGCCAAAAATCTTGGCTAGAGGAAAGGAAGTTGCGGTTTTCAACGACCGCAGTTTCTTATTTATCCTTATAATTGAGCCTTTTGAGAGAGAAAATTAAATATTGTAATTTCTATATAAGAATCATTTTTCGTCACAAGCTTTTTTATTTGTTTTTTAAAATCATTTCGACACTTTTTATTTCGCCTACAATTTTCTATTATCTTCTGTTGTATGTGCAGAACATGTAAAAAAAAATGACAGTGCGGGCAAAAATAATTTGGCAAGATAAATAAAGTTTTCCAAAAATTATTTTCACTGGACTTACAAAGAAATTATAGAATAAACAGGAGATTTATTTATACTTTAGATTCACAACCTACAAATACAAAAAGAAAAACATAAAACCCACAAAGCTCCAAGCCTATAAATCAATAACAACAATAATAAAAAAAACCATTAATC
The DNA here is from genome assembly GCA_963970395.1 of Ephialtes manifestator. Taxonomy (NCBI): domain Eukaryota; kingdom Metazoa; phylum Arthropoda; class Insecta; order Hymenoptera; family Ichneumonidae; genus Ephialtes; species Ephialtes manifestator. The sequence continues at coordinate 30,321,933 of OZ019975.1, read as the reverse complement.
AATTTAAAAAAAAAATAAAAACAAGAATTAAGTCCATGCAATTATAAAAATTAATAAACAAGCAAATTTGATACCAATTCACTAAAGTTTCGTATTATCTATTTTTCTAAATCCGACAGAAACTTCCTCTTCAAACTTTCAAATTTTATAATAAAAAAATATAGCCTATAAATTTATAGAAACATAAATTGTACTAAATGGAGTAAAAATTGATTGCACTAAATTAAAAAAAGATATTTCTTTTGTAATATATAAAAAAGGATGTAAAGTAGAACCTTGCACATTGCTTCCTCATTATTTTTCGCTTTTTACAAAGCTCCCTCTATGAGGAAGCAGCATGTTATTCAATTTTGGCTTCCTCATAGAGGAAGCTTTGTAAAAAGCGAAAAATAATGAGCAAGCAATGTGGAAGGTTCTACTTTGCACCCTTTTTTAAATTAGATAAATAAACATGTTGTGAATTCGCTTTTTCTATTTCGTTATTCCGTTATTTCGTTATTATTAGAGCGTTTTTGAAAATAAATGTGATAACGTATATTATTAAAAATAATTCAACATTCCATAAAATCACAAATTTCATACCGTTTGTCACAAAATTATACATATATATTGGCTGAATATTGTTTCATTTATATACAAAATTTGAGCTCGCTATTTCAAGTTTCGCAAAAGTTACAATAGAGCGATAATGTCAATTTTTTGAAAAATTCGAAATTCCATAAAATCTGAACCACTTTACCGATTCGAACCAAATTCAATACCAAACAGCATTGAGTGCACCTGCTCTTATAAACAACTATTTAGCAAAATAGACTAAATTTTACGAAAGTTAGAGCGATCACGTCCTTTTTTCAAAAAATTCAAAACGGCATAAAATCGAAATTTTCGCACAGATTTTGTCGAAAATTGGTACAGTTGAAGAGGGCCTGCTGCTACACTAGTGTGCCAAATTTGAGCGCGATATACTAAACCGTTCTTGAGTTATCGGCGTTCGAATTTTCGGAGTTGTATACACACACACACACACACACACACACACACACACACACACACACACACACACACACACACACACACACACACACGCACACGCACACGCACACGCACACGCACACGCACACGCACACGCACACGCACACGCACACGCACACGCACACGCACACGCACACGCACACGCACACGACACACACACACACACACACACACACACACACACACACACACACACACACACACACACACACACACACACACACACACACACACACACACACACACACACACACACACACACACACACACACACACACACACACACACACACACACACACACACACACACACACACACACACACACACACACACACACACAACACACGCACACGCACACGCACACGCACACGCACACGCACACGCACACGCACACGCACACGACACACACACACACACACACGCACACACACACACACATTTTTTCTAAATCACTTTTCTCGACGTTTTGGCCCATTCTGAGTGTACTGATATGAAAATCTCGAAAAAAAAATTTCATGAAAACAAAGCTTCCTCTATGAGGAAGCAAAATAAATAAAATTAAGAATTAAGTCCATGCAATTATAAAAATTAATAAACAAGCAAATTTGATACCAATTCCCTAAAATTTCGTATTATCTATTTTTTTAAATCCGACAGAAACTTCCTCTTCAAACTTTCAAATTTTATAATAAAAAAATATAGCCTATAAATTTATAGAAATATAAATTGTACTCAAAGAAATAAAAATTGATTGCACTAAACTAAAAAAAGATATTTCAACAAATTTCTTTTATAATATATAAAAAATAATAATAAAAGATAAATAAAAAAAAGAATACGTGCTAAATATTACTGTAATAAAACTGCAATTCCAAGTTGAGTTCGTTGACTTTCCTGTTAGTTCGTACACCTAATTAAAAGTATTTGCTCATAGTATGTGTTTAAGGATAGATATGTTGCGTCATAGAGTAAACGGATATTCAGGAACCTCGTGAGTCCCGATACTTTCGGAGAATTCTCGTTGGGTTGCGTGACGAGAAACACGTGCTGAATCCACCGGTTCTGCTGCTCCATATAGTAGTCTACATATAGGTATAACATATATAGTATTATAGTGATTGGGTGGTGAACGAGTGGCCGTTATAGAGTCGAGCCTCTACCCGGCAACCAATGTGACGACAGCTAAACTCTCTTCCATCTTCTACGCGCCTTATTCACACACAGAGCTCATATTGCGTCAGTCTCTGCAATGAGACGCTCGATGGACGAGAGACTCCGGTTAATCCGTTTTGATTAATGCAATTGTAAAATCGTCCCTGATTCGCAGTAACGTTTAGTCTCGTAAGAGGCTCGACTTTATCGCTTGTTGAATGTCCTGGTCTGCGACCTGTGATGATACAACCGCCAGACACTTGTTCTTAACATTCTCAGCATTCCTCGACATTTATTCCGCAATAATAATAATATTTTATTGAGAATTTTCCATGATTTCATTAGAATAGAATTATTGAAATTTAAAAAAAAATTTAGTAGAATTAAGAAAACTTCTAACTTATGTTTATAGTTATATTTAAAACAGTATTTTGTATTTTTATATTTTTGTATTTTCTGTAGTTTTTGTACTTTGTTATTATCTGGAATTTTAAGCTGTGACTCCGCATTTTAAAAAAACCCTATTGTAAATTGTAAGGAGTGATCAGTTAATTAAAAAGAAAAAAAACATTGAATTTTTTAAATTACTTTTTTTTTTAATAGTTATTGAAGAATATTTTAAACAATTGCATTTTTATATTTATTCAGTAAAAAAGATAAGGTTGAATCAATAACATTTATAAAATGTGTTTAGTACATTTTTTTTCAATGATTGTGAGATGATACAACCGCCAGAAACTTGTTCTTAACATTCTCAGCATTTCTCGACATTTATTTCTCAATAATAATAATACTTTATTGGGAATTTCCCATAATTTCATTAGGATAGAATTATTGAGATTTAAAAAAAAATTTAGTAGAATTAAGAAAACTTCTAACTTATGTTTATAGTTATATTTAAAACAGTATTTTGTATTTTTATATTTTTTGTTATTTTTTACATTTTTTGGATTTTTGTATTTTCTGTAGTTTTTGTACTTTGTTATTACCTGGAATTTTAAGCTGTGGCTCCGCATTAAAAAAAAACCCTATTGTAAATTGTAAGGAGTGATCAGTTAATTTAAAAAAAAATATATATTGAATTTTTTAAATTACTTTTTTAAAAATAGTTATTGAAGAATATTTTAAACAATTGCATTTTTATATTTATTCAGTAAAAAAGATAAGGTTGAATCAATAACATTTATAAAATGTGTTTAGTACTTTTTTTTTCAATGATTGTGAGATGATCCAACCGCCAGAAACTTGTTCTTAACATTCTCAGCATTCCTCGACATTTATTTCTCAATAATAATAATACTTTATTGGGAATTTCCCATAATTTCATTAGGATAGAATTATTGAGATTTAAAAAAAAATTTAGTAGAATTAAGAAAACTTCTAACTTATGTTTATAGTTATATTTAAAACAGTATTTTGTATTTTTATATTTTTTGTTATTTTTTACATTTTTTGGATTTTTGTATTTTCTGTAAGTTTTGTACTTTGTTATTACCTGGAATTTTAAGCTGTGGCTCTGCATTTAAAAAAACCCTATTGTAAATTGTAAGGAGTGATCAGTTAATTTTAAAAAAAAACATTGAGTTTTTTTAATTACTTTTTTTTTTATAGTTATTGAAGAATATTTTAAACAATTCCATTTCTATGTTTATTCAGTAAAAAAGATAAGGTTGAATCAATAACATTTATAAAATGTGTTTAGTACATTTTTTTTCAATGATTGTGAGATGATCCAACCGCCAGAAACTTGTTCTTAACATTCTCAGCATTCCTTGACATTTATTTCTCAATAATAATAATATTTTATTGAGAATTCTCCATAATTTCATTAGGATAGAATTATTGAGCTTTTTAAAAAAATTTAGTACAATTAAGAAAAAATTGAATATTCTAAATTACTTTTTTTAAAATAGTTATTGAGGAAGATTTTAAACAATTGCATTTCTATATTTATTCAGTAAAAAAGATAAGGTAACGAAGACTTTGTTGAATCAATAACATTCATAAAATGTGTTTAGTACATTTTTTTCTAATGATTGCGAGATGATACAACCTTAACATTCTCAGCATTCCTCGACATTTATTCCTCAATAACAATAATATTTTATTGAGAATTCTCCATAATTTCATTAGGATAAAAAAAAAGAAGTTAAATGCAGACTATAACTTTTGGCTACGTTAGTCTTTGGGTCATTTTCTTTTTAAATTATAATTTATTGAAATACATGTTTTTTTAAATTTAGTATAAATTATATTTTTATAATAGACTATTTTTTATGCTTCTTCAATTGATTGTAAAATTCGCTGGTTTTTGTCGAATAAAAAAAATGATAATGCGTAATAATATTTTACTAAGAATTTTGGATAATCTATTGGGATGAAAAAAAAAAGAATTTAAATGCAGACTATAACTTTTGGCTTCGATAGTCTTTGGGTCATTTTCTTTTTAAATTAGAATTTATTAAAATATATGTTTTTTTAATTTAGTGAAAAAAATTTTTAGTTAATTTAGTATAAATTATTTTTTTATAATAGACTATTTTTTTTGCTTCTTCAATTGATTGCACTGAGAGAAAATTGTGGTATTTGTAACTATAAAGTGACAACTATTAATTTTTAGTTCATACAAGCAATTTTTTAATCGTTGCCACAACTATCAAATAGTTGCTATAACTACCAATAGTTGCCATAACTATTTTCATAGCTATCGTAATTATGAAAATAGTTGGATGGACTAAAACTTAATAGTTGTCACTTTATAGTTGACTGTACTACTACGATTTTTCTGAGTATGTAAAATTCGCTGGTTTTTGTCGAATAAAACAAATGATAATGCGTTATAATATCTTACTAAGAATTTTCCATAATCTCTTAGGATGAAAAAAAAAGAACTTAAATGCAGACTATAACTTTGGTTATCTTCGTTAGTCTAAAATATAATCTTTGGGTCATTTAAAAAAAAATAGGAATTTATTGAAATATATATCTTTTTTAATTTAGTGAAATACATTTTTATTTTTTATTTAGTATAATTTTTATAATAGACTATTTTTTTTTTATTCTTCAATTGATTATAAAATTCGGTGATTTAAAGACGAAGTTTCTGTCGGATAAAAAAACAGATAATACGTAATGGAAAAATTTGTTATAAGAATTTACTTTCGATTTCTCTTGCACCGATATATTTTCTAAATCGACTAGAATAAATATTCAGACCATCATACGAAGTTTGTTTAAGATTACTTTCCTAGTAGCTGCACAGTTTTGATAGAAGATAGGAAGAGTGTTTTCCAGATAACAGAAAAATGGGTTTGGTGTGTTACTCATTTAAGTTTATTCGGTGATAGCTTTTGTGGCCTCTTAATGTATTATTATCGAGATAATAAACCAGCTATGAGCATGAACCAAAGAGATACAGATGTTGAAATTCTTTCGGCGTTCACTGAAGTTCAATGTGTGGAACGAGCTTCGATATAATGGAACGAACAAATAGTATTGAAAATAGTTTTAAGGTTCGCTTCTATCCAGAACCTGCTTCAATTGTTCGAGGTGAAATTTTATTTCGAAGTTATAATGTAATTTTCTAACTTTTATATTTTTATTATTTCATTTTATCGACCGATTTATCGATTGATTTATGACCAAAAGTCACTTTTTTTTAATCACTGTAAAAAGGTTTAAAAAGGATGTTTTTTTCGCTTCACATGTGTAAAATTCTCATTTTCACACCTTGTGATGCAAATTTTAGAATATCACAATATAAAAAAGAATATCACAGCAGCAGGGATGGAAATTCATTCAATGAAAATGTATTTAAGGCAATTTCATGATATATTGACGTATTAAATATTGGAACATTTTTTTAGAATATTTAAAAAATGTTTTTCCGTAGACATTTAGTACGTTGTGAAATATTGAAAAAATTGCCAAAACAATTTTGACGGTAAGGAAAACTGATTTAGAAAAACAATATCAAATTGAAGGGTCGTAGAATGAATGAAGTAGAATGAAAAATGAAGGTCGGTATTGAATTTGAGCAAAATCCATAAAGCGGTTTAGATTTTATAAAATTTTGAATTTTCGAAAAAATTTTGTTTTCGTTCTTATTCAAGTTAAGTTCGACCAAACCTGCTTAATTCTTTTGCAAGGTAAAATTAACATCCAGTTGTAGTAGATATCGAATTTGGTGAAGATTGGTAAAGTGGCTCAGATTTTATAAGACATTGAATTTTTCAAAAAATCTCTGTATGTTCTCTAGCTGCCACAATTTTTTATATAATGAGCTTAAACAGTTTTTGACGAATAAAGCAATGAAAAATGACGATCGGCATTGAATTTAAGCGAAATACATAAAGCGGTTTAGATTTTATAGAATTTTGAATTTATGAAAATTTTTGTTTTCGTACTTCTTTAATTTGTATCTAAAATAAGGATGCAAAGTTGAACTTTGCACATTGCTTCGTCAATAATTTTCATCTTTCGCAAAGCTTCCTCTATGTGGAAGCCAAAAATAAAATAAAGAAACTTTCTCATAGAGGCGGCATTGCGAAAGATGAAAATTAATGAGAAAACAATGTGCAAAGTTCTTCTTTGCGTCCTTATTCAAAATAAAAAGGATGCAAAGTAGAACCTTGCACATTGCTTCCTCATTATTTTTCACGTTTTATAAAGCTACCTCTATGAGGAAGTATGTTATTCAATTTTTGGCTTCCTCATAGAGGAAGCTTTATAAAACGCGAAAAATAATGAGGAAGCAATGTGCAAGGTTCTACTTTGCGTCCTTGTTTTAATTAGATAAATATACATGTTGTGGATTCGCTTTTTCTATTTCGTTATTGCGTTATTTCGTGATTATTAGAGCGTTTCCGAAGTGAATGTGATAATGTATATTTTAAAAAATAATTCAACATTCCATAAAATCAAAAATTTCATACCGTTCGTCACTAAATTATACATATATAATGGCTGAATATTGTTTCATTTATATACAAAATTTGAGCTCGCTATCTTAAGTTTTGCAAAAGTTACAATAGAGCGATAATGTCAATTTTTTGAAAAATTCAAAACATCATAAAATTTTAACGGCTCAACCGATCTTAACCAAATTCAATAGCGATCACCGGCATATGAAAGCTCAAATTCATACCAATTTTTAGATTAATATCTCGAAAATTGAAAGTGTTATCGCGTAAACAGACATTTTTCAAAAAATTTAAAAACGCGTAATAATTTAACGATGAAGTGGATTTTAACAAAAATTTGTATGAACGATGAGGCTTGATCCCTCTATCTATGGTCCAAATTTCAACTTGATATCTCAAGGCCTTCTCGAGTTATAAAGGTTTACATTTTTCGATTGTGTAACATACACACACACATACACACACACACACACACACACACACACACACACACACACACACACACACACACACACACACACGCACGCACGCACGCACGCACGCACGCACGCACGCACGCACGCACGCACGCACGCACGCACGCACGCACGCACGCACGCACGCACGCACGCACGCACGCACGCACGCACGCACGCACGCACGCACGCACGCACGCACGCACGCACGCACGCACGCACGCACGCACGCACGCACGCACGCACGCACGCACGCACTCACGCACGCACGCACGCACGCACGCACGCACGCACGCACGCACGCACGCACGCACGCACGCACGCACGCACGCACGCACGCACGCACGCACGCACGCACGCACGCACGCACGCACGCACGCACGCACGCACGCACGCACGCACACACACACGCACGCACGCACGCACACACACACACACACACACACACACACACACACACACACACACACACACACACACACACACACACACATACAGACATTTTTTCTAAATCACTTTTCTCGATGTTTTGGACCATTCTGAGTGTACTGACATGAAAATCTCGAAAAAAAATTTTTTCACGAAAACAAAGCTTCCTCTATGAGGAAGCAAAAGGATGCAAAGTGGAACCTTGCACATTGCTTCCTCATTATTTTTCGCGTTTTATAAAGCTTCCTCTATGAGGAAGCCAAAAATTGAATAACATACTTCCTAACGCGAAAAATAATGAGGAAGCAATGTGCAAGGTTCTACTTTGCATCCTTGTTTTAATTAGATAAATATACATGTTGTGGATTCGCTTTTTCTATTTCGTTATTGCGTTATTTCGTGATTATTAGAGCGTTTCCGAAGTGAATGTGATAATGTATATTTTTAAAAATAATTCAACATTCCATAAAATCAAAAATTTCATACCGTTCGTCACTAAATTATACATATATAATGGCTGAATATTGTTTCATTTATATACAAAATTTGAGCTCGCTATCTTAAGTTTTGCAAAAGTTACAATAGAGCGATAATGTCAATTTTTTGAAAAATTCAAAACATCATAAAATTTTAACGGCTCAACCGATCTTAACCAAATTCAATAGCGATCACCGGTATATGAAAGCTCAAATTCATACCAATTTTTAGATCAATATCTCGAAAATTGAAAGTGTTATCGCGTAAACAGACATTTTTCAAAAAATTAAAAAACGCGTAACAATTTAACGATGAAGTGGATTTTAACAAAAATTTGTATGAACGATGAGGCTTGATCCCTCTATCTATGGTCCAAATTTCAATTTGATATCTCAAGGCCTTCTCGAGTTATAAAGGTTTACATTTTTCGATTGTGTAACATACACACACACACACACACACACACACACACATACAGACAGACATTTTATCTAAATCACTTTTCTCGATGTTTTGGACCATTCTGAGTGTGCTGACATGAAAATCTCGAAAAAAAAAAAATGTTCACGAAAACAAAGCTTCCTCTACGAGGAAGCAAAATCGTCGGAATTTTGGTAAAGGAAAAAGTTTGATCAGGAAAATGTCAGGGATTTTTTTCTCGACAAAAAAAACGCCCACCATGCTATAGGGCACGTAAAGGTCGAAGGGATATCGATCAACTACGTGCTACGACAAGCCGTTAGAGTATCCTAACTGTCCTAAATGCAAGAAAACATGTACGATTGCGCGATAGACTATAGGGCGTACAATGACACAGGCTTCTTTGTCCTGCATATAATGGCTTCCCGGAACCTTCTTCTTCAGTTCCTTCATATTTATCGACGCAAACCATAGAAATATATTGTCACTGTTTCGTCAGATGTTGCGTTAGCGTCGTTTTCACATAACTTATACTTACACACTACGACTTGCCTCGTCTCGGGTTGGAGGGCAGAATAACGTGAATTTTTATGGCGCGGATGAACCTGCGGGAAAGGTCGGAAACTTGGAAACGCATGCGCTTTTGGCCAGGACCGCAGCAGCGCACCACGAATGTACTACTCTACCCTTCGTCGCACTCTACATCGATATAGCAGTTATGTGTGTATATATATATATAGATATACGTATATATACAGCTGTAGGAGAACCTGGTGGTAGGCCACGAAGCTTCAGGGGGTATAACCACCCGGGATCGAACTCACGACCCTCAGAATAGACGATTCCGCGCTTCCTGCCGTACGTCATACGTTCCCCGTGTGTTTTACTGTGCGAAATATACAGGTGAGTTCGTTATTATGAAATAAACGGGTTCTCAAAGATTTTCATTTTCAATTATCATTTTTATTTTCGTTTCTGTGGTTAACAAGTTTATCAAATGGATTTTTGGAAATTCAATTTTGAATACAATTAAGGGAAAATTGGATTTTTTAAAAAATATTTTTTGAAGAAGTTTTTTTTAGATTGTAATTTGTGTATTTGTTCAGTGTAGAAGTTAAGAGAACAGAGAGTTCGTTGAATCAATAATATTCATAAAATGTGGATAGATTCAAACGTAGAAGTGAGTTCAGTTTTGATGGAATAATCGGGTTTTCGAAGTTTTTTACTATTGTCATTTTCTTTGATCAGCAGATTTATGAATTGGATTTTTGGAAAATGGTTTTTGAGGAGAATTAAGGGAGGAATGAATTTTTGGAAATTTGTTTTTATCACTCGTTTTTTGAAAAAGTTTTTTAAAAAATTGCATTTGTGGATTTGTTAAGTGTAGAGGATAAGACAACGGAGAGTTTGTTGAATTAATAACATTCCTAGAATGTTTGTAGTATTTTTTTTCCAATGATTGTGAAAATTAAGGTTCAACGAAATCATGTTTTTTTTTACTGTAAAAGTTAAAAGTGGGACACTTAATTTTTATACGAGAGAGTGTTTTGTGGATTAACGGAATTGTGCGGCTAAAATAGCGAACTTTTGAAAATTGCATTCGATTACGTTTTTAAAAAATTGATTTATTGAATTTTGAAAAATCTTGAGTAGAATTTAAAAAAAATAGAATTTTTTAATTTACTTTTTTAAAAATAGTTATTGCATGTATATATATATTCGATAACGGAGACTTTGTTGAATCAATAACATTCATAAAATATGTCTAGTATTTTTTTTTTTTCAAATATTGAGAGAATTAAAAATGAACGAAACAATTTTTTTAAAATTGTGAAACTAAAAGTGGGACATTTAATTTTTGTTCCACGAATTTTGAATAGTGTGTGTTTTTTAATAGAATATGGACTTTTTTAACATTGAACTCGATTCGGGATTGAAAAAAAAAGTGTAATTGATTTTTTTTTTATAATGAAGAGAAGAAATTAATTTGATGAATTAGCGTAATTATATAATAATTACATGGAGGCTCGTTTCGTTCCTCGCGTGCAACTGCATCGCAGCGTATATGTTCAGATCGTACGAATGTATCAAAGATTGATTATTCTTGTGCGCGCCCATACAGAGATACATCATAGTTAGTTACTTTACTTGACTTATGGTTTTTATTCGGGCGGCGCTGATTGACCTACGCGCTATCTGTTGACCTGTCTGGTGTCAAGGTCGTCTCAAGTTCATTCCCAAATCCTAAGTCTCCACCACGTGCTTCTGTATTTTTTTAAACACACCAGAATCAATGAAAATTTGTATTTTACAAAATTCCAAGCGCATTAATTAAGATAAATATTTCACAAAAAAAATCTCCTAACTTTAATATATAATTTTTAGTATCGTCCATTTTTTATTTAGCATTTAAATCTATTTTTTGTCATAGACAAAAATTTCATAAATTCTATTATAGTTAATTGAATCAAAAATAATAATAAAATACATTTTAGCAAATTTACTGAACAAAAAATGTTGCGTGTAAATGCGCTTTTTTTCGTGAAATGAAAATGTTAGATATTTTCCTAGGTGTCAAGGTCGTCCCAAGTTCATTCCCAAATCCTAAGTGTCCACCACGTGCTTCTGTATTTTTTTAAACACACCAGAATCGATGAAAATTTGTATTTTACAAAATTCCAAGCGCATTAATTAAGATAAATATTTCACAAAAAAAATCTCCTAACTTTAATATATAATTTTTAGTATCGTCCATTTTTTGTTTAGCATTTAAATCTATTTTTTGTCATAGACAAAAATTTAATAAATTCCACTACAGTTAATTGAAGAAAAATAATAATAAAACACATTTTGGCAAATTGACTAAAAAAAAATTTGTGTGTAAATGCGTATTTTTTTCGTGAAATAAAAATGGAAGATGTTTTCCTAATAGAATTCGATGAAACCCATTCAAAAATAAATAGAAGATTTATTTTTTTAAACTTAAATTTTTTAATTTTAATTTTAATAAATTTTAATCAATTTTAATTTTACTAAAATTTAAAAACTAAATTGAAATTTTACTAAAATTTAAAAACTAAATTTAAATTTTACTAAAATTTAAAAACTAAATTTAAATTTCACTAAAATTTAAAAACTAAATTTAAATTTTACTAAAATTTAAAAACTAAATTTAAATTTTACTAAAATTTAAAAACTAAATTTAAATTTTACTAAAATTTAAAAACTAAATTTAAATTTTACTAAAATTTAAAAACTAAATTTAAATTTTACTAAAATTTAAAAACTAAATTTAAATTGTACTAAAATTTAAAAACTAAATTTAAATTTTACTAAAATTTAAAAACTAAATTTAAATTTTACTAAAATTTAAAAACTAAATTTAAATTTTACTAAAATTTAAAAACTAAATTTAAATTTTACTAAAATTTAAAAACTAAATTTAAATTTAACAAAAATTTTTAACGCGTTCGAATAGATGAATAAATTTGTTGTGGTAATTTTTACTTTTTAAGGTAAAAAAAATAAGTATCGAATAATTTCTAAACACTAAATTCTGCATTTATCGATTTTGTGTCCTCTTAAAATAAAATAAAATTCAGAAAAAATTAGGGTACAATTATTATTTTTATTCGACTTTTATCGTTAAGTAAATAAGACACGATTGAGTTGATGTCTTGCAATTTGTTGACACGTCGTTGAGCTCTTAATCGCCATATTTTTTTAATTGCATTGGAAATCAGTGCTTATCATATTTTTTGCTGACTGAGATTTTGTTTCGAATGAGATAATCGTCCGCGAGAGGAGTCATAATTGTGTTATCATTGGAGAGTACGCAGTCGATGACCTATTAAGGATGTCGCAATTTGTGCGTCGCGCCGTTAGTCCCTATCTTGTTTCTATAGAACTTAGTAACACTTTCAATATTAAATAGCTGCACGTTGAAACATATTTTTGTCGTACGTATGTTTATCAGTGGCAATTATGTTCAAAAGGGGAATTCACATAAATCTCGGTATCGCAAATATGAAAATGAGACTCACAAAATATATCAGAGACCACACACGTTAATTTTTATTTATTTTAGTCGGGAAGAAACAAATTGTTTTTTTACAATAATGAAATAGATTATGAACTGAAGAAAATAAATAAATGTACTTATTTTTACATGGTTTTTTTTGTTTGAACTGCCAGGTAAAAGATGAATCAGGTGGGAAGTAATTTTTTTGGAAATAATTTTGAAATAACAAAAATCATTTTTTTAAGTAATTTATTTATTTTTTTCTAATATAATTTTGGTAATAATAAAAGTTGCTAAAAAACTGCCAGAGATGCTGATTAATTCGAAACAATTTACATGTCAGAAATTGTAACTTGTAATAAATTTGAAATGAAAGAATCATTTTTTTTGGTTTTTTTCAAAGTAATTTCGGGTGAATTAAATTTAGTAATTAGCAAATTTTGGTAACAATAAAAGTTGGTAAAATAATTGTCAGAGGCTCTGATTAATTCGAAACAATTTACATGTCAGAAATTGTAACTTGTAATAAATTTGAAATGAATCATTTTTTTTTTTTTTTCAAAGTAATTTCGGGTCAATTAAATTTTGTAATTAGCACATTTTTTAATTTTACTTTGATATAATTATGGTCTCCACATTATATACTGTGCCACTAAATAAAGATTGAGTAAAATGTTTTTTATTTTCTTATTCAATTTTTATTGTATTTTACGCTGAGATTTTTTTTTTTTTAACTCTGGCTCTGTTGATGCACTTAATAATTTATGTAAAATGTAACAAGGGCTCGTCCGGTTAATTAGACAAAATAAAAATCAGACTTTCTTCATATAGTCACATTAATAAAAATTAAATAACGTGTTTTTGAGTTTTTGAGTATTTTATTTTATTTCATAAGTGGAAAAAATTATTCAGCGGATCCCTTTAAAAAAAAACGGTGACGCAGGAAAGGCACACGAGCCACCAACGGAAATATTCTCAACAATGACTGACGTGTTTGCGACCTCTTGCGGAAATTCATTAGCATATATAAGCAAGCGTGAAGATTTAGCTTGTGACCTTACTTGCGGTCACCAGGCAGTGGCAATGACTTACCCTATCAGCATTCAGTCGATTAACATGATAACATTGAAACGCGTTTGTATTTTTCGCTTGCTGAGAAAAATTTCGAGAAACGAGAAAAAAAAAAAAAAAAAAAAAAATTCTCGAGCGCCTTAATAATTTTTTTACCCGCTTAATTTCTTTGCTGGTACTTGCAATGGTTCCAGGAGATAATTTCATTATTTCTTGTCGACTCATTTTATATTTCGATAAAACGATAAAATTACGTGGTTGACCTTAAACACTGCAATACTTTCATTGGATTTTAGATTATGTCATCCAGTGACATAATCATCATATAAGGAAAAAGTTCTTCTCAAAATATATTTTTAAAAAATTTCAAAACACGACTTGTAAAACTGTTTGGAAGATTATGGCCGAAGATTAATTCGTGATTTTGACAATCAGCTTTTTTATCGACAACGATTTTTTTCGGTTCAACTATCGATTAGAATCATCGGAATTTTTACCTTGTTATCGTGATGTGTGCTTGAGATTTTAGAAAACATAAATTCATAATACACCAATAGCAAAATCCTTAAACATTTTTTTTTAATTCTGATAAAAAAGTTTCTCCAAATTTATTGGTTAATTTATGAGTAAAAATCCAAAAGTATTTTAAAATACAATTTACCAAATTTTTCATAAGTAATTTCGTAAATTTTAGCATTTAAATCTATTTTTTGTCATGAACAAAAATAATAATAAAATACATTTTGGCAAATTCACTGAACAAAAAATGTCGCGTGTAAATGCGTATTTTTTCCGTGAAATGAAAATGTTAGATATTAAAAATTTACATTTTATTTATTTTATTTATTTTAACATTTTTTTAAAAATCTGATAAAAAAAAGTTTCTCCAAATTTATTGGTAAATTTATGAATAAATATCCAAAAGTATTCAAAAATAGAATGTACCAAATTTTTCCTAAGTAATTTCATAAATTTTAGCAAAATTATTTTTAGTAATACTAATTTTCGCGTATTGTGTGAGAAATATTTTTGTTAATTCTTAAATTTTAATATTGAGTCGAATCGATGATGTAATTCAATGAGAAATTTATTTGCTCATAGGAGCATAAATTTTCGTCGAGTTTGTTATATTTATTAAAGCACTTAATGCAAATAAAAAATAATAAAAATGTATAAGTGGATTTTGAGCTTCATTAACAAGTTTTGAACTTTTTAAAAAATTCAAGTATGTTAAATAAGGGCCTTGCTTTGAACCTCTTCATTTAAAGGAGCCTCGATAATCGACTTTCGAAAGCCCTTCACTACCGGCGAAATTAAGTGAGTGAGGAAAGAGATTGGAATTCATAGAGGGGAACAATCGACCGAGATCCTCAAAATTTTCCACAGCCTACACGAGCTTTTCAACGTGACTCTCTCTTTCTCCTCGTGTATCGAATCGTTATAATAAATTTCCCGCTTTTGCCATTTAATATTAATTTCCAGACCTAAAACAAAAAATTAGTAAAATCGCATTGTACATATAGAATTAATTCCAAACTCTAAAAAAAAGTTAATTCGTCTGTTTCAAGCTGCTTGCAACATGGACATCGAAAAGGTAATGTTTATCACTTCTACACTCTTAAAATAAACTCACAAATAAAATTTTTCTAAGATTATAAATTCACAAAATTAACAAATATTATAAGACAAATTTTTTTAAATTGCAATTTACTAATTTTAAAGATACTTTACACATAAATTTCATTTAATCAGAATTTCTGTTCTTTACAAAAAGAAAAAAAAACAGACGTCATTAAGACCATTGATTTTTAATAATAGCGCCAATATTAATAAATGAGTTTTGAATGATTAAAAAATTATTATTTATTTTTTATTTATTAAATAATATTTGAAAATGAATATAAAAAAATTGTAAGTCGGGAAATACTAAAATTCGCATTAAGCACTAACATATGCAATAAATATAATTTGGTCTCCAGTCAAAAGAGGAAGTTCAGGAGCAGCCATCAACGCCAACAGCTTTAGCACCGGCACCAAAGGTAATTTATTAATCACTAATTTATAATAAAATTTTCCATAATCCTTTAGGAATTATAAAACCAGTAAAAAACAAATTCTTCAATATTAGACATTAAAAAAAAAATCAAAACAGTAAAAAAGTGACATTAAAAAAATTCAATTTCTTTTTATATGTAAAAGTAGTTTATTTTTATATATTAGCCCCGGCACCAAAATTAATTCATTAATCACTAATTTATAATCAAATTTTCCATAATCCTTTACGAATTATAAACTCAGTAAAAAATAAATTCTTCAATATTAGACATTAAAAAAAAATCAAAACAGTAAAAAAATGACGTTCAAAAAAATTCAATTTCTTTTTATATGCAAGAGCAGTTTATTTTTATATATTAGCCCCGGCACCAAAGTTAATTCATTAATCACTAATTCATAATCAAATTTTCCATAATCCTTTACGAATTATAAACTCAGTAAAAAATAAATTCTTCAATATTAGACATTAAAAAAAAATCAAAACAGTAAAAAAATGACGTTCAAAAAATTCAATTTCTTTTTATATGCAAGAGCAGTTTATTTTTATATATTAGCCCCGACACCAAAGTTAATTCATTAATCACTAATTCATAATCAATTTTTCCATAATCCTTTAGGAATTATAAACTCAGTAAAAAATAAATTCTTCAATATTAGACATTAAAAAAAATCAAAACAGTAAAAAAATGACATTCTAAAAATTCAATTTCTTTTTATATGTAAAAGTAGTTTATTTTTATATATTAGCCCCGGCACCAAAGTTAATTCATTAATCACTAATTCATAATCAAATTTTCCATAATTCTTCACGAATTATAAACTCAGTAAAAAATAAATTCTTCAATATTAGACATTAAAAAAAAATCAAAACAGTAAAGAAATTACATTCAAAAAATTCAATTTCTTTTTATATGTAAAAGTAGTTTATTTTTATACATTAGCCCCGGCACCAAAGTTAATTCATTAATCACTAATTCATAATCAAATTTTCGATAATCCTTTACGAATTATAAACTCAGTAAAAAATAAATTCTTCAATATTAGACATTTAAAAAAGATCAAAATAGTAAAAAATGACATTCAAAAAATAAAATTTCTTTTTATATGCAACACCATTTTATTTTTATATGTAATCAATATATAGAATTAATTTCTCCTGAAATTCCACTGATTAAAAAAATATATTTTTGTAATAGCATTAGAAATTATATATTTCCGAAAAAAATTGCAAATATGCTACGTTGGAAAAAACAGTAAAAAAATGACATTCAAAAAGTTCAATTTTTTTTTATATGTAAAAGTAGTTTATTTTTATATATTAGCCCCGGCATCAAAGTTAATTCATTAATCACTAGTTCATAATCAATTTTTCCATAATCCTTTAGGAATTATAAACTCAGTAAAAAATAAATTCTTTAATATTAGACATTTAAAAAAAATCAAAACAGTAAAAAAATCACATTAAAAAAATTCGTTTTATTTTTATATGTAATCAAAATATAGAATTAATTTCTCCTGAAATTCCACTGATTAAAAATATATATATTTTTGTAATAGCATTAGAAATTATATATTTCCAAAAAAATTGCAAATACAATACGTTGGAAATTAAAGGATTAATAAATTACATATATTGATTAGTCCACGTGAATCGTGCATCAGAATTATGTGTTTCATTAATACAAATCATCGTTTTGCTTCATTATGTTTCATGCAGTCAACGGCAAACAAGGATTTCGTGAGTATCCACACAAACAGATATTATATGCACGCTCTCAACACCGGATTGAATAACAAACCCTTCGTTACTTTGTTACCGGAGCTTCCGGTGTCGACCTGCTGGTGTATCGCTTTCTCGTGTACAAATGAGAAAAAAAAAAAAAAAAAAAAATATTAGTTGATCTGATGTATTATTAGCTCAAGGTCTTTGTATATTACTAGCGTGCACATCCGATGGTCGGTCTCGTTTGAAATGTGTATCATCCGTCTCGTGGTACTTGTACGATACAGCTTCACATCGAGCTGTGTTCAAATATGATACGTGTTTACACTATACAGACCGCCGAGCGGTGAGCTACTCCCATTATCAAAGGTATAAAGACGTCGACGATTGGTAATACCTCGCGCTGTCCCTCGTCGACAATATGTACTTGAGGATGATAAAAAAAAAGTGGGACATTAAAGCTTACGATAGTTGTTGGTCAAATATATTCTTTATACATTCTTTTACTTATCTGGAAATATCGAATTATTCCGTAATAACGAAATGTCGAGTCACCTCGAGATAAAGAAATATAGAATTATTTTGTAATATCGAAATATCGACATTTTTTTGCCATATCGAAATATCGAATTTTTTTGTCATATCGAAGTATCGAATTTTTTCGCCATATCGAAATATCGACATTTTTTATCATATCGAAGTATCGAATTTTTTCGTCATATCGAAATAACGATTTTTTTGTCATATCGAAATATCGAATTTTTTCGTCAAATCGAAGTATCGAATTTTTTCGCCATATCGAAATATCGAATTTTTTTGCCATATCGAAATATCGAAATTTTTTGTCATATCGAAATATCGAAATTTTTTGTTATATCGAAATATCGAATTATTTCGCCATATCGAAATATCGAATTATTTCGCCATATCGAAATATCGAATTTTTTCGTCAAATCGAAATATCGAATTTTTTTGTCAAATCGAAATATCGAATTTTTTCGCCATATCGAAATATCGAAGTTTTTCGTCATATCGAAATATCGAATTTTTTCTCCATATCGAAATATCGAGGTTTTTCGTCATATTGAAATATCGAAGTCTTTCGTCATATCAAAATATCGAATTTTTTCGTCAAATCGAAATATCGAAGTTTTTCGTCATATCGAAATATCGAATTTTTTCGTCAAATCGAAATATCGAATTTTTTCGCCATATCGAAATATCAAATTATTTCGCCATATCGAAATATCGAAATTTTTTGTCATATCGAAATATCGAATTATTTCGTCATATTGAAATATCGAATTTTTTCATGATATCAAAATGTCGAATTTTTCCGACATACCGAATTCTTTCACCATATCGAAACATCGAATTTTTTCATCATATCGAAATATCGAATTTTTTCATCATATCAAACTATCGAATTTTTTCATCATATCGAAATATCGAATTTTTTCATCATATCGAAATATCGAATTTTATTCATCATATCGAAATATCGAATTTTTTCGTCATATCGAAATATCGAACTTTATCGTTCTATCGAAATATCGAATTTTTTAGTCGTATCGAAATATCGAATTATTTCGCCATATTGAAATATCGAATTTTTTAGTCGTATCGAAATATCGAATTTTTCCGTCGTATCGAAATATCGAATTTCTCCGTCACATCGAAATATTGAATTTTTTCGTCATATCGAAATATCGAATTATTTCGTCATATCGAAATATCGAATTATTTCGTCATATCGAAATATCGAATTTTTCCGTCATATCGAAATATCGAATTATTTCGTCATATCGAAATATCGAATTTTCCCGTCATATCGAAATATCGAATTAATTTTGTTTTAAATTGTCTTGCCTCCTAATTATTCTCCACTTTTCACAAAATTTCCTTTAATTTCCGGCTCAAATTTATCAACATAATTCCTCATAAAGGTGACTTTGCAAAAAAAAAAGAAAAATAAAAAGTGAGCAATATACAAATTCCCAACAATTCACATTTTCATTTTTAAAAAACTTTATTTTTATGAAAGAAAAATACACAGAGTTATTTTCAACTTTAATTATACAATATCTACAAAGTTGGCGAAAAACAAACAGAGAATGCCACATGAAGGAAAAGTTACTGAGTAAATAAAATCAGTGCGATGCTTTTTGTCACCTCGATCGTACGATTCAAGGTCAATTAAAATTCAAGTATGCAGTAGAACTGTGCCAATCACTTCCACATTGTTGTAATCTGCGCGCAATCTCGATTAGTTACAATTATGTCGCATGCTATAATATATGCTATATATGTATAGCTATACTTAGATATCATAATTTTTTAAAATGATATCTCTGATTTAAAAATGATTGAATCGGCCTTAGATAACTAATCGATGGCAGATTCATTTTCAAGTGGGCGTGAAATCCTTATTCGAGTGCGTGATCAGCTAATGTCGATTTTGCGATACAATTTAAGTGTAGATAAATATCGAACATTCGTCATTCTAAATAAGAGGTTATTCATTATAAATGGAAATAATTTTTATAATTATAAAATTAATAGTAATTATTCCAATATCGTAATATTGGAATTTATTAACATAATGAATAGTTATTATCTAATGTTATAATTAAATGAAATTGATAAATAAAACAATTAACTATTTTTGTTTAAATTATAATTTTAATTATAATAATTTTAAAAAATTATAATTTTAATTATAATAATTTTTTAAAATTATAATTGTATTTATAATAATTTTTAAAAATTATAATTTTAATTATAATAATTTTTAAAAAAATTTAATTAGTTAAAATTGATAAATAATACAATTATCTAATAATGTTTTTTTTCTATAATGAGTATTTATCGGCTTGTCTATTTTTAATATGTCCTATTATCAAATTTAAAAAATCCACAAAATCACAAAATCAAATAATTACTTATAATGTAATTATCATATTCCAATATTACAATATTGTGAATATTAAACTCTAAAAAATAATAAAATTTGATAATAAGAAATATTAAAAATGGACAAGTTGATAAATAAACGTTACAGAATAATGAACCGATAATTGAAAATACAAGCTAATCTAAATGTTGTTTATGCTGCTTTGGTGGTCTGTTGATATCAATTTCTTCTCGCCTCGTTGTAACCACAGAGTGTTAAGTCTCAATATACGATCTGTTGACGCACTCGACATAATATTTTATAGCGATTGGCAGACGTTCACCAGACGCGATAAACATCTCTAAAAATTATGCAGGCTTATGTATCGAAGGGCAAAAATTTGACAAATCATTATTTATTCAATATTCATTTCCTTTGAATACAACAATATTCAAAATATTATGTTACATGACGTCAATCGTAAGGCTTCAATAAATTCCGTAATATTTCTCTGAGACAGAAAATGTCTGCAATTTCAAGATCATTAATCTAACAGTTTCATTTAAAAGTCTTAAAAAAATTTGCAATGAAAGAAAAAAATGTTAATCGTGAAAAAAAATTCAGCAAATTATTTGTATAATTAAAGAACAAAAAGTCTAAAACTAAACAATTTTTTATTGCTGATTTATTGTCAACGTTTTGTCAATTATTATTGTTTTTTTAAATTAACATTTTTAGAAAAAAACGAGTTTCATCGTTTTGCATATAACTGAGTGCGGCGCACTCGATTTTCTTGTCTCAGGAATGTCACCGCAGATGTTTATTACCGATACATTGAACATAAATTTCTTTTTGTAATTTGTAATTAAAAACAAAAAACATTAACTTCATCTCAGGTTCACTTCAACTAAACAATTTTTTATTGCTGATTTATTGTCAACTTTTTGTCAATTATTATTGTTTTTTTAAATTAACATTTTTAGAAAAAAATGTTAATTTAAAATGTTAATGTTGATTAACATTTTTAGAAAAAAATGTTAAATTAAAAAAACAATAATAATTGACAAAAAGTTGACAATAAATCAGCAATAAATTTTTTTTAGCAGCAGTAAACAATTTTTTTTTGCTAATTTATTGTCAACTTTTTGTCAATTATTATTGTTTTTTTAATTTAACATTTTTTTCTAAAAATGTTAATTTAAAAAAACAATAATAATTGACAAAAAGTTGACAATAAATCAGCAATAAAAAATTGTTTAGTTGAAGTGAACCTGAGATGAAGTTAATGTTTTTTGTTTTTAATTACAAATTACAAAAAGAAATTTATGTTCGATGTATCAGTAATAAACATCTGCGGTGACATTCCTGAGACAAGAAAATCGAGTGCGCCGCACTCAGTTATATGCAAAACGATGAAACTCGTTCGTTTCTACGTTGCTCTGTTCCGCGTGTTTGATTTTTGTTTTTCCATTATTCATGATACGTGTAGATTCGTTGTTGTATACAGGGACAACTGGTTTTATGCGTGGGTGTGCAAAACCAGTCTGCGTTTTATCGAAGCGAAGTTGACTTTCGAGTCTTTGAAAAAAAAAAAATGAAAAAGAAAGAGAAAGAGAAAGAATACATAAGACAATAAGACAGAGATAATAAAAAGAGAGAGATGGAATGAGCATGAAAGTTAGAGAAATAAAGAAAGAAAGAAAGAGAGAGAAAGAGCGAGAAAGGAAGAGAAATAAAGAAAGAAAGAAAGAGAGAAAAAGAGCGAGAAAGGAAGAGAAATAAAGAAAGAAAGAGAGAGAAAGAGCGAGAAAGGAAAAGAAATAGAGAAAGAAAGAAAGAGAGAAAAAGAGCGCGAAAGGAAGAAAAATAAAAAAAGAAAGAGATAGAAACAGAAAGAGCGAGAAAGGAAGGGAAAGAAAGAAAGAAAGAGAGAGAAAGAGCAAGAAAGGAAGAAAAACAAAGAAAGAAAGAGACAGAAACAGAAAGAGCGAGAAAGGAAGAAAGAGAGAGAAAGAGCAAGAAAGGAAGAAAAATAAAGAAAGAAAGAGACAGAAATAGAAAGAGCGAGAAAGGAAGGGAAATAAAGAAAGAAAGAGTGAGAAAGAGCGAGAAAGGAAGAGAAATAAAGAAAGTAAGAGAGAAAAAGAGCGCGAAAAGAAGTGAAATAAAGAAAGAAAGAGACGGAAACAGAAAGAGCGGGAAAGAAAGAGAAATAAAGAAAGAAAGAGACAGAAACAGAAAGAGCGAGAAAGGAAGAGAAATAAAGAAAGAAAGAGAGAAAAAGAGCGCGCAAGGAAGAGAAATAAAGAAAGAAAGTGACAGAAACAGCGAGAAAGAAAGAGCGAGAAAGGAAGATAGAGAATAAAAGAGTGAAAAAGAAAGAGTACTTATCATTTTCCGTTCGTAACTTTCACTTTCTTGGGCACGGCCGAATCTTTTTCAATTTTAAAGAGTTCCTGCTCTTTGGACCTATTTGACCGCTCACTATATAGGTAATACTCACTTGATTCTCAACGTCCGGCCTTGGTCGATCATGAATCTACAAACGAAAGTGCGCTAAATGCCTCTAACGAGCTTCAGACGCAATTCTCTTATTCTTCTCTTGGTCTTCAGTCCTAATTAATCTAATTGTTGGCTTTTGTGACCCTATGCATATGGCTCGTGACCGTACGATACGTATACGTATATCACGTACACTGATAGAAAGACTATGAATAGCATTGCAGAGATACTCTCTGTGTTCTCTCGTTTTTCTGCCTGGACTGTTTTCGGTATTTTTAAAGGGAAATAATCTTTATGGTTTTTACCGAAATCTCTGGGAAATTTTCTATGCCTCAGCAATTTTATTTATAAATCACTGAAATTTTTCAATAATTTTACTACATATTTTTCTGAGATAAATGTTTCTGAAAATCTACGAAATTTGCCTGAAAATCTCTGAATCAATTTTTATCTGGAAATTTTTCTAAAAATCTCTAAACATTTTCTGATTTTTTTGAATCTGCAATTTACGTATAATTTTCTGTTAATTTTTTTTTAATCTGCAATTTACGTATAATTTTCTGTTAATTTTTTTTTAATCTGAAATTTATACTTTTCGTTTTATTTTTATTACTGATTTTTTTTCTGAAGATCTCTAAATTATTTTTTTAAATCTCCACAAGATTTTTCTTAAAATCTAAAAAATCGTAATTGTTTTCAAAATATTTTTTGCAACGAGTGTGTGAAAAATGTAAATTAATTTCGACAGTTTTTTTCAGCGAAATTATCGGGGAAATATTTTCACCAAGGAAAGTAAAGTTATACGTTGCATCAAAATCGTGGTATGAGAATTCAAGGACCATCGACTCATAAAAATTCCCAGCAGTCTTATACTTAAAGGGAAAAAAAAAGTTGGGCCTATGAAATATCCAGTTGTTATCGTTGCTACGTTCGTGTAGAACCGAAATCTCGTTTACGTAGGCGTTGCAAGATAATGCGCTCCTCAACTCCAACTTTGATTCGCTAGTTGCTTACACCATCAGAATAAACATCTATATCCCGTAGGCACTCGTAGGGGGAGAGGCGAGATAAAATACGTGTTTAGGGTCACGCGGGTAAATTCAGACCTCTGCGTGATCATATATTTTTTTTCTGTGGTCAATACGTATTCAATTTTCAGAGATATCAGATTTATGATCTTGCTAAATAAATTCTACAAATTTTCCTAAATTACGTAGACTATGAATCAACAGCAACAAAATTTAAAAAAAACAATACTTTAAATTAATAAAATTCTGTAAATCTCTAACATTTTTCAGAAATTTTCTATACTTTTTTCTGAAAATCTTTGGAATTTTACGAAAATCTTTGGGGTCTGGAATTTTCTGAAAAACTTTGATACTTTCTGAAAATCTTTGTAATTTTCTGAAAAACATTAAAATTTTCTGAAAATCTTTGAAATTTCTTCGATGACTTCCGTAATTTAAAAATAAAGTGTTTCAGTTGTCGAACCATTAAAACAAAATGTAATTAGAAAACATTTTTCATTGACGATTCTATACTTGCATTTAAATTCTAAATTTCAAATTAATTTTACATTTAAACTTCATAAAGTACATATCAAGTACTATAATTTTCCAATTTTGTACAAACATTGTTTCATATGTTTGTAGAATGGTGTAAGGTGAAATGTGAAATTTCTCCCTTTGCGCAGCTTTTGAATAAAACCAGTGAACAGATTTGAAATTCCAATGTCTTATTTTCTTTGAAACCCAGATCGTTCCATAATGAGTGTAGGGATATTTTAATCTCAGGTCTTTATACCAAAGTTATGCATTTAAATGAGTATTGAAATCTTTATATATTAGAAACTCTGTGATTAATCCAATTTCCACTGCATGTTCAATCGCTCTCAAACAAAATAAGCCATTGAAAGCTCAAATTTGTTCACTGATTCAATTCAAAAGCTAGTCAAAGTGACAAATATTACATGTCACCTTACACTATTCTGCTGTTCCATATATTTCTACAAAATTGCACAATTAAAGTACTTAAAGGACCCAGACCAGGGTCGAAACGTATCAAACATTAAACAAAGAATTCAATTCTTTAACCGGGCCGCCAGAAGCCGACAATCCTTCATCATCATTATCATTCCGGCCACAGCAACAAACAACTAAAGTACTTAATATCTATTTTATGAATTAGACTAGAAATGACAGAATCATCAATAAAAAATATTTTCTGCTGACTTTTTGTAGGTGACTGAATCCCATTAAGGTTCAATATAACTTGATTGTAAAATTGATCGAAAGCTCAAATTCATTCATTGATTCAATTCGAAAGCTGATCCAAGTGACAAATACTACATTTCACCTTACGCCATTCTGGTATTCCATATATTTCTACAAAATTGCACAATTATTCTACTTGATATCTACTTTACGAATTTTAAATGTAGTATTTTTAGAAATAACAGAATCATCAATAGAAAATATTTTCTGCTGATTTCTTGTAGGTAACTGGATCCCATTAAGGTTCAATATAACTTGATTGTAAAATTGGTCGAAAGCTCAAATTCGAAAGCTGAACAAAGTGACAAATATTACATTTCACCTTTCACCATTCTGGTGTTCCATATATTTCTACAAAATTTCACAATTATAATACTGAATATCTCCTTTATGAATTTTAAATGTATTATTTTTAGAAACAACAGAATCACCAATAACAAATATTTTACTGCTGCCTTTTTGTAGGTGACTGAATCCCATTAAGTCCCCAAACAGATAAACATCGAAGAAATAAAAAGGGAAACCAGATAGTCTCGCGGGATAATATCCAGCTACGCAGGTTCAATATAACTTGATTGTAAAATTGGCCATTCGTGACAGTGGCGAGTAGTGGTGGGAATTAAGGGGCCGTGTCCGGTACTGATACCGTATAACGCTGTACAAAGTACACGGACTTTGCGGGCCACGATATACACACACATACACACACACACACACACACACACACACACACACACACACAAAATATATATATATATATATATACTATACACACAGTAACACTATACACACACAATTCGTCGTACAAAAACTGGCTGGAAATCGAGAAGAAGGCAGAGAGAGAAGAGAGACAGACGCCCGCGGCTTTTGTGGGGGCTTTTTTTTTTCATCTCTGCTCTCCGTCGTACTGCGTGAGCTCCGGTGTGCGACGAGAAGAGGGAAGGTGGGAGAAGAGAATATTAGCCTCGCGAGTTATAGCCCCCGTTGGCTCTCAGAGTGACAGTACAGTCGAACCGGCCTACGATACGGATCGTCCTGCTCGGTATTAGTAAATAACAAAAAAAAAACTTCTCGGACTTAGCAACGGTCGACCTGTTGTGACGCTGAAGACACGCGCTTATGACCTTCCGAACGCCGAAGAGTTTATATCAGTCACGACATCATCAAAACCTCAAACAAAATAGACCCTTAATTATTGTATTCCAAAGACGTTTCGAATACAACAACAAAAAAACGTGGTAATAATACAAAACAAATTGAAACGAATTTCTCTTTGTTTCTTCGTGTTTTTGTGCCGTTCGACGGACGCGAAGGATGTCAACACAATAGTGGAGGATTTAAGGACGTTGAAAGGACAAATTAAGTGTGGGAATATGCTGAAGAGCTGAGGAATTTTTAGACGGAGAACAAAAGCAGGAAAAGAGGGAAAAAATATACATATATTTTGAGAAAGAAACGATTTGAGTTTTGGTGAAGCGGAGAAGGATTAAGAGGGAAAACACGTGGCGAGTTCGACGCACGCGAGTGTGAGAATATAGAGTTCGCTGAGACGCTTTGAACATTTCGGAGATATTAAGACTAACGAAGGATTTGTAGGATTGTTGGGTTTTGTTGATTTTTAACGTCGGGTTGAAATTTACTAAGTGTAAAGTTGGGAAACGCAACGAAATATAATTAACTGAGTGACTCTGCAATTGTTAAAAGGAGAGAATCGTTCATAACTATATATAGCTTTTATAAACGGCGATTTGAAGAAAAATCAAGATGGGAATTGCGTGGATGCAGGTAATGTATATTTTTAGAAATTGAGGATTTTATTGACTTTTTGTAAAAGATTTTCTTTCGCAATTTTTTAACAATTAATTATATTTTTGGAATTTTGAAATATTTTTATGCAGAATATTTGTTAATTTTATTATCTTGTGGGAAAATTAAGGCGAAATGAAATTTTTTTATGTATATTCAGATATTTGTACCTAAATTGAAATAATTTGTACTTTGAATTTAGCCTGAGTTAAAATATTTGGGAGCGAAGAGAAAAAATTAAAATATTTTTGAGATATATTTTTGTCGAGGTCTTGAATTGTATTTCATTTCCTCCCATTTCCGCTTTTCAAGCGGAAATTCACAGAGACGAAATGTGCAGAACATAAATGGATTTGTTTACAACATTTTTGTAGATTATTAGACCCATAAACAATTAATTTTTAATTTTTTTAATAAAAAAATGGTAATGTATATTTTTAGAAATTGAGGATTTTATTGACTTTTTGTAAAAGATTTTCTTTCGCAATTTTTTAGCAATGAATTATATTTTTGGAATTTTGAAATATTTTTATGCAGAATATTTGTTAATTTTATTATCTTGTGGGAAAATTAAGGCGAAATAAATTTTTTTATGTATATTCGGATATTTGTACCTAAATTGAAATAATTTGTACTTTGAATTTAGCTTAAGTTAAAATATTTGGCAGCGAAGAGAAAAAATTAAAATATTTTTGAGACATATTTTTGTCGAGGTCTTGAATTGTATTCTGTTTCCTCCCATTTCCGCTTTTCAAGCGGAAATCCACAGGGACGAAATGTGCAGAACATAAATGGATTTGTTTACAACATTTTTATAGATTATTAGACCCATAAACAATTAATTTTTAATTTTTTTAATAAAAAAATGGTAATGTATATTTTTAGAAATTGAGGATTTCATTGACTTTTTGTAAAAGATTTTCTTTTGCAGTTTTTTAACAATGAATTATATTTTTGGAATTTTGAAATATTTTTATGCAGAATATTTGTTAATTTTATTATCTTCTGGGAAAATTAAAGCGAAATGATTTTTTTTTAATGTCTATTCGGATATTTGTACGAAAATTGAAATAATTTATACTTTGAATTTAGCTTAAGTTAAAATATTTGGGAGCGAAGAGAAAAAATTAAAATATTTTTGAGATATATTTTTGTCGAGGTCTTGAATTGTATTCTATTTCCTCCCATTTCCGCTTTTCAAGCGGAAATTCACAGGGACGAAATGTGCAGAACATAAATGGATTTTTTACAACATTTTTATAGATTATTAGACCCATAAACAATTAATTTTTTATTTTTTTAATAAAAAAATGGTAATGTATATTTTTAGAAATTGAGGATTTTATTGACTTTTTGTAAAAGATTATCTTTTGCAATTTCTTAACAATGAATTATATTTTTGGAATTTTGAAATATTTTTATGCAGAATATTTGTTAATTTTATTATCTTGTGGGAAAATTAAGGCGAAATGAATTTTTTTATGTATATTCAGATATTTGTAGCAAAATTGAAATAATTTGTACTTTGAATTTAGCTTAAGTTAAAATATTTGGGAGCGAAGAGAAAAAATTAAAATATTTTTGAGATATATTTTTGTCGAGGTCTTGAATTGTATTCCATTTCCTCCCATTTCCGCTTTTCAAGCGGAAATTCACAGGGACGAAATGTGCAGAACATAAATGGATTTGTTTACAACATTTTTATAGATTATTAGACCCATAAACAATTAATTTTTAATTTTTTTAATAAAAAAATGGTAATGTATATTTTTAGAAATTGAGGATTTTATTGACTTTTTGTAAAAGATTTTCTTTTGCAGTTTTTTAACAATGAATTATATTTTTGGAATTTTGAAATATTTTTATGCAGAATATTTGTTAATATTATCTTGTGGGAAAATTAAGGCGAAATGAAATTTTTTTATATATATTCAGATATTTGTACCAAAATTGAAATAATTTGTACTTTGAATTTAGCTTAAGTTAAAATATTTGGGAGCGAAGAGAAAAAATTAAAATATTTTTGAGATATATTTTTGTCGAGGTCTTGAATTGTATTCTATTTCCTCCCATTTCCGCTTTTCAAGCGGAAATTCACAGGGACGAAATGTGTAGCACATAAATGGATTTGTTTACAACATTTTTATAGATTATTAGACCCACAAACAATTAATTTTCGTTGGAAAAAAAGAATTACTCAAAGTCGCGCATAATTATTGCAAAATCGTTGACAACAATTGTTTAAACAATAATGATGCGTAGATATTTATTTTGTTAAGTATTTACAATACTGTTTCATTCGAATGGTTCCGACCCTGTTTAAAAGTTCGCAGAAAATCGTTTCTGCGAATTCCATTTCCGGTTTTTAAATATTTACTTTAAAAACAATTTTTTTTTACCAATTTGTAAGAAAATAAATAAAAATAGAGGTCATTACATAGAACAATGGAATTGACGCAGATTTAGCGCGAACTTTGAATACAATGGTCGTAATTGTTCAGTAGATTATTTAATATTCGTTTTCTGCGATTTATCTTACTAAGTTTTCTTAAACAATTCCGTTATTATACGCGGATTTTTCGTTTCCACTTCTCGCAGTTGATTTACTTCTCGGCGTGTTTATTTGATTCTCCAATGACGCGTTGCGTCTTGGCAAATTTTTTTTTAAGCTCCGGGCGCAATTTACGAAAATAGAATTTTATAGAGGAGAAACAAATCTTCGATATTTCGCAATGGCTTCAACTCAGATCTTCGCTTTAACGAAAAAAAAATTAAAAAATTCTTTTAGTCAGCGGTGCACAAAATTATACAGTTCGATTCGTGTAAATACATTTCGAACCCCCTAAAATATAGCCAAAATTATATATTTTTTTCTCAAATATTCACCTATATATAAATAATAGCATTTTTTTTAAATTTCTTAAAAAATTTCGATGCAGAAAAATAAATGAAATCTTGAAAGTAATTATAAATAATTTGTCGTTACTTCACACACAAAAAAAAATAACGATAAATTTTGTGTGCCCGAGAAATAAGATAGAATTTTTCTGGCTTATTTAATAAGATCAGCCCTTAAATTTGATTAACTAAACCCTTTTTTTTTGGGCGAATCACTATCAAATTAATTGTAATCATAAAGGAAAGCAAATGCGCACTTTTTCCTATAATAAAAATTTATTGTATTTAAAAAAAAAAGAAAATGTTAAGGCGTTTTTAAAAATATGTCTTAAGGTACTTCTAGCGGTACAGTTCAACACTTTTCGACAGGTTAAAAATCTGGAAAAAAATGACCATATTGGAAGTTGCTGAAAATATTGATTTTGATTCCAAAATATTATTAACAAAACAACAAAAAAAAAAGAATGTTCAACAAATCACCCGTTAGACTAAATTTCTTTTCAAAAGAAACAGATTTTTTCATTTTTTTTAATACGTATGAATTTTTTTCTGAATTATCTGTAATTTTCGAAAATTGCCTTTAGTTTCGCATATTCGTTAAAAATTTAAGAAAAATAGGTTTTTAAATTTTTCTAAATTCTTATGAATTTTTTTCAGAATTATCTGCAATTTTCGAAAATTGCCTTTAATTCCGCATATTCGTTAAAAAATTAAGAAAAATAGGTTTTTAAATTTTTCTGAATAAGTATGAATTTTTTCTGAATTTTCTGTAATTTTCGAAAATTGCCTTTAATTCCGCATATTTGTTAAAAATTTAAGAAAAATAGGTTTTAAAATTTTTCTGAATAAGTATGAATTTTTTTCAGAATTTTCTGTAATTTTCGAAAATTGCCTTTAGTTCCACATATTCGTAAAAAAATTAAGAAAAATAGGTTTTAAAATTTTTCTGAATAAGTATGAATTTTTTTCAGCATTTTCTGTAATTTTCGAAAATTGCCTTTAGTTTCGCATATTCGTTAAAAATTTAAGAAAAATAGGTTTTAAAATTTTTCTGAATAAGTATGAATTTTTTTCAGAATTTGCTGTAATTTTCGAAAATTGCCTTTAGTTTCGCATACTCGTTAAAAATTTAAGAAAAATAGGTTTTTAAATTTTTCTGGATTCTTATGAATTTTTTTCTGAATTATCTGCAATTTTCGAAAATTGCCTTTAGTTCCGCATATTCGTTAAAAATTTAAGAAAAATAGGTTTTTAAATTTTTCTGAATTATGAATTTTTTTCTGAATTATCTGCAATTTTCGAAAATTGCCTTTAGTTCCGCATATTCGTTAAAAATGTAAGAAAAATAGGTTTTTAAATTTTTCTGAATTCCTATGAATTTTTTTCTGAATTGTCTGCAATTTTCGAAAATTGCCTTTAGTTCCGCATATTCGTAAAAAATTTAAGAAAAATAGGTTTTTAAATTTTTCTGAATAAGTATGAATTTTTTTCATAATTTTCCGTAATTTTCGATAATTGCCTTTAATTCCGCATATTCGTTAAAAAATTAAGAAAAATAGGTTTTTAAATTTTTCTGAATTCCTATGAATTTTTTTCTGAATTATCTGCAATTTTCGAAAATTGCCTTTAGTTTCGCATATTCGTTAAAAATTTAAGAAAAATAGGTTTTTAAATTTTTCTGAATTCTTATGAATTTTTTTCTGAATTTTCTGTAATTTTCGAAAATTGCTTTTAGTTTCGCATATTCGTAAAAAATTTAAGAAAAATAGGTTTTTGCATTTTTTTGAATTCTTATGAATTTTTTTCTGAATTATCTGCAGTTTTCGAAAATTGCCTTTCGTTCCGCATATTCATTAAAAATTTAAGAAAAATAGGTTTTTAATTTTTTCTGAATAAGTATGAATTTTTTTCAGAATTTTCTGTAATTTTCGATAATTGCGTTATATTCGTTAAAAATTTAAGAAAAATTGGTGGGGAAATGAAACTTCCTCTTAAGATAAACGCAAGATGAATTCTCAGGTGATAATTAATCCGTCGAAGAATTTTTGAGTTCCACATGTCATGACACATCCCGCTTCTTTTTGATCCTAAAACTCGTGACGCACGCTAAATAATTATTATGCAAGTGTCACAGAAAACTATTACAATGAGAGTATGTTTGTCAGCTGGATATGTATGTACTTGAAGAGGTATAGCAAATTCTTCCTCGTTTCTGTCGGTAAGATCTATTTCAAAACTCGTCTGTCATCGTTATTGTTATGTAGAGAAACTTTGAGAGTCTCTTGAGGTATTTATTGCGATTTTAAAGTCGCACGAATCCTCAATACGTATTTGTACTTAACGGCAGCAATACAAACGTTAAATACAAATACGTTGTCGCACGACATTGACAAGTACAAGCCACTTTTCGGATTAACGCTTGCTACGAGATCTCGTGATTTTCTTAGCTGTATGTATATATGTATATGGGGCATTCCAGGCCGACACGATAAATATTTGATACCTTTAATTGGACTTATTTTTATTTCACTACCTTTGTTAAAAAATAAAATTATTATCAATGACAAAAATGAAAAAAAGCTTCATAGAAATTGGACGAAAATAGCATTTTTTTTTTCATTAAAATAATAATATTATTTATAATTAAATCACTGAATTGCCAGAGCGAAAATATTATTTTCTTTTTTTAAATTAAACATATAATTTCAGTAGCCATTAAAATGTCGAAGAAAAAATGATTCTACAATTTTCTAAAATAGTATAATAAACAAAATCATTTTTTTTAGGTTTATTAAAAAATATTGTTATGGAGTATTTTTTTTACTTTGTTATATTAACAAATTTAAAAAAACAATAATAACAAATATAATTATTTTTGGACGTTTTTAGGGGAGTACAAATTAGTGAAATAGGAATAAAAGCAATTTAAAATATAAAGGATCAAACTTTTATCGATTTGGCGCGACTTATTATATTAACAAATTTAAAAAAAACAACAATAACAAATATAATTATTTTTGGACGTTTTTAGGGGAGTACAAATTAGTGAAATAGGAATAAAAGCAATTTAAAATATAAAGCGAATTTAAAAGCGAAAATAGTATTTTCTTTTTTAAATTAAACATATAATTTCAGTAGCCATTAAAATGTCGAAGAAAAAATGATTCTACAATTTTCTAAAATAGTATAATAAACAAAATCATTTTTTTTAGGTTTATTAAAAAAATATTGTTATGGTGTATTTTTTTCACTTGTTATATTAACAAATTTAAAAAAACAATAATAACAAATATAATTATTTTTGGACGTTTTTAGGGGAGTACAAATTAGTGAAATAGGAATAAAAGCAATTTAAAATGTAAAGGATCAAACTTTTATCGATTTGGCGCGACTTTGTTATATTAACAAACTTAAAAAAAAAACAACAATAACAATTATAATTATTTTTAGACGTTTTTAGGGGAGTACAAATTAGTGGAATAGGAATAAAAGCAATTTAAAATATAAAGCGAATTTAAAAGCGAAAATCGTATTTTCTTTTTTAAATTAAACATATAATTTCAAGTAGCCATTAAAATGTCGAAGAAAAAATGATTCTACAATTTTCTAAAATAGTATAATAAATAAAATCATTTTTTTTTAGGTTTATTAAAAAAATATTGTTATGGTGTATTTTTTTCACTTGTTATATTAACAAATTTAAAAAAACAATAATAACAAATATAATTATTTTTGGACGTTTTTAGGGGAGTACAAATTAGTGAAATAGGAATAAAAGCAATTTAAAATATAAAGCGAATTTAAAAGCGAAAATCGTATTTTCTTTTTTAAATTAAACATATAATTTCAAGTAGCCATTAAAATGTCGAAGAAAAAATGATTCTACAATTTTCTAAAATAGTATAATAAACAAAATCATTTTTTTTAGGTTTATTAAAAAAATATTGTTATGGTGTATTTTTTTCACTTGTTATATTAACAAATTAAAAAATAAAACAATAATAACAAATATAATTACTTTTGGATGTTTTTAGGGGAGTACAAATTAGTGAAATAGGAATAAAAGCAATTTAAAATATAAAGCGAATTTAAAAGCGAAAATAGTATTTTCTTTTTTAAATTAAACATATAATTTCAGTAGCCATTAAAATGTCGAAGAAAAAATGATTCTACAATTTTCTAAAATAGTATAATAAACAAAATCATTTTTTTTTAGGTTTATTAAAAAAATATTGTTATGGTGTATTTTTTTCACTTGTTATATTAACAAATTAAAAAATAAAACAATAATAACAAATATAATTATTTTTGGATGTTTTTAGGGGAGTACAAATTAGTGAAATAGGAACAAACGCAATTTAAAATATAAAGGATCAAATTTTTATCGATTTGGCGCGGAGTGCCCCATATATAGAGTTTTTACTACATATTACTAGACTTTTCGTGGGCGTCGCGACGTCTGGAGTCTAGACAGCTGGTCGATGATATGCCCTTCCTCTTTCCCGCGTTTAAATAATCAACTACAAAATCTATGAAATATTACGAATGTTTAACACATAAATTTCCAACCACGCGATATGATCAGAATTTAAGAACTTTAATACAGCTTATTCTGTTTATAAAAAACTGCTCTATAAATTTGCCACTTAATCTGTACGGTTAACTATTAAAAAAATTATAGCCAATTGTTTAAGCGGTGAAAAAATTCTGTGTTAAACAAAAGTTTGTAATTTTTTAACGGTTAACACTACAAAAAATGTATGCGGTGAATTTGTGATGGAACTTTTGAGACACAAAATGAGCCATGAACTATTGAAATCGATAGAAAATTATAGATTATTCTATGGAAAAACTGAATTAAAAAAAAAACCGCCATTGAAATCCGCATTTATTAATACATTTTGACTATATAATCGCTACTAATTTTTCTCTAAATTAAGGTTTTATGTATTAACACAAACCGTTAATTAACTAATTTAACTCTGCATAAATCATCGTGAAAATTAAGCTCATATTCAATATAAAATCGTGCTAAACGCAGTAGCTACCTTAAATGTCAAACGAGAAAGTTGTATCTACATACTTTGTGTCGCGCCTTTAAGCCACTGAAACGAGCCTCCTTTCTCGATCTCACTGCGTGCCGTTATATTTGCCTGCGAGTGACGCGAAATACGACAAATTATTATGTATATTAAAAACCCGTTTCTCCAATCGTTGCAAAATATCTATTTATATTATGAAATGAGGAATAAATTAAAATAGTTGACATTTATAGAATCTATAATGTCACTAAAAAAATGATATATACTTTTCCTCAGCAATTTTTAAAACTTCATTTTTTTTTAATAAAAAAAAACGTTAAGGGAAGGGAGTCAGGTCAAAAAAATTGATTTTGGAAATTCAATATCATCCAAATCCTATTGCATATAAAAATGCCTAACACACTATATTGTTGGTACTCGATGAAAGGATTTTTTACTGTCGTCTGACTTGCATATGCTTTTCAATATTATCTATTTATCATTCAATATGTTAATATATTATAAGGTTATTATAATATGTACACCAATTTTCAAATTAATAAATTGAATAGTCTGCGCGAAAAAAATTCTTGAAAATCCGTCTTTTTAAAGCCTTCTAACTGTATGTAAGCCCTTAAGCGAAGTTCTTAGGTTTTGCATTCTGCGCATGATTCAGATCAAACTACTAGGCAGATTGAAATAGTTGACGTCTCATTTTCTTCTTCATGAAAAGATACACCGGCTGAATGGAGCAAATGTTAATAAAATGTCATATTTTTTAAGTTACATAATTATTAATAAATAAATTGTATGCTATTTTCTAAATCAGTGATTAACTTTTCTTTCAGAATGAAAAAAAATAGTTTGCTCCATTTAGCCGGTGTATCTTTTCGTGAAGAAGAAAATGAGACGTCAACCATTCCAATCTGCCTAGTAGTTTGATCTGAATCATGCGCAGAATGAAAAACCTAAGAACTTTGCTTAAGATAATATTGAACAGTATATGCAAGTCAGACGACAGTAAAAAATCCTTTCATCGAGCACCAACAATATAGTGCATTGCGCATTTTTATATGCAATAGGATTTGGATGATATTGAATTTCCAAAATCAATTTTTTTTACCTGACTCCCTCCCCTTAAATATGGTTCTTGTTGTTTAAAGGAAATTTATAAAAATCCTCTTGTTTACAAACATTTTTTAAAAAGATGCAAAGTAGAACCTTGCACATTGCTTCCTCATTATTTTTCGCTTTTTACAAAGCTCCCTCTGTGAGGAAGCAGTATGTTATTCAATTTTGGCTTCCTCATAGAGGAAGCTTTGTAAAAAGCGAAAAATAATGAGGAAGCAATGTGCAAGGTTCTACTTTGCATCTTTTTTTTTTATACCTTGTGTCTCTTTTGCAGAGGTGTTTTATACAGCTATAAATCACCTCTGCAAACACCGTTACATCTAATTTTGATTAGATACAAATTTTTGTCGTACTTTCTCAACTTTTCCGGAAGTTATAGCGAAAATCTACATTTTTTTAAAAATGAAAAATGGTGTAAAATCCGAACGACTTTATCGATCATCACCAAATTTGGTACATGGCATTTCTGAATGTTATTTTTCGTCTGTACAAAATTTCTGTTCATTTGTTGAAATTCGACGTAATTTAGATCAAAATCTATTTTTTTCGAAAAATTCAAAATTCTATAAAATCCGAACCGCTTTACCGATTTCGTCGAAATTCAATACCATACAACATTGAACGTATCTTCAGTTATGAAGAACTATTTAGCCAAATCGGCGAACTTTTACGAAAGTTAGAGCGACCACGCCCTTTTTTCAACAAATTAAAATCAACATAAAATCTTAATGACTTCACATATTTTGGCAAAAATCACAACATTCAAAGAGGGGCAGCTACTCTACTTGCGTGCCAAATTTGAGCCGGATCGCTCGAACGGTTACCGAGTGAGAGGAGATTGAATTTTCGAAGCCCAGCACACACACACACACACACACACACACACACATACATACATACGGACATTTTTTCTAAACCACTTTTCTCGACGTTTTAGGTGATTCTATGCATACTGACATGAAAATCTCGAAAAAAAAAAATTTCATGAAAACAAAGCTTCCTCTATGAGGAAGCAAAATGTGTTGAAAAAATTTAAAAAAAAAGGAATCTTTTGTATCTTTTACTCACATGTAATATGGAAACTTTTCTATAATATTACCTGCTTCTTAGGGATAAAAATAAAGGAGTCAATTTTAGGAAACGTGAGAACAGGAAGCATAAATAAAGTACTCGACGTTGTGAAGTTTCAGGAAAATTGGTATGATGCAATACAGTCTGTTACTCATTCCAGAAGAATCACAATTCTAAGATCAAGATTCGCAGTACTTAGAACTGGATAACTCATATGCACCTTAAACATTGAAGTAGTATAGCAAAATATATACAAATATACAAATTCAAACGTATTAAAAAGAAAAAAATAGTAAGAAAGAATATTAGTAAATTCGTGAAATTTATTTTAAATTATATAATAAAATAATCGATCTATTTATGCACTTTCCAAAAAAAAAAAAAAAAATGTCCTTAAACTTTCACAGAAAGTTTCTGTTAATTGTATGCTAAGATTTTGATCAATTTCTAGTTACAAAAATATTTTTTTTTTTTGTAAAATTTGTAACCAACATAAAATTTTATGTGAAGATAACAAAAAATTATGTGAATTTCTGGGGACAAAATCTTTTTGTTTAAATACAAGAATTTCGTTTTTACTATGTAGCATTGGTATTTTATTTCGTGTAAGCCGAATATTAAAGCAACATAGCAAAATACATGTTAATAAGAGTTGATATACAATGCATTTGAAAAAATGATAGTTTTATAACTAGTGGCCTGAGTGTCACGTACGGCCATGGTCGATTGTGGTGTGACTCGGATATCGGACGGCCAATTGGCCAACCGTAACACGTTCCAAGACAATCGGCACTAGTGTCAAGCCGTTTGGAGGGCATATACGTAGGATTATGTGCTATAGATGCAATCGCGGTTTATATGAATTGTAAATAGATCTAGTTTCGTTTTTCCCGTTTTTTTTTGTCGATTTAAACAGAAATTCAAACACTAGAATTAAAATGGAGAAAATTGTTAGTAAGACATAAAGTTACGAGTCACTTTTATCAGCTGTGGTGGAATATACGACTTGAAAACGATAGTGAAGGCCAAAATTCGATACGTGGATTTCGGGACCGAAAGTCAGATCTGTGAATTCTGGAATCAGAAATGGACAAAAGTGAGGCTTTTTTAAAAATCACATTAAAAATGTTTCAAACGGGTGTTTTCTGTGATACAATATATAACTCAAGAATGATAGTGAAGGCCAAAATGTGATATCTTGAAGAAAAAAAATCGAGTTGGATTTTCCGACCGAAAGTCAGATCTGTAAATTCTGGAATCAGAAACGGACAAAAGTGACTTTTTTAAAAAATCATATTAAAAATGTTTGAAACGGGTGTTTTCTGTGGTACAATATACGACTTAAGAACGATAGTGAAGACCAAAATCCGATATCTTGAAAAAAAAAAAATTGAGTTGGATTTTCCGACCAAAAGTCAGATCTGTAAATTCTGAAATCAGAAACAGACAAAAGTGACTTTTTTAAAAAATCACACTAAAAATGTTTGAAACGGGTGTTTTCTGTGATACAATATACGACTTGAAAACGATAGTGAAGACCAAAATCCGATATCTTGAAGAAAAAAAAATTGAGTCGGATTTTCCGACCAAAAGTCAGATCTGTAAATTCTGGAATCAGAAACGGACAAAAGTGACTTTTTTTAAAAAATCACATTAAAAATGTTTGAAACGGGTGTTTTCTGTGATACAATATATGACTTAAGAATGATAGTGAAGACCAAAATCCGATATCTTGAAGAAAAAAAAATCGAGTCGGATTTTCCGACCAAAAGTCAGATCTGTAAATTCTGAAATCAGAAACGGACAAAAGTGACTTTTTTTAAAAATCACATTAAAAATGTTTGAAACGAGTGTTTTCTGTGGTACAATATGCGACTTAAGAATGATAGTGAAGACCAAAATCCGATATCTTGAAGAAAAAAAAATCGAGTTGGATTTTCCGACCAAAAGTCAGATCTGTAAATTCTGGAATCAGAAACGGACAAAAGTGACGTTTTTAAAAAATCACATAAAAAATGTTTGAAACGGGTGTTTTCTGTGGTACAATATATGACTTAAGAATGATAGTGAAGACCAAAATCCGATATCTTGAAGAAAAAAAAATCGAGTCGGATTTTCCGACCAAAAGTCAGATCTGTAAATTCTGGAATCAGAAACGGACAAAAGTGACTTTTTTTAAAAATCACATTAAAAATGTTTGAAACGGGTGTTTTCTGTGGTACAATATACGACTTAAGAATGATAGTGAAGACCAAAATCCGGTATCTTGAAGAAAAAAAAATCGAGTCGGATTTTTCGACCAAAAGTCAGATCTGTAAATTCTGGAATCAGAAACGGACAAAAGTGACTTTTTTTAAAAATCATATTAAAAATGTTTGAAACGGGTGTTTTCTGTGATACAATATACGAGTTAAGAATGATAGTGAAGACCAAAATTCGATATCTTGAAGAAAAAAAAAATTGAGTCGGATTTTCCGAACAAAAGTCAGATCTGTAAATTCTGGAATCAGAAACGGACAAAAGTGACTTTTTTTAAAAATCACACTAAAAATGTTTGAAACGGGTGTTTTCTGTGGTACAATATACGACTTAAGAACGATAGTGAAGACCAAAATTCGATATCTTGAAGAAAAAAAAATCGAGTTGGATTTTCCGATCAAAAGCCAGATCTGTAAATTCTGGAATCAGAAACGGACAAAAGTGACTTTTTTTAAAAATCACATTTAAAATGTTTGAAACGGCTGTTTTCTGTGGTACAATATACGACTTAAGAATGATAGTGAAGGCCAAAATGTGATATCTTGAAGAAAAAAAATCGAGTTGGATTTTCCGACCGAAAGTCAGATCTGCAAATTCTGGAATCAGAAACGGACAAAAGTGACTTTTTTTTTTAAATCACACTAAAACTGTTTGTAACGGGTGTTTTCTGTGATACAATATACGACTTAAGAATGATAGTGAAGACCAAAATGTGATATCTTGAAGAAAAAAAAATCCAGTTGGATTTTCCGACCAAAAGTCAGATCTGTAAATTCTGGAATCAGAAACGGACAAAAGTGACTTTTTTTAAAAATCACACTAAAAATGTTTAAAAGGGGTGTTTTCTGTGGTACAATATACGACTTAAGAACGATAGTGAAGACCAAAATCCGATATCTTGAAGAAAAAAAAATTGAGTTGGATTTTCCGACCAAAAGTCAGATCTGTAAATTCTGGAATCAGAAACGGACAAAAGTGACTTTTTTTAAAAAATCACATTAAAAATATTTGAAACGGGTGTTTTCTGTGATACAATATATGACTTAAGAATGATAGTGAAGACTAAAATCCGATATCTTGAAGAAAAAAAAATCGACTTAAAATTCCCGACCAAAACTCAGATCTGTGAATTCTAGAATCAGAAACGGACAAAAGTGACTTTTTCTAAAAACCACACTAAAAATGTTTGAAACGGGTGTTTTCTGTGATACAATATACGACTTAAGAACGATACTGAAGTCCAAAAATCGATATCTTGAAGAAAAAAAAGTCGACTCAAAATTCCCGACCAAAAGTCAGATCTGTGAATTCTGGAATCAGAAACGGACAAAAGTGACTTTTTTAAAAACTGACAACGAAACTCTAAAAAATACATGCAGCAAAACCAATCCTAATTACATTACACAAAATGTACATAGACACACAGAAAACGCATCCGGATCGAAAACTTTACATCGCAACATTACAGCGCGGGAACACTCGTATCTATTATTAGCTCGCAGCTGTGCGGCTTTTTAGTGCATTTGTGAACGAGACGATCATCACGTACACTATGCATGCATACATATACATAACCTGCTTCGCTGCTACGGACGCGATAGGAGGCTCGTCGCTCCTTCAACCAATCAGAAAGCCCCACCGGCGTCACTCCTCCTCGTCGACCAATCAGCGTCTTTCGCCGGTTGCCACCGCTAGGGAATTTTTCGCGCTGTGTGCGTCAGTGCGTAACGTTCGTTCTGCAGAACGAAGAACGAGGGAAAGTGCGTAGGTTTACACAGTGATGACGAGCTTCACTACTACTAAAGTGGGGAGAGAATTCGTTGCTCGTGAAAGAGGAAGAGAGTGCGACTCTCTATATCCGTTTCTTTTTATGTCGCGTCTGGAATTCGCGCTCGTCGACGCGTGTTTTAGGGGGTGCGACGTCGTTGCTTACAATCGTGGCACGAGTTTCACGCGAGGAGTCGACGACATCGTGTATATTGTAAAATAATCGCTCTCGATTTTCACTTCGGTTCGGTGATATGCTTACTAAACGTCAGGAGGTGCGTTTTTCTATTGTGTTATTTATTATCACCTTTTTATACGTGTAGTAAAACATGTATATATTTTATTTTATGTGGATTTTTTCGGGTAATTAAATTAAGGCTGAATGGAAAAGAGTTTTTTTGAGCAGATGGTGAACTTTTGGCGCTGTTTGCGGATTAATATTAATAAAAATTAAAAGGCCAGATTTTTAGTTTGGAAAATTTATGCACTTTGTCGTAAATTGAGTATATAATTGTGATGTTAGATTAGTAAATTAGCATATTAAAAAATGAATTAAATATATTTGTATATGAAATAAGATTTTTAATTAATTGTGGAATTAAATATAAATTGAGGATAATAGATTTTTAATGGCTATTCATGTTTAATGGAATTTTAATGGCTATTCAAATAAGCGCAGAAGATAAAAGAGTTTTTAGCTACAGATGGTGAATTTTTTACGCGGTTCGGGGATTAAAGTTAATGAAAATTAAGAGGCCAGATTTTATTTTGGAGAATTGATATAGTTTGTGTGAAATTGTTTTAGTAAATGAAATATACAATTATGATTAGAAATTAGTAAATGGTATATTAAAAAATGAATTAAATATTTTTGTATATGAAATTAAGATATTTATGGTGTAATTGTGAAATTAAATAAAAATTGAGAATACTGGATTTTTATTGGGCCGCAATAGGAGCCTCTGATTTTTTTTATGGCTGGTCAAATAAGCGCAGAAGATAAAAATGTTTAGTTATAAATTGTAAACTTTTGGCAGTTTGCGCGTTATGCGTAATAAAAATTACAATGGCAATTTTTTTTTTTAGGATTTAATACTAAATATTTTATTAAATTTAACTTACATATTAGACTGCA
Source organism: Ephialtes manifestator (assembly GCA_963970395.1). Taxonomy (NCBI): domain Eukaryota; kingdom Metazoa; phylum Arthropoda; class Insecta; order Hymenoptera; family Ichneumonidae; genus Ephialtes; species Ephialtes manifestator. The sequence goes on along the minus strand of OZ019975.1, from coordinate 30,279,419 downwards.
AAATTATAATATGGAATTTTAACAAATTTTTACATACGAAATAAGATTTTTATCGCGTAATTGTGTAATTTAAATAAAAATTGAGAACACTAGATTTTTAATAGGCGCCTCCAAATTTTAATGACTAATCAAAGAAGCGCAGAAGATAAAAGAGTTTTTAGCTACAGATGGTGAATTTTTTACGCGGTTCGCGGATTAAAGTTAATGAAAATTAAGAGGCCAGATTTTATTTTGGAGAATTGATTTAGTTTGTGCGAAATTGTTTTAGTAAATGGTATATTAAAAAATGAATTAAATATTTTTGTATACGAAATTAAGATATTTATGGTGTAATTGTGAAATTGAATAAAAATTGAGAATACTGGATTTTTATTGGGCCGCAATAGGAGCCTCTGATTTTTTTTATGGCTGGTCAAATAAGCGCAGAAGATAAAAAAGTTTAGTTATAAATTGTAAACTTTTGGCAGTTTGCGCGTTATGCGTAATAAAAATTACAATGGCAATTTTTTTTTTTAGGATTTAATACTAAATATTTTATTAAATTTAACTTACATATTAGACTGCAAAATTATAATATGGAATTTTAACAAATTTTTACATACGAAATAAGATTTTTATCGCTTAATTGTGTAATTTAAATAAAAATTGAGAACACTAGATTTTTAATAGGCGCCTCCAAATTTTAATGACTAATCAAAGAAGCGCAGAAGATAAAAGAGTTTTTAGCTACAGATGATGAATTTTTTACGCGGTTCGCGGATTAAAATTAATGAAAATTAAGAGGCCAGATTTTATTTTGGAGAATTGATTTAGTTTGTGCGAAATTGTTTTAATAAATGGTATATTAAAAAATGAATTAAATATTTTTGTATATGAAATTAAGATATTTATGGTGTAATTGTGAAATTAAATAAAAATTGAGAATACTGGATTTTTATTGGGCCGCAATAGGAGCCTCTGATTTTTTTTATGGCTGGTCAAATAAGCGCAGAAGATAAAAAAGTTTAGTTATAAATGGTAGACTTTTGGCAGTTTGCGCGTTATGCGTAATAAAAATTACAATGGCAATTTTTTTTTTTTTAGGATTTAATACTAAATATTTTATTAAATTTAACTTACATATTAAACTGCAAAATTATGATATGGCATTTTAACAAATTTTTACATACGAAATAAGATTTTTATCGCGTAATTGTGTAATTTAAATAAAAATTGAGAACACTAGATTTTTAATAGGCGCCTCCAAATTTTAATGACTAATCAAATAAGCGCAGAAGATAAAAGAGCTTTTAGCTACAGATGGTGAATTTTTTACGCGGTTCGCGGATTAAAGTTAATGAAAATTAAGAGGCCAGATTTTATTTTGGAGAATTGATTTAGTTTGTGCGAAATTGTTTTAATAAATGGTATATTAAAAAATGAATTAAATATTTTTGTATACGAAATTAAGATTTTTATGGTGTAATTGTGAAATTGAATAAAAATTGAGAATACTGGATTTTTATTGGGCCGCAATAGGAGCCTCTGATTTTTTTTATGGCTGGTCAAATAAGCGCAGAAGATAAAAGAGTTTAGTTATAAATTGTAAACTTTTGGCAGTTTGCGCGTTATGCGTAATAAAAATTACAATGGCAATTTTTTTTTTTTAGGATTTAATACTAAATATTTTATTAAATTTAACTTACATATTAGACTGCAAAATTATAATATGGAATTTTAACAAATTTTTACATACGAAATAAGATTTTTATCGCGTAATTGTGTAATTTAAATAAAAATTGAGAACACTAGATTTTTAATAGGCGCCTCCAAATTTTAATGACTAATCAAAGAAGCGCAGAAGATAAAAGAGTTTTTAGCTACAGATGGTGAATTTTTTACGCGGTTCGCGGATTAAAGTTAATGAAAATTAAGAGGCCAGATTTTATTTTGGAGAATTGATTTAGTTTGTGCGAAATTGTTTTAGTAAATGGTATTTAAAAAAATGAATTAAATATTTTTGTATACGAAATTAAGATTTTTATGGTGTAATTGTGAAATTAAATAAAAATTGAGAATACGGGATTTTTAATGAGCCGCTATAGGCGCCTCTGATTTTTTTATGGCTGGTCAAATAAGCGCAGAAGATAAAAAAGTTTAGTTATAAATTGTAAACTTTTGGCAGTTTGCGCGTTATGCGTAATAAAAATTACAATGGCAATTTTTTTTTTTAGGATTTAATACTAAATATTTTATTAAATTTAACTTACATATTAGACTGCAAAATTATAATATGGAATTTTAACAAATTTTTACATACGAAATAAGATTTTTATGCCGTAATTGTGTAATTTAAATAAAAATTGAGAACACCAGATTTTTAATAGGCGCCTCCAAATTTTAATGACTAATCAAAGAAGCGCAGAAGATAAAAGAGTTTTTAGCTACAGATGGTGAATTTTTTACGCGGTTCGCGGATTAAAGTTAATGAAAATTAAGAGGCCAGATTTTATTTTGGAGAATTGATTTAGTTTGTGCGAAATTGTTTTAGTAAATGGTGTATTAAAAAATGAATTAAATATTTTTGTATATGAAATAAGATTTTTACTTATTTGTGGATTTAAATAAAAATTGAGGATACTGGATTTTTATTGGGCCGCAATAGGAGCCTCTGATTTTTTTTTATGACTGGTCAAATAAACGCAGTAGATAAAAGAGTTTAGTTATAAATTGTAAACTTTTGGCAGTTGTGCGTTATGCGTAATTAAAATTACAATGACAATTCTTTTTTTTAAGGATTTAATACTAAATATCTTATTAAATGTAACTTACATATTAAACTGCAAAATTATGATATGGCATTTTAACAAATTTTTACATACGAAATAAGATTTTTATCGCGTAATTGTGTAATTTAAATAAAAATTGAGAACACTAGATTTTTAATAGGCGCCTCCAAATTTTAATGGCTAGTCAAATAAGCGCAGAATATAAAATAGTTAAGCTCCAGATGATGAATTTTTGCACCGATTTGTAATTTATAATTCTGTTGCTATTTTCACGGTTTTTTTTTTTTTTTTTTTTTTTTTTTTTTTTTTTTTTTTTTTTTTTTTTGTTTTCAATTTGCCATAAAATCGGTGTTATTCTAAATCTGTATTTTTTATTCTCTTTTTGTAAAAAGTATTATTGTATTTTTTGTTACTTGGAGACGACTCCATTTAAAAAAAAGTGCATTTGCTTTTATTTACAATTTTTATCAACTGTGACTTATAAATTATTAATATGCTGAGACCTGTAAATTAGATAACAATTTCTGAAGGTGCGTTTCATTGCCTTGAGAATACCAAACTATGCCTAATCGCTCTCAGCTTATTTTACCGGCAAGATTCGTGTCACGCTTAGAGGAAGGAAAGGATTAACCAGCGCGTCCGCGTTTTATTAAACCGAGGTCGCTTCCTTCACAGGCTAAATAGAGGTTAATGAATACATGACGAAGTTTGTACCAACTGACTTAATTAGTTGGTCCAACCACTAAAAATTAATTTTTTATGCCTCCGGAATTTAGTAACATGGAAAAAAAAATTTGGTTACCGAAAGACCTTTAAAAAAAAAAAATAAAAACATCTTGAAAATTATAAAAATGATTATGTTTTAACAAACTTTTAGAAAAATCATTTTTTTGTGTGGTGATTTTTGCAAAAACATATAATTATTGAAAAATATGTTTTGACCTTCAAATTTCCGATTCTTTATTTTTTTCGGCAACCTCAAAAACCATAAAATACCAATTTTTCTTTTTTTGCAATTTTTTTCGAATTTTAATTCACTTGAATCTGACATTTCGGATTTTTCAAATCTGATATTTAGTTCAGATTTCGCGATTTGAAAAAATAGAAACTGCCATATTTTTTCGAATTTTCATTAGCGATTTTGAATTTAATTAATTATAATTAAATCTACATGGAATTTTGAAAACTTTTTTACCAACACATTTTTTTTTCTTTTCCTTTCATTTCATTCACCTTTCTTAGCGATATTTCCGACGATATTATCCTCAAGCTATATTTCCGAGATAACAAACTTGCGTGTAATTTCTCAAATTGCAGTATAATCGTTTTCCTACTCCACCGTTCTCTTCGCACTTATCTCGGAGTTTCTTAACGCGACCCATTCATAAATGTATCTCTCGTCGATTCGTGGAAAAATATGCCGTAACACACCTTGGCAATAACCTAGCGTATAGTATCTTTCGTTGATACTCTTTATCGCGAGTTCGATGTAACGAGTTCATAATTGCGAGCAAGACGAGATCTTGAGAGGTTTTATACGTCATCGGTAATGCATATTATATATGGGTCATTCCACGGGCTTTCGCACAAAAAAAAACCCGACCGACTCCAATTTTCGCCTAATTTTTTTATATTGTTGACTATGTCAAACGGAGCATCTGTGAATTTTTTGAGAATTTTATTCTTATATTTCGACGAGCCATAAAATAAAAGGTGAAAAAAATGAAAAAAAATCTGACGTCAAGTGGAATAATGATATCGACAAAAATAACTAGGTCAAAATTTTCGTAATTCAACACAGTTTACGGTAAAAATAATCAAAATAAAAAATAACATAACTTCTATTTTATTTATGTCTTCTACCAAGAAAAGGTACCATTTCGCTAATTTGGCCCCCTCCGATTTCAATACAAAAAATCATGAATATACTACATGGAGTCCCAAACATTTTAAGCACAAGTCCAAGATGGAGAACGCATTTTACCCATTTAAAAAAAAATATTTCGGGTAATTGATTTTTTAAATTTTCTTCCAATCTTCTGCGTATTTTTTTATGTTATTGGTAATATTAAAAGGAGCTTATGTGATTTTTTTCATAATTTTATATGTAGATGTATTCGATTCATTAAATGTAATCGAATTACAAATTTTAAAAATTGTATTTTCGTTGCGTCTTTTACAAAAAAAGGTTCCATTTCACTTATATGAACCTCTTCGATTAAGTTTAAAAAATAACAAAATTACTATACGCCTCAGGCGTATCTCGCGACGCTAGCGCTCGAGCGGCCACTGCGTGCGTAACGAGACGATCAGCTGATCGCACGCCCCAGGCGTACCCCAGGAGAATCTCGCGATGCCAGCGCTCGAGCGGCCACTGAGTGAGTAAGAAAGCGATCAGCTGGTCGCTTTCTTTTTTTAAAATTTTAAAAATTTGTAATTCGATTACATTTAATGAATCGAATACATCTACATATAAAATTATGAAAAAAATCACATAAGCTCTTTTTAATATTACCAATTACATAAAAAAAATACGCAGAAGATTGGAAGAAAATTTAAAAAATCAATTACCCGAAATATTTTTTTAAAAATGGGTAAAATGCGTTCTCCATCTTGGGCTTGTGCTTAAAATGTTTGGGACTCCATGTAGTATATTCGTGATTTTTTGTATTGAAATCGGAGGGGGCCAAATTAGTGAAATGGTACCTTTTCTTGGTAGAAGACATAAATAAAATAGAAGTTATGTTTATTTTTTATTTTGATTATTTTTACCGTAAACTGTGTTGAATTACGAAAATTTTGACCTAGTTATTTTTGTCGATATCATTATTCCACTTGACGTCAGATTTTTTTTTCATTTTTTTCACCTTTTATTTTATGGCTCGTCGAAATATAAGAATAAAATTCTCAAAAAATTCGCTCCATAATTTTTTATACTATTCTATATATTTAAAAAAAAAAAACACCTAATTTTTTTTAGATTTTTTTTTTCGAAACTTTTTTTATCATGAATTTTTTAAACAAAAAACATGATTTTATTGTATTATATTTAATACAGGATTTTGCAGAATAATTTCATATTTTTAAATCGAGGCGCAAAATTTTGGTGAGGCTCAAAATAGCCGGTTAATTAATAAAATAATATAAAAATAATGATTAAAATAGCGAATTTCAATATAAGGAACGTCTAAATCTAGAATGGCCATCATTATGAAATTTACTATTTTGACCATTCGCTATTTTGACCCCCATTTTATTAAAATGCAAATAAAAAAGTTAATAGTTAAAATAGCGAATTTCATAATGATGGCTATTCTATATTTAGACGTTCCTTTTTTTGAAATTCACTATTTTAGCCATTCGCTATTTTGGTCATTCGCGATTTCAAACTCCACGCCAACATTTTTTTCTTTATTAATTTTTATATATTAATTAATAATTAATAAATAATTATTAAATTAATAATATTATAATAATAATAAAAAACTTTTAATTTTTTTTAAAGATTTTTTTTACTGGAACTTTTTTTTTTCTTCATGAATTTATAAAAATGAATAAAGAAAGAAAAAAAATTTGGATTGGGGCTTGAAATAGCAAATGGCTAAAATAGCGAATTTAATTTAATGATATCATCATATTATTAAATTAATAATATAATTTTAAAAAATTAAAAGTTTTTATAATATAATAATAAAAAAAACTTTTAATTTTTTTTTCGTAAGTGTTCATAATTTTTTAATACTATTCTATATGCTCGAAAAAGGAATATGAATATTGTTACTAACTATAGATTTGAAAAGTACAAATGTACAACAAAAATAATATCATCATATTATTAATATATAAAAAAATTAAAAGTTTTTTTAAAATTATTATATTATTAATTTAATAATATCATATTAATAATATGATATTATTTTTGTTATACATTTGTACTTTTCAAATCTATAATTAGCAACAATATTCATATTCTTTTTTTCCAACATATAGAATAGTATAAAAAAATTATGAAGCAAATTGGAAAGAAGAAAGAGTTAAACACTTACTAACTTGGCTAGGAATACCCCATATATATCTATATATCTATATATATATATATAATCGCATACACTATCTTATATGCAAGAGGCTCGACCGACGGGCGACCAATGGTGTCGCTCGGCAATCGATCGTGACCCTCTCTTCGCCTTCAACGTCGAGCCTCGCATGCAACTCGTTTCAAGAGCCTCTGACTTTTGATTTAACGATGGCATCGACTGCGCCCGTATGTTAAAAAAAAACCTCGACACGTCCAAAGTAACATATGCTATGTTGCTTCTCACTTATACGGTGCTCGTGAGATACGCAGGAAAATAAAATCGATAATACTCCTATTATTCGTATTGCTACAAGATTCTTAAGGCCGTTTGTGCGCTTTGCGGTAATTTTAGCAGTGCTTTTGTAATTTTTTTAAATTTAGTTTTTGTGAGTTGCTGGAAATTTTAGTGCGTTCAATGAAAATTGGAGAAAATTATTTGCATTATGACTTGTGTTTTTAATAGTGGGAAACATTAAGGGGAAACGCAATTTTTTTCGTGCCAAATTATGTGATGATTTTTTATTTGTTTATTTATAATAGATATATCGAATATTTTTTGGAAAATTTGGGGTGAAAAATATGAATTTTTAAACCTGCATCGTACAGTGCCGTTCACGCCCTTAAGGATGCTTTACAAGTTGACTGCCAACAAAAAAATTTAATTTAATCAGAATTTCAGAATTTTTTCTATATTAAAGAAATCTGAAAAATATTCACGACGTTGTAGATACTAAAAGAATTGATTTTGTATAATAATAATAATGAAAAAACAAATCAATTAGATAAAAAAATTACACAGTTAACTTTTTTCTATTAAAAAAGAATTATCATACTTTGAAAGCCATAACATTTTTTTAGAATTTTCTAATAATTTTGAAATCCTCATTTTTGAAATTTTTTTAGATTGTTCTTATAAATTAAAAAAAAAAAAAGTATAATAAAAAATAGCCAATAAATATTTATTATTCACCGTATTTTTATTAAATGCTTCAACTTTAATTGACCAAATATTTCGTATCAATTAATTGAACAAAAAAATGATGGAATCCAAAAAAAAAAAAAAATCTCACATTGAATTTTATGGTGACAAAATTTTTTTAAATTTAGTTTTTGTGAGTTGCTGGAAATTTTAGTGCGTTAAATGAAAATTGGAGAAAATTATTTGCATTATGACTTGTGTTTTTAATAGTGAGAAACATTAAGAGGGAACACAATTTTTTTCGTGCCAAATTATGTGATGAATTTTTTATTTTTTATTTCGTTTATTTTTAGTACATATATCGAATATTTTTTGGAAGAATTGGGGTGAAAAATATTAATATTTAAGCCTACACCATGTGGTACCGTTCACACCCTTAAGGATGCTTTAAAAGTTGACTGCCAATAAAAAAAATTTAATTCAATCAGAATTTCAGAATTTTTTCTATATTAAAGAAATCTGAAAAATATTCACGACGTTGTAGATACTAAAAGAATTGATTTTGTATAATAATAATAATGACAAAAAACAAATCAATTAGATAAAAAAATTACACAGTTAACTTTTTTCTATTAAAAAAGAATTATCATACTTTGAAAGCCATAACATTTTTTTAGAATTTTCTAATAATTTTGAAATCCTCATTTTTGAAATTTTTTAGATTGTTCTTATGAATTAAAAAAAAAAAAAAAAAAAAAAATTATAATAAAAAATAGCCAATAAATGTTTATTATTCACCGTATTTTTATTAAATGCTTCAACTTTAATTGACCAAATATTTCGTATCAATTAATTGAACAAAAAAATTATGGAATCCAAAAAAAAAAAAAAGTTCTCACATTGAATTTTATGGTGACAAAATGGTTTGTCATTTATTTATTATCACAATTTGCTGCACGTAATGATTTTAGTAAAATAAAAATTGTAACTCACATTCGTATGTTTCGGGCCATCGAACATTGGGTGTTTGAACGTGACGATTGCCTCGGTAGTTTTGTGCCCGGAGAGTTCTGAGTTAGCACATTTTTAAAATGCTGACCCAGCTCACCTCATATACTGTCACCCGAGCCACACGTTTTTTAATTTTTTTTTTATTTCATTCGAGAATCAACTTCTACGAACATGGTAACATATATTGTAGCTCAGGTAAATAAAAGCTGATTGAGATATAAATGTAACGCTGTACACTATGAGAAACATAAATTTAATATCGCGAAAAGGATATTTCAGACTTTGAAACTCTTACAATCGAGGAGCAGCAAAGAAGTTTGCGTTGAGTCAACTAATTACATGTTATATCGAGGCAAAGTCTTCGATGTTGTATGTCCGGTTCAGAGTCCGTTTAATTTTACACATGTTCATGTGTACAGCTAAAATCACTATTTACTTATAATAATAATGTTTGAGAAAAGTTTACATGTGTATTAAGCGCCATGTAAGTATAGATAATAAAAGCTGTAATAAACGTGCAGTTACGTGTGGCTGGCTTCACACAAATAAAGGAAAAACTTCTTTAGTATTGCGACTGTGTATTCAATACATTTGATACTTCCATATATGGGCCATTCCATGCCAAATTAACCGCTAAAAAATGAGTTTATTATAATTTAATTAAATAAATGTAAATAGTTTAATAAAAATTGATATATATGAGGCATTCTATCCCGATTCGACCTGGGTCTGACCCTCGACCTCCCGATTTGGCTCGTCATTTTTTGTAGGATTGGTTAGACCCTCAGCACCAGATATTATTTTTTTATTTTTTCTATGCAAATTTTTTTTTTTTAATATTTTTTTAAAGTGACATATCGAAGGCCCTAATTTAAAAAACGGAAAAAATTCTGAAAAATACTTTGTTGAATATGAAAATTTTCTAGCTTATAGCCAAAGTGGGCAAAATTTTTCTTATAGTTTTTAAGCTTTTTTTTATTTAAAAAAATGAAAAAATAGAAAAAAATTATAATCTACAATCTGCAAGTGATTGGTCAAATGTTTATTTATGTAAACTCGGATTTTTTAGAATTTTTTTAGATTTTTAGGGATTTGTCAAATTTTTCTGAACTAAGGCACCATACATGTCACATTCTAGCACCAGCATGCCATAATTAAAAAATCTGATAATTTTTTGAAAAATACAGTTTCATATACAGAAATGTTTGACAAGTCGGCCATAGTAGTTTCATTTTTTTTCTATTTTGCTTCCTCATAGAGGAAACTTTGTTTTCATGAAAAAAAAATTTTCGAGATTTTTATGTCAGGACACTTAGAATTGTCCAAAACGTCCAGAAAAGTGATCTAGAAAAAAGCCTGCAAAGTCGAACCTTGCAAATTGCTTCCTCAGTATTTTACACTTTTAGCAAAGCTACCTCTATGAGGAAGAATGTTGATCAATTTTGGCTTCCTCATAGAGGAAGCTTTGCTAAAAGTGTAAAATACTGAGGAAGCAATTTGCAAGGTTCGACTTTGCAGGCTTGTTTGTGCTCGAAAAGTATATTTTCATATAAGTAACTCGTGTTATTACAACCCTCGTCTTCAGCTCGACAAACACCGTTACATCTAATTTTGATTAGATACAAATTTTTGTCGTACTTTCTCAACTTGTCCGGAAGTTATAGCGAAAATCTACATTTTTTTTAAAATGAAAAATGGTGTAAAATCCGAACGACTTTACCGATCATCACCAAATTTGGTACATGGCATTTCTGAATGTTATTTTTCGTCTGTACAAAATTTCTGTTCATTTGTTGAAATTCGACGTAATTTAGATCAAAATCTATTTTTTTCGAAAAATTCAAAATTCTATAAAATCCGAACCGCTTTACCGATTTCGTCGAAATTCAATACCATACAACATTGAACGTATCTTCAGTTATGAAGAACTATTTAGCCAAATCGGCGAACTTTTACGAAAGTTAGAGCGACCACGCCCTTTTTTCAACAAATTAAAATCAACATAAAATCTTAATGACTTCACATATTTTGGCAAAAATCACAACATTCAAAGAGGGGCAGCTACTCTACTTGCGTGCCAAATTTGAGCCGGATCGCTCGAACGGTTACCGAGTGAGAGGAGATTGAATTTTCGAAGCCCAGCACACACACACACACACACACACACACACACATACATACATACGGACATTTTTTCTAAACCACTTTTCTCGACGTTTTAGGTGATTCTAAGCATACTGACATGAAAATCTCGAAAAAAAAAAAATTTCATGAAAACAAAGCTTCCTCTATGAGGAAGCAAAATGTCAGTATTTGTGTGTGTGTATACAACTCCGAAAATTCGAACGCCGATAACTCAAGAACGGTTTAGCATATCGCGCTCAAATTTGGCACACTAGTGTAGCAGCAGATCCTTTTCAACTGTACCAATTTTCGACAAAATCTGTGCGAAAATTTCGATTTTATGCCGTTTTGAATTTTTTGAAAAAAGGACGTGGTCGCTCTAACTTTCGTAAAATTTAGTCTATTTTGCTAAATAGTTGGTTATAAGAGTAGGTGCACTCAATGCTGTTTAGTATTGAATTTGGCTCGAATCGGTAAAGTGGTTCAGATTTTATGAAATTTTGAATTTTTCAAAAAATTGACATTATCGCTCCATTGTAACTTTTGCAAAACTTGAAATAGCGAGCTCAAATTTTGTATATAAATGAAACAATATTCAGCCATTATATATGTATAATTTAGTGACAAACGGTATGAAATTTGTGATTTTATGGAATGTTGAATTATTTTTCATAATATACGTTATCACATTTACTTTCGAAAACGCTCTAATAATAACGAAATAATGGAATAACGAAATAGAAAAAGCGAATTCACAACATGTTTATTTATCTAATTTAAAAAAGGATGCAAAGTAGAACCTTGCACATTGCTTCCTCATTATTTTTCGCTTTTTACAAAGCTCCCTCTATGAGGAAGCCAAAATTGAATTACATACTGCTTCCTCATAGAGGGAGCTTTGGAAAAAGCGAAAAATAATGAGGAAGCAATGTGCAAGGTTCTACTTTGCATCCTTTTTTAAATTAGATAAATAAACATGTTATGAATTCGCTTTTTCTATTTCGTTATTTTTACAGACGTTTTTGAAATTACCATTTTTAAGATATTTTTTTTACATTCCTGAAAATCGCATTTTTTTCCTATTTTTTAATAATTTTTTTTAAACAGAAAAGTTTAAAAGCTATTTGAAAAAAAAACTTCCACACTTTAGCTCTAAGCTAGAAAATTTTGAGATTCAATAAAGTATTTTTCAGCATTTTTTCAGATTTTTAAATTATGCCTCATATATGCTGTGGATCTTGGAAAAAAATAATAATTCAGCAAAAAGCGAAATAAAAAAACAACACAAGATCTACTTATTTTTTTTAAGATTCAAAAGTGTTTGAAAATTCGTGAATTGCGGACATAATTTATTTCGAGGATCTCATATTACACTTAAAGTTTCAGGATACTTAATGTAATAATTTCATGAAAAAAATCTTCAAAAAATCTTGAAAGACATAATTTAAAAAATAGTACATAATTTCTAAACAAATTCTATTCTGTACGTATGATTATTTAAAAAAATCAACATTATATCGTATATGAGAAAAAGTGTTGAAAGATGATCGGTTGCCAAGATAATATCTTTAAAAACGTCATAACAATGACTAGATATTTTCTTTAGCACTACAATTTTTTCCACCATTTCATTTTTGTGAAATATAATAAAAACTATTTGAACAAAATTTATCTTTCCAAAAGGTGGATTTGTTTTACAAGTAAAATTAATTGAATCTCCTAAAATTTTGTCAATATCTTAATTTTATGAATCAATTAATAAAATTAAAAAATATCGATCTAAAAAAATTTCTAGCCTTTATTATTATTCAAAATCAATCAATAACATGAACTTTTTTCAAATGCCAAAAAGAAATCGTGTTCTAGACAAATAACATTTTTCCTTGCAAATTTATGTCTAATGGTAAAAAAATAATAATTAAAAAAAACACAAGCTTAAAAAGTTAATTAAAGGTGGCGTGGATGGTCCCATACATATGTATTTATGCATACATTATAATACGAGGTTCCGCGCACACGTTAAAAAGAATTCTCGTGACACTCAGTCACTATAGTCGAGGCGTTATAAGAGTCTTGCTCGGGGTGTCGACCCATCAGTCTGCCGCACGTGCTGCACCGGGAAAGAAAAAAAAAAATCGTCGTAATCGTTCGGTGTCTTCTTCTCCAGTAAACGCAAGTTCTAAGCCACTTAAATATAAATCGAACGTTAATTTTGCCAGTTGCGTGTGATAAGCAAATAATAAAATCACGCGTTTTTCTCTTCACTAAATTTCTAACGACAAAAAAAAAATCATCCGATTCATAATCTCGAAGTTACTTCAATATAAATCGAACATTAATTTTGCCAGTGCGTGTGATAAGCAAATTATAAATTCACGCGTTATTTTTCTTTTGCTAAATTTCTAACAAAAAAAAAAATCGTAATTTTTCGGTGTCTTCAGTTTAAATTGTCGAAATTAACTGAATGTTAATATTGACAGTGCGTGTGATAAGCAAATAATAAATTCACGCATTTTTCTCTTTGCTAAATTTGTAGCAAAAAAAAAATTAATAAATTTCTTTGCTAAATTTCTAACAAAAAAAAATCGTAATTTTTCGGTGTCTTCAGTTTAAATTGTCGAAATTAACTGAATGTTAATATTGACAGTGCGTGTAATAAGCAAATAATAAATTCACGCATTTTTCTCTTTGCTAAATTTGTAGCAAAAAAAAAATTAATAAATTTCTTTGCTAAATTTCTAACAAAAAAAATCGTAATTTTTCGGTGTCTTCAGTTTAAATTGTCGAAATTAACTGAATGTTAATATTGACAGTGCGTGTAATAAGCAAATAATAAATTCACGCGTTTTTCTCTTTGCTAAATTTGTAGCAAAAAAAAAATTAATAAATTTCTTTGCTAAATTTCTAACAAAAAAAAATCGTAATTTTTCGGTGTCTTCAGTTTAAATTGTCGAAATTAACTGAATGTTAATATTGACAGTGCGTGTAATAAGCAAATAATAAATTCACGCATTTTTCTCTTTGTTAAATTTGTAGCAAAAAAACAATTAATAAATTTCTTTGCTAAATTTCTAACAAAAAAAAAATCGTTATTTTTCGGTGTCTTCTTCAGTTTAAATTGTCGAAATTAACTGAATGTTAATATTGACAGTGCGTGTAATAAGCAAATAATAAATTCTCGCATTTTTCTCTTTGCTAAATTTGTAGCAAAAAAAAAAATTAATAAATTTCTTTGCTAAATTTCTAACAAAAAAAAATCGTTATTTTTCGGTGTCTTCTTCAGTTTAAATTGTCGAAATTAACTGAATGTTAATATTGACAGTGCGTGTAATAAGCAAATAATAAATTCACGCATTTTTCTCTTTGCTAAATTTGTAGCAAAAAAAAATTAATAAATTTCTTTGCTAAATTTCTAACAAAAAAAAAATCGTAATTTTTCGGTGTCTTTTCCAGTTCAAATTGTCGAAATTAATTGAATGTTGATTTTGACAGTGCGTGTGATAAGCAAATTATAAATTCACGCGTTTTTCTCTTTGCTACGTTAAAAAAAAAAATAAAAAAAAATAAAATAAAAACAGGAACTCTTTGAAAACGGAAGTATAGTTATCGGACTTCGTGGCTCGTTTAGTTTCGGAAATATCTCTTTGGAACACCTCGATGCCGTATTTCAGAAGAGCGGTAAGCTTATCTCTATCTCCACTCGGGCTCAGGAAATATTTGCGACTTTGTGTGTATCCAAAGCCAAGTAAAAAACAAACATATCCGATTATTATTAGCTACTGTGACGTCCGAGATTTTTTTTTTTTTTGGTCAATGAGATAAAAATTTCGACCCCGATAAAGAATATAGTGACACAGGAAGTTGAGAAAAAAAGTCGCAGCAATACAAAAAGACTGGGAATTTTTTTATACGAGAATAAAATTTAAAAAATTTTTGGTCTTGTTTCAATATTTAATATATTCTGAATTTTTAACCGAAATAAATTAATTTTAGTTTTGAATTACAATCAAAATTGTTTTAATTGATGTAATATTAATTTGATTTGTATGAAATTTTTAAATTAAAATTTTTTTTTTTTATACGACAATAAAATTGAAAAAGTTTTGATCTTATTTCCATATTTAATATATTCTGAATTTTTAACCAAAATAAATCAATTTTAGTTTTGAATTACAATCAAAATTGTTTTTAATTGATGTAATATTAATTGGATTTGTATGAAATTTTTAAATTAAAAATTTTTTTTTTTATACGACAATAAAATTGAAAAAGTTTTGATCTTATTTCCATATTTAATATATTCTGAATTTTTAACCAAAATAAATCAATTTTAGTTTTGAATTACAATCAAAATTGTTTTTAATTGATGTAATATTAATTGGATTTGTATGAAATTTTTAAATTAAAATTTTTTTTTTTTATACGACAATAAAATTGAAAAAGTTTTGATCTTATTTCCATATTTAATATATTCTGAATTTTTAACCAAAATAAATCAATTTTAGTTTTGAATTACAATCAAAATTGTTTTTAATTGATGTAATATTAATTGGATTTGTATGAAAATTTTAAATCATGTTTCGAAGAATAAAAATGAAAAAAAGGCAACTTCATTCTAAATTAAAATTGAAGCAAAAATGTGTTTGAAAAAACCTAAGATTTAAAAAAAATAATAAATGGATTATTTTCCAAAAGAAAAAAAATTTACAGAAATATTTGAAAAAAATGAGAGCGAATAATCTGCAAGAAAATCTCTAAATAATTTTGCATATTGACAACAAATATTTGACCTAAAGTTAACCGCAAATTGAACAAAGTGACGTTGAAAACAATAAATTATTCGTCTTCCTGCGTCAATCGACGTAACAAAAAAAGAATTCCAACATCTTCCCTAAAATATTCCGAATGAATAATTATTTTGCCATGAATAAAAAATAAGAAAATATCACAAATAAAAATTAAATCAATACAGTGTTCATTTTTTTTAATCCAACAAAATTCTCCTAAATAAATGATCAAAAAAAATTCCTCGTGAAATTCACTGTGAATTAATTTTTTTAAATCTTCAGTCCCCTAAATCTTTTTTCCTTAAGCAAAAAAAAATTATTGTGCAGGTCACGATCGTCGTCTAAAAAAAAAATTACCAGAAAACTCAGTGTTAAGGTAATTTGATGATGTACATCGAACAATGACGTTTAAAGCGCTAAATTATTCAACATCCTGCGTAAGTCAACGTCACATAAAAAAATTCCAACAACTTCCCTCAAACATAGAAAATGACCACAAAATAAACACCCGATCGTACGTCGAAAACTCCGCATTACGCGTTTCGAGCTATGTTAAAAGCTTCTCAGTGACTGCACATATAATTATACTTTTTAATGAATCTGTCCCCGCCACGTTAAAAAAGTGCGCCTCGAGCATTGGCAGAAAAATCCCGCATGATACAGAACTGTCCTATCGACGTTAGAGCAGAGACATATTTTTACAATTTGTTGTTCGGTGCGAGGAATCTGTTTAACAGTCCACAACCGATGCCGGAGGTACTCGTAATTGAAGAAAAAATATAAAACAAACACTTCCGTTTAGGTCATGGCTGTATTGAAATCATTAAGTGACAAGGACGAGGCTGTTTGTGGTCATGCCTATTAATTAATCAAGTCCGTAAACGATTAGCTTGACAATATCCGAGATGATCCGCTATCGGTTTTGTATATTAATCAGAGAAGATATTGATAAGTATTCTTAAGAAGAAACCATCAATTAGTATCAACTAGTTCAATAGGAGTATCTATAAAAATTGTTCAAAATAACATCTACAGATATAGAAAAAAAATTGCTGCTGTGAATAATTTGGTGCAAATCTTTTTATAGGAAAGTAATTTTCATCTTTTGAAAATTTAATAGAATAAATGCACTTCCGAATATGATATTCATAAAACAAAATTTTTAACAATAAGTTCACAATTCTATTTTTTAAATGTTTATATTTTTTTGGGATATTAAGTGCCAATTAATTAATCAACTTTGCAAGCGATTAGCTTGATAATATCCGAGATGATCCGCTATGGGTTTTGTATATTAATCAGAGAAGCTATTGATAAATATTCTTAAGAAGAAACCGTAAATTAGCATCAACTAATTCAATAGGAGTATCTATAAAAATTGTTCAAAATAACATCTACAGAAATCGAAAAAAAAATTGCTACTGTGAATAATTTGATGCAATTATTTTTATAGGAAAGTAATTTTCATCTTTTGAAAATTTAATAGAATAAATGCACTTTCGAATATGATATTCATAAAACAAAATTTTTAACAAATAGTTCACAATTCTATTAAAAGAATGTTTATATTTTTTGGGAAATTAATTGCCTATTAATTAATCAACTTTGCAAGCGATTAGCTTGACAATTTTGTATATTAATCAGAGAAGCTATTGAAAACTATTCTTAAAAAGAAACCTTCAATTAGAATCAACTAGTTGAATAGGAGTATCTATAAAAATTGTTCAAAATAACATCTACAGAAATCGAAAAACAATTGCTACTGTGAATAATTTGATGCAATTATTTTTATAGGAAAATAATTGTCATCTTTTGAAAAAAAATTAAACTTCTTAAGAGTTTTTAATAGAATAAATACACATCCGAATATGATATTCATAAAACAAAATTTTTAACAAATAGTTCACAATTCTATTAAAAAAATGTTTATATTTTTTGGGAAATTAATTGCCTATTAATTAATCAACTTTGCAAGCGATTAGCTTGACAATTTTGTATATTAATCAGAGAAGCTATTGAAAACTATTCTTAAAAAGAAACCTTCAATTAGAATCAACTAGTTGAATAGGAGTATCTATAAAAATTGTTCAAAATAACATCTACAGAAATAGAAAAAAAATTGCTGCTGTGAATAATTTGATGCAATTATTTTTATAGGAAAGTAATTGTCATCTTTTGAAAAAGAATTAAACTTCTTAAGAGTTTTTAATAGAATAAATACACATCCGAATATGATATTCATAAAACAAAATTTTTAACAAATAGTTCACAATTCTATTAAAAAAATGTTTATATTTTTTGGGAAATTAATTGCCTATTAATTAATCAACTTTGCAAGCGATTAGCTTGACAATTTTGTATATTAATCAGAGAAGCTATTGAAAACTATTCTTAAAAAGAAACCTTCAATTAGCATCAACTAGTTGAATAGGAGTATCTATAAAAATTGTTCAAAATAACATCTACAGAAATCGAAAAAAATTGCTACCGTGAATAATTTGATGCAATTATTTTTATAGGAAAGTCATTTTCATCTTTTAAAAAAGAATTAAACTTTTAAAGAGTTTTTAATAGAATAAATACACATCCGAATATAATATTTATAAAACAAAATTTTTAACAAATAGTTCACAATTCTATTTTAAAAAATGTTTATATTTTTTGGGATATTAAGAATGATTGAGTTTCAAGGACAAGACTATGATCGTGCCAATTGATTAATCAACTTTGTAAGCGATTAGCTTGACAATATTCGAGATTCTATATATAGAATCTCGAATATTGCTGTAGGTTTGGTTTATTAATCAGAGAAGCTATTGGTAACTATTCTTGAAGAAGAAATCATCAATTAGCATTAACTAGTTCAATAGGAGTATCTATAGCAATTGTAGGACACTCCTAGCATCGACTAACTTGCTCCTAAATGGAATGTACCTTAATTGAATGATTAGGTCGCGTTTCATGCAAACGAGCACTGTGAAAGCGATCGAGACAGAGAGGAGAATTATTCTGTGCTATTTGGGCACTTATTAGGCTACTTTAGGGTCTATTGGAGCTATTAGATCGTTACGAACCAATTTATTCGAGAGGCACTCGAGCGGTTTGTTTATAGATGTGTAATTATCTGCCATAAGACGAGTTATTGATGGGTGAATTTTTTTTCTCTTCTTCAGGGTCTCAATGGACGATTGCTGTTCGCTATCGCAGCCGCTGCACTCGGCTCATCCTTCCAGCATGGTTACAATACTGGAGTGGTCAATGCACCACAAAAGGTGATTTATGAAACTTTATTTACTTGGCAATTTTATTCTTAAATTGGAAATACTAAATTCGAGATAATTTGCAAATTAACTCCGTATTTGAGGAATAGTTATTTGTTAAAACGATTCTGAAAGTTCATAACTTTTAATAGAAATTTCCTGTCACGAAGATTTTTTAATAGTTTTGTTTTTTTACCTTGAAGCAACTTACATCTTTAAATATAAAACCATAAATATTAAATACTGTGACGAAGGATAAGAGCAGATTTTTCCTCATATACTTTTCATTTTTCTTACCAATGTCAATCCAATTATTCAAATAACTCATACAGAATTTGCATTAAAAATAATTCTTCAGGCAATGAAATAAACGAATAAAATATAAACACGAAATAAATACACTACAAAGCAGTTAAACATTGGTATAAATTTAATTTGTATGCTTTTCCACTCGAAAAAGTATTTAAAAGCACCATTCAAATATTTTTCCAACTGGTTTTCAGTTTGAAGAAGCATTTGAATCACGATGTAAATCATCTAGTGTAAAACCATGCAAATTGTATTTTTAATTCGAAGGTGTCCATTAGGCTGGTCCATTTTGGCACAATATTTTTTTTCTTGCGGGGCACCCCTCAAAACTGTTCTCTATTATGAAAAAAAAAAATCCTTATAAATCATAGATGCGATAAAAAAATATGTAGAGGTCGCGACGGAATTTTTTAATTTTCTTGTTTTAATAATTTTTTTCAGTGAAAATTCTCATGTATATGTTCACATTTTTTGCAGTACATGAGTGTAGAGATTCTGGATATCACTGCGACAGTTATTGTTTTATAGTAGTTTTGGAGTACGAAATAATTGCAAATAGAGGGTGAGAAAATATTTTTACAAAATTCAAAATGCCATAAAATTTCAATCGCTAAGAGAATTAATGCCAAATTAAATCCCAACCTTTATTTGATAATATTCTACCTGTGAACCAAATTGAAGTTAGATATCTAAATAATTATGGACCTTTGAACAAAAACAAACAAAAAAAATTATAAAATTATAATTGTAAAATTATAAAATTATCTCAGTCAATCTCTATCTGTATAATATGATGTATTTATCCCAAAAAACCTATTATATAAATACTACAAAATTCTCGTAAAAAGAGCGAATGATAATCGTAAACATTTGAAGGTTTCGGACAATTATTGTTGTTTTAGAGTGTCTCATAATATACTTAATTGTTTCCGGCATCTCCAGAATGTAATTTGTTAATCCTGTGGCCAAATGTTTATCATTATCATTCACTGTTTTTACGAGAATTTTTTAGTATTGATATAGCACAGTTATTCTGTGATAAATATATCACATCACGCCGGTAGCGAATTTTGTAATTTTTTTTAAGGTAGTTCTGTCGCTTCACTCTCACTTCGCATAAGTTTCCGAAAAATGAGAGCGAATTGCAAACACTTCTCGATGATATAAAAATCTGTAAAAAATCATGCATATTAAAGATACTGAAGGCATTAATTCGGCATAATAATAATTCCAAAATGTTATTAACAAATTGATGAAAAATAAAATTGTTTAACAAATTTTCCGACAACCTAATTTTTTTGTTTCGATGAAAATGATACGTTCATTTTTCAGAATACGTATGAATTTTTTCAAATTTTTTTCTTTGCTTTGAATTTTGTGATTTTTTCCATGTAAAAAATCGAAAAATTCAAAGCAAAGAAAAAAATTTGCAAAAATTCATACGTACTCAGAAAAATGAACAAATCATTTTCACCGAATCAAAAAAATTAAGTTGTCGGAAAATTTGTTAAACAATTTTATTT
The DNA here is from genome assembly GCA_963970395.1 of Ephialtes manifestator. Classification (NCBI taxonomy): domain Eukaryota; kingdom Metazoa; phylum Arthropoda; class Insecta; order Hymenoptera; family Ichneumonidae; genus Ephialtes; species Ephialtes manifestator. The sequence continues at coordinate 30,258,640 of OZ019975.1, read as the reverse complement.
TTCATCAATTTGTTAATAACATTTTGGAATTATTATTATGCCGAATTAATGTCTTCAGCATCTTTAATATGCATGATTTTTTACAGATTTTTATATCATCGAGAAGTGTTTGCAATTCGCTCTCATTTTTCGGAAACTTATGCGAAGTGAGCGTGAAGCGACAGAACTACCTTAAGTTTGTTTTCGTTCCGACTTCCACAATTTAGCAGATATCTAGCTGAAATTTGGTACCAAAGTATACTATTATCAGACAGGATTTGGGGTTTAATTCGGCGTTAATTGGCTTAGCGATAAAAATTTTATCACATTTTGAATTTTAAAAAAATATCTGCTCATCCTCTAATTTTCTCTTTCACAGCACACATTTTTTGCAGTTGCAATTATTTCGTACTCTAAAGCTACCATAAAACAATAACGAATTGTCGGAGTGATATCCAGTATTTCTACACTCATGTAATGCAAAAAATGTAAAGATATACATGAGAATTTCCACTGAAAAAAATGTTTGAAACAAGAAAATTTTAAAATTCCGTCGCGACCTCTACATATTTTTATATCACATCGATGATTTACGAGGAATTATTTTTCGTAATAGAGAATAGTTTTGAGAGGTGCCGCGTAAAAAAAAAAAATATCGTGCAAAAATGGACCACCCTAGTGTCCATCGTTGCTTTTTGCTACAGAAATAAATGATAACAATTATTTTTTTCTCACAGCTTATCGAGGATTGGATTTCCAAGGTAAAATACGACAGGACCGGCGTGGAAACGCCACAGGCAACAGTAACGATGATCTGGTCGATCGCAGTATCGATTGTGTGCGTCGGTGGAATGATTGGAGGTTCATTGGTGGGCACAGTGGCCGACAGGTTCGGTCGCAAAGGTGGTCTCCTTTTAATCAACATTCTGGTCCTTCTCACCGTAATATTCGAAGGATTTGCAAAAATGGCCGAGAGCTACGAGATGATAATCATCGGAAGATTCTTAATTGGTATTAATTCGGGTTTCAACGCTGGTTTGGCTCCTATGTACCTCGCAGAAATCTCGCCAATTCACTTGAGAGGCGCTGTGGGAACAGTTTATCAACTCGTCATCACAATTTCGATTCTCGTCGCTCAGATCCTCGGAATGCAACAAATATTGGGCACAGCTGAACAATGGCCACTTCTATTTTGTCTAACGATCGTACCGGCAATTTTCCAAGTTTGTACACTTCCTTTGTGCCCTGAAAGTCCGAAATACTTGCTTCTGGGTCGTGGCAAGGATATGGACGCCCAAAGAGCACTTTCTTGGCTTCGAGGAACCAGCGGAGTTCACGATGAGATGGAAGACATGAGGGCCGAATACGAATCCGTAAAACTCATTCCAAAAGTCACTGTTCGCGAACTTTTCGTCAATCCTACTCTGAGGATTCCTCTTGTTATTGCTATTATGGTCATGTTCGCTCAACAATTCTCTGGCATCAATGCTGTCATGTTCTTCTCGACTAAGATATTCAAAATGGCAAGCCTCGATGAAAATGCCGCGCAATCTGCTTCTATGGGCGTTGGAGCTATGAATGTTGTTATGACACTCGTTTCTCTCGTTCTTGTGGAAAAAGCCGGAAGAAAAACTCTTCTGCTCTTTGGATTCTCTGGCATGTTTGTCGTCACTTCACTACTCGCTGTATGCCTCGCTTTCGCTGTAAGTATACGATTATTTATAGAGGTTTTTTTGTTTTATTGATGGATGGAGTATAATTTTGTTTTCGTTGAATATTTGCGGGATTTTTTTTTGTCTGTTTAGCCACATTTTGTCCAGAATTTTTCTGATGGTTCTAATGATTAGATAGATTATTGCTTGAATTTTTGACAAAATTTAGAAGAGAAACGAAGTGAAATAGGGAAAAAATTGAGCAAAATGCGAAGTTAATTTTTTTTGTCCAATGAGAACTTTAATTGCACTTGAAATTTTAATGATTTTGCAGGAATGCTCAAAGGATGAATATAAAAATTATCAGTATAGAATTCGAGTATTATCCAGTAAAAGAAATATATCAAATAACATTTTTTTTTAATTGTCGAAGTAATTAATTAATTTGCTGATTTTTTTGTAAAAATTAAATGCGACATTTTTGAAAATCGTTTAACAAATTGGAAAAAATGATTTGTTATTAGAAAATAAATGATTTTTTTTTCCTTCAAAAAATTTTCTATCAACTTTAAAATTTATTTTTTTTTATTTAAAAAAAAAATAAAAATAAAAAAAAAATCACAGAAACCCGCAAAAAATATATACGCAGTAAAAAAAAATGTCCTATTTTGTTCGAGTGTTATCCAGTAACAGAAATAAATGAAATAACGTTTTTTTTAATTGCCGAAGTAATTAATTAATTAATTTAATTTTTTTTTTCTAAAAACTAAATGCGAAATTTTTGAAAATCGTTTAACGAATTGGAAAAATGATTTATTATTAGAAAATAAATTATTTATTTATTTTTTCCATCAAAAAATTTTCTACCAACTTTAAAATTTATTTTTTTTTTATTTAAAAAAAAATAAAAATAAAAAAAATCACAGAAACCCGCAGAAAATATATACGCAGTAAAAAAAATGTTCTATTTTCTTCGAGGACGTTGATTTTTTTCTTGTCGCAAAAACCGGCAAAATAAAAGAAAAAATGCCTCATATATTAAAAAAAAACATCATTTTTCCACAAAATGAACTTTCATTTAATTGTCCTAAAAATACATGTTAATTATTTTTATTTCAGGAATCCTCGCCGGTAGCTGCGTACTTCTCTATCATCCTCGTAATTTTGTTCGTCGTATTCTTCGCCACTGGACCCGGAAGTATTCCATGGTTTTTGGTATCAGAACTTTTCAGTCAATCTGCAAGACCAGCGGCAACATCAGTGGCGATCGCCGTGAATTGGTCGGCGAATTTCATCGTGAGCATAGCATTCCTACCGCTTCAAGAGTTGCTCGGTGCTTACGTGTTCATAATATTCGCTGGACTCCAGGCGTTCTTCACTCTCTTTATTTACAAGAAAGTACCAGAGACGAAGAATAAGACGATAGAAGAGATCAGCAGTATGTTTAGGCAGATCTCCTATCAATGAGAAGCCAAAGGGTAACTCAACTTCCTACGATTATGCCAAATAACGTTGGAACGAAATCAACTGCGCATAGAGGTTTTATCCTTCCAGATTTTACACGCAATTTGAGAAACATTTTCTCTCCGAGCCAAGCTACTTTTTTTCCTCTCTATTATGTCTTTACTTTTTCTTTAATTAACGAAAAAAAAAATAAGGAGAGAAGATTTCTCAAATTGCGAGACTTTCGAACGAAGCCTGGTTCACGAGTAAAGTTAAACTTAGTTCCTATTTATTCCCGGCAGGGCAGTTGACTGACTGCCAAAGACAAAAACGAATAACTATCGAGCAGGCTCAAACGGCAAAAAGGTCAAGGACTTTTGATCCACGTCGTTTTTTTAAATTCTTTTTATCTCTCTTGTTTTTCTTTCTTTTTTTTTACACAATCGACAGAAATGCACACAAATGTACACATAAATATATACGTTCGCGAAATGCGAACCTGGGATTGAAGGATTTCGACTCTAGTCACGGAAGAAACGTTCGTGCGGTTATCTTTTTTAATTAATTTTCAAAACGCATTGGTTCGAATCCAATTTCTTTTTTTTTTTCTTTTTCTTTCTATAATTCGATCGGATTTTTTTTCGTTACGAAAATAACAATAAACAGCCAAAGTTCGTTTTATAGTTTGAGAAAAAAAAAATAATAATGAATGAACAACGAAGCGGGGATTTTTATTATTGTGTAACGCAGCGAAGAAACAAAACATACAAAAAGTCTCATGACAGACAAGCTTTCGTCAGTTTTCCTTTTTTTATTATTTTTTTTTTTTAGTTTAGTTTAGTGTACAGAAATGCGGGATACTTTACGATGCATCACCAACTCAAAGATGTCCCCTCTCGTTGTAATAATTGTAAATATGAAGATAAATATGTTTAGAATTTAGTGTTGTATACAATATTATATATATCTTGTAATTAGGTAGATTTTATGTATGCGAGTAGTCGAAGGATCGTGTGTTTTAAAAAGAATGCCAACAGCAGAATATCATAGTGAGGAAAATGTTATACGAGTGTAAAGAACGAAACGATTTTATGAAAACCAGAAACGGACGCGAATCGATGTTCGTTAATTGTTTATAATAACATCTACAGAATACGAGGAATAATTTGGTGCAAATATTGCTGTAGGAAAGTAAATTCCATCTTTTGAAAAATTTGATATGTGAAGAAATTTGATTCGATCAAAATTTCAATAATTTTCAACACGAAAAAAAAATCGACGTTGTTGAGGATTCTATAATCGTTGAATTTGTATGATAAGACAAAAAATAATTTAACAAATTAGTAAATTTAGTTAGTCAAAATTTTTAGAAATTTTTAAAAGAATTATATGCATTCGAAAATCAACGAATTCAATTTATAAGAAAATTAAATAAATTTTGTATCAAATTTTTTAAGCTAATTTTGTAATTTAGGCATCGTTATTAAAAATCTAGATTTTTTGGATCTACAATAACGTTGATTTTTTTTTGTCGTGAAGTCCTTAAATTCTGATCGAATAAAATTTTGAGAAATTTTACAAAATGTTCTTAAAAACAAAACAAAATCGATTGGTGTTAGTTTCTGATTTTCAAAAAAAAAAAAGCAGCTGCCCTGTATATCGATTGATGTTGTGTCTCAGGAAATCAATGCGATTGTTTTTTTTTTTTGTTACCGTGCTATCGATTATTTTCGACAATATATTCTACATTGTTTTACTTTGTAAATGAATCAAATACTCATGTACTATACATAAAATAATTAATCTATAAATACGCCATAATCGAACGCGCGGGAATTTTCAAATTCTCGAGCGAAATCGCCGAGAAATATCAATTTGAAAAAAGTCTAAAAACAAAAAAAAAAAAAAAAAAACAGTGACTCGAGTACTCGATTTAAAAAAACGTTGAAGCTTCGGTTTTTAAAAAAGATAAATCGCTCGCACGAAGACGAATATTTTTCTGAAAGGTATATTAAACAAAGACTGGTTTGAAGAGCACAAATAAAAATCGTCGCGTTCGCGAGTCTCGAAAAATAATATTTTAGAAGAATTTGATTACGAAGGAAAAACACAAAAAAAAAAGAAAAAACATCGCTTTAGTCGATGCATCCGAATGATGAATTGTACAACGTTACGTTGATTTGTATATGTTTTGTGGATGTAACTTTGCGTTAAGGCCTTTGCAACGGAGTTGTAGCATTTAGTTCTTAGCGTGTTATTCTTTTGTATAATGAAACGACAAAAAAAAACCAGTTGTATGTAAACATTAAACGTTGAATTACGCAGTAATATAAATTAGAAGAAAAAAAAGAAAATAGTAGATTTTACAAATGTAGCGAAACTTCTTTTTCCGAAGACGAGAGAAATGTAGGTTTTTGAGATTATGCACAAATTATAAACCTCGAAGGACTTGAAAAAAATAACGAAAGTCGCGTCTCTTTTAATTGTTTTGAAAAATTGTTAACTGAGTTTCGATTATGAATAATTTTTGATTATAATTTAATATCAGAAACAGTCCGTCAGAGGTAATGTTTAATTGTATAAACCTCCGTAAATAGTTGGTCGATACTCTCAAATGATATTTGGTACAACAAAACCGTCGAGCATCTCTTAATGTGCATCCCACTAATGGAAATCACATGTTATATCAGGGGGTTAACAAAAATGTATATCATATCGCATGGACGGCGCGCAATTTTCGATCACCCTGCTATACAACTGTAATATGTTGCGATATACGTATTTTTTGATGCTATAATATATATATACATATATATATTTACTGTTGTCCAAATAAAGAGCATTAATCCAACCGTTAATTGGCAATATGATTTTTGTTTTTTTTTTCTAGCAGCTAAATTTTCGGAACTTGCAGGTGAGTAAAGTTTCAAGTATTTAATCGAAATTTATTTTTTTGTCAATTAAATTAGTAGTAGTAATTGTGAATTTATTGACAGTACATACATTGATCGCTGTGACATTTGTATTTGGGTCATTCCACGGGATTTCGCACAAAAAAAAACCTGTCCGACTCCAATTTTCGCCTAATTTTTTTATATTGTTGACTATGTCAAACGGAGCATCTGTGAATTTTTTGAGAATTTTATTCTTATATTTCGACGAGCCATAAAATAAAAGGTGAAAAAAATGAAAAAAAAATCTGACGTCAAGTGGAATAATGATATCGACAAAAATAACTAGGTCAAAATTTTCGTAATTCAACACAGTTTACGGTAAAAATAATCAAAATAAAAAATAAACATAACTTCTATTTTATTTATGTCTTCTACCAAGAAAAGGTACCATTTCGCTAATTTGGCCCCCTCCGATTTCAATACAAAAAATCACGAATATACTACATGGAGTCCCAAACATTTTAAGCACAAGCCCAAGATGGAGAACGCATTTTACCCATTTTTAAAAAAATATTTCGGGTAATTGATTTTTTTAATTTTCTTCCAATCTTCTGCGTATTTTTTTATGTAATTGGTAATATTAAAAGGAGCTTATGTGATTTTTTTCATAATTTTATATGTAGATGTATTAGATTCATTAAATGTAATCCACAAAAACTGAGTAGGAGTTTTAAACAACTCAGTTTTATACAACTGTAATATGTTGCGATATACGTATTTTTTGATGCTATAATATATATATACATATATATATTTACTGTTGTCCAAATAAAGAGCATTAATCCAACCGTTAATTGGCAATATGATTTTTGTTTTTTTTTTCTAGCAGCTAAATTTTCGGAACTTGCAGGTGAGTAAAGTTTCAAGTATTTAATCGAAATTTATTTTTTTAATCAATTAAATTAATTTATTAAGACTGAAAAAAATGTTTGTTGGAAAATTTTTATGTTAATGTTTGCCGATATTAAAATCTTGGTATATTTTCTAATAAACCCTAAAAGTTTTCTGAAAATCTCGGAATTTTTATTCTAATATCTAATAAAATGTAGAAGCTTTCCGAAAAACTAAAGTAAATCTAAATTGCTCCAATTTTCTAAGTGTTTCCATTATTTGAAGAGATATTTTCTAATAAACCCTGAAAGTTTTCTGAAAATTTCGGAATTTTTTTTATTCTAATAAAATGTAAAAGCTTTCCGAAAACTAAATTAAATCTAAATTGCTCCAATTTTCTAAGTGTTTCCATTGAAGAGATACTACAGCTTTTTTTAAATAAATAAAAATTCCTAATTCTAAAAATTATCTTACTTTCTCAGTCAAACTTTTTCCACACTATATTTTCAAACGTTTTTCAGAAATACTCAAATTCATTCGGACTTTTCCAAATGCATTTTCCATAGTTTCAAGGTAAGTCAGAATTTTTTCTAAAATTTTCCGCACGCTTCACCAAAAAAAGAATTTCCAAAATGTTGCCAGGCACAAGAAAAAAAAACAATGTCTCGTAAAAAAAATTCTACGAAAGAAGATTGCAAAATTCCTTTAACCCTTTAAGGCATACATTTAAAGAAAAAATCGCAAAAATCTTATTTAATATTAAGAAATAAGTTTAAACTATTAAAAACTGAGTAGGAGTTTTATACAACTCAGTTTTATACAACTGTAATATGTTGCGATATACGTATTTTTTGATGCTGTAATATATATATACATATATATATTTACTGTTGTCCAAATAAAGAGCATTAAGCCAACCGTTAATTGGCAATATGATTTTTGTTATTTTTTTTCTAGCAGCTAAATTTTCGGTACTTGCAGGTGAGTCAAATTTCAAGTATTTAATCGAAATTTATTTTTTTAATCAATAAAATTAATTTATTAAGACTGAAAAAAATGTTTGTTGGAAAATTTTTATGTTAATGTTTGCCGACATTAAAATCTTGGTATATTTTTTAATAAACCTTAAAAGTTTTCTGAAAATCTCGGAATTTTTATTCTAATATCTAATAAAATGTAGAAGCTTTCCGAAAAACTAAAGTAAATCTAAATTGCTCCAATTTTCTAAGTGTTTCCATTATTTGAAGAGATATTTTCTAGTAAACCCTAAAAGTTTTCTGAAAATTTCGGAATTTTTTAAATTCTAATAAAATGAAGCATTCCGAAAAACTAAAGTAAATCTAAATTGCTCCAATTTTCTAAGTGTTTCCATTAAAGAGATACTACAGTTTTTTTTAAATAAATAAAAATTCCTAATTCTAAAAATTATCTTATTTTCTCAGGCAAATTTTTTCCACACTATATTTTCAAACGTTTTTCAGAAATACTCAAATTCATTCGGACTTTTTCAAACACAATTTCCATAGTTTCAAGGTAAGTCAGAATTTTCTCTAAAATTTTCCGCACGCTACACCAAAAAAAGAATTTCCAAAATATTGCCAGGCACAAAAAAAAAAAAAAAACTGTCGGAAAAAGATTCTACGAAAGAAGATTGCAAAATTCCTTTAACCCTTTAAGGCATACATTTAAAGAAAAAATCGCAAAAATCTTATTTAATATTAAGAAACAAGTTCAAACTATTAAAAACTGAGTGGGAGGCAAAGGATTAAGTTATTTCAAATACATTTCAATTTCATAAATATCCACCCCTGTTAGTAAGTTAGAACCTAAGGGATATAGGGAATCCCTATCATTTCGTATTACCAACAGAGTCAATAATCTCTATATTCAAAACTTCGAACACAAAAAGAGTCTTAAGCTCGTTCCATTGCATACTAGACCCTCAAACCCACAGCCAAAAAACCGATCTCATAGATATCCATCGATCTCCCTCGATCCAAAAAATCTTGCCAAAGATCCCCAACCAAAAACTGCCGCGTTTCCATTCCGATACCTCCAACAATCACGTGGTCGCGACACAAAATAGCGGGAAACGTCGTATCATTTCTCCAGCTTGTGAAAACCTCGTGAAGATGTCACTGCGATCTTCTACCCGTTCGGCGGCTCCGTTCTGCATCGTTCCGTCAGTAAACACGCTCGTCTCGAGCGACAGTGTGTAGACAAGAGAGTAGTAAGAGTTCGTAATAATCGTTGGGTGTCTCTAAATGTCTCAAGCGTAGAAAGTGTCGATACCGAAATCTCGATAATCCCAAAACCCTTAATCGACATCCAACGATACGTTACGGCGGCGTATCGTGCGCGAGCCGCAAATCCGCGTCGCTCCAAAAGAAAGGAAAATAAAAAAAAAACCGATCCCCTTCTCAGCCCGTGACAAAACCCCAACAAAACGTAAAGCAAAAAAATCTTGTTAAACCTAGTGTGTGTACGCTCGTGGGTGTCAAGCGTACCTGTATGAGGGTGCGCAAAGTTTAGTCGTTAATTTCGCGAACAACTCAATAAAAAGCTCCATCTCAAAGATCTTTGGTTCTGGAAGAAAAACAACAACACAACAAACCGCATTTTGATGTGCGTTTGTCGGGCGCGTGGTACGCTCGACGCGGCCACAAATGATCACTGGAGCCGCGACGGCGCCACGGTGGGAAGATGTCAAACGCCTCGACGTCCTCGCGACTCGTGAACGGTGATAAGAGCAACACGAGCGTGTCATCAACGGGCGGAAGCGGGGGGGTGGTAGTTGGGCTGGATCGTTTGGATTATCGGGAGTTGTTGGTGGACGACGAAGAGGAGGAAGAAGAGGAAGAAGAGGAGGAGGAGGAAGAGGAAGAAGAAGACGAGGAGGAAGAAGAGGAAGACGAAGAGCATTGTAATACGGTTATCGAGCCAACTTCACGCGAGTTACGCTCTTGCGTGTCAACTATAACAGCCGATTGCTCTACGGATTATCGCGAAATAGTGTTAACTTCAGTGGCGTGCGGCGGCAAAACGACGCCGGGCGCCGTAACAGCCAGTGGGACGGCAGCGGCTGCTGCGGCACGCGCCGCTTACAACATGGTAGCGGCGATGAACGAGCACCTGTCGTCCTCGTCGACGACCAACAACAACACAAGCGTCGTTCGTACAACCGGCGCCATTATTAATCACGAATACACGAGCGAAAACGATAATAAAGCCGCGAATACCGGTGGAATTCTCAGCTTCCCTTGTGACTTTGATCACATGTACGCGAGCATGACCGACGGCGGTACTCCCGCCGTTGCTGCCGCTGCTGCTACAACCGCTACATCGGCACTCGGCGTCAGTCCATTAAGAGGAAACGAGGCACGAAACAACGATCTCACTGAGGTCAAACACCTCAAAGAATTATTGTTACTTCATCTCGACCTCATACAACAACAGTCAGAGCAAATAGTCACTAAGGACAAGCTATTGGCCGCGCTTAGACAGGAGAACGAGACGGTAGGCTTTGGTTCGCCATCTCCGCATGATATCTTACCTTTCAACCTTCTCCCCTCCTCTCCTCGTCTACTCCTTCTCCTCGAGTTCGCGCTTAAAAAAATCCCCCTCTTTTTTACTCTGCAAAATGTCTGCATTTTCTCTGGCAAAGGGCTCGGCGCTCGATAAATCGCGATTTTTTTTCGAAGCTCCTTACGGTGGATGACGGTTTTTGTTTCATGGAGATTGTTTGTGTGGGATTTTTGGAATGATAATACCTTGTTTGTGACTTTGTGTGGAATCACGAGTGGTGGTTTAGGTGGCGAGAATCTTTCTACGCGTTGTCATTCAACGGGCGGATATTATTACGACGCTTTTTTACAGAGATATTTAATGCGGCTTTGTGAGACGCTACGAGTTTTCGGGATTTCGGTTATGTGCGTCTTCCCAACGCTAACGTCTATTTCACGGCGGCTGTCAGATTGAATTCACGATAGGCGGCGCCACTTTGTAACGGCGAAGATTTAGTTTTTTTTTTTTTTTGCGAATTTGGATATTTGACTGTTTGGGGTGATTTTTCATTTGAAAAAGGGATTTTCGCTTTGTGGTGGGTTTAAACAAAGTTTGGAGATATTGTGAAGGCTTTTGTGCAAGGATTTGTTAAGAGAATTTAGTGGGGGACCGAGAATTGTTATCGAGGAAAAATGGGTTTGAAATCTGCCGCCTTTATAGCGACATCTATGGTAATTATTATCATCTACTTGAATCGCGAATTTGCCGGTAATATTTGCGAGGTATTTGAATGGTAAAGATTGAGAATTTCTGGGTAAATAGTGGAGTGATAAAATCTTGAGTTTTAAAGACTTGACAACTTTTTTTCTGTGCAATAAATTCGCTGATTTTTTCGAATACATATATATATTTTTTTAATTTTCTGTTATTATCTTATTGAAAATTAATGTATTTTTTCGACTTTAATGTGGTATTAAGATAGTTATTTTTTATGAAAATTTTTAGGAATCATAATGTAAATTTAAAAAATCGAAAAAATAACACGTTTTTGGGAAATGCGATGAAAAATTTGTATTTCTCGGGCAAATGCGCAGAAAATAAAATCGCAATTATATTTTTAAAAATATTGTGGCAAAAAATTCGGAATTTTTAACTTTTTTAAAATTCGATTTCTAATTTCCTTTTTGCGTCCGAAAGTCCTCGTCGAAACGAAGTGAATGTCACTATCATTATAAAATATATAACTTAATTTTCGAACCCTTGAGATAATTTTAAAAAAATCACCGAAAATAATGGCAATTTTCGTTACTGCAACTATTTTACGCTATTAAAAAAAATGATAACATTTTTAGTCAAAATTGCAACTTTGACAAAGTGTAAAAAAAAATAATAAATAATCAAACATTTTTTAATTCTAAATAATTTTTAATTCTACATTTTTATTCCAAAAATAATAATGATAAAGATTGAGAATTTCTGGGTAAATAGTGGAGTGATAAAATCTTGAGTTTTAAAGACTTGACAACTTTTTTTCTGTGCAGTAAATTAGCTGATTTTTTCGAATTGATATATATTTTTTAATTTTCTGTTATTATCTTATTGAATATTAATGTATTTTTTTCCACTTTAATGTGGTATTAAGGTAGTTATTTTTTATGAAAATCTTTAGGAATCATAATGTAAATAAAAAAAAAATAATCGAAAAAATAACACGTTTTTGGGAAATGCGATGAAAAATTTCTATTCCTCGGACAAATGCGCAGAAAATAAAATCACAAAGATTTTTTTTATCATAAAAAAAAAATCCTCAATAAGGAAGCTAAACATTTCAAAAGTTATATTTTTTAAAATATTGTGACAAAAAATTCGGAATATTTAACTTTTTTTTTTAAATTCGATTTCTAATTTCCTTTTTGCGTCCGAAAGTCCTCGTCGAAACGAAGTGAATGTCACTATCATTATAAAATATATAACTTAATTTTCGAACCCTTGAGATAATTTTAAAAAAATCACCGAAAATAATGGCAATTTTCGTTACTGCATATATTTTACACTATTTTAAAAAAATGATAACAATTTTAGTCAAAATTGCAACTTTGACAAAGTGTAAAAAAAAATAATAAATAATCAAACATTTTTTAATTCTAAATAATTTTTAATTCTACATTTTTATTCCAAAAATAATAATAATAAAGATTGAGAATTTGTGGGTAAATAGTGGAGTGATAAAATCTTGAGTTTTAAAGACTTGACAACTTTTTTTCTGTGCAGTGAATTTGCTGATTTTTTCGAATTCATATATATATTTTTTTAATTTTCTGTTATTATCTTATTGAAAATTAATGTTGTCATTTTTCCACTTTAATGTGGTATTAAGGTAGTTATTTTTTATGAAAATCTTTAGGAATCATAATGTAAATAAAAAAAAATAATCGAAAAAATAACACGTTTTTGGGAAATGCGATGAAAAATTTCTATTCCTCGGACAAATGCGCAGAAAATAAAATCACAAAGATTTTTTTTATCATAAAAAAAAAATCCTCAATAAGGAAGCTAAACATTTCAAAAGTTATATTTTTTAAAATATTGTGACAAAAAATTCGGAATATTTAACTTTTTTTTTAAAATTCGATTTCTAATTTCCTTTTTGCGTCCGAAAGTCCTCGTCGAAACGAAGTGAATGTCACTATCATTATAAAATATATAACTTAATTTTCGAACCCTTGAGATAATTTTAAAAAAATCACCGAAAATAATGGCAATTTTCGTTACTGCATATATTTTACACTATTTTAAAAAAATGATAACAATTTTAGTCAAAATTGCAACTTTGACAAAGTGTAAAAAAAAATAATAAATAATCAAACATTTTTTAATTCTAAATAATTTTTAATTCTACATTTTTATTCCAAAAATAATAATAATAAAGATTGAGAATTTCTGGGTAAATAGTGGAGTGATAAAATCTTGAGTTTTAAAGACTTGACAACTTTTTTTCTGTGCAGTAAATTAGCTGATTTTTTCGAATTGATATATATTTTTTAATTTTCTGTTATTATCTTATTGAATATTAATGTATTTTTTTCCACTTTAATGTGGTATTAAGGTTGTTATTTTTTATGAAAATCTTTAGGAATCATAATGTAAATTTAAAAAATCGAAAAAGTAACATGTTTTTGGGAAATGCAATGAAAAATTTCTATTCCTCAGGCAAATGCGCAGGAAATAAAATCGCAAAGATTTTCTTTTATTAAAAAAAAAATTCCTCAATAAGGAAGCTAAACATCTTAAAAGTTTTATTTTTAAAAATATTGTGGCAAAAAATTCGGAATTAACTTTATCTTTTTTTAATTCGATTTCTAATATCCTTTTTGCGTCCGAAAGTCCTCGTTGAAACGAACTGAATGTCAATATCATTATAAAATATACTAATAAAATAAATATAATAAAAAAAATAACTTAATTTTCGAATCCGTGAGATAATTTTAAAAAATCGCCGAAAATAATGGCAATTTTCGTTACTGCAACTATTTTACGCTATTAAAAAAAAATGATAACAATTTTAGTCAAAATTGCAACTTTGACAAAGTGTAGAAAAAATAAATAAATAATCAAACATTTTTTAATACCAATTTTTTATTCAAAAAATAATAATAACAAACAATATTTAGTCTTTCTACTACAATAGTCAATGCCTCCTATTCTTTAATACCCCAATTGCTCATAAAAAAGTGCTTCACTTGACACTGACATTTTTCAGTGACGTATCTCGCCGCAAAGCGCGACAGCGTTGGCGGGAATATTCAAAAGCTCGCAACACTCCCTTTCCCCGTTTTCCATTTCCTCGCAATAATTCTCATAATCTTCGTTCGCCAATGTCGAAAGATACAACAAAAAAATTTCCAATGTTACAGTTAAAATTGCGCCTAGAGCGTATGGACAGACGAGTGAATCTCCAGAAGTTAAGATCCGAAAGTACAGAAAATTCTGTGGCTTCCGATCACACCGGTCCCTGTTCTCCGCCGAATTTGAATTCCGTTGGATTTGTGGGAACGAGCGAGCAGCAGCCACAGCAACAGCAACAACAACAGCAGCAAATTCATCACAAAAACACTTTGGTGGAAAGTGCGGTTGCTCCGTACAACGAAACCTTCAAAATAAGGCTAAATACAAGCGGTGGAATAACGACGGTGAAACAGGAGCCACTGGACATTGCAAATAAAGGAGATTCTAAGCAAGAAAGTGGCGGAGAGTCGAGATTGGATTGGGAAGGAAAAAAAAAGAGAAGATCCGATCCTACGCCTCTCGCGAGCTCCGGAAGCAAACGTAAACGCGGAGTTTCTTGCTCCTCTTCCATAAGCAACGACACGACCTCAACTATACCCGATGGCAAATCATCGACTCACGAGACCAGCAGAAAATGCGAAAAAAAGGGAAATCTCTGCTGAAGAAAGAAGCTTGTTTAACCACTGAGGAACATTATTATACCCGCGGTTGGCGATCCTAATTACTCGCTTAATCCCAAAATATCTACGCCTATGGACGATAGCAGCTCTCTTGAGGTCCCCAATTGGAGGATCAAAGTTATACCAGCTGCTACACTATGGAAGGCACTGAGAATCTTGATGATGAGATTTTTAACAAAAGGCATCTCAAACTTGAGAATGATGAGAGAAGACGGAAACGGTGGGACGTACAGAGGATAAGGTGAGCATTAAAAGAATAGATATTCTCAGTAGCGACTTTTTATTTCAATAGAACATATTTTATTTAGTAAACGGTGCGATGGTCTAGAGGTCAGTGTACTGGCTTCTAGTCCAGAGCATCGGTAGGTCGCGGGTTCGATTCCCGGTGCTGTCGATTTTCGTCGAAATTGTAAATACGGGTGCGATGAAGCTCCAGATGTATATATGGAACCCACACAGTATTTCTACCTGTGGGGGTCACATGTATACAGCTGTAGTTCGTGTTTACGTTCTTGACGAAACGTGACGTAGCTCCCGGCGCCGGGAGGCGAACTCGAGACCATGAGGTTTAAGATTTCTGCATATTCATAATAAAATGTTGGCAAGCTTTCTCTTTCGAATTGCGATATCAAGAAAAAAAAACTAAAAGTAGAAAATGTTCTATTTCGTATTCTCTGGTGGACGATTTTTAAATTTTTTTTAAGTCCATAATTAAGGGAGTTGTTCTTGATTTAGTACTTTGGCAAGCTATATCTTTCGAACTATGATATCGAGAAAAAAACTAAAAAGTAGAAAATGTTCGTTTTCGTATTCTCTGGTGTGCGATTTTTTTATTTTTTTTTAAGTCCAAAATTAAGGGAGTTCTTGATTTAGTACTTTGGCAAGCTATATCTTCGACTATGATATCAAGAAAAAAACTAAAAGTAGAAAATGTTCGTTTTCGTATTCTCTGATGGACGATTTTTCTTTTTTTTTTTTAAATATAAAATTAAGGGAGTTGTTCTTGATTTAGTACCTTGGCAAGTCATATCTTTCAAGCTATGATATCGAGAAAAAAACTGAAACGTAGTAAATGTTTGTCTTCGTATTCTCTGATGGACGATTTTTAAAATTTGTTTTCAAGTCCAAAATTAAGGGAGTTGTTCTTGATTAGTACTTTGGCAAGCTATATCTTTCGAACTATGATATCGAGAAAAAAACTAAAAAGTAGGAAATGTTCGTTTTCGAATGTCTGGTGGATGATTTTTTCATTTTTTTTTTAAGTCCCAAATTAAGGGAGTTGTTCTTGATTAGTACTTTGGCAAGCTATATACTTTCGAACTATGATATCAAGAAAAAAACTAAAAAGTAGAAAATGTTCGTTTTCGTATTCTCTGATGGACGATTTTTTCATTTTTTTTTAAATATAAAATTAAGGGAGTTGTTCTTGATTAGAACCTTGCAAGCCATATCTTTCAAGCTATGATATCGAGAAAGAAACTGAAACGTAGTAAATGTTTGTCTTCGTATTCTCTGATGGACGATTTAAAATTTTTTTTTTGAGTCCAAAATTAAGGGAGTTGTTCTTGATTTAGTACTTTGGCAAGCTATATCTTTCGAACTATGATATCGAGAAAAAAACTAAAAAGTAGGAAATGTTCGTTTTCGATTTGTCTGGTGGACGATTTTTTCATTTTTTTAAGCCCAAAATTAAGGAGTTGTTCTTGATTTAGTACTTTGGCAAGCTATATCTTTCGAACTATGATATCGAGAGAAAAACTAAAAGTAGAAATGTTCGTTTTCGTATTCTCTAGTGGACGATTTTTTCATTCGAAGTAGTTTACTTCGTGGATAAAAAACTCCCTTAATTTTGGACTTAATTTTTTTAAAATCGTCCATCAGAGAATCCGACAACAAACATATTCTTTTCAGTTTCTTCCGCGGAGCTTTAACTTAAAAGTTATAGCTTGCTAAAATATAAAAACCACAACAACACCCTTAATTTTGGACAAAAAAAAATTTAATCGTCTGTTAGAGAATACGACAACGAACATTTACTACTATTCAGTTTTTTTTTCTGCGGAGCTTTTAAGAGTTGTAGCTTGCCAAAATACTAAATCAAAAACAACTTCCTTAATTCTGGACTTAAAAAGAAATAAAATAATTGTCCATCAGAGAATACAAAAACGAACATTTTCTACTTTTTAGTTTTTTACTCGATATTATAGTTCGAAAGATATAGCTTGCCAAAGTACTAAATAAAGAACAACTCCCTTAATTTTGGACTTAAAAAAAAAAAAAAATCGTCACCAGAGAATACGAAAACGAACATTTTCTACTTTTTAGTTTTTTTTCTTGATATTGTAATTTGGAAGATATAGCTTGCCAAAGTTTTATTTTGAATGTGCAGAAATCTTAAACCTCATCTCGAGACCGGCTATATCGGCATAGGTTTTCCGCAGTTTCCCTATGCCCATAGCAGAAATCAGAGTTGTAAATGCCTAATACTTATAGAAATAATGACGATGATACGATCAGTTCTATAATTATGATTTTATAATAATAACATGTAGCGATTATTATACGATGAATAAACTTTGGAATGGCTGCAAAAATTATTATTTTTCAATAAAAATTCACGGTAATCCTTTTGAAAAAATGGAAAAAAAATAAGTAATGCATTACTTATTTCTTCCATTTTTTCCGCTATTTCTTGCAATATTAAAGCGAAAATTAGTATTTTTTACAGCTATTCAAATGTTTACACTCTATTTTATAATCACTACATATTACTATTATGAAATCATAATTACAAAACAAATTGTACTGTAAACTATATCTTATGAATTAATGGGGATTTACAACTCTGGCAGAAATGCTATGGCAAATGCGATATAGAGGGGGAAGTCGGATGCGGCCGCATGGGGGCCTGGATACTGATCCGGGCCGACTCTGCAATAGGCGTAATGCCTGCAGACGAGGGAAAATGCAACATAAAAAAAAAATATTTTATTTAAGTAGTTTGCGACAAGAGTGAAGAGAGTTTATTTAATTTAATAATCGTTTTGTCGCTTTATTATTTATTATAGAACATCAATGTTTTCAAGATTCGGAGTCGATTTTTTTAAAAATTATTGCAAACTACTGAAATTTTGATAGAATCCAATTTTTGGTTGAAAATGTATTTACAAAGTATCCGCAAAAATACTTATTTATTTATTTATTTATTTTCAACATAAACGTGTCGAGACCCAATTTCCAGAAACCAGGACAGGCCCTGGTGTTTATTCTGGATTTTATTCATTATATATGGGCGTACGGAGTGTTCTTTTGTGATACAAATAGACATGACAATGACAGTGTGTTGTTTAATGAAGATTTAATCGCTCAGAATTGAGAAGATTGCGGCTTTGTAACGTTCAAGTGAAAGATTAAAAATGTCAGCTCTGGCATGGAAACGGTTTTCAAGCCTCGAAATTCGCGGCAGCCAGCTATGATGTGCAATTATTACACTCGCTGAAATTTTGGAAGTTGAAATGTAATTTCAATTTAACTCGACGAGACTTTATTAAAATATATGATTACGCAAATGACGTACTAAATAATTGAACATAATAAACATTTTCAAATTCTTATTATAGATATTTTTAAATTTTCTCCGCCATTCTTTTTTTTTTGTATATTAATCTAACTAACTTTTGAATTTTTTAATTTAGAGAACAACGACACATAGAAAAGTTGAAGCAGCGGCAGGAACGTCAGAATCATCAAGCCACGTGCTACAACACTAATCACACCGGTCCCTGTCCTTCGACCACGGAAGAGGAAGTAATAACCTCTCTTTGGCCGGATGTGGATCAGATCCAAAATCTCCAGGTTGATCCGCAGTTGCCGGTCTCAGCATTTGGAGCCTCCATACCTAGTTTTTCTTCCAGGTACGGAAAAATCGTTTCCCCCTAATTTTTCTACAAAATTCGTTAAAGTTTCTCTGCATTTATTCGATTTTTTCGGTTTTTTTTAGTGAATTCTCCTTGCCTTGGCTTCACACAACGAGGTCAAAGAGTCGCAGGCCGAAAAGATCAACCGGCAGAAGAAAATCTAGAAGATAAGCTTTTAAAGACGACAGGACATCGCGCCATTTTCTTTTTTTTAATCCCGATCACAAAACTATTTTAAACTTCGGCAGTAGAGACCGAAAAGCAATTCTTTTAAACGATATAAAGCAAGCAAAAAAAAAAACTCCGTGTGCGTTACGCCTACTATACAAACTAGGGCACCAAAGATGTTTTTATGAAATATTACGTTTTTTTCCGCCACTAACTTCCCCCCCCCCCCCAATTTTTCTTACGGAAAATATATAAATCCTTTTTCTACGATATTTTTTTGTCGATGGATCTCGCGAGATTAATGAACTTTTTAATATTCCTCTGCGATCGTTAAGCGAAAGAAAAAAAAATAGATTTCGTTCTTTTTTTACACCTCAGACATATCATTTTTCGTTTTGTAATTTAAAAGAATTTATTCGGATCACTCGGAGTTTACGAGAGAAATCAGCTGAGAAAAGAAAAACAAATAATCGATGTCTTTCTTTGTAATCATTGGTAATCATTGTATAAATTGTAGACAGTTTAAGGTGTGCAAGCTGCGCGACAGATGAGCGAGAAAAATTATTGTAAAAAAAATTGAATGTCTAGAATATAGGTTTTGGTGATAATACAACAGAAAAACCCGGTGTTAAATTTTGGCTAAGCTAGCAGCGCGAAAAGCCACTGGAAATTTGCGTATAGATTTTTAAATACGTGAGATTTTTCTTCGAGCAAAACGAGAATCGTCTTTCGTTTTCAGACGCTACTCAATTACACATGAATATTATTTTCGTTTTGCGATTAATCATTCGCCAATTTCCATTTACGATAACCGGTTTTAATTAGGATTGTGCGAATATTCGAAATTCTCGAATAATCCATGACGAATCGAATACGATTTAAAAAAAAAAACATAAAAATATTTCGAATCATTCGGATATTTTGAGCTATTCGATTCAACAAATTCTCGCACAGTCCTTGTCCTAATGCATAGAACAAATGTTGCTGTACGTATTTACCGATCGAATGTGCAAAATTCTTCGTTTCCCGAAGAGACGTTAAAAAAAAATCATGAGGCATTTTTTTATCAATCGGGACATTTTTTTCGATCAATGTTTTGGATGTTTTCCAAAATATTACAGTTTATAATTTTACTTGAGAGAAACTTCGGAGATTTTTTTCAATATTCTTTAAATTCAACATTTCGGGCATAATTTTAATGTCACTAAAAAAACTATTTTTGTGAAACATAAAAGAATACCATTTTTTTTTTATTTTTATAAAGACGGTTTATTTCGGTACTAATTTTACATAATATTTGTCAATTTACGTAGACATCGCGAAAAAAGTATCGCGTTTTTACTATGCGTATAATTTTTTTAAAACATTTTTTTAAAATTGGTGTCGAACTAAACTGTATTTTTAAATGAAAATAATTATGATTCTTCAATTCTGACAAAAATGGACTTTTTAATTATGTAAAAATAATGTCTACGATTTAATTGGTTAGAGAATTAAATTTAAACATCATTAAACTCAATACATTTATTAAATTTATAGACAAAAAGAATTTTCTAAAATACTGTATTTAAAATCTTGTTAAAAATCACCAAAGTTGTACTAAAAACTCACATTTTGAAAATTATTCAAAACGCCAACAAAAAAAATGCTCTAGTTGATAAAAAAATGTCTCAACAATAAGCTTAGATCCACTAACTAGATATGTATATTTTTTATTGATTGTACATCACACGTAAGAGACACACACACACATACTCACGCAGACACATACATTTTTGCTAGAAAAAAAAAAAGTTATCAAATAACGTCGAACGTGGGTTGGAAAAAAAAAGTGAAAATATGAAAAACTCTGGTCTTTCTTAGTTCTTAGGCTTTTATTGTATAACGCGCGAATCCCAACACCTCTGGTCGACGAAAATAATTTTTCTCACTGCGAGACAAAAGAAAAAAAAAACAAGAGCGACGTTCGACACAATTTTTCATTTTTAAAAAATTATATCCAATATATGATCTGACCCCGAAATATAAGCGACAATAGTGTCGATCGACCGTCCAATTAAATAATCATCAGGACTTTGTGAACCAGTTCTCTAAGTGAGGTTTAATACGAGCCTAAAGAGTACAATATTGACGATTTGTAAATAAAACAAAAAACCACTTTTAGATTGAAAGATTATTCACCTTTTCGTTTCGTATTTTAATGGCGTAAAGCGTTTTTTTTAATTATTAATTTATATTTTTAAAAAGAAGAACGAATCGGAAATTGTAGGCAAAATGAGAAGAAACGATTTTCATCTCGAAGCCTACAACGGATCGACGGCGAATAAACATTAACAGTGCAAAAAAAAAGGAAGTTTGTGAAAAAAGAAAAGCAACATTTCACTCAAAACATTCGGATTCAGCCGTGAATATTTACCGTCTACAAATAAATACATAATACTAGATTATATTATAGGAAATAAAGGAGTATGTATGGATTACACAAATAGCCTTGCTTATTCCAAGTCAAATTGTATTCTCTCTTTTTTTTTTAATTTTTTAAAATCTTCGTGTGTGGATGAAATGTGAGCAAAAGCTGTAGGCGCGTGTGAATGTTATTATTAATAATAAAAAGATGATAAAGGGATTAAACGATGTAATTAAAATACGCCATAGAGCCTAAAGAACTTTCAACGACGAACCGTTGACCCGGTTAGTTTCCTCGTTAGCGGACAATAAATACGTAATAAATACATTAAATTGATTGAGTAATATTACACTATACGTCTTATTTTAACCCTTTGAGGCTTTTTTTTCGATTTAAAATTCTGAAGTCTTCAAAAATTGCTAGAAAATCAAAAATGATTCTTTAAAATTGATACTCTAAAGTTAATCAAAAGCTTAAAATCTGACTCATCCGAATTCTTCAGAAATCGAATTTTCGGAGGCGTATTTCGATTATAACTTTTTTTTTAATGCTTCAAAGGGTTAATTTATTGGAGCATTTTGCTCAAAGGGCAATTTTCTTATCTAATCATTTGATTTTAACCCTTTGATACATTTTTCCCACGGAAGTCAATTTCGTTGGTTTATAAAAATATGGAATTCAATACAAGTTTCAATTTTTTCGGAAAATCAGACTTTAATTTTTTTTTGTAAAAATCAATTTGTTTAAAATTTTTTATTTCAATGAAAATCAAAAATATTCTATAAGAATTGATACTCTAAATGAAATCTAACACCAAAAACAGTCTATTATGATTTTCTAATTTAAATTCTAAAATTTATATTGAAATCTTTTATTCAATAATAATACTTCAAAGGGTTAATGCAGCATTTTGCTCAGAGGGCAATTTTCTTATCTAATCATTTGATTTTAACCCTTTGATACATTTTTCCCACGAAAGTCAATTTCGTTGGTTTATAAAAATATGGAATTCAATACAAGTTTCAATTTTTTCGGAAAATCAGACTTTAATTTTTTTTGTAAAAATCAATTTGTTTAAAAATTTTTATTTTAATGAAAACCAAAAATATTCTATAAGAATTGATACTCTAAATGCAATCTAACACCAAAAACAGTCTATTATGATTTTCAATTTTAAAAAAATGCGAACTTTCATTTAAAATTCTAAAATTTATATTTAAATCTTTTATTAAATAATTATACTTCAAAGGGTTAATGCAGCAGTTTGCTCAAAGGTCAATTTTCTTATCTAATCATTTGATTTTAACCCTTTGATACATTTTTTCCACGGAATTCAATTTCGTTGATTTATAAAAATATGGAATTCAATACAAGTTTCAATTTTTTCGGAAAATCAGACTTTAATTTGTTTGTAAAGATCAATTTGTTTTTAACTTTTTATTCTAATGAAAACCAAAAATATTCTATAATCTAAATGTAATCTAACACCAAAAACAGTCTATTATGATTTTCAATTTTTTTAAAATTCGAACTTCTATTTAAATTCTAAAATGTATATTTTAATCTTTTATTCGATAATTATACTTCAAAGGGTTAATGCAGCATTTTGCTCAGAGGGCATATTTTATTATCTAATCATTTGATCTTAACCCTTTGATACATTTTTCCCACGGAATTCAATTTCGTTGGTTTATCAAAATATGGAATTCAATACAAGTTTCAATTTTGTCGGAAAATCAGACTTTAATTTTTTTTTGTAGAAATCAATTTGTTTAAAAAATTTAATTTTAATGAAAACCAAAAATATTCTATAAGAATTGATACTCTAAATGCAATCTAACACCAAAAACAGTCTATTATGATTTTCAATTAAAAAAAAATTCGATCTTCCATTTAAATTCTAAAATTTATATTAAAATTTATATTATTATATTTAAATTTATTCAATAATTATACTTCAAAGGGTTAATGCAGCATTTTGCTCAGAGGGCATATTTTCTAATGTTTTTTTTGTTTTTGTCTTATTTTTCAGAATGGTCGAAATTTAATTTTTCAAAAATAAATAATACACAAAGTGGAAGAAGAAGAAAAAAAGACATGGAAATAATGTTTAGAAGCATTTTCTGTGGACGATGGAAGGACCCGACTCGTCGTATTCCTGCTTTGAGATCCACATCTGTTGGAAAGTACTGAGACTGGCGAGAATAGAGCCACCGATCCAAACGGAATACTTCCTCTCGGGCGGTGCGATTATCTTTATTTTCATGGTCGAGGGAGCGAGTGCAGTGATCTCCTTCTGCATCCTGTCGGCTATACCCGGATACATAGTTGTACCACCGGAGAGAACTGAGTTCGCGTAGAGATCCTTGCGTATATCGACATCGCACTTCATTATCGAATTGTACGTCGTCTCGTGAATGCCACAGGATTCCATGCCAAGGAAACTCGGCTGGAACATCGCTTCCGGGCACCGGAAACGCTCATTACCAATCGTAATAACCTGCAATGGAACAATAAACAACATACTTAATTTACACTGTTTTTAACACACTAATTTTAATACATTAAATTTTTTTTTCGCCTTTTTCTCGCTAAATATTGATCCTAGAGCGAAAAGAACGGTATTTCAGGATCACTATCTTCTTTTTCGTTTTTCTTGGCTCCTGTTAGTCCTATTGTAAAACTGCTGTTATATTCTTTATCAGCGGTGAAAAATGTATTTATTAAACATGATTTTTCGAAAAGATATAGCGTAAAATGTAAATTCATCGACAAACGTGTTTTTTAGGAACGGTTTTTTTTGCGTTTTTCTCTTTTAAAATAAAGGTTGAATAAACTTTGTTTTATTACAAAAATAAAAGAAAACTTTTATTTTATTACGAAAATAAAAGGAACTTTTATTTTATTACAAAAATAAAATAAAGTTTTTTTTTCATATTTCAGGTAATCAGAAGGAGTGGAGATTTTGGATTGAATTTGAATACCAAAAGGACATTTTATATACAAAAAACACATGCTAATTGTAAGTTTCATTACGACACAAACTTTTTAATATTTGCAGAGCATGCTTGAAAATTATTATTGGACTCTTTAAAATTCAATCTACAAGTTTATTTGATAATTTAATTACTACTTAATTATACTAACTTTTTGTCATCACTATTATTAAAAACAGCAACTTTATGAAAATTATTTTAAAGTAATATGCGAATCAAAAATTATTTAAGTATATGCCAAAATGAGTTAAAACTTAAAAATTAATATTTTTACGAAGTTATATTTTTTTCTCACTTGGCCGTTCGAAATTTTGTAGCTCTTTTAATAATTTAATTTTTACGTAATCATACTAACTTTTCGTAATTGATTATTATTAAAAACAGCAATTTTCGGGCAATTTATTTAAGTCAATATGCGAATAAAAAATAAATTTGTATGTCAAAATGAGTTGCAACTTAAAAATTAATATATTAACTAAATTTTTTTATTCTCACTTGGCCGTCCGAAATTTCATAGCTCTTTTAATAATTTAATTTCTACTTAATCATACTAACTTTTCATAATTATTATTATTAAAAGCATCAATTTTCGGGCATTCAATATAAGTCAATATGCGAATA
Organism: Ephialtes manifestator; assembly: GCA_963970395.1. Classification (NCBI taxonomy): domain Eukaryota; kingdom Metazoa; phylum Arthropoda; class Insecta; order Hymenoptera; family Ichneumonidae; genus Ephialtes; species Ephialtes manifestator. The sequence goes on along the minus strand of OZ019975.1, from coordinate 30,233,702 downwards.
AAAAATAAATTTTCATGCCAAAATGAGTTACAACTTAAAAATTAATGTTTTAACTTAATATATATTTTTTCTCACTTGGCTGTCCGAAATTTCGTAATTCTTATAATAATTTGATTTCTACTCAATTATACTAACAGCAATTTTCAGGCAATTAATTCACGTCAACATGCGAATAAAAAAATGTATGCCAAAATGAGTTACAACTTAAAAATTAATATTGTAATCAAATTTTTTTTTCTCACTTGCTGGCCGTCCGAAATTTCGTAGCTCTTTTAATAATTTAATTTCTACTTAATCATACTAACTTTTCGTATAGTTATTATTATTAAAAATAGCAATTTTTGGGCAATTAATTTAAGTCCACATGCGAATAAAACATAAATTTTCATGCCATAATTACAACTTAAAAATTAATATTTTAACCAAATATTTTTTTTTCTCACTTGCTGGCCGTCCGAAATTTCGTAGCTTTTTTAATAATTGAATTTCTGCTTAATCATACTAACTTTTCATAATTATTATTATTAAAAGCATCAATTTTCGGGCATTTAATTTAAGTCAATATGTGAATAAAAAAAAAATAATTTATGCCAAAATGAGTTACAACTTAAAAATTAATATTGTAATCAATTTTTTTTTTCTCTCTTGCTGGCCGTCCAAAATTTCGTAGCTGTGTTAATAATTTAATTTCTACTTAATCATACTAACTTTCGTATAATTATTATTATTAAAAATAGCAATTGTCGGGCAATTAATTTAAGTCAATATGGGAATAAAAAAAAAAATTTTATGCCGTAATTACAACTTAAAAATTAATATTTTAACCAAATATTTTTTTTTCTCCCTTGCTGGCCGTCCAAAATTTCGTAGCTCTTTTATCAATTTAATTTCTACTTAATCATACTAACTTTTCGTAATTATTATCATTATCAAAACCAGCAATTTTCGGGCAATTAATTTAAGTCAATATGCGAATAAAAATAAATTTTTATGCCATAATTACAACTTAAAAATTAATATTTTAACCAAATATTTTTTTTCTCATTTGCTGGCCGTCCGAAATTTCGTAGCTTTTTTAATAATTGACTTTCTGCTTAATCATACTAACTTTTCGTAATTATTATCATTATCAAAACCAGAAATTTTCAGGCAATTAATTTAAGTCAATATGCGAATAAAAATAAATTTTTATGCCATAATTACAACTTAAAAATTAATATTGTAACCAAATATTTTTTTTTCTCACTTTCTGGCCGTCCGAAATTTCGTAGCTTTTTTAGTAATTGAATTTCTGCTTAATCATACTAACTTTTCGTAATTATTATCATTATCAAAACCAGCAATTTTCGGGCAATTAATTTAAGTCAATATGCGAATAAAAAATAAATTTTTATGCCGTAATTACAACTTAAAAATTAATATTTTAACCAAATTTTTTTTTTCTCATTTGCTGGCCGTCCGAAATTTCGTAGCTTTTTTAATAATTGACTTTCTGCTTAATCATACTAACTTTTCGTAATTATTATCATTATCAAAACTAGAAATTTTCGGGCAATTAATTTAAGTCAATATGGGAATAAAAAATAAATTTTTATGCCATAATTACAACTTAAAAATTAATATTTTAACCAAATATTTCTTTTCTCACTTTCTGGCCGTCCAAAATTTCGTAGCTCTTTTATCAATTTAATTTCTACTTAACCATACTAACTTTTCATAATTATTATTATTAAAAACATCAATTTTCGGGCAATTAATTTAAGTCAATATGCGAATAAAAATAAATTTTCATGCCAAAATGAGTTGCAACTTAAGAATAAATATTCCAAATAAATTTAGTTTTTTTTTTCTCACCTGACCGTCCGGAAGTTCATAGCTCTTTTCAAGCGCGCTAGATTCCGCAGCCGTGGACATTTCCTGTTGGAAGTCGAGGGCGACGTAGCAAAGTTTTTCCTTAATATCGCGAACGATTTCACGCTCGGCTGTGGTGGTGAATGAATAGCCTCTCTCGGTGAGGATTTTCATGAGATAATCAGTGAGATCACGTCCAGCGAGATCCAGACGCAAAATAGCGTGCGGCAGAGCATATCCTGTTTAGTGTATAATCGTTAGCATCGTTAGTTTCCTTTTTTTTCTTTTTTTTTTTAAATTAACGCTTACACGGCTCGTCGGTCAATTTCTATAAGGCATGATAACTAAAAAAGGACTTTGATCGCATCGCGCACTCGATAACACATCCTCGCTCCACAAACTACTTTCCATTTAGAACCATGACTATCTTGGGCACGATCGGAACCCGGTAACTTTTTTTTTTTTAAATGTCTATGCCATCTCCGCAGGAAGCATCCAAATGGGCATTAACAAGTTAATGGGGTGTTATAATACTAATTGTTACATTTCCTAACGCTATTTTTTTTTATTTCTGTTTAAATTGCTAAATTGGGGTAATAAAATAGGGATTTAAATAAAATTCAAATAAAATTTAAATCCCTATTATAAATAAAATAGGAATTTAAATAAAATTTCAATCCCTATTATAAATAAAATAGGGATTTAAATAAAATTTCAATCCCTATTTTATTTAAATTAAATTTAAATTTAAACAGGCATAAATTTTTTCATATATTAAATGTAATGTCTGCCGGATTTTAAGCATAAAATTGAAAATATAAAATTAAAAAATTGCAAGCTAAAATTTGATGTAAAAAATAAAAAATGTAGACCTCAGGATTTTTGTTTAAAAAATACACTTTTTAATTGAAATTCTGGTAACGAATATTTAAAATAATGCAGGTTAATACAAGCATCCAAATGGCCATTAACAAGTTAATGAGGTGTTATAATACTAATTGTTACATTTCCTAGCGCTATTTTTTTATTTCTGTTTAAAGTGCTAAATTGGTGAAATAAAATACAGATTTAAGTAGATTAACGTTAATGTAGAAACAGGCATAAGTTATGTCATATATCAAATGTAATGTCTGTCGGATTTTAAGCATAAAAATGAAAATATAAAATTAAAGAATTGCAAGCTAAAATTTGACGTAAAAAATAAAAAATGTAGACTTCAGGATTTTTGTTTAAAAAACAAACTTGTTAATTGAAATTTTGGAAACGAATATTTAAAATAATCAAGGTTAATACAAGCATCCAAATGGGCATTAACAAATTAATGGGGTGTTATAATACTAATTGTTACATTTCCTAACGCAATTTTTTTTATTTCTGTTTAAATTGCCAAATTGGCGAAATACAATGGGGATTTAAATAAAATTAAGGGAAATGTGGAAACAGGCATAAATTATGTCATATATTAAATGTAATGGCTGGTCAGATTTTAAGCATAAAAATGAAAATATAAAATTAAAGAATTGCAAGCTAAAATTTGACGTAAAAAATAAAAAGTGTAGACTTCAGGATTTTTGTTTAAAAAATACACTTTTTAATTGAAATTTTGGAAACGAATATTTTAAATAATGCAGATTGATATGAGCATCCAAATGGGCATTAACAAGTTAATGAGGTGTTATAAAACTAATTGTTACATATCCTAACGCTATTTTTTTTTACTTCTTTTTAAATTGCTAAATTGGTGAAATAAAATAGAGATTTAAATAAAATTAATGTTAATGTAGAAACAGGCATAAATTATGTCATGTATTAAATCTAATGTCTGTCGGATTTAAAGCATAAAAATAAAAATATAATATTCAAAATTTACAATCTAAAATCTGATGTAAAAAATTAAAAATGTAGAGTTCACGATTTTTGTCTAAAAATCAAACTTTTTAATTGAAATTTTGGAAACGAATATTTAAAATAATCAAGGTTAATGCAAGTATCCAAATGGGCATTAACATATTAATGGGGTGTTATAATACTAATTGTTACATTTCCTAACGCTATTTTTTTTATTTCTGTTTAAATTGCAAAATTGGTGAAATAAAATAGGAATTTAAATAAAAGTAAGGGAAATGTGGAAACAGGCATACATTTTTTCATATATTAAATGTAATGTCTGTCGGATTTTACGCATAAAAATCAAAATATAAAATTAAAAAGTTGCAAGCTAAAATTTGACGTAAAAAATAAAAAATGTAGACTTCAGGATTTTTGTTTAAAAAACAAACTTTTTAATTGAAATTTTGGAAACGAATATTGTAAATAATGCAGATTAATAAAATTGAAATTAAAAATAGAATAATCGGGATGTTAAAAAATAAAACTCATAGAAATAAAACAAATAGAAATGACAAAAATCAATGTTTAAAAAAGGTAAATGTCGAGAATGTGAATTCCAAAAAAATTAGTGTATTATAATTTTAGTTATAACAAAAAAAAATATCTAGGAGACGATACAATTTTTTTACAAATACCGCAAATTTAAAAAAAATTAGGAGACGATATAATTTTTTTTACAAGCACCATAAATTTAAAAAAAATTTAGGAGACGATATAATTTTTTTACAAACACCGCAAATTTAAAAAAAAATTAGGAGACGATATAATTTTTTTTACAAGCACCATAAATTTAAAAAAAATTTAGGAGACGATACAATTTTTTTTTACAAGCACCGGAAATTTAAAAAAAATTTAGGAGACGATACAATTTTTTTTACAAGCACCAAAAATTTAATAAAAATTGTAAATAAATCTGAAACTCGAACTGTGTTACCTTCATAAATTGGAACTGTATGAGAAACTCCGTCTCCGCTGTCAAGCACGATACCAGTGGTTCTTCCGGAAGCGTAGAGTGAAAGAACCGCTTGAATAGCGACGTACATAGCCGGCGAATTGAAAGTTTCAAACATAATTTGCGTCATTTTTTCCCGATTAGCTTTTGGATTAAGTGGAGCCTCGGTAAGAAGCACGGGATGTTCTTCGGGTGCAATTCTCAGCTCATTGTAAAAAGTGTGATGCCAAATTTTTTCCATATCGTCCCAATTTGTGACGATCCCATGCTCAATGGGATATTTCACTGTAAGTACGCCCCTCTTGCTCTGAGCTTCGTCACCTACATAGCTGTCCTTTTGTCCCATTCCTACCATTATTCCCTGAAAGAATTTAATTAATTTTATTACTGAAGAAAATTTAATTGACAATTATATTGAAAAAAACAAATTAAAAAACAAATATTTTATTTGTGAGCATTTTTCCTTTAGAATATGAAATGACCGAGATTCTCATAATTATCCATGAAGGCAGTTAATTAGTTTTAATACTAACAAAAGTTTATTAATTATTATATTGAAAAAAAAAAGAAAAAAAAATCATGTAGAAATAAAATCTTCTATCCACTTAACTGAACTTTAAAAATATTTTATTATTTTTTATATTAAAGTATTTTTTAAATACAATTTTTATATTATTATTAAATTTTATATTAATTTTATTTGAATAATATTTAATAATAATATAAAAATTGAATTAAAAAAAAATACATTAATATAAAAAAAATTTTTTTTTTTGAAGTTCAGTTAAATATTTTTTTATTGTCTAGTAATAAATAGCTATATTAATTTTAAAGAAAATTAATATAGTTATTTATTACTAGGCAATAAAAAACGATTTAATTTATTAAAATTGCTGATTAATTTTACTTGATATCTGGGTCTTCCAACGATGGAAGGGAAGACAGCACGAGGTGCATCATCCCCTGCAAATCCGGCTTTGCACATCCCCGAGCCATTGTCAACAACCAGAGCAGCCACATCGTCGTCGCACATCTTAACGCACTGAGAAATTAAAAAGAAATAAAATTAAAACGCGAACCAGTGATTTAACAATTTTTTTTTTTTTCATTTATTTATTTGAAAACTTACAAATATTAAAAACCGTTCAACTTGTTAAATATCCAATTGACTAGATTTTACACTGTCCTTACTGGTGCGTCGGTTCCTCGAGCAGTTGTGCCACTAAGCCAAGAGTGAAGGCTTTATATCAACTCCCCTCTTCTCGTACTAAATGCTCTTGAGCATATATGGTCAGAGGTTTGCACACACATGCTCCAAATAACGCCCCACAATCTTTTTACACTTTTGCAACAATCCAATTGTTCTAACACATACACTAATTAATTAACAATTAATTTTATTATTTATTTATCGAAATACAAAAAAAAAAAAATCCAAAACCTGGTAGAATCAGATTTGTAGATTCTTATTAATTTTCAGGAATATAATTTACAGTACAGTTTGTTTTGTAATTATCATTTTATAATAATATCCTGTGGTGATTATAACATTTGTGTAAACTTTTGAGTAGCAAGAAAAATACTCATTTTCAAATATTGGAAGAAGTTGTAAAAAAAAAATTGGATGATTCTTCATTAATTTCTTGAGGCATTAATTTTGAATTGAAAAAAATCTTTTTACACTTTTGCAACAATCCAATTGTTCTAACACATACATGAATTAATTAACAATTAATTTTATAATTTATTTATCGAAATACAAAACCTGGTAGAATCAGATTTGTAGATTGTTATTAATTTTCAGAAAAACGTAATTTACAGTACAGTTTGTTTTGTAATTATGATTTTATAATAATATCCTGTGGTGATTATAAAATTATGTATAAAATTTGTGTAAACTTTTGAGAAGCAAAAAAATACTCATTTTCAAATATTGGAAGAAGTTGTAAAAAAGAAAATTGGAAGGTTCTTCATTAGTTTCTTGAGGCATTAATTTTCAATGAAAAAAATCTTTTTACACTTTTGCAACAATCCAATTGTTCTAACACATACATTAATTAATTAACAATTAATTTTATTATTTATTTATCGAAATACAAAAAAAAAAAAAAATACAACACCTGGTAGAATCAGATTTGTAGATTCTTATTAATTTTGAGGAATATAATTTACAGTACAGTTTGTTTTGTAATTATCATTTTATAATAATATCCTGTGGTGATTATAACATTTGTGTAAACTTTTGAGTAGCAAGAAAAATACTCATTTTCAAATATTGGAAGAAGTTGTAAAAAAAAAATTGGAAGATTCTTCATTAATTTCTTGAGGCATTAATTTTGAATTGAAAAAAATCTTTTTACACTTTTGCAACAATCCAATTGTTCTAACACATACATGAATTAATTAACAATTAATTTTATAATTTATTTATCGAAATACAAAACCTGGTAGAATCAGATTTGTAGATTGTTATTAATTTTCAGAAATATAATTTACAGTACAGTTTGTTTTGTAATTATGATTTTATAATAATATCCTATGGTGATTATAAAATTATCTATGAAATTTGTGTAAACTTTTGAGTAGCAAGAAAAATACTCATTTTCAAATATTGGAAGAAGTTGTAAAAAAAAAATTGGAAGGTTCTTCATTAGTTTCTTGATGCATTAATTTTCAATTTAAAAAAATATTTTTACATTTTTGCAACAATCCAATTGTTCTAACACATACATTAATTAATTAACAATTAATTTTATAATTTATTTACCGAAATACAAAAAAAAATTACAAAACCTGCTAGAATCAGAGTTGTAGATTCTTATTAATTTTCAGAAATATAATTTACAGTACAGTTTGTTTTGTAATTATGATTTTATAATAATATCCTGTGGTGATTATAAAATTATGTATAAAATTTGTGTAAACTTTTGAGTAGCAAGAAAAATACCCATTTTCAAATATTGGAAGAAGTTGTAAAAAAAAAATTGGAAGATTCTTCATTAATTTCTTGAGGCATTAATTTTCAGTTTAAAAAAATCTTTTTACACTTTTGCAACAATCCAATTGTTCTAACACATACATGAATTAATTAACAATTAATTTTATTATTTATTTACCGAAATACAAAAAAAAATACAAAACCTGGTAGAATCAGATTTGTAGATTCTTATTAATTTTCAGAAATATAATTTACAGTACAGTTTGTTTTGTAATTATGATTTTATAATAATATCCTGTGGTGATTATAAAATTATGTATAAAATTTGTGTAAACTTTTGAGTATCAAGAAAAATACTCGTTTTCAAATATTGGAAGAAGTTGTAAAAAAAAATTGGAAGGTTCTTCATTAGTTTCTTGAGGCAGTAATTTTCAATTTAAAAAATCTTTTTACACTTTTGCAACAATTCAATTGTTCTAACACATACATGAATTAATTAACAATTAATTTTATAATTTATTTATCGAAATACAAAACCTGGTAGAATCAGATTTGTAGATTGTTATTAATTTTCAGAAATATAATTTACAGTACAGTTTGTTTTGTAATTATGATTTTATAATAATATCCTGTGGTGATTATAAAATTTGTTTAAACTTTTGAGTAGCATGAAAAATACTCATTTTCAAATATTGGAAGAAGATGTAAAAAAAAAAATTGGCAGATTCTTCATTAGTTTCTTGAGGCATTAATTTTCAATTAAAAAAATCTTTTTACACTTTTGCAACAATCCAATTGTTCTAACACATACATGAATTAATTAGCAATTAATTTTATTATTTATTTATTGAAATACAAAAAAAAAATTACAAGACCTGGTACAATCAGAGTTGTAGATTCTTATTAATTTTCAGAAATATAATTTACAATACAGTTTGTTTTGTAATTATGATTTTATAATAATATCCTGTGATGATTATAAAATTATGTATAAAATTTGTGTAAACTTTTGAGTAGCAAGAAAAATACTCATTTTTAAATATTGGAAGAAATTATAAAAAAAGAAATTGGAAGATTTTCAATTTTTTTTTTAAAACGATTACCTTAAAATTTGATTAGAAATTAATAGTTTTTGTAGTTATACAAAAGTTTACACGTATTATAATCGCTATATATTAATATTATGAATCAAATTATTATTATCCATCTATAAAAATAGATTACCATTATTATTGTGTTTAATTTTTTTATTTTACAGATCAATCTTAGAATAGTATAAAAAATAAAATCTAGATAAAGACGTACAGTACTTTCATTTCACATAAATCCAATAGTGTCTAAATTTCTCTACTTTTTATTTCATTTATAAATGATGAGCGTATAAAGATTTTTATAGGTATTTCAGCCGCTAGAAATCTCAGGCAATTATGTGCTTGACTTTAAGTAGCATATTTTCACAGTGATTTTTTATAATTGCACATTCGTTGTTTATTTAAACGTGTATAAATCGCTTAGTTGATGATATGTAAATAAATAAAAAACGTTCTATTTTTCTCGACAGTCTATGGGGCACTTACCCGGACGAGATCCACAGAGTGAATGAAGTTAACGATAACCAGAGCATGTAAAACCATTTTCTTCTCTCTTCTCCACGGGGTTCACGAGAAATTGTAGCAATTTAGTTCACCGACGAGGTGCATTAAATTTACATTTATGCGCATCAAAGCTTCCGCTATTTCGAACTTCCACGAATTTTGGAAACGTACAATTAAACATATTTCTTAAATTATAAATCTGGAAATATCTTGATATAAGAATTTCCATTTTCTCCGTAAGGATACACGAAATGTTCCATTTTATTGCCGACCTTGACCTCGTTTTTATCACGAGTGCATCATACGCCGTGACATTGTAAAATTTCATGGCGAACCGCTTCTAAACTGATTAACAATCGAAGCCAGCAACGCAAACAGCCAAAAAGGAATTTTTCGTGAAGCTTCCATAAAAGGACGAAAATCTTGAAGGCGAACCAACGATTGACCTTTCACCTGTTACGGCAAACTAATTGAGGAAATAATCACGTTCGATCCAATGATCCATTTATCATTTTACTCCATTTTTATGTTTGCTTCAATGACTCAATGATTTTTATTTTTTTAATTACAACTAAATAGACAAAATTATCACGTTGATCCAATGATCTATGGATCATTAAATATATATGCAATTTAATAAATTTTTCCAACTTTTTATACTCCGTTTTATTTCCACATGCTACGTTATATTATAAATTTTTTTAAATGCATAAAAGAGGCTGAAGACGATTCGAAATAAATTTTTTAGTTACATGCGATTTATTTTGAAGATAAAAATAATAATAGCATCATAATCAATTATTTTTATTCTAATTTATACGTAATTAACTTATATTAAACAGCAACATAATATAATTTACGATAAGAAAAAGGAACAACATCAAACTCCCAAAAATTTAACAATTTATTCAGTATATCTGGAACAACACAAATAGAAATTAAAGAAAAATTAAAAGTCGATATATAGCAAGTATTTTTTGAGATCGATTTTTTTGTGGACATTTTCTCATTACAAAATTTAGAAAATTGGCAAAATGCATGAAAATCTTAGTTATTCAAAAAAATGCATAAACTATTGCACAAAGTAATTTTAAAAAATAGGCAAAGATTTCAAACTATATAATAATAACAGTGAAGATCTTTGCTCAATTTTTTTAATGCAAAAACAGTTATTTCAAAGTTTTTACAGTGGTGTAAAATTTGGATTCTAAGAAAAGCAAGGCTAACGAAGCGTCATGTGCTGGAGAAGATTTTATCATCATTAGCTATAATTCCATTAAGCAAGTCGATATAACAAGAATTTTTCGAGATCGATTTTTTTTGTGGACATTTTCTCATTACAAAATTTAGAAAATTGGCAAAACACATGAAAATCTTAGTTATTTAAAAAATTGCATAAACTATTGCACAAAGAAATAAAAAAAACAGGCAAAGTTACCAAAACGTAATAATAATAACCGTGAAGATATTTGCTCAATTTTTTAAATGCAAAAACAGTTATTTCAAAGTTTTTACAGTGGTGTAAAATTTGGATTCTAAGAAAAGCAAGGCCAAGCGACATGTACTGGAGAAGATTTTATCATCATTAGCTAAAATTCCATAAAGCAAGTCGATATAACAAGTATTTTTCGAGATCGATTTTTTTTATGGATATTTTCTCATAGAAAAATTTAGAAAATTGGCAAAATACATGAAAATTTTAATTATTACAACAATTGCATAAACTATTACACAAAGAAATTTAAATATAAACAAACCATATAATAACAGTGAAGATTTTTGTTTAATTTTTTAAATGCAAGAAAAAATTATTTCAAAGTTTTTACAGTGCTGTAAAAATTGGATTCTAAGAAAAGCAAGGCCAACGAAACGACATGTACTGGAGAAGATTTTATCATCATTAGCTAAAATTCCATTAAGCAAGTCGATATAACAAGTATTTTTCGAGATCGATTTTTTTTATGGATATTTTCTCATAGAAAAATTTAGAAAATTGGCAAAATACATGAAAATTTTAATTATTACAACAATTGCATAAACTATTACACAAAGAAATTTAAATATAAACAAACCATATAATAACAGTGAAGATTTTTGTTTAATTTTTTAAATGCAAGAAAAAATTATTTCAAAGTTTTTACAGTGCTGTAAAAATTGGATTCTAAGAAAAGCAAGGCCAACGAAACGACATGTACTGGAGAAGATTTTATCATCATTAGCTAAAATTCCATTAAGCAAGTCGATATAACAAGTATTTTTCGAGATCGATTTTTTTTATGGATATTTTCTCATAGAAAAATTTAGAAAATTGGCAAAATACATGAAAATTTTAATTATTACAACAATTGCATAAACTATTACACAAAGAAATTTAAATACAAACAAACCATATAATAACAGTGAAGATTTTTGTTTAATTTTTTAAATGCAAGAAAAAATTATTTCAAAGTTTTTACAGTGCTGTAAAAATTGAATTCTAAGAAAAGCAAGGCCAACGAAGCGACATGTACTGGAAAAGATTTTATCATCATTAGCTAAAATTCCATAAAGCAAGTCGATATAACAAGTATTTTTCGAGATGGATTTTTTTTATGGATATTTTCTCATAGAAAAATTTAGAAAATTGGCAAAATACATGAAAATTTTAATTATTACAACAATTGCATAAACTATTACACAAAGAAATTTAAATATAAACAAACCATATAATAACAGTGAAGATTTTTGTTTAATTTTTTAAATGCAAGAAAAAATTATTTCAAAGTTTTTACAGTGCTGTAAAAATTGGATTCTAAGAAAAGCAAAGCCAACGAAGCGACATGTACTGGAGAAGATTTTATCATCATTAGCTAAAATTCCATTAAGCAAGTCGATATAACAAGTATTTTTCGAGATCGATTTTTTTTATGGATATTTTCTCATAGAAAAATTTAGAAAATTGGCAAAATACATGAAAATTTTAATTATTACAACAATTGCATAAACTATTACACAAAGAAATTTAAATATAAACAAACCATATAATAACAGTGAAGATTTTTGTTTAATTTTTTAAATGCAAGAAAAAATTATTTCAAAGTTTTTACAGTGCTGTAAAAATTGGATTCTAAGAAAAGCAAGGCCAACGAAACGACATGTACTGGAGAAGATTTTATCATCATTAGCTAAAATTCCATTAAGCAAGTCGATATAACAAGTATTTTTCGAGATCGATTTTTTTTATGGATATTTTCTCATAGAAAAATTTAGAAAATTGGCAAAATACATGAAAAATTTAATTATTACAACAATTGCATAAACTATTACACAAAGAAATTTAAATATAAACAAACCATATAATAACAGTGAAGATTTTTGTTTAATTTTTTAAATGCAAGAAAAAATTATTTCAAAGTTTTTACAGTGCTGTAAAAATTGGATTCTAAGAAAAGCAAGGCCAACGAAACGACATGTACTGGAGAAGATTTTATCATCATTAGCTAAAATTCCATTAAGCAAGTCGATATAACAAGTATTTTTCGAGATGGATTTTTTTTATGGATATTTTCTCATAGAAAAATTTAGAAAATTGGCAAAATACATGAAAATTTTAATTATTACAACAATTGCATAAACTATTACACAAAGAAATTTAAATATAAACAAACCATATAATAACAGTGAAGATTTTTGTTTAATTTTTTAAATGCAAGAAAAAATTATTTCAAAGTTTTTACAGTGCTGTAAAAATTGGATTCTAAGAAAAGCAAGGCCAACGAAACGACATGTACTGGAGAAGATTTTATCATCATTAGCTAAAATTCCATCAAGCAAGTCGATATAACAAGTATTTTTCGAGATCGATTTTTTTTATGGATATTTTCTCATAGAAAAATTTAGAAAATTGGCAAAATACATGAAAATTTTTATTATTACAACAATTGCATAAACTATTACACAAAGAAATTTAAATATAAACAAACCATATAATAACAGTGAAGATTTTTGTTTAATTTTTTAAATGCAAGAAAAAATTATTTCAAAGTTTTTACAGTGCTGTAAAAATTGGATTCTAAGAAAAGCAAGGCCAACGAAACGACATGTACTGGAGAAGATTTTATCATCATTAGCTAAAATTCCATTAAGCAAGTCGATATAACAAGTATTTTTCGAGATCGATTTTTTTTATGGATATTTTCTCATAGAAAAATTTAGAAAATTGGCAAAATACATGAAAATTTTAATTATTACAACAATTGCATAAACTATTACACAAAGAAATTTAGATATAAACAAACCATATAATAACAGTGAAGATTTTTGTTTAATTTTTTAAATGCAAGAAAAAATTATTTCAAAGTTTTTACAGTGCTGTAAAAATTGGATTCTAAGAAAAGCAAAGGCAACGAAGCGACATGTACTGGAGAAGATTTTATCATCATTAGCTAAAATTCCATTAAGCAAGTCGATATAACAAGTATTTTTCGAGATGGATTTTTTTATGGATATTTTCTCATAGAAAAATTTAGAAAATTGGCAAAATACATGAAAATTTTAATTATTACAACAATTGCATAAACTATTACACAAAGAAATTTAAATATAAACAAACCATATAATAATAACAGTGAAGATTTTTGCTCAATTTTTTTTAATGCAACAAAGATTAGTTCAAAGTTTTTGCATTGCTGTAAAAATTGAATTCTAAGAAAAGCAAGGCCAATGAAGTGACATGTGCTGGAGAAGATTTTATCATCAGCTATAATTCGATCAAGCGATTAATTGCCAAAAAAAAGGAACGTTAATGATCTATGTAGAAAAAGTTGGGGATAAGACGATTATCATGACTCATCGATGAGAAGCCACGAAGAGTTTGGTGTTTCTTGTCAAGATCTTCTTGCTCTTGAAAGTCGATGTCTCGCGCGGAGAAGAAACAGCAGCAGCCGCTTGCGCGCTTCTAACCGTCTAGTCCCGGGCGAGCAAGATCACTCTTCCATTGGATAACCACGAGCCACGAAGAATCGTTATAATCGCCGTATTACATACCTTAATTAACTCTTTGGTTAATTGCATTAATTAGGCTGTAAAGTGGTGCCTACTCTACTTCTTTACGGAATTTTGCGGTGATTCGTTCGCTGTTCGAACGCAATCGACAACAATCGTAAGAAATTTATGTCTACGCCATTTATATCAATGAAAAAGAAAAATATAATAATTCGTATTAATCCAAAGGCTTAAAAATGACTTTTTTCCAATTTCTAGGATAAAATTGTAATCCGACCGATTTTTTATTTTGCACTAAATATCAAAATAATAATCTTATGGATTGAATTTTTTTTTTAATTTCTAGGATGAAGTTTTTATCCGAGCTTGCTTATTTTGCACTAGAAGTGAAAATAATAATCTACAAGCTTGAATTTTTTTTCGATAGAATTTAAATTTAAGTTCTTTTATTTTGTACTGGATAACGAAATAATTTTAACGATTCGTAATAATCCAAAGCCTTAAAAATGATTTTTTTTCCGATTTCTAGGATAAAATTGTAATCCGACTGATTTTTTATTTTGCACTAAATATCAAAATAATAATATTATGAATTGAATTTTTTTTTAATTTTTAGGATGAAGTTTTTATCCGAGCTTGTTTATTTTGCACTAGAAGTCAAAATAATAATCTACAAGCTGGAATTTTTTTTCGATAGAATTTAAATTTAAGTTCTTTTATTTTGTACTGGATAACGAAATAATTTTAACGATTCGTAATAATCCAAAGCCTTAAAAATGATTTTTTTTCCGATTTCTAGGATAAAATTGTAATCCGACTGATTTTTTATTTTGCACTAAATATCAAAATAATAATCTTATGAATTGAATTTTTTTTAAAATTTTTAGGATGAAGTTTTTATCCGAGCTTGTTTATTTTGCACTAGAAGTCAAAATAATAATCTACAAGCTTGAATTTTTTTTGGATAAAATTTATATCTAAACTCTTTTATTTTGAACTGAATAACGAAATTATTATTTTATTTCTGTGCAAAAATTACGTTAGGTTCAGTTTGAAAATTTAATGTTTTATTGGGGATAGGAATTTTTCTTTGGCAAGGATAATGCAGGTTGAATTGATAATAAGACAAACGAACCAATGAAAAAACGCAAGAGGCTACACATTGTAAATTCTGTTGTTGATTCATTGGAGCGTCTTGCCTATCATGCATCTCGCATTTTCGAACTTTTCTTTCTTTAATACTTAATCCTATTTGTCCCACAATCCAATCTCCTTCATTCTTGTTTGAAAATACTTTTCCAGAGCATTGGCGCACCTGTAATACTCGGTGTCGGGACTATTGTACAAACGACAGTTCGTGAAGATTCTCGTCATGTCAGCAATAAATAATCTGCGGGTTACGTAATATCGGGCTTTCAAACGGTCAGTCATGGTCTTCAGATCTGAAACAAATAATCAAGTACACAAGTTAATTATTTATTTTACCAAAAATAAAAAAATAGCATCTTCATATAAATAAGTGATTTTAAGAAATTTAATAATCGAATTAATCATTAATAAATTTTCCGTCTCGATACTGACAAATTTGATGAAGTAAACTTTACATAATTATTTTTTTTTGTTTGGTATTTTCGTACTGGAGAAAATCTGGGCGAACTTTTGTTCGTATTTGATTCATGACTTGACTTATTTGGCGCTCCGTCGGTAAAGAATTTTCCCAAATTTGGCCAGCCACTATTTTTTTTAAAATCTTGCACTTTTTTAAAATTCTGCGTGTTTGTCAAATTTTTTTTAGTCGTTACATTTACATATTTGCACATATTTTCGAAGGGAAAATTTCGCAATGAAAACCGTAGAAAAAATGTATATTTTTAATGAAATTTTGAATGCAAATTGAACTTTGCATTTCAACGAAATCAGAATTTATTTATTGAAACAATCAAATTAATTTGTTTATAGAAACTCAAACTACCATTTAAAAATACATTAAAAAGATATTAATTTTTCGTATTGTACTTTTTTTCACTCAATTTTTCCATTAGCTCTTTATCCATCCTAAAATAAAAAAAATCGTTCAAACTCACCCATAGGATATTTAATATGATCGTAATAATCGGGCACATCATTTTTGTCGACAGGTTTAAGAAACGGCCAAGCGGTGCTGTGATTTCTGACGCTATTAAGAACATTCTTAAGAGCGTTATACAGCGAATCAGTGATATCAAGACAAGCTTCCATGGGTTCAGGACCTTGAGTGCCTTTGGCAACGCCTCTGGTTCTGGTTTGAGCGTAGCTTTTCCATCCAGTTTCTCGAATGCCAGGAATCGATTCAACAGGAATGCCTCGAACGCCTTCCTTGAAGCAAGTTAGTCCAGGATGTACTTTCTGAATTTCCTGTTGCCTCTGATGAATCAATTTCTTAATAATCTCCTTTTGCTTCCTGATAACCGCCGTAAATTCGGTATAAACGATTTTAGCATTGAGCTCGCAGTGCATAAGCGTTGCTCCTTCGTAATCCTTGATATATCCTTGATACATGCTCCTCGGCAATTTAATATCCTTGCTAAATCCCTGCTTCTTAAAATATCCAATCGCGTATTCGTCAGCGAAAGTCAAGAAGTGCAAAATATTGTTTTTAATGTGATAATCCTTGAGCATGTTCATCAAATGCGTTCCGTATCCTTTGACTTGTTCCTGACTCGTAACAGCGCAGAAAACAATTTCCGTAAAGCCTTGTGTGGCGAACATTCGAAAGCAAATACCACCGATCGGTCTTCCGTCTTTAATAAGCGCGAGAGTTTTGTGTTTAGGATCGAATACCAATTGCGATATGTATTCCTTCGGCATTCTCGGAAGTTGATGGCTAAAAACGTTGTGAAGTCCAATGAGCCAAAGCATCGTTTGTTTGGAAACTGGTTGCGTTAAGCTGTTTCCAATCACATGAAATTCGATGATCTTTCGACTTTCCTCGAGCTTAGCGGTTTCGTCTCTCGGTACATTTGGCGGAAAAACCGCATCGGGTCCGCACATGTAATTAGGATCGTTTATAGTAGCGACTATTTCCGCCACAGTCTCTTCCGGAAGATCCTCAAAAACTTCTTCGTTTCTTCGTCTCTTCGCGTCCGATTTTCCCTCAGCGTGCGATCTCTTCTCGTGCAGTTTTTTAATGCCCGGACTTATGTTAATAGTCGTGAAATTGTCCTTTTCGTTTGGTGTTACTGTGACTTTTTCGAATTCGCCAGTTGCGCGACGAGTTAAATTTCCTTTTGATTCCAGAGCGACTTGCAAATGAGGCGGAGGAACTTGCTTGAATTCCGGATCCCAAATTGGAGAATTGTCCGAGTAAATTTCGACTTCTAGCATCGATAAGAATTTTGGGAAATGGGTGAGAACGAGAACTCGCTTTTCCGGAGACATTCTGTCTCTTTCGCCATGACATTTGTCCATTAGTTGACGGCAGACAGATTTGTAAACCGCTTGAAGCATCGTTCTTCCAAAAACAAGAGTCGTGTCGTAGTGTGGCAAAGAATCGCAGAATGCTGGTACGTGACAAAAAACAAGCCAACGAGTGTAATTTATTTTGTAAGCAGGCGCTTCGTCAGCATTCACTGTTGTGCGTCTTGCGCTAGGAGTCTCAAAATTCCAGTGATTTAAACAATGAAGAAACATCTTTGCGAGGTCGTACATCGCCTGCCACTCTCGCTGCGACAAATGGCCAAATTTGTAGAGAACAAAATTTGTTATGGCTTTCGCAATGCTGGGGCGTTCGAAAGGAGGTTGACCTAAAGGCCCTTCGATCGTAGGTTTCGTCATGGAGAGAATACACTTGCGCAGAAGCTTGAAGAGATAGTAATAGACTTTTTTAGTGTCAGAATCCTCCTCGCGATGCATTCCCATGAAAATGTTGTCAACGTCGACGACCATTCCCAGAAGTTTGTTTATTTCATCGTCCGATTGGGTCGGAAGATGCGTTATGTGATTTTCAAGTACGTGAGTACAACTGCGGCAGGGATCAAAGAAATTTGTAACGGGAAGAGATTGTAAGTCGTTTTTTGGGGATTTTGTCAGAGGTTGGCTATTTTTCCAGCCGTTACATTTGCAGTCTTCGACCTGACAAGCGCTGTAATTTGCTAGTTTCAGAAGCTTTTTTAACTGCGGCCAATTGAAGACTTGCTGCTTGCGCTGCTGTATTCTCTGCAAATTGTTTTGACGACTCGCTTGGTCCGAACCTCGAGGAGAATTTGACTCCGCGGTGGATGGAATCGATTGCGAGGTACTCGTCACTGACTGACCTGCGTCTTCGGCTGTCGTGGTTCCGACGCCACGATTTGGATCATCCGCCGCTGACATTTTTGTAGATTTGTCGTTGTTCAGTGTTCTTAGTCAATTCCTTTTACTATCTTTTTTCTCCTGGTTTTGCAATCAGACTCCGACATTGCTGTATGTATCACACCATTGCGCTTTTTTATTTCTATAAAATAGAAAAAGTTCCATTTGAATCGTTTTTTGACAAACGAATGTTGTCACTTAAAAATAAACAGAAAGTTGTATTTTTTAGTAAACAAAACTTACCACTGTATACATGAAACTAGCCCAACCCCAAAAAAAAGTTTTATATTCTCGTAGTAGTTTTTTTTTTTGAGGTTATGCGATATTTTCGGAAGTTGAACGATGCACAGTTTATCCAAATTTGAAGCTTATCGTGATAAATTTTATTTTTGATAATATATCTCTGTCAAATAGCAACAAAAAGCATTGCCTTTTCAGTTTTCGTCAGTTGTGACACTGAGGCGCCACCTTTGTCGGCCATATTGGTTTTCGAAGCATCACCAGCATCAGCAGCGCCATCTTTGTCGGCCATATTGGATTTCCGAGCAACAGCAGCGCCATCTTTACCGGAAATCCGTAACAAAAGATGTTTCATTTGAAAGATTTCGTTGAATCTTTTCCAACCAAATTTCTTCGCCCCGTTTGAGTTTCTAAATAAAACATTGCAGAACTATGAAATGCAATTAACTGTTTCCAATTTTGATCCCAAAGATCATTCGTAACCGAGAAAAAAAACACCATTACAGATTTTGTTACCGACCGTCGATATAAAAAACTGTAACGAATTCTATTCAAAATACGTACATATATCTTTATTATTTTTTAAAGAAGAAATTAAAAATTATTATTTTTTTCTGAAGTTATGATAATAATAATAATAATGATTATCCTTTCCTCTCAAAAGTTTAGTTTTCTCGACTGCCAGTTGGCAGCACTGAAAATCCGGCCTCGCAGACTGTCCCGATTTCATCCGAATAGAAATTCGGCCGCAGTCGCGATTTCGGTTATATCCTCTCGACTTCTCGAGTTATTCGTGTGTTTTCAATTTTCACTGACTTTCATCTCCCTTCGACGAGTAAGGTAAGATTTAGCTTTATCAATTACATTTTATTATGGCCCGAAAGCCAAGAGTTTTTTTCTTGGATTTCGCGAATTGTGCAACTTTAGCGATACTCGAGATCGTGATGAGCTTTTTTCGCTGCACGTCGGCGTAGGTTATGCACGAATTCTTTGAACGTTCTGTCCGATTTCCATTTATACCATATTGTTGAGCACCTGCACGATCTTTTTATTTATTTAACCACCCGATTCCCGCTTCGTGTAATGCATTGGCGATATTTTGGCATATCTGTAAATCGCGAGGTGAGATGACAAATAAACTGCTTATCAGCAGAGTGTTTTCTACTTTCTGACTGTTCATTGCACAATTAATGAAATGTATCAACAATCCGTTGCAATATGAACTTCCAGAATTTCAAGTTCTTTTAGCTTCTTTCACTTCGTATGATTAATCGTGAATTCTTAGCAAGTTTGACCGATTTTTATATAGCCCTTTTACGTACTTTACCTTGGGCTATTATTGAACTGGGTTTATTAAAGGTTTGATCTTGACCCTTATTTGCTCAAATATCTTGTTTCAATTTGTGATTTTTATAGAGCCTAGAGTTTTTATATAAGAGCTTGTGGAGCGCATAAAATAAAAATTATGTTATTTTAATTTTAATAACATTTTTTTAACTGAAATAAATTTTGTAAAATCGTTTTTCAAAATTCTATAGAATATTATTCAGAATCCTTTCAGCGTATAAGAATCATATACCAAACTTTTGCTTTAAAATTTGTATAACATGATTTTTTATTTTCTTCATAAAAAACGCAATTTACAATCATACTTTATGTTAAAAAAAATATATATTAATTATGTAGAATTATACCTTTATTTTTTATTTAAGTATTTGTTTTCTACTTTCTGACTGTTCATTGCACAATTAATGAAATATATCAACAATCCGTTGCAATATGAACTTCCAGAATTTCAAGTTCTTTTAGCTTCTTTCACTTCGTATGATTAATCGTGAATTCTTAGCAAGTTTGACCGATTTTTATATAGCCCTTTTACGTACTTTACCTTGGGCTATTATTGAACTGGGTTTATTAAAGGTTTGATCTTGACCCTTATTTTCTCAAATATCTTGTTTCAATTTGTGATTTTTATAGAGCCTAGAGTTTTTATATAAGAGCTTGTGGAGCGCATAAAATAAAAATTATGTTATTTTAATTTTTAATAACATTTTTTTAACTGAAATAAATTTTGTAAAATTGTTTTTGAAAATTCTATAGAATATTATTCGGAATCCTTTCAGCGTATAAGAATCATATACCAAACTTTTGCTTTAAAATTTGTATAACATGATTTTTTATTTTTTTCATAAAAAACGTAATTTACAATCATACTTTATGTTAAAAAAAAATATATTAATTATATAGAATTATACCGTTATTTTTTATTGAAGTATTTGTAAAAAATAGACAGAGGATACAAAAAAAATCTTATAAATCAATCCATAGCATTGCTTAAAGATATCACTTAACATTTATACAGAGATTAAATTCATCAATAAAAATCCTATAGTACATACACCGTAAAAAAAATCTATTTGAAATTTAATGTACTTGTACTGGGAGTTTTTATGCATAAACTAGTATATTAAATTTAATATACAAGTGTAATGTAAAATTAATGTATGGTACAGCATATTTAATAATTTATTCTAATTTTACACTAAAAGTACTTGAATTTTAATAAAGTACTTTAAGTGTAAAATTAGAATAAATTATTAAATATACTTGTACTGGAAGTTTTTATGCATAAACTAGTATATTAAATTTAATATACAAGTGTAATGTAAAATTAATGTATGGTACAGCATATTCAATAATTTACTCTAATTTTATACTAAAAGTATTTGAATTTTAATAACCCGCTTTAATTTTGCTGAAAAAGTACATGAATTTTAAACCACAATTTTATATTACATTTCAATTACGAGTTTATGCATAAAAACTTCCAATCTTTTCTAACAATGCAATTTTTTTTAAATAGTCAATTTTCTGAAGCTCTTGTCTGAAGAATTGTGTTACTATAAAATATTATAGAATGTCCAAAAATCCTGATCAAAAGATCTTACATAAAAATCATTCTTAACTTTTTAAATCCTATCCATAAAACATCCCCTTTCCATTTTCATTGAATATCAGTAGCATCAATGTGACCTCCTGATAAATATCTTTTCTAAAATAAACAATATTTAACTTACCTATAAAAAAAAAAATGTCAAACCTGACAAAATCCAATTTTACTTAATTTTCTTATCCATTTGTCATTAAAACCAACATAAAAAATATAGATATACAAGCAACAATCTTTAAGCAATGAAAAAAAAAAAATATATATATATATATATATTCATATTCTCATTTATTTTCCTTCCTTATTTCTATAGCGCTTTGCAACACATATTTTTTTCTCAGCTAGTCGCAAGGCTTTTATTGCATTGTGGTAAAAAAAAAACAATCTCAAATAAATTAATAACAATAATTTTGTTTTCTCATTCAGTTTAGTATCAAAGCGGCTGTGGAAAAAGAAAAACCAGAGTCTGGTGTTCCAGACCAGAACCCGGCCAGGATGGCCACGTGGGACGGTTCGGACCAGGCGGGTCCTCCGGACGACCCAAATTTCTACCTCTTTGCGCACGCAACAACCGCAGCTGCAAATCCGCAAACCTGGGACTATTATTCCACCGCGGGAAACGGCGGATATTCCCATGGTTCGATGGGTCTTTACGCTCAAAACAATCTTCCGACCGTAACGCAGGCTTTTCAAGCTCCGTCGTATCAAGAGCCGCTTTTCGCTCCCGTCGTAGAAAATACTTCTACGGATCGCGCTTGTTTCTTTGAGAACAATAGACCCTTGCAAAAAATCGCTTCCTTCAATTCCCCAAGATACTCAGGACAGAAGCCCGAAAATCCTCTTAAAATGTTGCACAAACACTCGAATTTACACGCAGGCGCGAGCGAATTCGTTCCAACATCGAAAAATTCGCAAAAAAGCTCTTCAGTCGCTTCTTACAACGGAAGTGACAGTCAGTACAACGATTACGTTTCGGAAAATCCTCAGGGACCTTCTCATATCTTTTTCAACGATAATAAAAATCGTTCCAACGACAGACGCTACGATAATACGAAAAATAGAGATTCTTATAGAGGATCTTATAAACCGCAGCGTTCGCGTGGCTTTGAGCAATCTTACAACGCACCGCGAGGCAACGATTCGTCTGTTATATCTCAGGATGCTCCTTTGGGCAATTCTCAAGTCAAGGACAATTCCTACAAAGGATCCAAATCTTCTAGAGATAGAGCTAGAAATTACGCTAAAATTAGAAGCGAAAGATACTTGAATCAAAATCGACAGCAGTACGACAAATCCAGGCCGGATAGGAGAAAAAATACGGTTGACACTTGGCAAAATCCTCCGGAAACTCCCAAAGATCATTTGGTGGGAAAGGAAGAGGAACTGCCAAGGGAAAATACTAATAATCATAATTCTTATGGCGGCAGAGGAAAGTGGACGAGAAATGACAGAAGATTTATGATTGAGAGATATTCGGGAAGCGGAAAATCACACCCAGGAACCAACGAGTACGAAGAACAATCTTACGAACCTCAAGTTTCCGGCAATTCTTTAGTCGCACCGAGAAAAGAAATTTCTCACAATCGCGAAGGCGATAGAATTTACAGAAATGATAGAGGACGAGGCAAACAGAGAGATGGCACAGCGAATTTTGAACGCACAGGAAATCACGCTTATCACGATTATGAAGGACACGCTGATGAGAGAGATATTAAATTCGATAGAAACAGAGATGAAGGCAAAAAATCGGGAGATTCTCGCGATGATGAGGCGCAGAATTGGAGGCAAAAGGACAAAGTAAATCCTAGAGAATTTATGCCCAAGAAGAATTACAAGAAAATTGATTTTGGTAATTTATTTTAATTACTCAATGATAGTTTTTACGATTTTTGTTATTTCTTCAATCTTTTCTTATTGTAACAGACATTTTTTACACAAATAGAGGAATATTGAACAATGTTTTGTATTAAATTTGGCGAAAATCAATCGAGTAATTCCAATTTCATGAGAAATCAAATTTCGCGAGAAAAATGCGATAATTTTGGGAATAATCTTGCGAATTGCTCGATTATTTTTCACCATTCGCAAAGTTACATCTATGAGACTTTTAGCTTTCTCACAGCGGAAAAAAACGTGAAGCGGGATATTCACGCTTCAATTTCGCAGGCTTCTTTTTTTATCGCTCATTAAAGGAATAATAATTATTACGTTTGACACAGATGACGATGCGAGTCAGAGAGAACGATTAACTGAACAATTGAACCAAGGTCGGTTAGAGTGCCTAATTTGCTGTGAGTATATAAGGCAAAACGATCCGGTTTGGTCCTGCAACAACTGCTATCACGTTCTGCATTTGAAGTGCCTGAAAAAATGGGCTCATTCGTCGCAAGGAGGTAAGTGCGGGTTTCCTTTTTTCCGTTTTCAGGCTCTAATTACATACAATTATTTTCACAGGCTAAACTATTTAAATTTGTCGAGAAATAAATAATTTTTACAATATTCTCAGCGCAAATGTTATATACATTTCCTAGCCACCGTGAGATTGTTGAATGATGTTTGTTATCTATTTAAAAATGTAAATTGGCTTGTTTCCTCATCGTTCCTCGTTGGAACTTTGTCGATAAATTTCCCCCACGGGAATTTTCGTCCAACGACATTCAAACTTTTCGAACAAAAATTAACACATTCAAATTACATGAGAAATTATACCTTAAAACGTGTGGCAAGATTGGGAAACGAGTTTCCATCCCTTAAGGGGAGAAAACCCTTTAGAAGAAAATTAGTCATTTTTGTACGAATTTTTAAAAATGTGTTACAATAATCTTATGTTTCTGAAATTTTATTATTAATTGTAACCTTATTTTATTAGATCTTTTAATTTGAAAAACTTTTTTTTTTTACAACACAAAATGGCGGCGTTATCCCGCGATTATCCCGAAACTACATTTTCAAAAACTGCTCGTGCTGTAGCTCAAAAAGTTATCGAGCGATTTAGCTGAAATTTTGGGAGGTTTCTGTCTATATCATTACCGGAAGGATATACCTAAAGTTTTAAGGATATCGCTTAAATAAATTATTTTTTTGGGGTGAACATTGTCGAAAAAAATACCCGAACATCGGAGCATTTCATTCAAAAGTCTATTTAATATTTGATTTTATACTTTTTTAAATAATCTTATAGGTTTATCCTTCCCCTACAATTATCAGTACACGAAAAAATATTTAGTTTTCCGATTCAGATCATTCGAAAAAATACTGTAAATGCAGCAGTTTTCGATGCCGCCAAAAAGAAGCCCAAAAGAAGAATTTATAACGTCGCCATTTTGTGTTGTAAAAAGAAAACAAAAATGTTTTTCAAATGTTAAAAGATCTAATAAAATAAGATTAAAATTCCAAAATGATAAGATTATTTTAATACCTTTAAAAAATTTCGTACAAAATGACTATTTTTCGCGCGTCCTAAGGGTTTTCTCCCCTTAATTTTAAAGCTAGTTAAGCGATTCTTCGTTACGAATAACAAATTATTAATACTATGATATTAGCCTAAGAAATTGCTGAAGCTAGCAAAGCCATTTGTTGTTATAAATAGTTATTTGATATTAGTTTATGTACATATATATTTGTCTTTTTTAAATCTTTTTTGTTATAACCTGGAATTTTCAAATTGTGTAATCTATGCTAAAAACTTATGAACTATGTAAAAGGAGAAATCCGTTAATAAGTTAAATTAAATATTTGTCTTTTCCAGAAAACGGTTGGCGATGTCCAGCTTGTCAAAATGTTAGTCTGACGGTGCCCGAAATTTATTTTTGCTTTTGCGGTAAGGCAAGAGCTCCTGAATGGAATCGACGTGACGTTGCCCATTCTTGTGGCGAAATTTGCGGTCGTTTACGGGCCAAAAATAATTGTGTACACAAATGTACGTTACTTTGTCATCCGGGCTCTTGTCCTGAATGCATCGCAATGGTAACGAGACACTGTGGATGCGGAAGAACTTCACAGAGCTTAAAGTGCAGCACGACAACGCTTGTCGTCTGCGAAGCTATTTGCGAAAAGAGCCTTAATTGCAATATACATATTTGCGAGAATAAATGTCATCACGGGGATTGCGGGCTTTGCGAAAAAACTTTGCATCAAGGTACAATCTTTTTTTCAAAATGAGATTTAATGATCTTTTTATTACTAAACATTTCTAACATATTGGTGATAAAAATAATAAATAATTGTTTCTTATTCATTATTTCATTTAAAAATTATACATGAAAAGAAAAATAAATAAATATTAAATAATGGAAAATTACTCTTAATACTAAATTTCTATGTAAAAATTTGTTTGTTTTAAATCTATAAACAATTTATGCATTTTCTTACTAATATTGTAGAATACTCAAAATAAATAATAGACATCAAAATGTTAACTAAATGAAGAAACAAATAGAATCAAGTAAATAATGGGATGTTTTTAATTTAATTACGGTAAATTTCAAATAGTTGAAAAAAAATTGTGTTCTTTGAATTAAATTTCTATGACGTTTTTTCAGAATGTCACTGCGGAAAGCATCAACGGGATGTTACTTGCACTGCCGATGTACCGCCGACATACAGTTGCGGAGAAATTTGCGACAAATTACTCGCTTGCGGTAATCATCGATGCAAAGAGCTGTGCCATCCGGATAGTTGCGGCGCATGTACTTTGCAACCCGCTTTAGTAACTCACTGTTGTTGTGGTCAAACTCCTCTGACCGTTGCCAGGGAAAGTTGTCTTGATCCTATCCCTACGTGCGACAAAGTCTGCGCAAAGAAATTAAAATGCGGTCAGCCCAGTAAGTATCCCATTAAAAAAAAAAATAAACCCTCGATTTTCTCATTATAAAATCATCTGCTTGAGAATGTTCGACTGTTTCACACTAGTCAAATCAGTCCTAAATTTTTATAATTGTTTCATTAAAATTGAATGCATTAAATAAAAATAGTAGAGAGTAGTTTGAATTGAATCATGTACATTTAACCCAGAGAAAGATTAATAGTGCCGGATTTGCATACAGATTAACTAATTAACGTTACTTTCCAATGGGATGCATTTTCGTTCAATTATTTCCAAGAATAATTTATAATTTTTTGCCAATTTTGATGAGTGATGGCTCATTTTCTTTCTTAAAAGATGCTCTACAAATTGACCAGCTAGATATTTGATATTATTGGACGTTTAATAATTATAGCCTGTTTAACAAAAATCAAAATGCTTTCATAAACAAATAGCTATAATTATTAAACGATCAATAATATCGAATATCCAGCCGGTCAATTTGTAGAGCATCTTTTAAAAAAGACAATGAGCCATCACTCATCAAAATTGGCAAAAAATTATGGATTATTCTTCGAAAAAACTGAACGAAAATTTATCCCATTGGAAAGTAACGTTAATCAGTTAATCTTTATGCAAA
This sequence comes from Ephialtes manifestator, assembly GCA_963970395.1. NCBI lineage: Eukaryota > Metazoa > Arthropoda > Insecta > Hymenoptera > Ichneumonidae > Ephialtes > Ephialtes manifestator. Next base: position 30,206,530 of record OZ019975.1, on the reverse strand, counting down.
TCCGTCACTATTTATTTTTCTCTCGGTTAAGTGTACATGCTTCAATGCAAATCAACGCTCCATTACAGTTATTTAATGCATTAAACTTTAAAGAAACAATTACAAAAATTTAGCACTGATTTGACTAGTGTGAAACAGTCGAACATCCTTAAGGTGTTCCTATGGATGCATTGACAATTATTTTCCGTGCAAGACAAACAATCAACGTGTTGATGCGAGAGAGCGCGATAACCCGAAAATGCATGAGTCAGAGAGTGAATAGATACTTTCTCTGATGATATCTCAAAAATAAAGTAGGCAATCAACTTGAAATTTGGACACAAGTTGGGAAAGAAAATTCTCTTCCCGACCCAATTTTTCGGCTTTTTTTTTTTCATTTCATCATCTATTCTTTCTAAGCGAGTGCAACCTATGGCATGAATAATTCACTGCATGAATAATTTTGACATTGAATATTTCCGAAGTACGATCGGTGATTAGATTTAAATCCAACAGGAAATTTAAAAAAATATTGGCGAACATTCTATAAGAATTTCAGAACGATGACATTTAAACTGCATCGTCCATAGGAACACTTTAAATAAATTACCCTTCAAAAGGCGAAAATCATGTTGAAAGTCGCAAGAGATGCATAAATTCCAATTTTTGTAAATTACAATCTGAAGATCTTTTTCTAAAATCATTTTTTTTATTTCACAGGCGATCCACACACCTGTAAAATGGACTGCCATCCTGATGATTGTCCGGAGTGCGAATTGACGACTAAAGTTCGATGTCGATGTGGGAATATGGACCGCGAAATCGCCTGTAAGGAGCTTCGAACAAAGGCGGACGATGCGCGTTGCGAGAAAAAATGTACTAAGAAAAGATCCTGCGGAAAACACAAGTGCAATCAGCCTTGTTGCATCGACATTGAACACATATGTCCGATGCCGTGCACCAAAACTCTTAGTTGCGGGAGACACAGATGCCAATTGTGTTGTCATAAAGGTACGTCGCAAAAATATATCGTTGGACCATTTTTTTCGCCACAAACCAAATATCAAATTCATCAAAAACATGTTGAAAAAATTGAAAACATCAAAATGCCAAATTTTATCTTCTTCCCTATTAAAATTTTATTTTTTGTTCCAATGTTAATTTCATTAAAATAATCATATCAATATTCATAATTTTATTTATAACTTTCATTCGCATTTTGTCACATTTTCTGTTTAGTAATTTTGAATATTCATTTAGATGAAAATCAAAATTCATTTAGAAATAAACATTTGATGTCTAAATGAATATTTAAGATGAAAATAATCTTAAATATTCATTTAAGATATCAAAATTCCTCAATAATTATTTGAAAAAGTTGAAATTCTTTTTTCCCATTTTGATATCATTAATGTCCCTAATTGTTCATTTTTATTTTTATTAAATTAATCATATTAATTCTTCCAATATTTCTTATAATTTTCATTTTCATTTTAGTTACATTTACTTTCTCATTGTTATTTAATTTTATTAAAAACCATCACAAATTTTCTTATTCGTCGACGATATTAATCGATACGAATTGTTCCCTAATTTATAGGAAGATGTCAGCCTTGTCAAGAAATGAGCTTCGACGAGTTGCACTGCGAGTGCGGAGCGTCGGTTATTTATCCTCCGGTTGCTTGCGGCACGAGAAGACCGACTTGCAATCGTCCTTGTACTCGGCAACACGCGTGCGATCACGAGGTTCTTCACAATTGTCACAGCGATCCAACGTGTCCGCCTTGTACCGTATTAATGCAAAAATGGTGTTACGGTAAACACGAGCTCAGAAAAGCTGTACCTTGTCACGTCAACGAAATTTCCTGCGGTTTACCATGCAACAAACCCATTACCTGTGGACGCCACAAATGCATCACACTTTGTCACACCGGACCCTGCGAAAAACCGGGACAGATTTGCACACAACCGTGCACAACGCCTCGTGAAATGTGCGGCCACATTTGCGCCGCTCCATGTCACGAGGGCAAATGTCCTGACACACCGTGTAAAGAAATGGTCAAGGTAAATAAGAAAAATAAATTTATTTATTTATTTATTTAAACGGGAGGTTCCCTTTTACAAAAAGTAATGTAGATAAAGAATATTGATATAGAATATAAAGAGAAGGAAATATAAGTAAATACAACTCAAAGAGATAACTTAGGTAGTGCAAATAGTAGCTTTTTTCTTAGTATTAAGTGTACAACAAAGTGACCAGTCGAATTGAAGCCCTCTCGACTAAATAAATAGAAAAAAATTAATAATTCAAAAATTCAAGTAAAAAATTGACTTGAAAAATATTACTAATATTTAGAATATCATTAATAATGCTTTTTTTCATATTTATCACCAATTGAAAAACAAAATTGTGTGTAAGGATAAATCAAAAGCAAGTTTATGGGTGAAATCTTGAGACCAATGAATATTTCAATCAGAATTTGAGTACTTTGAGACAAAACAAAAGATTAATTTTTTTTAATTTGAGATTTTTCGGCCATTTTTCAAAATAAAAAGATTCAATTTCGAAATAAAAAAAATTGTATGGAATTTGGAAAATCTAAAAAGAAGTACATTCATTTTTTTCGAATTAGTCAACAACGAATAAAACCGTTCTTAATTTATATATCTTGACTTGAAAAATATTACTGATATTTAGAATATTTAGAAAAAAATTAATAATTCAAAAATTCAAATAATTTAATAATGTCCATTGGAAAACTGATGGAAAATTCAAAATTTCGCTTTTTTTTCAAAGCGTTCTCACGGGCTTAGAAATTACAACATTTTAGTGATATTGTTGACAATAACATCTTTTCGTTTCGGATCTTTCAAATGAAAATTTACGATCAGTCAATAAAATAAAAGTGATGCGAAGTTGAAAATTCTACAAAGACAAAAAAAAATTTGTCGTTTTCACTTTAAATTTTTGAATTACGGACAACTAAAGTTTGGCAATTATCGCACAATTTCCGATCAAACAGGCTTTTAAAATTTAGTAAAAACACTTTATTCGAATTTGCAACTACCGAAAACCTACAATCACAACAAATAAAAATTTTCAACGAGCCAAAAATTTTTTGCACCGATTTTTTATTGACAGAGTATTTTTTTAATTTTCTTGATTTTCGCCTCGCTAAACACAGATTTGTTATTTAATCTGTCGAAAAATAAGTTTTTTTTTCACAAAGAGACAAAAAAGAGTTTTATTTTTCGATTTTTCTGTATTTCTATTATGATTCATTATAATTTTCATAAAAATTCTTCTATATTTGTAATCATTTGGAAAATCGTGATAATTTCGATGAGATCTTAATACCACATTAAAGTTATGGATAATTCGATTGAATTGAGCAAATCGATAAATTCGAAAAAAAAATTGGTCGATCCGAAAAATTCCAATAATTCGAAATTTTATTATTTTATTTGAAATAATGGTTATTAAGTCTACAAATATTTTTTATAATTTCTTTGTATTACATAGGTGACTTGCACATGTGGCCATCGAAGTACAACGAGGGCTTGTGCTGAAAATTCTCGCGACTTTCAGAGAATAGCGAGTGGAATATTAGCCAGTAAAATGGCAGATATGCAGCTTGGTCATTCAGTGGATTTAGAGGAGGTGTTTGGCCAAGGCGCTAAGAAACTCAATCAGTTAAAAACTTTGGAGTGCAACGACGAGTGCAAAATAATCGCGAGAAATACGAGAATCGCTTTGGGTCTTCAGATCGTTAATCCCGATGTCAGTGGCAAGTTAATGCCGAGATACACCGAATCCATGAAGCAATGGGCAAAGAAAGATCCTCACTTTAGTAAAATGGTTCACGACAGACTCAGCGAACTCGTTCAATTGGCCAAAACTTCCAAACAAAAATCACGTAGCTATTCCTTCGACAGCATGAACAGGGACAAACGTAATTTCATTCACGAAATGTGCGAACATTTCGGATGCGAAAGTCTCGCGTACGATAAAGAACCCAAGCGAAATGTCGTTGCCACTGCAGTTAAAGATAAGGTATGGTAATTCATTAAAATAATAAATGTTCTAATAACTGTAAATGAAATTTCTTTCAAATTAACCAAAATAATTTATATGCTTTTTTAGGATTTTTTTCGGCCACTAATTTATAGGCTTTTTTCCAAATATTTATTTCTTGGCAGAATTAAAAATAGAACAAGGAAAATACAAGATAAAAAAATGTCTAGTGTTGTTAAAGTATTTAATGCAAAAGTCGTTAATTTTTTTATTCTTTGAAATAATGACATTTTCTCGAAACTCTCTCAAAGTAATTTCGTTTTCGCAAAATTCATAAAAGATGTAGATATTTTTCTTGTCCTATTTTCTTCATCCAAAACACGAATAACAAAAAAAATGCATCTTCACAATTTGTTGAAAACATTTTTTTAGAATGTAACGAATTATAAAGAACTTTAAAAAATTAGGATTTGTATTGAAACACGTAAAAATTTGTATTTTCACAATTTGTTAAAAAACATCAAGAAAAATCTAACGAATTGTAAAGAATTTTAAAAAATTAGGATTTGTATTGAAACACGTAAAAATTTGTATTTTTACAATTTGTTAAAAAACGTCAAGAAAAATCTAACGAATTGTAAAGTATTTTAAAAAATTAGGATTTGTACTGAAACATGTAAAAATTTGTAATTTCAAAATTTGTTAAAAAAACATCAAGAAAAATCTAACGAATTGTAAAGAATTTAAAAAAAAATAGGATTTGTACTGAAACACGTAGAAATTTGTAATTTCAAAATTTCTTAAAAAACATCAAGAAAAATTTAATGAATTGTAAAGAATTTTTAAAAATTCGGATTTGTACTGAAACACGTAAAAATTTGTATTTTCACAATTTGTTAAAAAACATCAAGAAAAATCTAACGAATTGTAAAGAATTTTTAAGAAATTAGGATTTGTACTGAAACACGTAAAAATTTGTAATTTCAAAATTTGTTAAAAAAACATCAAGAAAAATCTAGTGAATTGGAAAGAATTTAAAAAAATTAGGTTTTGTACTGAAACACGTAAAAATTTCTTTGCAGTGTTGGTTGCCAGCTTACAGCTTATTGGAAATAGTGCAACGGGAAAATGGTCAGCGAAAAGTACCGCGACCAATGCTCAACTCATCAAAACCGAATTCTACTTTACGGTAATTATTTCAATAGAAAAAAAAATCAATCTCTGGTTACAAAAAAAATCAATACTTTGCGTTTGTTTTGCAGGCTATCGGAGGTGCTATCTTCAACTGCCAGGGCGAGTCAGAAGCTCCAGCCCTCAGCTTCCTCCTCAAAATCTCCAGAACCCGAAATAGATTATTTCGATTTTCCAATGGGAAAATCCGGCAAATTCAACAATGTTTAACGATCCATGAGCGTCGCGTTTGCTGAACTTTTGCTGAATTCGCGACTTTTCCCAATATTTAAATAGGAATTCAAGCCGTGTTCAACCATGTTTTTCACTACTAAGCGATATATTTGTCGCTTTTCGTGCGATAATTCGTTTTCAGCGATATCGATGTTCGTTCTCGGCAATGAGACTAAAAGTGGCCTCATCACGCAGACGTAGAATCATTGAAAGTTTTAAAATGCCTGTTTCGCGTAACGCGAGCTCTGCATTAACGAATAGACACTGAAGCGGGTTTTCATTTTCTGCTGATCAATTCGAAAGAGATGACAATTGATAAAATTGTATAAAAATTCGATACTCAACATTTTCTTTATCAACAGAGTCACTATTTTTCATCGATCTCGGATGTTTTTCAAAATTTGCCTATTTATATCGTAAAAATTTTGAAAAACATCCAAGAGGTGGACCATTAATTAAGTTAAAAAAGATTTCCTGCCTTTTTTGACTATTCATTATTCAAATAAAGTGACAAATTGCATATGAAATTCTGAAAAATATTTAAATACAAATCCGGCTCCAGTTACTTTTAAATAGGATTTTTTCGTGCTCCATTCCACATTTTATTCGATGTTAACTATTTTTGTTTGAATTAACTTAACTACTAAATTTAAGAAATGGTTAATATGGAATAATTTGTGGTACAAATGAACAGAAAAATTGTTTTAAAAGTACCAAGAGTCGCTTGCAAGTTAATCTTTGGTATTAGCTAAATCAATTTTAACCAATTTCTGAGCACCAAAACATTTTTCTTGATTCATCTCTCGTATTACTTCAGCAGTTTTTTTACTCTCTAAAAATATTTCGGTCTTGGTTGGTGAAACACTGTTTTTTTTTTGGTCATTTACATAAGTCGGGTCTGTGAATTTTGGCGTTGAGCGTGTTTTTTTTTGTTTGCTGAAAAACTCTCGAGGCTTCGGAGCTGAGCGAGGTGACGAATTTCTGCAAAGATTTCGTTTACCGTTTAACTAGGTCTGTTTATTATTTTCTTTATTACGGGAGCGGGGCTCTCGATCATTTCCGAGACACCCAACGAGCTCTCCTTTAAACCGCCAATTCTGATGCACTGGCTGCATCGCACTCAATTAAGACGCAGAGCGAAGCTCGCTTCCCGTCGCAACAACTCGTAAAATCGTCAACGTTACGGGGCTACATCCTTTATTTCATTACAGTGATTGGTAATGGCAAACATGATGAAATATACGAAGCAATTTGCAAAGCAACTCGCCTCTTAATGACTTTTTGCCACCTCAACTTCCGCTAAATCCTACAAATTCTTAACTCATCGCAAACTACACATTTTTTTCTTAATAGTTTTTAAATGTTTTTATCTTGGCTTGAAAAATATTACTAATATTTAGAATATGATGATTAATAATGCTTTTTCATATTTATCACCAATTGAAAAACAAAATTGTGTGTAAGGATAAATCAAAACCAAGCTTATGGGTGAAATCTTAAGACCAACGCTTATTTCAATCAGAATTTGAGTACTTTGAGACAAAACAAAAGATTAATTTTTTTATTTGAGATTTTTCGATCATTTTTCAAAATAAAAAGATTCAATTTCGAAATAAAAAAAATTGTATGTAATTTGGAAAATCTAAAAAGAAGTACATTCATTTTTTTCGAATTAGTCAACAACAAATAAAAGAGTTCTTAATTCGTATATCTTGACTTGAGAAACATTACTAATATTTACAATATGATTAATAATGCTTTTTCATATTTATCACGAAACATTAATTGAAAAACAAAATTGTGTGTAAGGATAAATCAAAAGCAAGTTTATGGGTGAAATCTTAAGACCAATGAATATTTCAATCAGAATTCAAGTACTTTGAGACAAAACAAAAGATTAATTTTTTTTAATTTGGGATTTTTCGACCATTTTTCAAAATAAAAAGATTCAATTTCGAAATAAAAAAAATTGTATGTAATTTGGAAAATCTAAAAAGAAGTACATTCATTTTTTTCGAATTAGTCAACAACGAATAAAACAGTTCTTAATTCATATATCTTGACTTGAAAAATATTACTAATATTTAGAATATGATTAATATCGCTTTTTTTCATATTTATCACGAAACATCAATTGAAAAACAATATTGTGTGTAAGGGTAAATCAAAAGCAAGTTTATGAGTGAAATCTTAAGACCAATGAATATTTCAATCAGAATTTGAGTACTTTGAGACAAAACAAAAGATTAATTTTTTTTAATTTGGGATTTTTCGACCATTTTTCAAAATAAAAAGATTCAATTTCGAAATAAAAAAAATTGTATGTAATTTGGAAAATCTAAAAAGAAGTACATTCATTTTTTTCGAATTAGTCAACAACGAATAAAACAGTTCTTAATTCATATATCTTGACTTGAGAAACATTACTAATATTTACAATATGATTAATAATGCTTTTTCATATTTATCACGAAACATTAATTGAAAAACAAAATTGTATGTAAGGATAAATCAAAAGCAAGTTTATGGGTGAAATCTTAAGACCAATGAATATTTCAAACAGAATTTGAGTATTTTGAGACAAAACAAAAAATTAATTTTTTTTTAATTTGAGATTTTTCGACCATTTTTCAAAATAAAAAGATTCAATTTCGAAATAAAAAAAATTGTATGTAATTTGGAAAATCTAAAAAGAAGTACATTCATTTTTTTCGAATTAGTCAACAACGAATAAAACAGTTCTTAATTCATATATCTTGACTTGAAAAATATTACTAATATTTAGAATATGATTAATAATGCTTTTTTTCATATTTATCACAAAACATCAATTGAAAAACAAAATTGTGTGTAAGTGTAAATCAAAAGTAAGTTTATGGGTGAAATCTTAAGACCAATGAATATTTCAATCAGAATTTGAGTACTTTGAGACAAAACAAAAGTTGAATATTTTTTAAATTTAAGATTTGTCGACCATTCAAATAAAAAAATTTAATTTCGAAATAAAAAAAATTGTATGTAAATGGGAAAATCTAAAAAGAAGTAAATACATTTTTTTAAAAATAATCAACAACGAATAAAAAAATTCTTAATGCATAAAAGTGGAGTTTGCAGTTTTTCTTAATAATTAAATACAAAGTAATTTTTGATGGGTGAAATAATTTTAACGCATGCTTGATAATCGTCTAGTTTAGAGATTTATTAAACTTTCTGAAATATCTGAGACACAGTCTGAACATCCTCATAATGTTTGATTGACAAATATGTAACTTCTTATTATTTTGCATTTTCTTTGACATCGGCTATTTACATTACGAAAGTGATTCCAGCTCCAACAATCTTATCACACTGTATTTTGGTTCTTATGGTCTTAAGTAGGATATACATAAATCAGTGATCTACAGTCAGCGTTTTGTATACATCTGAGCGAAAAAATCAATACATATTTTTTTTTTTTAATTTTTGATCTACAAACATTTTGATAAGTATATGCGATTTTTGGTCGACAGGAAAAACAGATCTCGCGTCGCTAAATCCAAAGTTAATTCCAAACGACCTTCCAATGATTTTTTAATTTAAAAGAGTCGTAAAACTTTCATTCTGAGGAGTAAAATGTGATTTTTGGTTTTAATTACGCGAGATAATCGTGTATTCCTTTTTTCCCTTTGCTAAATTTTATTTTTTTTGCGTTTTCGCATCGCGTGTACGAAGAATACTAGCAGTATTTTCCACCGGCTAAGTATTGATCGATAGCAAAAACGCGATCTATTTTTAATGTCTTAAGGTCTTTTTTTTCTTGTTGTATCGTAGAGGATTCGATTCCACCGTTATACTGTCTTTCAATTATTATTGTACAATCCGGTTCTTCGTATATAAATAATTATACCAGTGCTTTTACCGGAAGCAAAGTATCTCTCCTCGATCTTCCTTATAATATATCTTTGATAAACATTTTAATTATTTAACACGAATATTTGGCACATCAAACACATATCGTAATGTTTTTTTTCTTCTTTTTTTTCAAAGATTTTTAGTGACTACAGTATAATATCTAAACACCGATTAAGGGCAGAATCGTTTGTGCTCGCGAATCGTAAAAAACGCACAGCGTTGATCAGCGCGAGTACAAAACGATCTGACGCCTTTCTACGAACATTTATCACATATAGAATCACAACACTGTCACGAGTTTTTTTTTTTTTTTGTAGTTAAAACCATTTAGAACGTCAATCTTTTTTTTTCTTTAAGTAGTAAACAGTTTTGTTGAACATTCAAGAGTAGGGCACTTGGAATAGGTTTTTTTTTTAAAGCCAGGATTCGTACACTGTATATTTTGCAGCAAAATGATTTTTGATTTATGCTTTTGCTGGCAGAGATTTTTGAATTCACGTGTAAATTTTGTTCATTTATTTTTTGATGTTTGTGTAAATGTTGCAGAGATGATAAAAACGCAATAAATTCTTGACAAAAAACGAAGTCATTTGTAAGGATATTTTTTGATTTGAAAACCGGAAGTGTACATGAGGTTTAAGATTTCTGCATATTCAAAATAAAACTTTGGCAAGCTATATCTTTCAAATTACGATATCAAGAAAAAAACTAAAAAGTAGAAAATGTTCGTTTTCGTATTCTCTGGTGGACGATTTTTTTATTTTTTTTTTAAGTCCAAAATTAAGGGAGTTGTTCTTGATTCAGTACTTTGGCAAGCTATATCTTTCGAACTATAATATCGAGAAAAAAACTAAAAAGTAGAAAATGTTCGTTTTCGTATTCTCTGATGGACAATTTTTTTATTTCTTTTTAAGTCCAGAATTAAGGAAGTTGTTTTTGATTTAGTATTTTGGCAAGCTACAACTCTTAAAAGCTCCGCGGAAAAAACTGAATAGTAGTAAATGTTCGTTGTTGTATTCTCTAACAGACGATTAAATTTTTTTTGTCCAAAATTAAGGGTGTTGTTGTGGTTTTTATATTTTAGCAAGCTATAACTTTTAAGTCAAAGCTCCGCGGAAGAAACTGAAAAGAATATGTTTGTTGTCGGATTCTCTGATGGACGATTTAAAAAAAATTAAGTCCTAAATTAAGGGAGTTTTTTATCCGCGAAGTAAACTACTTCGAATGAAAAAATCGTCCACTAGAGAATACGAAAACGAACATTTTCTACTTTTTAGTTTTTTTCTCGATATCATAGCTCGAAAGATATGGCTTGCCAAAGTACTAAATCAAGAACAACTCCCTTACTTTTGGGCTTAAAAAAAATGAAAAAATTGTCCACCAGACAATACGAAAACGAACATTTTCTACTTTTTAGTCTTTTTCTCGATATCATAGTTCGAAAGATATAGCTTGCCAAAGTACTAAATCAAGAACAACTCCCTTAATTTTGGACTTAAAAAAAAATAAAAAAATCGTCCATCAGAGAATACGAAGACAAAAATTTACTACGTTTCAGTTTTTTTCTCGATATCATAGCTCGAAAGATATGGCTTGCCAAAGTACTAAATCAAGAACAACTCCCTTAATTTTATATTTGAAAAAAAATGAAAAAATCGTCCATCAGAGAATACGAAAACGAACATTTTCTACTTTTTAGGTTTTTTCTTGATATCATAATTCGAAAGATATAGCTTGCCAAAGTACTAAATCAAGAACAACTCCCTTAATTTTGGACTTAAAAAAAAATAAAAAAAATCGTCCACCAGAGAATACGAAAACGAACATTTTCTACTTTTTAGTTTTTTTTCTTGATATCGTAATTCGAAAGATATAGCTTGCCAAAATTTTATTATGAATATGCAGAAATCTTAAACCTCATGAAGTGTACGAATCCCGGATTAATAAAATCTTCAAATTTGCTACCAGAGTATACGAAAGTTTCAAAAGTCACTAAAACCGGAGATTCATTTCGTACACTCGGCTACGCTATGTACCTAAGAGTCTTTTTGCTTTTTTATATACAGTCTATTTTGAGTCAGTCACGAAAAAAAAAGTAATAAAAAAAAAGTGTAACGAAACAATTTGAACGATAGCGCGTTGTTTAGTCATCAACGACTCGGAGAAAACTATCATCATCGTTTCGTAGATCACATTGGAATGCCCCCTTATTTGTTTTTTTTTTTATTGAGCCATGCAAGAAAGAGTAGAAAAATAAGGTATCAATTAAAAGTCCACCCCTTAGAAAACTAATGTTCTAAATTTAAAAAATATATAGGTTCGCGGGTTTCTTTAAAATATATTAGTATTTTTGTTATAGAGATTTTTTTGTCTTTCTTTTTCTTTTTGTTCACGGAAATTGTGATTCGAGTAACACCGAGTTCTTTGAACTTGAAATATGTAAAAGTTGAGTATACAATTTGTTCTTGAACACAGTTCCATCTTTAGAATTTAACACCGTTCTATTGCTGCGCTATTTAATCGCTCTTTTTTTTTTGTCGACTTTCGCGCGCCTTCGGCAATTTTTTTTTCTTTCTTTTTTTTTTAACGTCGAGACGCCGAAAAAGCTTCGCGTGGAAATCTAAAATTTAATTCGCGATCCTCTTGCCTTTATATAAATCCCATCCCCTATCGAAGACTGAGAAGAACTGAAATAACAGACGTGCTGGAAATTACAAACTTTGGCATTTTCGGTACATAATCGAACGATCGATATAATGTCCCTTTTTTTGTTGTTTGTTCTTTTTTTTTTTAAAGGTAAATATTGCTTTATATGTAGAGACCATCGCGAGGTTTGATGCCTGAACTGTAACTCCTATAATTATTGAGATACTGATGTCTCGGGCTTACTGATGGCTGCTTCGTTATACTCGCCATCGCGCACCCCATTATCAATTCCAAGCTTCTGCATAAAGTCTGATAGATTAGCCATGGCCATGGCTTAGGAAACTGACCGACCATCGGTTGCGTTCCGTACTTTACTGTTTCTCCTAAAAGTCCTGCAAATCCAAGATAATCATTTAATTTTTCTATCTTTATAAAGAAAAAAAATTCATATTTTATTAGATATGAAATAATATGAAAAAAAATTTCATATTTTATTAGATATAAAATGATATGAAAAAAAAAATTTCATATTTTATTAAACATGAAATAATATATAAAATTTTTTTTTCATATTTTATTAAACATGAAAAAATATGAAAAAAAATTCATATTTTTTTCATATGAAACAATTTTTTTTTCACATTTAATTAGAGGTATTTTTGGATTTTTTTGTAAAGTTTTCACAAATTATTTTTTGATTGATTGGGCATCAGAATTATAATTATTAAGCATCCTATTTTTCTACTTCAGAAAAAGTTGTAGAAATTCTTTATACGTTATAAAAAAAAATTCATATTTTATTAAACATGAAATAATATGAAAAAAAAAAATCATATGTTATGAAATATGAAATAATATGAAAAAAAAATTCATACTTTTTTCATATGAAATAAATTTTATTTTTTTCATACGTAATAATTTTTTTTTCACTTTTTATTAGAGGTATTTTTGGACCTTTTGTAAACTTTCACAAATTTTCTACTTCAGAAAAAGTTGTAGAAATTCTTTATACGTTGTTTTATTATAAAGACGTTACAGATCATTTTCTGTTATTGCTCCAAAATCGTAATTATTTATCCTTCAATCTTTATACTGGAAAAATAAATTTAGAATTTTTTCATAATATATAGTTTTTCATTATAAAGAATTCACAGATGATTGATTGGTCCGATAATTATGATTGTTTATTTTATTTTCCAATCTTGCTCCGAAAACAAAATAAAATGAGTTGTTTAGAATGTTTTTTTCAGCGTTAAATGTAGAAATTCATTATAAAATTTTATTCGATAGTATAAAATTATTGCAATATATTTTCCGATTCATTAGCTCAAAAATAATAATAACAATGATTTAGCGAACTCACCGTACGGTCCGAATATTCGCAAAACGTCAGCGATGCACAGAGCGATGCCCAAAATCGCTGTGGCGTAAGTGACGTTTAAGACTCTTCGTATTTGAGTTTTTTTCGCCGCCGCTGAATTTCCTTCCGGTAGATATAGCGGAGCATCGGTTTTTGTTCGATTAACATGAGCGATATGATTAAGAATTGCGTGAAGAGTAAAATCCGTTCCCTGCAACATATAAAAAAAAAAAGAATAATTCACAAATTTAATCCATTTTTTAAATTCTATTAAATAAAAATACTGTTCAATAAATGTTTAAAAATATTAGTAACTTCCCTAATGATTAATTATTTAATCTGTTAGTATTAAGGAGGTTGGAGCGCTCCACACAAGACAAATCAGTGTTAAATTTATAAAAGCGTTTCTACAATTTCAGATGGTTTAATAATCTATTCCAAGGTGTCAATCACATAGCAGCATTAGTTCTTGATATTCAAATACATTCACAGCTGTCATATGAACAGTAAATCGATCAATATCTCCAAATTTCCGATGTCATGTTTTTTCATCCAGTTTTGTAAAAGTGTAAACCGTAATATCAGTCCGATTATGATGAAACATAGCTCATTTTGATCAGTGGAAGATCCTTAATCGATTGACCGTCCGGATTTTCTATAGTATCAGGCGTTCAAAAGTTACAGCCATTTGTATACTTGATGTTAGATTATGATAGAATAAACAAACGGTTGTATCTTTTGAACTACTAATACGATTTAAAAAAATAGACGGCCAATCGATAGAATATCTTTTAGTAAACAAAATGAGCTATTGGTCGTCATAATCGGACTGATATTACGATTTACCCTTTAAAAAAACTGGACGAAAAAACATAACATCGTAAATTGCAGATATTGATCGATTTACTATTGATATCACAGCTGTAAATGTATTTGAATATCAAGAACTAATGCTGCTATGTGATTAACACCTTGGAACAGATTATTAAACCATCTGAAATTGTAGAAACGCTTTTAAAAATTTAGCACTGATTTGACTAGTGTGGAGCGCTCCAACCTCCTTAACTAATAATTTACCATAACTCTGTTATCGGGAAGTTGATTTTCCGGCAAAAGGCTGCTTTCGGCTGTAATATCTTCCGGATCTTCTTTATTTTTATCATTTTTCCACGACAGACTCTTTTTCCTATTCTTGTTACAATCCTCCTCCTTATCTTTTGGTTTATCATTCATGAGGGCAGCTTTTTCATTGCAATCCGGTTGATCAGAGTCGGATTCCGATTTTTCAATAATTTCGCTTTTTTCAGGAACGACGCTCTGAAAGTGCGTGGGACTTTTGTCAAGAGTTCTGATGCTAATGTCGCTGCTTCGACGATTAATATTAAGCGGCCGCATTTGGGCGAGATCAGAATTTCGCCGACTGTAAGGAACATCGGAATTTCTTCGTGAATCGGAAGATTTTCCGGAAAAAATGCTGCCAAAATCGGAATTTCTTCGGGATCCTGCTGCTGATGCTGTGGGACTGATGTCCAGGACTCGAGGCAAACGCTGATCGTCGGATGGTAACATTCGCTTTGGCGTTCTATTACCAAAGTCGCTGTTTCTTCGTAGCTTCGTAGCAAATTGCGAGCTACGATTTTTTTCGTGACTAAAATCGGAGCAACGTCTTAGATCTTTGGTGCTGCCTGTTGGCGTTACCATCTCCGAATGTCTGCGAAGAATTCCTTCGGGCGTTCGAGGTCTGTCTGATACTGGCGAACGCTTAAGATCCGAAGTTGTCGAAGTTGCGTCTTCCTCGTTGATAAATCTGACGCTGCACTCGGAATTTCGACGCGACGAACGATTTGACACGTCACTTCCTCTTCTACTCGCCAAAGAACTTCTTCGACTTGGACTTGAGACTGTTATTATCGGCAGATTCACCGTCGATGGTGTCGGCGTTGGCGGTCTCACATATACTTCCGGTACTGTCGATACCGGCTGACTATCACGATTCTCCTTTGCGTCCAATACGACCGAATGATATTGGTCCTTTTTCGATAAATTGCGATCTGAAAAGAAATAATTAAATGAGGAAAAATAAATCTTGAAAAAGGATTTTACAATAGGGATGAATTTTCGTTACTTTTAAAAAGGAATTTTTTATTTTTATATTCCTGCAATAATTTGTTATCAATTGTTTAGTAAAAATGATAATTACAGTATATAAGAAGCATTCTCTGTAAATTCAGCCACTTTTTTTTTCAACCCTCTCCGATTTGCCCTGTAATTGATTATATGAATGTACCACTAAAAGACACTATGTGAATTTTTTCAGATTTTTTAAAACAATTTTTCAGAAAATGGCTTTTTTTATTCAAGTGCAAATATCTCAGAATTTTGAAGTTACTGAAAAAAAATGTCTGCACATAAAAGTTGTCGTTTATTGTTAGCTTTCGAGCGGAATATTCCAAATAATTGTCACGTTCCTGTGAGTATGATTTTTTTCCGAAAAATGAAGGATATATTTTTTAATTAAAAAAAGGATATTTTTTTTTACTGAAAAAATTACAGAGTATTGCTACATGACTGTTGATATCACAAAAAAATCGTCAGAGTCGCGACGATCGATCTTCTGGTATTAAAAAATGCATTTGTGTGAAAGTTCCGAAAAACGGGGGCATTATTATTTTTTTGATAATAAAAACGGTTACTTTTTTTTGGCTAATAAAATTACAGAGTATTCTTGCATGACTGTAGATATTGCAAAAAAATCATCAGAGTGGTACGGATCGAGCTTACGGTATTAAAAAAAATTATTCGTGTGGAAGTTTCGAAAAACGGGGGAATTATTTTTTTTTATACCGGAAGCTCGATTCGTACTACTCTGATGATTTTTTTGCAATATCTACGGTCATGCAAGAATACTCTGTAATTTTATTAGCCAAAAAAAGTAACCTTTTTTTTATCAAAAAAATAGTAAAGCCCCCGTTTTTCGGAACTTTTACACAAATGCATTTTTTAATACCATAAGATCGATCGGTGCCCCTCTGGCGATTTTTTTGTGATATCAACAATCATGTAGCAATACTCTATAATTTTTTCATTAAAAAAAAAATATCCTTTTTTTAATTAAAAAATAATTCCTCCATTTTTCGGAAAAAAATCATACTCACAGGAACGTGACAATTATTTGGAATATTCTGCTCGAAAGCTAACAATAAACGACAACTTTTATGTGCTGACTTTTTTTTTCAGTAACTTCAAAATTCTGAGATATTTGCACTTGAATAAAAAAAGCCATTTTCTAAAAAATTATTTTAAAAAAACTGAAAAAATTCACATAGAGTGTCTTTTAGTGGTACATTTATTTAACTAATTACAGGGCAAATCGGAGAGGGTCGAAAAAAAGTGGCTGAATTGACAGAGAATGCTACATAACTGCATGTTATAAATTATAAAATTTTCTTTAAGCTAAATTTTTTATCACAAATTTCATAAATAAAATTGTAAAAAATAAATGTAGTGATTAAAGAGTGCCAAATATTTTTGATAATACTTTATGTGAAATTTGTATATTCTTGTTGATTTATTAGCAAATTAAAAACAAAAAAGAACTGGTACGAAATTATTTCAAAAAATTTGAAAAAATAGTTAAATCAAAATTATTAGATTCTTTGGAGAAAAAACATTGTAAATTTGTCTATTTGTCTATATGATTTAGATTAATTCGCAGAAATATGGTTTTATGATTATAGTTATTTGGTACCTTTAATACTTTGATGCAGAGCTGCTTCGCCGGTCGGTTGCTGTTCATTTTCTTCCGGAATTTTGATTTTCGGACTGAGCATCGTTGGCACTAGCGCCGCAGCTACCGAGCTCGCTAAATTGTTGTACGGCGCTAGCATTGCAAGCTGCATTATGCCTACAGCGAAGCGATTAGCGTCAGAAAATCATAGAGCATTAAAATATATTTAAAAAAAACGTAAAAATCCTACTTAAAAATAAAATGTGTACTAACAGCATCTCAGTTGAAATTTTACTAAACTAAACTTTATTTAATTTTTTTAAAATTATCAATTCAACAAATTTCATCCGATTTCATAAACAACGTTATTTTCTTTTTTCACCTCAAATTCGTCTTTCCAATAGGAATGAAACTATAATTTATGTTTCATTAAGAAGTTTAATAAACCTTTTTTTTAATTCATACTTTTAGTATCCAACTTTCAACTAATATAAATTATTTTTAATTATACAAATTATATTATAAATCATTTAAATTATATAAATATTATTATAAATTATTTTAATTTATAGATTAAAAAAAAAATTTTAACTGTACGAATTTCTTCAAGTTGTATTAAAACTTGTCCAATTATGAGCAATGTTTGAGAACGTGGGGGGAAAAAATACTTCAAATACAATATTTTGTTTTCTATGTTAAAAAAAATTGGTCTGTTAATTTTAATAAATTGTAATAACGATTTATGACAAGCGATGAATACGAGCCGTTTGTACCTTTTTGATTAGTCGTTGAATTGTCCCTGGTAAGCATATTGTTCGGCATAGTTTTCAGCAGGTGCATAACTTTGTATCCAGCGTGAAGAAAGGTGAGGTAAAGAAGAATGCTCCACGTGAGGAACACAGTTTGGACCAAGTATTTGGTGATGAAGTGATTGTGAAAGGCGACGGCGACGTCGCTGGCAATTATGCAGGAAAAGTGCGACGTTATCACTAAACTAAGGCATGATTCCTTCTGTATCTTCTCTGGTCCGAACTTGAGCTGCAATAAGGTCAAACATTTACAATAAAGCTTCACACATCTCTTTGGTATTCAGACGGTAACACTAACGATAAGAATCTTTCTTGTTTCACCTGAGTCAGATGGAGGAAAGCCAACTGTATCAGACAGAAGGCCGAGGTCACGCAGGGAAATCCAATATCCCACATTATTGAACCAATGACTTTTGGCATTGTCTAGAAAATTTTCAAAGACTGATCAGCAGATTCAGATGCAAGAATTTTCCAATTTCAAAAGTGGCCCAAAATTCTTGCAACCTAATTTCTATAAAAGGTATACTAAAAAAAAACAGGAGAATAAATTTGATCTTGGTTTTTTTCTTAATTTGTTACTTTTGTGACTTTAAAATTAATTAACTTTTCTTTCTGAATGAGAATTTATATGGAAGGAAAAAACTTTGCAAATTGCTTCCTCATTATTGTTGGATTTTTACAAATCTACCTCTATGAGGAAGCATGTTAATCTATTTTGGCTTCCTCATAGAGGAAGCTTTGTAAAAATCCAACAATAATGAGGAAGCAATTTGCAAAGTTCTACTTTGCAGCCTTGTTTAAATGAAATTTTAAATGGCATTAGTTTTGAACGCCTTGACAGATTCTCACCAGATTCGAACTGATGCTTAGTTTACCCACACTCTACTTGTGGACCAAATTTGAGCCCGATATCTTAAAAATTGCGGAAGTTAGAGCACGAACAAAAAATTCAAAATGCCATAAATTTTAAACCCCTTAACGGATTGACGTCAAATTCACTCCCAAACTTTATTTAATAACAGTCCACTTGTGGACCAAATTTGAGCCCGATATCTTAAAAATTGCGAAAGTTAGAGCACGAACAAAAAATGTCAAAAAATTTAAAAATTCCATAAATTGTGAACCCCTTAACGGATTGACACTAAATTTAATCCCAAACACTATTTGATAACAGTCCACTTCTGGTCCAAGTTTGAGCCGGATGTCATAAAAATTGCGGGAGTTAGAGCCCAAGCTGACATTCTCCAAAAAATTCAAAATGCCATAAACTTTGAACACCTTGATGGATTAACTCCAAATTCAATCCCATAACTTGTTTAACGACAGCTTACTCGTGGTTCAAATTTGAGCCCGATATCTTAAAAATTGCGGAAGTTAGAGCACGAACAAAAAATGTCAAAAAATTTAAAAATTCCATAAATTGTGAACCCCTTGACGGATTGACACCAAATTTAATCCCAAACACTATTTGATAACAGTCCACATCTGGTCCAAGTTTGAGCCGGATGTCATAAAAATTGCGGGAGTTAGAGCACGAACAAAAGATTTAAAATGCCATAAATTTTAAACCGCTTAACGGATTGGCATAAAATTCACTCCCAAACTTTATTTAATAACAGTCCACTTGTGGACCAAATTTGAGCCCGATATCTTAAAAATTGCGAAAGTTAGAGCACGAACAAAAAATGTCAAAAAATTTAAAAATTCCATAAATTGTGAACCCCTTAACGGATTGACACCAAATTTAATCCTAAATACTATTTGATAATAGTCCACTTCTGGTCCAAGTTTGAGCCGGATGTCATAAAAATTGCGGGAGTTAGAGCCCGAGCTGACATTCTCCAAACAATTCAAAATGCCATAAATTTTGAACACCTTGATGGATTAACTCCAAATTCAATCCCATAACTTGTTTAACGACAGCTTACTCGTGGTTCAAATTTGAGCCCGATATCTTAAAAATTGCGAAAGTTAGAGCAGGAACAAAAAATGTCAACAAATTTAAAAATTCCATAAATTGGGAACCTCTTAACGGATTGACACCAAATTTAATCCCAAACACTATTTGATAACAGTCCACTTCTGGTCCAAGTTTGAGCCGGATGTCATAAAAATTGCGGAAGTTAGAGCACGAACAAAAAATTAAAAATGCCATAAATTTTAAACCCCTTAACGGATTGGCGTAAAATTCACTCCCAAACTTTATTTCATAACAGTCCACTTGTGGACCAAATTTGAGCCCGATATCTTAAAAATTGCGAAAGTTAGAGCACGAACTAAAAATGTCAAAAAATTAAAAAATGCAATAAATTGTGAACCCCTTAACGGATTGACACCAAATTTAATCCTAAATACTATTTGATAACAGTCCACTTCTGGTCCAAGTTTGAGCCGGATGTCATAAAAATTGCGGGAGTTAGAGCCCGAGCTGACATTCTCCAAAAAATTCAAAATGCCATAAATTTTGAACACCTTGATGGATTAACTCCAAATTCAATCCCATAACTTGTTTAACGACAGCTTACTCGTGGTTCAAATTTGAACCCGATATCTTAAAAATTGCGAAAGTTAGAGCACGAACAAAAAATGTCAAAAAATTTAAAAATTCCATAAATTGTGAACCCCTTAACGGATTGACACTAAATTTAATCCCAAACACTATTTGATAACAGTCCACTTCTGGTCCAAGTTTGAGCCGGATGTCATAAAAATTGCGGGAGTTAGAGCCCGAGCTGACATTCTCCAAAAAATTCAAAATGCCATAAATTTTGAACACCTTGATGGATTAACTCCAAATTCAATCCCATACCTTGTTTACTGACAGCTTACTCGTGGTTCAAATTTGAGCCCGATATCTTAAAAATTGCGGAAGTTAGAGCACGAACAAAAAATATCAAAAAATTTAAAAATTCCATAAATTGTGAACCCCTTAACGGATTGACACCAAATTTAATCCCAAACACTATTTGGTAACAGTCCACATCTGGTGCAAGTTTGAGCCGGGTGTCATAAAAATTGCGGGAGTTAGAGCACGAACAAAAAATTTAAAATGCCATAAATTTTAAACCACTTAACGGATTGGCATAAAATTCACTCCCAAACTTTATTTAATAACAGTCCACTTGTGGACCAAATTTGAGCCCGATATCTTAAAAATTGCGAAAGTTAGAGCACGAACAAAAAATGTCAAAAAATTTAAAAATTCCATAAATTGTGAACCCCTTAACGGATTGACACCAAATTTAATCCCAAACACTATTTGATAACAGTCCACATCTGGTCCAATCTTGAGCCGGATGTCATAAAAATTGCGGGAGTTAGAGCACGAACAAAAAATTCTAAATGCCATAAATTTTAAACCCCTTAACGGATTGGCGTAAAATTCACTCCCAAACTTTATTTAATAACAGTCCACTTGTGGACCAAATTTGAGCCCGATATCTTAAAAATTGCGACAGTTAGAGCACGAACAAAAAATGGCAAAAAATTAAAAAATTCCATAAATTGTGAACCCCTTAACGTATTGACATCAAATTTAATCCTAAACACTATTTGATAACAGTCCACATCTGGTCCAAGTTTGAACCGGATGTCATAAAAATTGCGGGAGTTAGAGCCCGAGCTGACATTCTCCAAAAAATTCAAAATGCCATAAATTTTGAACACCTTGATGGATTAACTCCAAATTCAATCCCATACCTTATTTAACGACAGCTTACTCGTGGTTCAAATTTGAGCCCGATATCTTAAAAATTGCGACGGCTTTCGTGCTAACAAAAAATTGTGCACATACGCACACATACAGATATTGTTTCTAAACCACTTTTGTCGACATTTTAGACCATTCTTAGTGTCCTGACATGAAAATCACGAAAAAAAATGTTTCACAAAAACAAAGCTTCCTCTATGAGGAAGCAAAATTAAAGATTTAAGTTGAAGAATGCAGAAATATTGAGCTTATGAGCTTTACTAAAATATACATTCAAGTTTTCTTTACTTTCTATTACACAATTAAAATTAAAGAAGAAAACGAAGATATAAGACTAATTAAATTGTAATTTCAACATTATTACATTTTTCTTGCATCACAAATATTTTTCCCAACATCTTTAATTCTTTTTTCTTTGCTATTTCATAGGTAAATTAGTTTTTAATTGGTAATAATTTTGAGAATAAAATAATGATGTTTTTTTGCAAAAGCAGATTTGTGAAATGAGAGAAAAATGTTCTCACCTCTTGAAGATTGTAAGGATCTATGAAGAGGCAGCCGGATCTCGAAACTCCGAGTAAACATAAGAAGACATTGATGGTAGACATGAAAGGCCGGCTGGATATAAGTGACCTGTTTAAAATTTCCAATATCATCGTTTAACGATCAACTCGGTGAAACGATAAAATACTGAATTATCCATAAAATACCTTAAGTTTAGTATGGAGAAGAATGTGTAGAAACTGAGTATAAAGAAGAGACAAGCAAATCCATAAGTGTGCAGGGGAAAAATCCATCTCAATTCCTGATTCACTGACCCCAGTGAAGGAGCATTGATCAAAACTTTGTCCAGGGAAACGCCGTTCGATCCATTGGAAATATTGAACCATTGACAATTTTGTCCTGGAATTGGCGTTGATACATTTGTTCCTGTTGAAATAATGTTAAATATTCGAATGATTAAAAAAAATAACTGGCTTAGAAATAAATATTGCTTATCCTTAAGTAACATTTTTATTTAATGGTATAAATTTTTGAATATGTTAACATTATTTTTGTTAGTCACTTTTTACTTCAAGTTCTAGAACTGATTGAAACCTATAAATGCTGTAAATTCTTGCAAAATACGCACAAATGTTTAGCTTTATTTAGTACATTTATAAATTTATTCTTTAAGCTTTGACTTTGGTGTAAAATATGGTCAAAGGTATGAATTATAAATAACTGAAGCGTTGTGCAAATTATTAAAAAAATGGTTAATTATCTTAAATAATAATAACACCGAGATTTTTATAATAAAATAAAATAAAAACATACCGCGATTTTGAGCAAGAAATAATTTTATTTAAAAAAGCTTTGAACATGTAAGTGTTTGGTTGTTTGTTTCTTTTTACTCCAAATTTCGCAAATATGTAGCTAAGGGTGTGAATTAAAAATAGTTGAATTGATGCTGAATCTTTTTTTGAAAACTCAATTTTTATAAAATAATAATAATACTCAAGGATAACATTTTTTTTCTCTTGAATAATCGTATTAAAAATAAACAACATAATATAAAAATTTTTGAACATGTAAACATTCAATTTCTCACTCCAATTACCCCACCATTGATGAAAAATGTATAATTATTTACCACATATATCCCGACATACTTTAACCTTTGGTTTTAGTGTAAAATGTATCTAAGGGTGTGAATTAAAAATAGTTTAAGTAATGAAGAATTTTTTCTCTCAAGTACAAATAAAAAAAATAATAATAAAAAAAATATTAACTATCTATATAATCGTAAAAAAATATATATATTTCTGAATTACATATTGATTTACTTTCTCAGTATTAAATCATATACATAAACATTCGTTTTTTCACTCCAATTCCTCCACCATCGATGCAAAAAAAAAGCTACTCATGCCCAAAAAATAATTCATCCCCATTTCCAAAAACTGTACAATTATTAATCACATCTTCATTGTCTTGAGCTTTGGCTTTGATGTAAAATGTATCTAAGGGTGTGAATTAAAAATAGCTTAAGTAATCAAGAATTTTTTCTCTCAACTACAAATTAAAAAAAAACACAATTAAAAAAATATATTGCTGAATTACATATTGATTTACTTTCTCACTATTAAATCATATACATAAACATTCGTGTTTTTCACTCCAATTCCTCCACCATTGATCCAAAAAAAGGCTGCTCATGCCCAAAAAATAATTCATCCCCATTTCCAAAAACTGTACAATTATTAATCACATCTTCATTGCCTTGAGCTTTGGCTTTGGTGTAAAATGTGGCTAAGGGTGTGAATTAAAAATACCTCAAGTAATCAAGAATTTTTTCTCTCAAGTACAAATTAAAAAAAAAAATTAAATAAAAAAAAATATTAACTATCTATGTAATCGTAAAAAAAAATATTTCTGAATTACATATTGATTTACTTTCTCAGTATTAAATAATATACATAAACATTAGTCTTTTCACTCCAATTCCTCCACCATTGATCCAAAAAAAAAGCTGCTCATGCCCAAAAAATAATTCATCCCCATTTCCAAAAACTGTACAATTATTAATCACATCTTCATGCCTTGAGCTTTGGCTTTGGTGTAAAATGTATCTAAGGGTGTGAATTAAAAATAGCTTTAGTAATCAAGATTTTTTTCTCTCAAGTACAATAAAAAAAAAATAACAATTTCAAAAAAATTAACTATCGATATAATCGCAAAAAAAAAGTATTTCTGAATTACATATTGATTTACTTTCTCACTATTAAATCATACACATAAACATTCGTGTTTTTCACTCCAATTCCTCCACCATTGATCCAAAAAAAAGCTGCTCATGCCCAAAAAATAATTCATCCCCATTTCCAAAAACTGTACAATTATTAATCACATCTTCGTTGCCTTGAGCTTTGGCTTTGGTGTAAAATGTGGCTAAGGGTATGAATTATAAATAGCTCAAGTGGTGTGTTCACCCCTAGTGCAAACCGATTAAATTTCTCTCTATACACACTATACATACACACACACACACATATATATATATATATATATATGTACCCTACAGTATCCCATATATATATATAAAATAAATACATTAAACCTATGATAACTGACCGCGAGTCCAATTGACCGGCCTATCCATAATCTCTTGACCGTGGATTTCCACCGCACATCACTGGCTCTTGTACGAAAAAGGGCAAATCTCGAGCGATAGTCAGATATGACGATATCCCGTTTGATTAAGCACCCACTATCCAGGACGTACACCACCGAAGTGCGGTGGCAGCAACAGGCTTTGCCTATACAGTGATTTCATTCGTTCCCCTTCCACTGAACACCAACGGAGATTCTCTGTCTCCCTTCGGTCAGGAATATTGATCTAGTTCGTTGAGGGTGGGAAGGGCGAATATCCACAACCACCCGCACACCCCCCATCGTCACATCCACCCTCCAGTGTACAACCTGTAGGCCTTTAGATTGTTTATTTTTGGGATTGAATTAGAGCATTGTTAGAGAAGGCTCTAACAAGTCTCTTCTCTCCAAACGAAATATATTTTCCACAAAATATATTTTCTTCTGAAAAAAAAGAAAAAGAAAGAATTATTAAATATATTTTATTATTTAGGGGTAGTTTGAGAAGTTGGTTTTCTTACCATTTCTACAAAATATATTTTCTTCTGAAAAAAAAAAGAAAAAGAAGGAATTATTAAATATATTTTATTATTTAGGGGTAGTTTGAGAAGTTGATTTTCTTACCATTGAAACACGATATTTTTTTTTTATAGATTAATGTTGTTCTTCTGGTATCGGCAAATTGTTTGACGATCTATTTATCAATTTGTCAACAGGCAATCGTTTCATCTTTGCGGGGGATACAGCAAATCATCCCCCTTAGGCAATTACCGCGATGGCCCATTTGGCTCCTGCCTACGCTATATTTAGACGTAAATCAATTACAGCATTGCCATGATTGATAACACGTTAGCTCGTTATTTTGATCGGATACTTAAGGGGTGTCTAGGCTTTTTTTAATTGATAATAAGGGATTCGAATTTTAATATTTTTTTACTCATTTACAGAAGCATTTTTTGTTTTTTACAGTTTCCTGTTTAATTTCGATGATTAATGTTAGTATTTAAAAATTTGTTAGAAATGTTTTATATTATTTTTATTTAATTGGTTTTTGATTCAAAGTTTGGATAAAAAAACGTGGGAAATATGGGCAATAATAAAGACTCAATTTTGTGTAATAATACGTACAAAAAATGCATTTTTTATTCGATGAAGTACTACGTGAAATAAAAACCGAACCAGATTCCAGCTCTGTTTACAATATATGATAATGTTTCTACGTATTTACAGTAATTGCATATCAATGTACAATTTAATGTCTCCTTTCTTTATCTTTATCGGAAGATTTACGTACAAATTACAAGACGAATGATAGAAAAAGATTCGTAGAAAACGACGTTCGTTGAATGGACGTGAATAATATTTTACAATGGACTGATGCGAGCGACCAATCGTCGATGGTTTTTTTTACAAATCTCCGATGTCGTAAAGAAAAATCGTTGGCGGAGGACGAACACATCGCTCTCCGCTTTCTTCCGTTGGTCAGTGAAGCTGACACGCTCTTACTGCGACCAGCTGAAGAAGAATGAACACAGGGCTCAATACTTCGGAGTACTCGAGGCTACTTTGGCCCGATAATTTTTTACAGAGAAGATACTTGAAGACGAAAACTAATAGCAAAGATATTAGACTCCAAAGGGCTCGTAAAATTGCTACTTTAATCATGCCTTCCATGTGCATTCTCATAAATATTATTGCGCAGAAATAAGTATTTAAGCCATCGGCTACAAAAAGTGGCGAAAAAACAATCCACCAGCCTGAATAGCCCAAAAAAAAATTTTCGTCGAGTTTAAGGGCCAGTAGAACTGTGAATATTGTCAGGGAGACAAGATTTATCCAAATCTCGAATATCGTCAAGCCTAACCAGTGCACCAACTCGTTTAGCGAAAATATCATCTTTAATTTGTCTTATTGTCAATTGTGGATCGACATATGGGAATGGAAACGGATAGTAATTGATGGTTTTTTTTTTTTTTGGCTCAGTGTGTGTTGGGAATATTGTACATCGTTGCTTTGTGTTTATTTCGCATATTTGAGCGTTCCTATCGAAGCTTTTCGATACACTCGGATGTGAATTGACGAATTTTGACGGTTGTTTACCTCGTAGTCACCGTCATCGTTCAGAGGCTGTAGATCGTCTGGAAGAAAAAAGATTTTGGAGTTTAAAGAGTGAAAAGTTGTAGAAGAGAATTAAAGATTGAGTAAATATATCAATTAACACATAATTCGAAAGACTTACAAAAAATTGTTATTACACTTTTTTTTTGTGGTTTGAAGCATAAAATTAATGCTCAATTTTGATGTCAATGATTAAGGGGTTATTTCATTGGAAGTTTTCCACTAATTACTAATATGGAAGATATTAAATAAAAATCTTAATACATTAATTTTTTAGGTCTTTATATGAAATTTTTTTTATTTCTTCTCGATAGAATTTCATTTTTTTTGTTGGAAAAAATGCAATTTTCTATTAAAATGATTATGACTGATAAAAATGGAGTAAGACTCTGGCTTATGCATTTTTTGTTTGTAATTGTTTAAGCTTTAAAACGCCTTGTGGTTATTTAGGGTAACTTGAGTTTTGATTTTTTTACAGATTTTTTAAGTCGGAGTGTCAAAAGTGTGAAAATTTTGTATGCATATATCCTTTACTGTTTTTTCTGTCATTTTCCAAATCGATTTACGATATTCTTTTTATTTTGGTAATTTCTTTTGATTGTCAATTCCTTTTCCATTCAAAAGAACTTCCCAAACTGAAGAGAATAACACAAATATCATTATGAACCCTCAAAAAATGGCCAAAAAATAAGATAAAGAATATGCAAAAAAATTGTAATTTTTGGTGTTCAATTTAAAATTCTTTAAATAATCCAAAAATCAACAAACCTTAATTTTCACATGTTATTCTAAAGCTTAATTAATTACAAAGAAAACTATTTATGCTATTTATTTCACTGAGAAAGCAAAAATTTTCTATGAAAAGATTCAAAACAATGATATTTTTCAAATTTTTTTGGTATTTCCATTATTATTTATTAAAATTTTTATCAAAACTTCTCCAGATTCGCAATCAGTAACAAACATCTGATATATGCAATATAGTTGAATTTTCTATACTCATCAAAACAACTTTATCACTTACAATTTCCCAGCCTTATTATTGTGTCAGATTTGTTATTAAATTGAACATTTCAATTTATATTATAAGAAATAATAATTTTTATTGTTATTACCAGAGTAGTAAATCCCCATTAATTCATGAGATATAGTTAACAGTACAATTTGTTTTGTAATGATGATTTCATAATAATAATATGTAGTGATTATAAAATAGAGTGTATACATTTAAATAGTTGAAAAAAATACTAATTTTTGCTTTAGTATTGCAAGAAATAGTGGAAAAAATGGAAGAAATAAGTAATGCATTACTTTCTAAATGCATTACTAAAATATTACTTATTTTTTTCCATTTTTTCAAAAGGATTACCATGAATTTTTATTGAAAAATAATAATTTTGCAGCCATTCCAAAGTTTAATCATCGTATTACAATCGCTACATGTTATTATTATAAAATCATAATTATAGAGCGGATCGTATCATCATCATTATTTCTATAAGTATTAGGCATTTACAACTCTGGTTATTACTATTATTCATTACAAAACTCCAGGATTTATATTTCTTAATATTTAAAATCATAATAAAAATATGACAAACCATATTTATCAAACTCACCAATAAGATCAACGGTAGAAGTGTTAATATCAAGTTCCAAAGTTCCAAAATGATTATTCTGCAATTGCAGCGCCAAGTTACAGGCTTTATTCACAGCAGCTCCAAGTCCATGAATTATCAGTTCAGGTTCTCCAGTTTCCAAAAGCTTTTCGCATCGGTTCAGCTGAGCCTTCGTAACAACAACAATTATCAATCGGAACGATAAGAAAACAAATTGAGGTTAGTTTAACGTCAAGCACGGAGAGAGAATCGATTGTTACCTTGAAATTCGTTCTGTTACTAACGTATATATCCTTAGTTCTCTTTGGAAAACAGAGTGGCTGTCGTTTTTTAACAGCGTGATTCAAAATCGACGATTTCTTATCAATAAATCGCGCGTGAACGATTTTATCGGGCTTTCGCACCTCGAGCTCATCAATTACTTCGGCCATTCTGACATTTTCCGAGTGGTAACCACGTGACACGATTCACGAATCCAAAGTTTCCTTGGATTTCGACGTTTCTGTTGCAACGATTGTGGCCAAGAACAACACTTTACAATTATTCTTACCGACCGAGCAGTAGCATATATATTATGTAAGAGAGAGAGAGAGAGAGAAGTATGTGAACTACCGCAGTCGGTAATAAAAACTGTAATAAACTTTTTTCCCGCATACTAACATTTTACAGCTTGAAAAAGACTTTTATCGAATGCTCCTGTGATATCCGCATTCCATGAAACTCTTCATGAAACTGTAAATACAAACCTGCATAAAAAGCATTTAAAGCGATCTGCTATACCGACCGACTCGCCGTGAGTGCGAGTGAGAAAGCGTCATTGGCGATCGCAGTGGAGAGAGAGAGAGAGAACGACAAAAACTGTTCGGCCGGTAACAAAAACTGTAAAGCGTTGTTCTTGGCCACAATTGATGTTTCGGACAAAAAACGAGAAGTACTGACTGCGTTTTCGTTGCAGTGTTATGGAGTTTTATTTTGTTCAACGACTTTATCATATAAAAATAATTCTTACATATACAGTTTCAGGTTTTGACTTCCTAGCATATATCACTGTTTTCCTTTAAATGGATAGAAGATAATTAATAATTTCATTATATAAGATGCCGACCATTAATCTTACTTATCAATCGCTCACGGTGACAAGTTTACGAATTTTCAAATACAAGCCGCCGTCTGCTGTTGTAAACAATGTATTTGGATTTAATCTCATTGGACTCAAAGTTTTCTCGCACGGCAACACCTCGAACGTCGATAAAATGTGAATAATTGCAAGCTTTGTTTCTAAGAGTCCAAACCGCATGCCTGTAAATAATTAAATGAGTTTAAGAAAAAAGAAAATAAAAAATATTATAGTGATTGCAGCATCACTGCACCCAGAGAAATTATGTTTGATGGCTTTATTCGAATCAAATACGTGATCTATTTAAAATTAATAAAATACTATTTTCATCAAATAAAACTTACTTGAAATCAATACAATTTATTTGAATGAAATAAATTATATTTGATAACAAATAAAATCCTATTATGATAGCATTTGAAAAAGAAATTTATTTAATGGCTGGCATAATAGCATTTTATTTCGATCAAATAGAATTTATTGCTTACAAATAAAACGTATTAATTTTTTATAAAATTTATTTGATTCAAATAAAATTTTATTTATTTCAAATATTTATATTTGATTCAAATAAAATTTCATTTATTTCAAATAGATTTCATATTGGATTCAAATAAAATTTCATTTATTCCAAATTGATTCCACATTTCATTAAAATAAAATTTCATTTATTTCAAATAGATTCCACATTTGATTCAAATAAAATTTCATTTATTTCAAATAGATTGCATATTAGATTCAAATAACATTTCATTTATTTCAAATAAATTCTATATTTAATTTAAATAAAGCCATGAGATCGATTTCTCTGGGTGTACGCCTCAGGAATATTCATTGATAGTTCCATACCGATGCAATTGCGAGGTCCTTCTCCAAAAGGCATGTAGACGCAAGGTTTTCGATTTTTCTTGTTTTCTTCGGAAAATCTCTCAGGATCAAAGACTTGAGGATCCGGATAGTATTCAGGATCATAGTGTAATCCAATTGTTGGAATATACACTGGTGTACCTTTTTCCAGAATGAGGTTCGAATTAGGTACTTTATAATCGGCGTTCGTCACACGGTCCAAAAAGGGCAATGATGGGTATTTCCGGAGTGACTCCGATACGACCATATCCAGATAGCAAAGTTTCATGACCTGGGGATCGATATAAATAGGTTATTACGCCAATTATCGATCCAGCACCTAATTTCTTTTAAACTTTTTCAAGAAGTTGAGTAAGATCGAGAATAAATATTTTGCCAAATCTCGGAGTCAAATTTATAGTCCCAAGTTTGAACTATTATATGAAATAACATGTAAATAATCGAACTTAAGTACGAACTTAAATTCAAACTTGGGACTATAAGTTCGACCCTTAGGAACGTAAAATTTATTTTTCTAATTAATATGATTTTTCTATTCTCTATCAGATTATACTATATTCCACTTTTTTTTGTTACTAATAGAGAAGAGAATTTAAAAAAATGGCCAAAAATTAATTCTGAAATATGTTCATATTTGAATAAAGCCATTCAATTTAATTAGAATAATCAAAGTTCAGAATTTCAATAAAATTCGATTTCAAACTATCCACAAGTCAAAGAAAATGTATTTGACACTCTTACACGTACCAAATCGTAAGTTATCTCGCCATTACTATTTTCGAGCGCATTTTTGATTTCTTGTCGTAATTTCGTTTGGATATTTGGTGCAAGTGCGAGCTCGTACAATGTGAAACTTATAGCAGTGGAAACGGTTTCGAAGCCAGCTTGAAAAAATGAGGAGGCCTGCGCGACCAAATTGTCACCGTCGAATTCTGAAGCATGACAAACATTTTAATCAATGCTTACACAATAAATAAGTACACTGTTAGAAATTTTTGTATGAAAATTAATACAAACTATTGGAATTTTTTTTTTGCGGATTCGCGTATATTAAATTTAATATACAAATATTAATTAATATACAAAAAAATTGTTGTATAATTAATATACACTTCATAAACACTTCATAAAAGTTGTGTTTATAATATAATTATTGGAATTTTACAACATATCTGTATATTAAATTTCATTTAATAAAATTTAGTAAAATTCCAATAATTATATTAAAAACATAATTATTATGAAGTGTTTAATATACTGTATATTAATTATACAACAATATTTATATTTTTTATATTATGTATTAAATGAAATCTGCAAATTTTCAAGTATTTTGAAGTATCTGCAAAAGAACTTCCAATACATATATTAATTTACAAAATATTTTTATCAGTGAATAAATAAGTATTTTTCTTATGTCACGAATGACTTGACTAAAAAGATGCGTTTTTTTCACTTTACCGAATATTTTTTTATCCGGGCTATCAGCTTCACTTTCCTTGAGATCCATCAATCGATCGATAAGATCGTTTCGCTTGATGCCCGAACGTTTTCGCTCTGCTGCGGTTTCCCAAACAACTCGTCTCAGGAATTCGGAATTTCTTTCCGTCAAAAATCGGAAGCCCAACGGTTTGACCAATTGGGGCGTGAAGAAATGTGCCGTTACTTGTATACTGCGCCAAAAATTAACCGCAAATATTTCGCTGCCGTGCTTTCGAAATTCGGCTTCCGGATTGTTCAAACTATTGACATTCAGGCCAAAAACCGTAGTACCAATAATGTCAGTCGCGTATTTTGCGCAAAAACTTTTTAGCTCCATGACCAGACCATTTTCTAAAAACAGAAAGAAAAAAAAATTAGGTTTCAAAATCTTAACGTAGTCCTTGCGCCTGCTATTCATTTCGCATAAGTTCGAGAAAAATAAGAGAGAATTTACATGAGATGAATCTTTGATGACATTTTTTAAAAAACTGTAATTGCAATAAAATTATAACTATCCTACCGATTCTCGCCAAATTTGGTACACATTATGTTTTGGTGGTAGTCCTTTTGTGTACAAAATTACAGCTCGATATCTCTTAAATTGCGAAAGTTATGGCGTGAAAACGATTTTTCCAAAATTTTCAAAATGCTGTAAAATTTGAATTTTCCAACCGATTCGGCAGCATTTTCTATAAATACTGGAAACCTTCATTTAATCAATATTTATCGGTAAAAAAACTCAAGATCGATAGGATTATGTATTAATTGTGTAGAAAAAACCGCCTCATCATTCCAAAATACTCTCATCCCAAAAAGATATTAAAAATCGACCAAGCTTATGTCCTTTAATCCCTAAACTGTATCTTTCAAATTTTTATTTTTAATCGCATGAAATTTGCCTACCTTCCATCTTTAGCGAATGTAAATAAGTCTTAAGATCTTCACCAACTTCGAGCATCAATTCAAACATTTTCTTGAGCTTGCCTGATGTAAATACCGGTGTCAGTTTCGTTCTAACCAATTTCCATCCTGGATTGTTGAGAAAAAAAATATTCGTCGCAGTAATACGGTCGTGACCGACGACAAATCTGTCCGAAAAAAAATTGAAGTCACGGAGAAGAATGTTTTTTATGAGCTCTGGATCGCGCACCAAAAAAAAGGGCCTGTCGAATATGTAGAAGCCATGAAAGGCAAATTCGTTGACAGATTGTAGAGATCCTTGAGCCATTGTCCTGGCGATTTTTTAGCCAGTAGACACTCGGTGAAATTGCCAGTAAATGGCGTTGGTGGTATCTCCATAACGCCACGTTTCTTCCAGTATAAAAATTTCCGTGTCATGTACAAATAAGCCCCGATTAGCACAGTAATTATGAAGATCAGGAAATCGATGCTCCAGTGTAAAGTTAATAACGCCATGTTTAATAAAAATTACGGATAATACTATCTGACGATTTCCAAAATTAATTACTCTCGTGGTGAGAAGGTTTTATGTTGTCTCGACTTCTCGCCGCAAAATGAACTGCGCTCAACAATTAGCTACATTAATATTTTTTGTGTATCATCCAGTTGTTGCGACGAATCATTTGTGGGGGAGTTGATAGTAAATGTGAAAAACTGCAAGATAAGCGAGAGATACACAAACAATGAGTTATCTCATGTCGTCCCTAGCGGATCCGAGCAACCGTCATTTTGTGGTTGCTTTACGGTCACATACAAGTAACCGTCATTATGAGGTTCATTTCCAGTTGTTTTACCGTAAAACAACTGTAATGTAACCGACAAAGCGACCGTTGTTTTGGAACAAAAAAGAACCCGATTGCAACTGCGAAGCGACCAATGTTTTAACCAAAAGCAAACTTTAAAGTAACGCAGAAGTTACCGACAGTTTGTTAAAAGTTGTTTTTCGGTTATTTGAAAGATCTTCATATAACCGAATAGTAACCCGAAATGGAACATTGAGTTGATTACGGGTCACTTTACGGTTACCCGCCGGTCACTAGGTTCCTTCTGGGTTATTCTGGAGTGATTTTTTGTTCCATAACGACCGGTCACTCTTCGGTTATTTTGCGGTTCTTCAGATCCACTAGGGGTGCTAAATATTATTTTACAGACATATCGATTTTGGAAACAAAAATTTCATTTGCATCAAATTTCAAGAATCTTGATGCGCAAACAAATAAATAAATTAAAAGGATGCAAAGTAGAACCTTGAACATTACTTCCTCATTATTTTTCGCTTTTTACAAAGCTACCTCTATGAGGAAGTATGGCATTCAATTTTGGCTTCCTCATAGAGGAAGCTTTGTAAAAAGCGAAAAATAATGAGGAAGCAATGTGCAAGGTTCTACTTTGCATCCTTGTTTTAATTAGATAAATATACATGTTGTGGATTCGCTTTTTCTATTTCGTTATTACGTTATTTCGTGATTATTAGAGCGTTTCCGAAAGTGAATGTGACAATGTATATTTTAAAAAATAATTCAACATTCCATCAAATCAAAAATTTCATACCGTTCGTCACTAAATTATACATATATAATGGCTGAATATTGTTTTATTTATATACAAAATTTGAGCTCGCTATCTTAAGTTTTGCAAAAGTTACAATAGAGCGATAATGTCAATTTTTTGAAAAATTCAAAACATCATAAAATTTTTACGGCTCAACCGATCTTAACCAAATTCAATAGCGATCACCGGCATATGAAAGCTCAAATTCATACCAATTTTTAGATCAATATCTCGAAAATTCAAAGAGTTATCGCGTAAACAGACATATTTCAAAAAATTAAAAAACGCGTAATAATTTAACGATGAAGTGGATTTTAACAAAAATCTGTATGAACGATGAAGCTTGATCCCTCTATCTATGGTCCAAATTTCAGCTTGATATCTCAAGGCATTCCCGAGTTATAAAGGTTTACATTTTTCGATCGTGTAACATACACACATACACACATACACACACACACATACAGACATTTTTTCTAAATCACTTTTCTCGACGTTTTGGCCCATTCTGAGTGTGCTGACATGAAAATCTCGAAAAAAAATTTTTTCATGAAAACAAAGCTTCCTCTATGAGGAAGCAAAATTAGCCTTTTTTGAACAGGTCTAATGGAGATACTGGTAAAAAAATGTACAGTTCGTCCAAAGAAAAAAAAACTACCAAATTTATTGAATATATTTATTACAAACAATCTCCTTTGTCTTTCTGTGTAAATTTCAAAAATTAATAACATATTTCCGAGCGCCATATTTAATTCTGTACATATTCGTTGCATTCACAGATAAGCCTCATACAGACAAATTGACAAAGTCATGAGATTATCCCCATGGAAATAAAGTAATTCGAAAATATACCCTAGCAGATCGAACAACCGTGAAAACAACCGCGAAAACCCAAAAAAAAACCGTGTTTCTAACCCGGTCGGAATGAGCCACAAAACCAACCGATAATTCTTGTCAATCCAACCGAAAAACCAACCGAGCTTTCAAAAGCTCGCAGCTTGTGAATAGGTTGGTCCACGGGTTGTTGAGACTCAAGTCCAACCGGAATTCCAACCGTCGCAAGAAGCATCACTCGGTTTGTCTAGGGTTGTGCAGGGTTTTGCCAACCAGAATACCAACCGGCGCAAGAAGCAGCGACCGGTTGGTCTCTGGGTTGTGAAAACTCAGGTCCAACCGGAATTCCAACTGTCGCAACCACCACCGACCACCGAATTGCAATTGTGACAAGTAGCATCGACTGGTTGGTCTCTGGGTTGTGCAAACCCAGGTCTAACCTGGTATTCTAGCAGTTCAAGCCACACTTAGAATTCGCGGTCCTGAAATTCGTCGTGGCGTGATATCTTTTAATTATCATTGTCGAAATCACGGTCCTGCTGGGAGTGTTTCTATACCCTAACGTATGTTGTAGGCTAGGGTATAACCGACAATAAAAATGATCCACGTCGGTATATGGGCGTAAGGTGATTTACGATAGCCTGTACTTATACATGGAACGGCAAACAATCACTTGCGAGAAACTTTTTGGCTCATTCGCCATCTAGCGGTCTAATTTCGGGTGCACGTGCGTCGGCGATGGTGAAGAGGTGGACCCCCTTCCTTTTCTCACGCGGAAACCCGGCTTAGCTCCGCTAGATGGCGAATGACCCGAAACGTTTCTCGCAAGTGATTGTTCGTCGTTCCATGTATAAGTACAAGCTATCGTAAAACGTCGTTCACCCATTTATCGACGTGGGTCGTTTTTACTGTTGTTTATACCGTAGCGTAGAATATACGCTAGGGTACAAGAAAATTCCCAGCAGGATCGTGATTTTACCCACGATTACTGAAAGAAATCATGGCACGATGAATTTCAGGACCGTGAATTCTAAGTGTGGCTTGAACTGCTAACAAATCCGGTTGGACCTGGGTTGTGCAAACCCAGGGAACAACCGGTAGCTGCTTTTTGCGCAGGTTTTTCGGGTTGGCAAAACCTTGCACAACCCTGAGACCAACCGAGCGATGCTTCTTGCGACGGTTGGTATTCCGGTTGGACTTGTGTCTCAACTACCCGAGGACCAACCTATTCGCAAGCTGCGAGCTTTTGCAAGCACGGTTGGTTTTTCGGTTGGATTGACAAGAATTATCGGTTGGATTTGTGGCTCAATTCGACCGGGTTGGAAATACGGTTTTTTTTGGGTTGTTCGATCTGCTAGGGTATCATTTTAATACTAAATATTTTTGCACCGAAAAATTGTACATGTCGGATATATTGAAGGATATACGCGAAATATATCCAGATAGAAAAATAATGTGGGTCAAATAACGTGACATGTACTGCAGCATTAAGCTGCGTAGTTGACGGCACGGCGCGCTGATGCCGGCAATGTGTCTGCAAAGTTCCGACACGCTGTGCAGCACCACAGAGTGTACGGAATTCTTCTTCTTCTTCTTATGAATTAGGGGTGGCTCCGGTATACGCAGTAATGCGCTTTTCACCATACGGCCATGTTTAAATGGGAGCAGGTGTCGCTTGGTAGACGACGCTACTTCAAAATGAAGCTTTATAATCGTTAAGTGTACGGAATTGTGTAGACAAAGTGGCGGCATTCGTGCCGTTAAGCGCGCCGTGCCGTTAGTAATGCAGCTTAATGTTGCAGTACATGGCGCATTTTTGATATCACGGCGTGCGCCACGTTTTTCTATCTGGGTATGCAAGCGGGAAAATATATATCTGAGGTACATCCAAAATATATAAAAAATGTAACATCTGCCAAATAGTTGGTTATATATTTTTTTTTCGATGATTCTTTAATTTTCCTATGAATTTTAACTAGCCACGGTGGTTAATTTTTTCATATTTAGATACATTCCTCCGTCGGATTTCGTCGTTTCTGTTGCAACGATTGTGGCCAAGAACAACACTTTACAATTATTCTTACCGACCGAGCAGTAGCATATATATTATGTAAGAGAGGGAGAGAGAGAGAGAAATATGTGAACTACCGCAGTCGGTAATAAAAACTGTAATAAACTTTTTTCCCGCATATTAACATTTTACAGCTTGAAAAAGAGTTTTATCGAATGCTCCTGTGATATCTGCATTCGATGAAACTCTTCTTGAAACTGTAAATACAAACCTGCATAAAAAGCATTTAAGGCGATCTGCTATACCGACCGACTCGCCGTGAGTGCGAGTGAGAAAGCGTCATTGGCGATCGCAGTGGAGAGAGAGAGAGAGGACGACTAAAACTGTTCGGTCGGTAACAAAAACTGTAAAGCGTTGTTCTTGGCCACAATTGATGTTTCGGACAAAAGACAAGAAGTACTGACTGCGTTTTCGTTGCAGTGTTATGGAGTTTTATTTTGTTCAACGACTTTATCATATAAAGATAATTCTTACATATACAGTTACAGATTTTGACTGCCTAGCATATATCACTGTTTTCCTTTAAATGGATAGAAGATAATTAATAATTTAATTATATAAGATGCCGACCATTAATCTTACTTATCAATCGCTCGCGGTGACAAGTTTACGAATTTTCAAATACAAGCCGCCGTCTGCTGTTGTAAACATTGTATTTGGATTTAATCTCATAGGACTCAAAGTTTTCTCGCACGGCAACACCTCGAACGTCGATATAATGTGAATAATTGCAAGCTTTGTTTCCAAGAGTCCAAACCGCATGCCTGTAAATAATTAAATGAGTTGCAATATAAGAAAAAAAAAATTATAGTGATTGCAGCATTACTACACATCTATTTCAAATTAATAATATTTAATTTTGATCAAATAAACCTTACTTATAAATCAGTACGATTTTTTTTAATGGAATAAATTCTATTTGATCAAAATAAAATCCTATTATGCTTTAGCATTTTAAGAAAAAATGTATTTAATAGGATTTTATTTCGATCATATAGAATTTATTGCACACAAATAAATCGTATTAATTTTTAATAAATTTTATTTTATTAATAAAAATTTCTTTTTTGGTTTCCCTACCGATGCAATTGTGAGGTCCTTCTCCAAAAGGCATGAAGACGCAAGCTTTTCGATTTTTCTTGTTTTCCTCGGAAAATCTCTCAGGATCAAAGACTTCAGGATCGGGATAGTATTCAGGATCATAGTGCAATCCCATTGTTGAAATATACACTGGTGTACCTTTTTCCAGAATGAGGTTCGAATTAGGTACTTTATAATCGGCGATCGTCACACGATCCAAAAAGGGCAATGATGGGTATTTCCGGAGTGCCTCCGATACGACCATATCCATATAGCTAAGTTTCATGACCTGGAGATCGATATAAATAGGTTATTACGCCAATTATCGATCCAGCACCTAATTCTTTTGAAACTTTTTCAAGAAGTTGAGTACAATCGAGAATAAATATTTTGCCAAATCTCAGAGTCGAATTTATAGTCCCAAGTTTGAACTTTTATATGAAATAACATGTAAATAATCGATCTTAAGTACGAACTTAAATTCAAACTTGGGACTATAAGTTTGACCCTTAGGAACGTAAAATTTATTTTTCTAATTAATATGAATTTTCTACTCTCTATCAGATTATACTAAACTCCACTTTTTTTTTTTGTTACTAATAGAGCAGAGAATTTTAAAAAAATGGCTAGAAATTAATTCTAATATATGTTCATATTTGAATAAAGCCATTCAATTTAATTAGAATAATCAATGTTTAGGATTTTAATAAAATTCGATTTGAAACTATCCAAATAAACAAATGAATGAATGAATGAATGAATGAATGAATGAATGAATGAATGAATGAATGAATGAATGAATGAATGAATGAATGAATGAATGAATGAATGAATGAATGAATGAATGAATGAATGAATGAATGAATGAATGAATGAATGAATGAATGAATGAATGAATGAATGAATGAATGAATGAATTAATGAATTAATGAATTAATGAATTAATGAATTAATGAATTAATGAATTAATGAATTAATGAATTAATGAATTAATGAATTAATGAATTAATGAATTAATGAATTAATGAATTAATGAATTAATGAATTAATGAATTAATGAATTAATGAATTAATGAATTAATGAATTAATGAATTAATGAATTAATGAATTAATGAATTAATGAATTAATGAATTAATGAATTAATGAATTAATGAATTAATGAATTAATGAATTAATGAATAACGTTTAGAATTTCAATAAAATTCGATTTGAAACTATTCAAAAGTCAAAGAAAATGTATTTGACACTCTTACACGTACCAAATCGTAAGTTATCTCGCCATTACTATTTTCGAGTGCATCGTTCATTTCTTGTCGTAATTTCTTTTGTATATCTGGTGAAAGTGCGAGCTCGTACAACGTGAAACTTATAGCAGTGGAAACGGTTTCAAAACCAGCTAGAAAAAGTGAAGTTGCCTGTGCAACCAAATTGTCACCGGTGAATTCTGGAGCATGACAAATATTTTAATTAATACTTGCACAATAAATAAGTTCACTGTTAGAAATTTTTGTATGAAAATTAATATAAACTATTGGAAGTTTTTGTTTGCGGATTCGCGTATATTAAATTTAATATACAAATATTAATTAATATACAAAAAAATTGTTCTATAATTAATATACACTTCATAAACACTTCGTAAAAGTTGTGTTTATAATATAATTATTGGAATTTTACTAAATTTTATTAAATGAAATTTAATCAAATTTAGCAAAATTCCGCTAATTATATAATAATAATTATTATTATAATTAAATGAAATTTAATAAAATTTAGCAAAATTCCAATAATTATATTATAAACATAATTTTTATGAAGTGTTTAGTATACTGTATATTAATTAAACAACAATATTTATATTTTTTATATTGTATATTAAATGAAATCTGCAAATTTGCAAGTATTTTGCAGTATCTGCAAAAGAACTTCCAATACATAGATTAATTTACAAAATATTTTTAACAGTGAATAAATAAGTATTTTTATTATGTCACGAATAACTTGACTAAAAAGATGCGTTTTTTGCACTTTACCGAATTTTTTTTTATCCGGGCTATCAGCTTCACTTTCCTTGAGATGTATCAATCGATCGATAATATCGATTCGCTTGATGCCCGAACGTTTACGTTCTGCTACGGTTTCCGAAACTACTCGTCTCAGGAATTCGGAATTTTTTTCCGACAAAAATTGGAAGCCCAACGGTTTGA
The DNA here is from genome assembly GCA_963970395.1 of Ephialtes manifestator. Taxonomy (NCBI): domain Eukaryota; kingdom Metazoa; phylum Arthropoda; class Insecta; order Hymenoptera; family Ichneumonidae; genus Ephialtes; species Ephialtes manifestator. The sequence continues at coordinate 30,165,950 of OZ019975.1, read as the reverse complement.
CCAATTGAGGCGCAAAGAAATGAGCCGTTACTTGTATAGTGCGCCAAAAATTAACCGCGAATACTTCGCTGGCGTGCTTTCGAAATTCGGCTTCCGGATTGTTCAAACTATTGACGTTCAGGCCGAAGATCGTAGTACCCATAATGTCGGTCGTGTATTTTGCGCATAAAATTTTTATCTCCATGTCCAGACCATTTTCTTAAAACAGAAAGAAAAAAAATGTCAGTTTTCACAATCTTAAGGTAGTTGCGCCCTGGTATTAATTTCGCATAAGTTCGAGAAAAATGAGAGAGAATTTCAAACACTTCTTGATGGTATAAAAATCTGAAAAAATTCATGCACATTAAAAGTACTGAAAAGATTAATTTTGTATAATAATTATTCTAAAATGTTATTAACAAATTGATGAAAAAAAAATTGTTCAACAAATTTTCCAAAAACCCACATTTAAAAAAAATGAAAATAATTCGTTCATTTTTTTAATACATATGAATTTTTTCAGTTTTTTAAATTCACTTAGAATTTTTTTCTTTCTTATATGGAAAAAAAAAAAAATGAAAAAACACAACATTTAAAGTGAATTGAAAAATCTGAAAAAATTCATACGTACTCAGAAAAATGAACGAATCATATTTATTTTAAAAAAATGTGGGTTTCCTGGAGATTTGTTAAACAAATTTTTTTTTCATCAATTTGACAGATTGTCGATGTATTATTTAGAAAGTACCTAGAAATAATTCTACCACTTCGATTTATTTTAGATTTTGATAGGGCAAAGTTTATGACATTTTCTATGGTATTACTGGATGATTGATTTTTATATGATTATCCATTCGTTAATTTAAAAAATTAAAAAATTTGTTTTTTTTTGTTCGATAATCAAATTTTTTTTCTTATGGCTTGCCATTTTTCTAATTCACAAAATAAAAAAAAAGCGTTCGGTCAACCGATAGAAAATACTTTAAGCTATACTTTATCCGAATATGAAGTGAATCGGGTGAATAGAATATTCGGTAGCATTTTCTATAAATACTATGAAAATTTCATTATTTATCAATATTTTTCGATTAAAAAAAAACTCAAAATCGGTAGGATTATGTATTAATTGTGTATAAAATCCCAGCCTCATAATTCCAAAATACTCTCATCCCAAAAAGATATGAAAAATCGACCAAGCTTATGCTCTTTAATCCCTAAACTGTAACTTTCAAATTTTTTTTTTTAATCTCGTGAAATTGCGTACCTTCCATATTTAGCGAATGTAGATAAGTCTTAAGATCTTCACCAACTTCGAGCATCAATTCAAACATTTTCTTGAGCTTTCCTGATGTAAATGCCGGTGTCAGTTTCGTTCTAACCAATTTCCATTCTGGATTGTTGAGAAAAAAAATATTCGCCGCACTAATACTGTCGTGGCCGTCGACAAATCTGTCGGAAAAATAATTGAAGTCACGTAGAAGAATGTTTTTTATGAGTTCTGGATCGCGGGCCAAAAAAAAGGGCCTGTCGAATATGTAGAAGCCCATGAAGGGCAAATTCGTTGACAGTTTGTAGAGATCCTTGAGCCATTGTCCTGGTGATTTTTTGGCCAGTAGACACTCGGTGAAATTGCCAGTAAATGGCGTTGGTGGTATCTCCATAACGCCACGTTTCTTCCAGTATAAAAATTTTCGTGTCACGTACAAATAAGCCCCGATTAGCACAGTAATTATGAAGATCAGAAAATCGATGCTCCAGTAAAAAGTTAATAACGCCATTATTAATAAAAAATTGTGGATAATACTATTTGACGATTTCCAAAATTAATTGCTCTCCTGGTGAGAAGTTTTGATGTTGTCTCGACTTACTCGTCGCAAAATGAACTGCGCTCAGCAATTATATATTTAGTAAACATAGAAAGCTTCTTTATTAATATTTATAGTAAAACTGATAGTAAATGCGAAAACAAAATGCAAGATAAGCGAGAGATACACAAATAATGAGCTGAGTTATCTCATGTCATTTTTGAGAACTTCAAATGAAACGTATAGTAAATTACGTAGTTATATTAGACCTGTTAAAACAAGGGTAACATTTTTTTATTTCGTTGCTTATCGAGGTTCTTGAAATTTGATGGAAAAATAAAAGTTCAAAAATATTTTTAAAATTCCACAAATCGCAGTTCGTTGTTCAATAGAAAATGAACATTTTTGTCAACTCCCAAGACGATGCGATTTTTTTTAGTACTGTTTTATCGTATTAATAAATATATTGCAAATTTAATTCTGAAAATACCGAAATTTTAGAATTTTGGCGCTCTCATCTACAATCTTTGTTCAAATAACAACAAAATAAGTCATGCGAAAGTTACGGTCTCTGCGACAATATTTAGAACCGTTTTTCCTTCGCAGGTTTAAAAAAATTAAGATTTATCGCTATTTATATTTTCAGAATTAAATTTTCAATATATTTATTACGATAAAACAGTACTAAAAAAAATCGCATCGACTTGGAGGTTCAAAAAAAACTTATTTTATCTCTATTTATATTTTCAGAATTAAATTTGCAATATATTTATTACGATAAAACAGTACTAAAAAAAAATCGCATCGACTTGGAGGTTAAAAAAAAACTTATTTTATCTCTATTTATATTTTCAGAATTAAATTTGCAATATATTTATTACGATAAAACAGTACTAAAAAGAAATCGCATCGACTTGGAGGTTAAAAAAAACTTATTTTATCTCTATTTGTATTTTCAGAATTAAATTTGCAATATATTTATTACGATAAAACAGTACTAAAAAAAAATCGCATCGACTTGGAGGTTAAAAAAAAACTTATTTTATCTCTATTTATATTTTCAGAATTAAATTTGCAATATATTTATTACGATAAAACAGTACTAAAAAAAATTGCATCGACTTGGAGGTTCAAAAAAACTTATTTTATCTCTATTTATATTTTCAGAATTAAATTTGCAATATATTTTTTATTACGATAAAAGAGTACTAAAAAAAAATCGCATCGACTTGGAGGTTCAAAAAAATTATTTTATCTCTATATTTTCAGAATTAAATTTGCAATATATTTATTACGATAAAACAGTACTAAAAAAATCGCATCGACTTGGAGGTTCAAAAAAAATTTATTTTATCTCTATTTATATTTTCAGAATTAAATTTGCAATATATTTATTACGATAAAACAGTACTAAGAAAAATCGCATCGACTTGGATGTTCAAAAAAAATTATTTGATCTCTATTTATATTTTTAGAATTAAATTTGCAATATATTTATTACGATAAAACAGTACTAAAAAAAATCGCATCGACTTGGAAGTTCAAAAAAACTTATTTTATCTCTATTTATATTTTCAGAATTAAATTTGCAATATATTTATTACGATAAAACAGTACTAAAAAAAATCGCATCGACTTGGAGGTTCAAAAAAAACTTATTTTATCTCTATTTATATTTTCAGAATTAAATTTGCAATATATTTATTACGATAAAACAGTACTAAAAAAATTGCATCGACTTGGAGGTTCAAAAAAACTTATTTTATCTCTATTTATATTTTCAGAATTAAATTTGCAATATATTTTTTATTACGATAAAAGAGTACTAAAAAAAATCGCATCGACTTGGAGGTTCAAAAAAATTATTTTATCTCTATATTTTCAGAATTAAATTTGCAATATATTTATTACGATAAAACAGTACTAAAAAAATCGCATCGACTTGGAGGTTCAAAAAAAATTTATTTTATCTCTATTTATATTTTCAGAATTAAATTTGCAATATATTTATTACGATAAAACAGTACTAAGAAAAATCGCATCGACTTGGATGTTCAAAAAAAATTATTTGATCTCTATTTATATTTTTAGAATTAAATTTGCAATATATTTATTACGATAAAACAGTACTAAAAAAAATCGCATCGACTTGGAAGTTCAAAAAAACTTATTTTATCTCTATTTATATTTTCAGAATTAAATTTGCAATATATTTATTACGATAAAACAGTACTAAAAAAAATCGCATCGACTTGGAGGTTCAAAAAAAATTATTTTATCTCTATTTATATTTTCAGAATTAAATTTGCAATATATTTATTACGATAAAACAGTACTAAAAAAAATTGCATCGACTTGGAGGTTCAAAAAAACTTATTTTATCTCTATTTATATTTTCAGAATTAAATTTGCAATATATTTTTTATTACGATAAAAGAGTACTAAAAAAAAATCGCAACGACTTGGAGGTTCAAAAAAACTTATTTTATCTCTATATTTTCAGAATTAAATTTGCAATATATTTATTACGATAAAACAGTACTAAAAAAATCGCATCGACTTGGAGGTTCAAAAAAAATTTATTTTATCTCTATTTATATTTTCAGAATTAAATTTGCAATACATTTATTACGATAAAACAGTACTAAAAAAAATCGCGTCGACTTGGAGGTTCAAAAAACTTATTTTATCTCTATATTTTCAGAATTAAATTTGCAATATATTTATTACGATAAAACAGTACTAAAAAAAATCGCATCGACTTGGAGGTTCAAAAAAAATTTATTTTATCTCTATTTATATTTTCAGAATTAAATTTGCAATATATTTATTACGATAAAACAGTACTAAAAAAAATCGCATCGACTTGGAGGTTCAAACAAAATTATTTGATCTCTATTTATATTTTTAGAATTAAATTTGCAATATATTTATTACGATAAAACAGTACTAAAAAAAATCGTATCTACTTGGAGGTTAAAAAAAAACTTATTTTATCTCTATTTATATTTTCAGAATTAAATTTGCAATATATTTATTACGATAAAACAGTACTAAAAAAAATTGCATCGACTTGGAGGTTCAAAAAAACTTATTTTATCTCTATTTATATTTTCAGAATTAAATTTGCAATATATTTATTACGATAAAAGAGTACTAAAAAAAATCGCATCGACATGGAAGTTCAAAAAAACGTATCTTTTTTACAAAAATCGCCTTTGGAAAAAAAATTCTTTTGCATAAAATTTCAAGAATCTCGATGAGAAACCAAATTAAAAATAAATAGCCTTTTTTGAACAGGTCTAATGCAGATATTGATTAAAAAATGTACAGGTCGTTCAAGGAATAAAAAACGACCAAAGTTATTGAATATATTTATTACAAACAATCTCCTTTGTGTTTCTGTGTAAATTTCGGAAATTAATAACACATTTCCGAGCGCCACATTTAATTCTGTACATATTTGTTGCATTCACAGATAAGCCTCATAACAGACAAATTCACAAAGTCATGAAATTACCACCATGGAAATAAAGTATTTCGAAAATATATCATTTTAATGCTAAATATATTTGGACCAAAAAATTGTATACGTCGGATATATTATAGAATATATGCGAAATATATTCAAGCGAAAAATATATCTGAGGTGCATCCAAAATATATAAAAAATTTATCATCTGCCGAACAGTTGACTATATCAGATATATTTTTGGATATATTTTTTTTCCATGGGGATAATCTTGATTCTTTAATTTTCCCAGCAATTTTAACCAGCCACGGTGGTTAATTTCTTCATATTTAGATACATTCCTCCGTCGGATTGTGTAAGCAATGCTCTGGGATTTTGCTTCATCGGAATTTGGGTTTCCTTGCACGGTGACAATTCGTATTCCGATAGAACGTGGATAAGTCCGAGTTTCGTTTGCAACAGACCCAATCGCATACCTGTACAATAAAAAAAAAAGTACAATTTTGTAGATTTATCGAAACGATACTGAGAAAAAAAAATATTTGAAAGAAATAAATTAGTGACACTGAAAAAAAATATGTTTGAAAGAACTAAATTAGCGACCCTGAGAAAAAAATATGTTTGAAAGAACTAAATTAGCGACATTGAGAAAAAAATATGTTTGAAAGAACTAAATTAGCGACACGGAGAAAAAACTATGTTTGAAAGAACTAAATTAGCGACGTTGAGAAAAAATATGTTTGAAAGAACTAAATTAGCGACGTTGAGAAAAAATATGTTTGAAAGAACTAAATTAGCGACGTTGAGAAAAAATATGTTTGAAAGAACTAAATTAGCTTACACTTCGTTCAGAAAAAAAAAGTGCTAGTTTGTAGATTTATCGAAACGATACTGAGAAAAAAATATGTTTGAAAGAACTAAATTAGCGATACAGAGAAAAAAGCATGTTAAACTATTTTGGCTTCCTCATAGAGGAAGCTTTGTAAAAATCCAACAATAATGAGAAAGCAATTTGCAAAGTTCTACTTTGCAGCCTTGTTTAAAAAAATTTTAAATGACATTAGTTTTGAACCCCTTGACAGATTGTCGCCAGATTCGAACTGATGATTAGTTTACTCACTCTCCACTTGTGGACCAAATTTGAGCCCGATATCTTAAAAATTGTGGAAGTTAGAGCATGAACAAAAAATTCAAAATGCCATAAATTTTAAACCCCTTAACGGATTGACGTCAAATTTACTCCCAAACTTTATTTAATAACAGTCCACTTGTGGACCAAATTTGAGCCCGATATCTTAAAAATTGCGAAAGTTAGAGCACAAACAAAAAATATCAAAAAATTTGAAAATGCCATAAATTGTGAACCCCTTAACGGATTGACACCAAATTTAATCCTAAACACTATTTGATAACAGTCCACTTCTGGTCCAAGTTTGAGCCGGATGTCATAAAAATTGCGGGAGTTAGAGCCCGAGCTGACATTTTCCAAAAAATTCAAAATGCCATAAATTTTGAACACCTTGATGGATTAACTCCAAATTCAATCCCATACCTTGTTTAACGACAGTTTACTCGTGGTTCAAATTTGAGCCCGATATCTTAAAAATTGTGGAAGTTAGAGCATGAACAAAAAATTCAAAATGCCATAAATTTTGAACCCCTTAACGGATTGACGTCAAATTTACTCCCAAACTTTATTTAATAACAGTCCACTTGTGGATCAAATTTGAGCCCGATATCTTAAAAATTGCGAAAGTTAGAGCACGAACAAAAAATATCAAAAAATTTGAAAACGCCATAAATTGTGAACCCCTTAACGGATTGACACCAAATTTAATCCTAAATACTATTTGATAACAGTCCACTTCTGGTCCAAGTTTGAACCGGATGTCATAAAAATTGCGGGAGTTAGAGCCCGAGCTGACATTCTCCAAAAAATTCAAAATGCCATAAATTTTGAACACCTTGATGGATTAACTCCAAATTCAATCCCATACCTTGTTTAACGACAGTTTACTCGTGGTTCAAATTTGAGCCCGATATCTTAAAAATTGTGGAAGTTAGAGCATGAACAAAAAATTCAAAATGCCATAAATTTTGAACCCCTTAACGGATTGACGTCAAATTTACTCCCAAACTTTATTTAATAACAGTCCACTTGTGGATCAAATTTGAGCCCGATATGTTAAAAATTGCGAAAGTTAGCGCACGAACAAAAAATATCAAAAAATTTGAAAACGCCATAAATTGTGAACCCCTTAACGGATTGACACCAAATTTAATCCTAAATACTATTTGATAACAGTCCACTTCTGGTCCAAGTTTGAACCGGATGTCATAAAAATTGCGGGAGTTAGAGCCCGAGCTGACATTCTCCAAAAAATTCAAAATGCCATAAATTTTGAACACCTTGATGGATTAACTCCAAATTCAATCCCATACCTTGTTTAACGACAGTTTACTCGTGGTTCAAATTTGAGCCCGATATCTTAAAAATTGTGGAAGTTAGAGCATGAACAAAAAATTCAAAATGCCATACATTTTGAACCCCTTAACGGATTGACGTCAAATTTACTCCCAAACTTTATTGAATAACAGTCCACTTGTGGACCAAATTTGAGCCCGATATCTTAAAAATTGCGAAAGTTAGAGCACAAACAAAAAATATTAAAAAATTTGAAAATGCCATAAATTGTGAACCCCTTAACGGATTGACACCAAATTTAATCCTAAACACTATTTGATAACAGTCCACTTATGGTCCAAGTTTGAGCCGGATGTCATAAAAATTGCGGGAGTTAGAGCCCGAGCTGACATTCTCCAAAAAATTCAAAATGCCATAAATTTTGAACACCTTGATGGATTAACTCCAAATTCAATCTCATACCTTGTTTAACGACAGTTTACTCGTGGTTCAAATTTGAGCCCGATATCTTAAAAATTGCAACAGCTATCGTGCTAACAAAAAATTGTGCATATACGCACACACACACACACACATACAGACATTTTTTCTAAACCACTTTTCTCGACGTTTTAGACCATTTTCAGTGTCCTGACATGAAAATCTCGAAAAAAAAATTTTCACGAAAACAAAGCTTTCTCTATGAGGAAGCAAAATATGTTTGAAAGAACTAAATTAGCTTACACGCTCATTCAAATGAGTTTTTCGTTAGGACAACCAAATATTTAGTTCCTTCAATAAATATTAGATTCAGTTGTCTAAAATATATTTGCGGTAACCAAAACATTTGTTATATCAACTAAAAATTCGGTTGAACGAGGCTAAATTATTCCATTCAAACAGTCTTTTTTCTCAGTGTAAGAAAAGAAAGTTTGTGGATAGTTGTATCCAATCCAAATTGTCTTGGTAAAAAAATTTCACAGCCATACCAATGCAAATGTGTGGTCCATCTCCAAAAGGCATATAGACGAAAGGTTTTCGGTTTCTCTTATTTTCTTCGGTAAATCTTTCTGGATCAAAGACATCTGGATCTGGATAATATTCAGGATCAAAGTGCAATCCAAGCATGGGAATATACACAGGTGTGCCTTTTTCCAGAATCAAATTCGAATTAGGTACTTTGTATTCTTCAGTCGTTACACGATCCAAAAATGGCAGAGGTGGATATTTTCGTAGGGTCTCCGATACGACCATATCCATGTAGGGAAGATTCATCGCCTGCAGAATAAAATTAAACAACAGTATTATCTGTAAATTTCAAAGCTTATCGTACATATGGTGCACTGAAAAAAAATGTCATTGGTTCAATAAATCCATCATTTTCGGGCTGCCAAAAACAAGCGTTATCAACTTAATTTGAATTCTAATTCCTCCAACTTCATACGAGATCGAAAAAATAATTCTAAAATAAGCAAAAATATATTTTATTATTTCAATATTAAATGGGATTGAACGAATAAGAACTAGATTTAATTTAAAAATACTTGGTTTGGTAGCCCGCAAACGATGGATTTATTGAACTAGAAAAATTCCGCGAGTAGAGTGCGCGTGCCGGTGCAGCGATTTTATTTAATACATATAATATATATAATCAGAATTCCCAAAAATTAAGAGATCTAAGAAATTTTTCCAATAATTCCAAATCTTATCGAATCGGAAACTCTTTATAGATTTGACTCAAATTGATTACCAATTATCCTTTAACATTCTTTCAATTATAAATTAGTATTTAGCTTGATAACTTCAAATTTGCGAGGTCTGGAGCATTTCCAGACTTTAAAAAAAAATGTAAAGTCCCATCATTATATTTGGCTTTACATTTTTAGTAAAGCAGTACGACCTCTTTGCTCAAAGAAATAAATACAGGATTTCCAATTCTGGAAACCTGGCATGGATTTTACTAAAAGTAACAGTGAACAAAGAGTTCTGATTTACTTGACTGCAGAATGTCAATTCTCCCCGATCTCTTCGCTTATCATCTTATTCACGATTGTTCTGTTGATCCGCATGTAGTGACTCCGCGTACGCCTGGTTTTGTTGCTGCCATAGAGACTACGTCGCACTTTGTCGTTCAACATCTTAAGCCCAGTTTAATATTCGCAATTAACACATAATCCGGAAATCCCGAAATATTGTAAAGTCAACCAACTTGGGAATTCAAACCTCGCGCGCCCGATATGCTTGACAAAACTGTCAGAATTGCAACTGTCAAACGTGTTAAACACGAACTCGGTCTCGGTCTCGATCTGATCTCGCGCCAATTTGGATCAATCACAGCGCGAATAACGTGACAACAATGGACCAACTCGCACTTCGATAAAATATCGCAACATACTTTTTAGAGAAGGAATCAATGACATTTTTTTTTGTTTCAGTGTGCAATAGACTCACCATGTCGTACGTTATTTTGCCGCCACCTTCTTTGATCGCTGCTATGATTTCCTCCCTCAACTTTGTCTGTATTTTGGGCCATAGGGCGAGTTCGTACATCGCACAACTTAGGACAGTGGATGAGGTCTCGAAGCCACCGGTGAAGAAAATTGCAGCCTGGGCAACCAAATTATCGCCATCGAATTCTGCAACCGAGTGAAGATTTATATCTCTACTGTTGAACGAAAATATCGAATGGTAAATCGCATTTAAGTAGATGCGATTTACCGAATTAATCCTTTGCACTATTCGTACACACGTTATATAGAAAATTGCGTTGCAAGGCAATACGTCGTTTCTACACAACCCGATTCTACACATCACCGACTCAACACCACCAACTCTACACAACGGCAATTCGACACATGCCTCGATTCAACACAACAGCAACTGTACACATCACCAACTCGACACATGCCTCAATTCGACACAACCCCAATTGTACACAGCCCCGATTCTACACAATCACAACTGTCACGAGCCAAATGCACAACGACAATACTCTACACAGCCGCGATTCTACATAGGCACAAATGTCACGAGCTAAATTCACAACGGCAATAATCTACACAGCCCCGATTATACACAGGCACAACTGTCACGAGCTAAATTCACCAAAGTCCCGATTCAACACATCACCGATTCTACACCGTCACCAACTCACATCCAATCAGCGTATGTCGTTCAAGCATTCCAACTCATCGGCGCACTATGATTGGATGTGAGTTGGTGACGGTGTAGAATCGGTGATGTGTTGAATCGGGACTTTGGTGAATTTGGCTCGTGACAGTTGTGCCTGTGTAGAATCGGGGCTGTGTAGAGTATTGCCTTTGTGAATTTAGCTCGTGACATTTGTGCCTGTGTAGAATCGGGACTGTGTAGAGTGTTGCCGTTGTGCATTTGGCTCGTGACAGTTGTGACTGTGTAGAATCGGGACTGTGTACAATTGGGGTTGTATCGAATTGAGGCATGTGTCGAGTTGGTGATGTGTCGAGTTGGTGTTGTGTACAGTTGCTGTTGTGTTGAATCGAGGCATGTGTCGAATTGCCGTTGTGTAGAGTCGGTGGTGTTGAGTCGGTGATGTGTAGAATCAGGTTCTGTAGAAACGACGTATTGCCCATTGCAAGACTTTGAAATTTTGGGTGCATTACAGATTTTTCTGTCAAATTTGTAAAGTAACACAAATGTTAAGGAAATTTATTGAATTTACAAAAAAGGTACATTAACTAAAATACATCTGTTATATAGAAAATTAAACGTTAAGTATATAAATTTTAATTTATTATTTTTATTTAATTCTATAAATTTTAATTTAAATTGTATGCGAATATTTAGATTTCGTAGCTTTTTTATTTTTTTTAACAAACGGGATGGTCGCTCTAATTTCCTAAAAAAAAATAGTCAATAATGCTAAATAGTTCCTTATAAGAGCATGTGCACTTTATATTGTTTGGTATCTATTGAATTTGATTAGAATTGGTAAATAAAGTTCGTATTTTATGGAATTTTGAATTTAAAAAAAATGGCGTTATGGCATTAACTTCTTCAAAATCTTATCTCTGATATCAAGTCCAAATTTAGTATGTGAAGAAAGCAATATTCACCCAAAATTAGTGGCAAATTATATAAAAATTGTGATTTTATAGAATTTCAAATTATTCAAAAAATTAAAGGTATCGCATTAACTTCTGCAAAACAGATTTAATATGTGAATAAAATAATATTTAACTATGACAAATATATAACTTAGTAACGAAGGGTCAAAAAATGTTGTTCTGTGGAACACTTAAGAGGTTTTGAAATCGCTGATTATGAATTCCGACTCAAAATTCTGAAATTCAAGATGGTGCATTTAATATGGCGGATCATGTTGCAAAAAGTTAATTAATTTAGATTAAACCCGAAACGTGTTTCTTGAACATAAAAATTCAGAAATTTGCATTTAGTAATTGTAATTTTTTCGTACCGTACCGAAAAGTTGTTGATCCGCACTTCCAGCCTGATTTTTCTTGAGGTCCACCAGAAGATCGATGAAATCATTTCGTTTCATTCCTGATTTTTCCCGTCCGATAATCGTGTTCCAAAAAACGTGTCTCAGGAAGTTGGAGCTTTTCTCCGTGAAGAATTTAAAACCCATAGGTCGACCGACTTGAGGTGCGAAGAAGAGCGACGTTAATTCCAAACTGCGCCAAAAGGTGTACTCGAAAATTTCACGTCCATATTGTCGAAATTCGGCATCCGGATTGTTTAAAGAATTTACTTTGAGACCGTAAGCAGTTGTACCGATGAGATCCGTCGTATACTTTGCGCATAAATCCTTAAGCTCAACGACACGTCCTTCACCTTAAGAAACCAAAATATCTTCATTTATGTATTTACCGTTTATTGAAATGATTAATTTTATTAAAAAATAAATATTAATATTAAGGTACTTAAAAGAAAAGTGATTTAGAAATTAATGTTCTAAGAAATAAATAAATAATCACAAAATATAAAAATCTCTTTTTTTTATACACTTTTTTGTTGAATTTGATTTACAGAGCCAAAGATTTTTTGAGAGTTTAAAAAGTAATGAAAATTGTCAATTCTATAAACTTGTTTCTTTTTGCTTTCGCATAGAGGAAATTTTATTTGATTTTGAAATTTTCGAAAAATGTCTATACGTTTTCTAACATCCGCAAAATTGTAGCTATTGAGTTGAATAATTTTTTATGAATAAAACTATGTTAATGGAGGATCGGTATTGAATTTGGAATGAATCTGTAAAGAAGTTCGGTTTTTATGGGATTTTGAATTTTTCAAAAAAATCTTCGTATTGCTCTAACTTACGTTAAATCTTACCAAATCAATTGAAATTTTCTACAGATGAAAAATAATATTCACTGCTATTATCTGCTAAATTTGGTCGTGATCGGTAAAGTGGTTTGGATTTTACGTGATTTTGAATTTTTCAAAAACTATATAACTAACGAAAAAAGTAGCAAAGTAGAATTTTGCACATTATTTCCTTATTCATTTTCATTTTTTACAAATCTTTCTCTGCGAGGAAGCCAAAATTAATAAATAAGAAAAATGAAGAATTAATGAGGAAGCAATGCGCAAAGTTCTACTTTGCAACCAGAGTTGTAAATGCCTAATACTTGTAGAAATAATGATCATACGATCAGCTCTATAATTATGATTTTATAATAATAACATGTAGCGATTGTAATACGATGATTAAACTTTGAAATGGCTGCAAAAATTATTATTTTTTAATGAAAATTCACGGTAATCCTTTTGAAAAAATGGAAAAAAAACGTAATGCATTACTTATTTCTTCCATATTTTCCACTATTCCTTGCAATATTAAAACGAAAATTAGTATTTTTTTCAGCTATTTAAATGTTTACACTCTATTTTATAATCACTACATATTGCTTCCTCATAGAGGAAGCTTTGTTTTCATGAAAATTTTTTTTGTTGAGTTTTTCATGTCAGTACACTCAGAATGGGCCAAAACACCGAGAAAAGTGATTTAGAAAAAATGTCTGTATGTGTGTGTGTGTGTGTGTGTGTGTGTGTGTTGTGTGTATGTTACACGATCGAAAAATGTAAACCTTTATAACTCGGGAATGCCTTGAGATATCAAGCTGAAATTTGGACCATAGATAGAGGGATCAAGCCTCATCGTTCATACAGATTTTTGTTAAAATCCACTTCATCGTTAAATTATTACGCGTTTTTTAATTTTTTGAAAAATGTCTGTTTACGCGATAACTCTTTCAATTTTCGAGATATTGATCTTAAAATTGATATGAATGTGAGCTTTCATACGCCGGTGATCGCTATTCAATTTGGTTAAGATCGGTTAAACCGTTAAAATTTTATGATTTTTTGAATTTTTCAAAAAATTGACATAATCGCTCTATTGTAACTTTTGCAAAACTTAAGATAGCGAGTTCAAATTTTGTATATAAATGAAACAATATTCAGCCATTATATATGTATAATTTAGTGACGAACGGTATGAAATTTTTGATTTTATGGAATGTTGAATTATTTTTTAAAATATACATTATCACATTCACTTTCGAAAACGCTCTAATTATCATGAAATAACGTAATAATGAAATAGAAAAAGCGAATCCACAACATGTATATTTATCTAATTAAAACAAGGATGCAAAGTAGAACCTTGCACATTGCTTCCTCATTATTTTTCGCGTTTTACAAAGCTTCCTCTATGAGGAAGCCAAAAATTGAATAACATACTTCCTCATAGAGGTAGTAGCTTTGTAACAACCGAAAAATAATGAGGAAACAATGTGCAAGGTTCTACTCTGCATCCTTGTTATTATTATGAAATCATAATTACAAAGCAAATTGCATTGTAAACTATATCTCATGAATTAATTAACTCTATTTGCAACTTATTTTTGCTTAAATATAAAAAAAAACTTTTGGTACCTTTTAAATCAAGTGAATTGAGATGAGTCATCAAATCGTCGCCAACTTCGAGCATTAATTCAAACATTTTCTTCAGTTTTCCCGACGTAAAAATCGGCGTCAATTTAGTTCTGAGGAGTTTCCACGCTGGATTCTTCAGGATGAAGAGATTAGCGTTACCGAGATTATCGGTAGGACTTGCATCCGCATATCTGTCCGAGAAATTATTGAAGTCACGCACAAGAATATTTTTAATTAATTCTGGGTCACGAGCCAAAAAAAAGGGCTTGTCGAAAATGTAGAATCCCATGTAGGGCAAATTTGGCGTTTGATCGTAAAGTTCCTTGACGAATTCACCAGGCGATTTTCTCATCAAAAGACAATCGGTGAAATTTCCGGAAAATGCCGTTGGCGGTATTTCCACGACACCGCGTTTTTTCCAGTAGAGAAATTTCCGGGTCATGTATATGTAGAAACCAACGACGGCGATGATCAATAGGATCATTCCATCGAGGCCCCAGTAACCAGTTACAAGACCCATGATTTTACAAGACTCGAAACCGAATTCGGTGGGACCGAATTACAGTCGCGATTTTTTTTTTTGACAACTTTATCTCCGCGTTACTTAGCTGAGATATGAACGATCATTCGAGACGAAGTAACGTGCCGCACGTTAAATGAGCCTGTATTTATAACATTTGTTACGTATGGACAATTTTCTACCTCTCTAGTTACAGATGGTCGAGCAACAACATGATGGTTTCGCTGAAATGACATTCAGTGACGGCGTTTCTATGAAACGCATGTCACTGCGTTGAAGCTGTAACCGACAAATATTCTTCCTTATTTCCTTCCTTTTGGAGAACATTTTTTTTTTATTATTCGAATTCGAATACATTATTAATGAAAAAAAATCGTGATGCAAAAGTAACTTAAAAATTCACGTTGCATACAAAAATGATTAAACATTGTACCGAAGAAATTTTAGTTATTTATTATTATTTTTTAAGAGGGTCGGATAAATTTAATGATAGCACTGTTTGTTGAAGAATATTTTTTTTTTAATTACACAAATATAATAAAATTCTGACAAGTGTGGAAATGCATAAAGAATTTTTTATCAATGGAATAATTAATTCCGGTAGTCGGTTTTTTTTCGATACAAGGTTTAGGTGCTTTCAACTCTGCGCGTGATCCAGAAAAAACTGGTAGCTGGATTTTTTTTTGTAAAGTCGAAATTGTAAAAGAAATTTATGTTTTAAAATGACATTTTTTTTATTATTCGAATTTGATCGCATCATTAATAAAAAATCGTGATGCAAAAGTAGCTTAAAAATTCACGTTACATACCAAAATGATAAAACATTGTACGACTGAAATTTTAATATTTATTATTTTACTTTAAGAGGGTCGGATAAAATTAATGACAGCACTGTTTGTTGAAGGATATTTTTTTTCAACTGACATAAATATAATAAAATTCTGGCAAGTGTGGAAATGCATTAAGAATTTTTTTATCAATGGAATAATTAATTCCGGAAATCGGTTTTTTTTTCGATACAAGGTTTAGGTGTTTTCAACTCTGTGCGTGATTCAGAAAAAACTGGTAGCTGGATTTTTTATTGTAAGATTTTGTCTTGTTCGTACAAATATTCTGTATCGAATGGAGTGAGCATTTTTTTTTAAGTCGAAATTTTTAAAGATTTTTATGATTTTAAATGACATTTTTTTTATTATTCGAATTCGAACGCATGATTAATAAAAAAAAATCGTGATGCAAAAGTAGCTTAAAAATTCACGTTACATACCAAAATGATAAAACATTGTAGGAATGAAATTTTAATATTTATTATTATTTTTTTCGAGGGTCGGATAAATTTAATGATAGCACTGGTTGTTGAAGGATATTTTTTTTTCAAATGACACACATATAATAAAATTCTGACAAGTGTGGGAATGCATAAAGAATTTTTTTATCAATGGAATAATTAATTCCGGAAATCGGTTTTTTTCGATACAAGGTTTAGGTGTTTTCAACTCTGCGCATGATTCAGAAAAAACTGGTAGCTGGATTTTTTATTGTAGGATTTTGTCTTGTTCGTATTTTTTTAAAGTGTCTTGTTACTTATTTTTTTATGTGGTAATTTAAAAAAAATTTTGTGATTTTAAATGCCAAGATTATTGGACATTTTGTAAATAAATGTATAGATTTGGTCGAGCTGATTTAAAGAAAAAAAAATAAAATTAAAAATTTAAAAAAAACTCCCGACTTAAAAAAAAACTATATAAAAAAAATTTGATTTTATAAATTCAATATTCATAAAAATTAATCTGAAAAGGATAAAATAATTTCCGGTATCGTTTTAGTGAACAAATCATTTGAATAATAATAATTTATTTACTGCTGTCAATACAGTCCGGAGACGTCTTCTTCTGGGTTGGCAAATGTCCTTATTGTATATAATCATTCTTTTCTATAAGTGTCCAGACGCCAGCGCGTCTCTTGATAGGCAATAGATGATTACGATATTTGAGGGACGTCTCCCGACAGTATTGACAGCAGTAAATAAATTATTATTATTCAAATGATTTGTTCACTAAAACGATACCGGAAATTATTTTATCCTTTTCAGATTAATTTTTATGAATATTGAATTTATAAAATCAAATTTTTTTTATATAGTTTTTTTTAAGTCGGGAGTTTTTTTTAAATTTTTAATTTTATTTTTATTTCATACTTTTTAAAGTTCATCCTTAGGTGAATATGTACATTTACATGACAGCAGACCAGGAATGAGGTAATGGCTAGACGTGTAAGATATAAAAAAATAATTGCAAGACAAAAACATTTTTGTTAAAATACATTTTATCTTATTATTATAATTTGCCTGTTTATTATATATGATACCTCATTATTAATATATATATTTTTTATTAATATTCTGTTTTAACACTTGTCAGATGCTTCGAAGAAATTTCGTCGAATCACCTTTATTATTACATTATTATGATACGCGGTTTAATCGAGGACAGTAATGAAATAATTTAAAAAAAAGTAAACAATACACAGATTATTTATTTATTAGTATCGTCGTACACTACGCTTCATCCAATTGTTTGTGTAAGGTTAGTACACTGCAGACGATGGATTTATTGGGAATGACTAATGGCGGTAATAAAAAAATATTTTCAAACGGGCTTTTTGAAAAAACACTCTTACCTCAGCGAGTTAGTAACTTATTGTACCGAAATATGTCTAATAACCATCTTATTCACTGTCAGAATTGATGTACCAAATTTGGTTAAGCCATTTATTGTGAATTCGGAGAAAAGTGGCGAAATACATTAATAGTACACAGCAGACGATGGATTTGCTTGAGATGACTAATGGCGGTAAAATCAATATTTTCAAACAGGTTTTTCAAAAAATACTTGTAATTCAGCGAATTAATAATTTATCGTACCGAAATATGTCTTAGAACCATCTTTATCACTGTCAGAATCCATGTGCCAAATTTGGTCAAGCCATTTGTTGTGGTTTCGGAGAAAACTGGCGACAAAGAAATCCGAATCGATCAGCTGATCACCGTGAAACGCATAACACCCGTCTTTTTGCCCGGCGGGCAGTCGGGAGTAAAAAATTAATTGACTCGGTATATTGTTGTGAACAAAATAATATTTTATAGAATAAAATCCAGCGAGCATTTTGTTCTGAATAATGCGCAAAGTTGGAAACACTTAAACCTGATTTCTAAAGGAATCAGATAAGATCATTAGTTACATCACTCATAAAAAATTCCTGATATGGTTCCATATTCGACAGAATTTTCGTTATATTTATGTGATAGTAGGAAAAATCAGATTATTTAGAGAACATCATGTTCTTTTGCTGCCACAACACCGTAAATACATTAGGTATTTTTAGAACTAAAAGTCCTTTTATTGTCCGAGGATCTTAAAATGAAGCTAATACATTAAACACGTATTGACAGTTCAACGGTTTATTTTCAACTAACGACGGATAAACAATAACAAGCGACATTCGCTAGTGAGATTCAATTATTTTATCCAACAGGTATACCACAGTAATAAACTATGAATCAATACTGCAATATCTTTCCAACGATAGAAAGAATATGTGTAGGTGAAATTTAACAGCGTATGAAAATTTATGTAAGCAAAGTATATGCAAAAACATATATCATTCCAACGGTATATATTTTCACTAGAGTTAATATATTTTTCGCTTAAATTAGATTTTCCATTTCAGACATTTCCTGTCAATTCTGTCATTGTTTTCTGAACCTCACTGGTATTTTTCATAATCAACTAGATTTTGTTAACTACTTTGCAGCACCTGCGATTTTTACAATTTTTTTTTCTAGAGGCACAGAAGTCACACTTTTTGCTTCCCATCACACAGAATTTACAAAAAAAAAAAAAAGAAAAAAGTTGCTCTAGAATATTTAAGCAGTCAATAAAATCTTCGAATGGACGAAATGACATATCGTTATTTGGGCAATTAAAAAAAAAATGCAACTGTTGAATTTTCGTATTGTTAATATTTTTTGTTGATTCTATAAGCATTCCTGAAAATTCTATACATTTGTTTTTTGAGATCGATGGTATTTTATCAGTAAAATAATAATTTAATAATTAATATTTTTTATCAGTAAAATATTAATTTAATAATTAATATTTTTGTTAATGATTAAATTAATATTTTGATTCAAAATAATTTTAAAAAATAATAAATTATTTTTAAGAAAATATATTTTTTGTTTTGAATTTGTAGAAAACCCAATAAAAAAATGTATATTGTAAAACGGCAATATCAAAGTTAGTTCAAAGTATATCTTTAAGCGTGACTTGCAGCATTGACGTCCGTCAAACAATTGTGAGATACTTATTTTTATCACTCTGACATTCGTTTTTCAGTTCCATCGGAATTTAAACGTGCATTTCCACGTCGAGAAAAAAACACCTTTAGATGAAGTGCAACAAAAAGAATAAGAGTCTTCAAAATTGATGTTCGTGACAAGAACTTCACCACGTATCCGAAGGCGGAAACTGGAGACTCAATAGCTCTCGTAAAGTCTATAAATACACTACTTTATACCGTCGATAACTCCTTATTTCGAACTAATACCACACTCGTAAAATATATACCGCAGCGATGGAAATTAGACGACAGATCTCTTACCAGCGGATACGGTGACCCTGATTAAATATTCGCTAATGGATGTTGTTGTTGCTTGAACGTGGAACCGATACTAACAGATAAAAAAATTACTGAATTTTAGTTAATTTTCATTTATTTAAAAAAATAAAATTCTATAGAATTATAGTGAAAGCCTCAAGATCAATATATACTTATATTGATTTATATATTTACTGGGAGGGATTAAATATCATCTTATTTAAGCAAAACTACAGTGTTATTATTAACATAAACACATTTTTTTAAATAATATTAATTAGAATTATTTTTTTACTGTTTCTCGGATTTTTAATTCAATTTGCATTTATGCATTATTAGGTTGGGCGATTTTTATCTGAGATGCGTGTAAATTTTTATATAATATTAATTATAATTATTTTATTATCGTTTCTCGTATTTTTAGTTAGATTTGTATTTGTGTATTATTAGATTGGGCGATTTTTATCTCAGATACGCGTAAATTTTTATATAATATTAATTATAATTATTTTATTATAGTCTCTCGTATTTTTAGTTGGATTTGTATTCACGCATTATTAGGTTGGATGATTTTTATCTCAGATACTTGTAAACAAGGAAAATTGCCACGTGGATAGTATGCAAATAATTATATAGATTGAAATGAAGACGCAGATATCATTATATAGATTGAAATAATACTCGTACGGTATTATTCAAATTTTTCCGTGTAATGATTTCAAGGTCATAAATGACTTCTTTATTATGAGAGTAAATAAGATTTTTTTCTGGTTAAGGAGTTCGTTTAATTAGTAGTCATATTAGTCAGACTAGTGTGAAGAGGATTTTCTGCATGTCACCATGATTGATGATATCGATGATTTCGTCATATTACAAAAATATTAAAAGTATTGCTGATAACGTAAGTTATTATTATTTATGTTTCTAGCGTCAATATAATTCGCAATATATTCTTGTAGGATTAAGGAAAAATATATATTTACTCAAATATAATTATGTGACAATTATTGAATTATTATAAATAATAGACAATGTAATAATTAAGAATTCAGTGAGATGACTATTGAATCATTTCACTTTCAATCATCCTTAATGTACTTTATATAATTTTGAGAAAGATCCCAGATAGACAAACGTGCTTATTTTTTGGTCATGCCGTCACCGTTCCGTCACCGTGGCGTCACCGTGGCGTCATGTACGACCGAATATGACGGCACCGTGCAGTCACACCGTGCGTTCAAAATTTTTCGATATGGCACGTCGTGCCGTCACCGTGCTGCCACGGCGTGCTGTGAAAGCGTGCTGTCACGGTGACGGCAATTTTTCGATATGGCACGACATGACTGCGCGGTGACGGCATAGCGTGCCATATCGAACAATTTTGAACGCACGGCGTGTCAGCACGGCATGCCGTCACGGTGCCGTCATATTCGGTCGTACATGACGGCACGGTGACGGCACGGTGCCGGCATGCGGGCACGATGCCGGCGGTGCCGGCATCGATAAATCAGTGCAAGTATTTTTTTGCCTATCGTTAATATTTACAGTTGTCATATGTCATGAAAGAAAATGAAGAGTAAAATTTACAAAATGTCAATCACAACTTATCGTATCGAGATGCGATAAGCTCTGATTGACGTGAATAATTATTTTTGTCTGTTACAGGATAATAGAAATTTCTATCGTCTTTTTCGTAAACTTTTATTTTATTTTTCTTCGATTTTTCAATTTTTTTGAGCCGTCACCATGAAAGCATTTATTTTTTCTCTCATAGAGTATCAAAGAGGTGTTTTTAAAATTTAGACACTAAGGAATTACGAAATTTTATCGCATGACCTTTTTATTTAAATATATGCTCTAATTGCGACTAGCAAAAAAAAAGCATAAAACAGGAATCTGATTTATGCAATAGTGACACAAACATAATTTTTGCAGGTCATGGAATGTCTGCGTGAATGTTTCAGATCTTTAATAGCACTAAAACACCTTGAAAAACTAGATTGCACATAAAAGACTCAGATTATCTGAAACAACCTTCTCTCGTACTGTTAATTTACAAAGTCATTTGTAGTATTATCTTGTGAGTTTTTTTCCACGTACTGTTTTCTACCTTATCGACAGACAATAAGTGTTTTTTTGCTGTCGGTATCTTGTTACCGACGGTTGTAAAAGCAGATATCCTTTTTAGCATTAGTCGGCAGACAGCTATTGCAAAGAATTTAGGTTTTACAGAATTTAGATTAGGATTCAATCGCTCTATGAATCAGGCACGAAGGCCTTAGCGAATAATTTGCCAAATTTTCTACCTTATCGACAGATGCGTCAACAACAGTTTTTTCTGTCGTCGATATCTTGTTACCGACGGTTGTAAAAGCAGATATCCTTTTTAGCATCAGTCGGTAATGTTTTGCTGTTGTTAAGAAAAAAATTCCCGATGAATAGGATGTTGAAGCTGACACCTTAAGATGGCGCAAACTAACATATTCTTCCGATTCAATATAAATGTTGAAGATTTCACATTCGAAATGATTGTTGCCTACAGGCTGATGATTTTATTATTTTTTCTTCATATTGAAGAATTTCTCTCTATTCGAAAATAAATGAAGGTGAGTAATATTGTCCTCTATTATTAATGTATTTTTGAGAAAAAATGTTTTAGAAGAAAATCGTACTTCCGAATTAGTTTTAATATTAGAAATCAATTGTTTTCAATTGAAGAGGACTCTGGGAAATCTTTGGTTGAGGTGAATTTAGGACAGAAATTGGAAGTTGCTACACTGAGGTGTTCAAAAGACTTCGACTATAAGTTTCGGTGGGCAAACAGGTATCACAAAGGATTTAGGTCGATCGCTCTATGAATCAGGCATGAAGGCGTTAGCGAATAATTTGCCAAACGATTATGGTTTATAATACCTATAATCCTCTCGCTAGCCTCGAGTATAGGGTTGCTTCTTCACCACCCCCTCATCTTCACATTTAAGCACACTTCACATAGATACTAAACTTTCGTCCGTTCTTTCCAATCTTTTAAAATTACCCGAAATCTTCTAGTAATGTTTAATTCATGCTTAGCCTTTGAACTATTAATTTTTTTTTAGCAAAACTTGTAAACATATTTAATAATAACAACGGAGAATTAAGGGATTACATTATAGGGATTGATTAAATCAAATCTGTCGAACAACAAGCTGCAAATAAACTTTTAGAAAAAAGAACAAAATGTTTGAAAATTTTAAAGAGAAATTAATGGTAAAACTATTTAACTTGGATTTTGTTTTAAAAAAGCTTTAATGCACCAAATGGTTTATTGGAACCAGTATTCATTTTATGAACTTTGTCTTGAAATTCTCTAGAGGCAATGGTGAAAGAAATTTTGGTGCGATGAAAATTAAGGAAGTTGCAGCGTGCCAAATTTTTTTTAGTCATTTTTTTATGGCATCGTTGAAAATAACATCGATTTAAAAAATCTAAAAATAGTCGCTCTTAGAGAATTTCAAGGCGAATAAATTACACTCCCGCGGAATCTCGTACGATGAAAATTAAGGAAGCTACAGCGTGTCAAATTTTTTATCATAATTTTTTTCCCGATAGCGTAAAAAATAACATCGATAAAAAAAAATCTAAAAAATATGGCCTCTAGAGAATTTCAAGACGAACAAAATGCATTCTCGCGGAATCCCATACGACGAAAATTAAGGGAGCTACAGCATGTCAAATTTTTATAATATTTTCTTTGCCGATAGCGTAAAAAATAACATCAATAGAGAAAAATCTTAAAAATTCAGCCTCTAGAGAATTTTAAGACGAACAAAATGCACTCTCGTGAAATCTCGTACGATGAAAATTAAGGGAGTTACGACATGTCAAATTTTTATGATTTTTTGCCGATAGCGTCAAAAATAACATCGATAAAAAAAATCTAAAAAATATGACTTCTAGAGAATTTCAAGACGAACAAAATGCA
Organism: Ephialtes manifestator; assembly: GCA_963970395.1. Classification (NCBI taxonomy): domain Eukaryota; kingdom Metazoa; phylum Arthropoda; class Insecta; order Hymenoptera; family Ichneumonidae; genus Ephialtes; species Ephialtes manifestator. Next base: position 30,142,208 of record OZ019975.1, on the reverse strand, counting down.
CTCTCGCGAAATCTCATACGATGAAAATTAAGGGAGTTACGGCATGTCAAATTTTTATCATTTTTTGCCGATAGCGTCAAAAATAACATCGATAAAAAAAATCTAAAAAATATGACTTCTAGAGAATTTCAAGACGAACAAAATGCACTCTCGCGAAATCTCGTACGATGAAAATTAAGGGAGTTACGGCATGTCAAATTTTTATCATTTTTTGCCGATAGCGTCAAAAATAACATCGATAAAAAAAATCTAAAAAATATGACTTCTAGAGAATTTCAAGACGAACAAAATGCACTCTCGCGAAACCTCGTACGATGAAAATTAAGGGAGTTACGACATGTCAAATTTTTATCATTTTTTGCCGATAGCGTCAAAAATAACATCGATAAAAAAAATCTAAAAAATATGACTTCTAGAGAATTGCAAGACGAACAAAATACACTCTCGCGAAATCTCATACGATGAAAATTAAGGGAGTTACGGCATGTCAAATTTTTATCATTTTTTGCCGATAGCGTCAAAAATAACATCGATAAAAAAAATCTAAAAAATATGACTTCTAGAGAATTGCAAGACGAACAAAATGCACTATCGCGAAACCTCGTACGATGAAAATTAAGGGAGTTACGACGGTGCAAAAATTTTATTTCTAAAATGCAGATATCTTCAGGGCGATTTAAAAAATTTAGCACTCATTTGACTAGTGTGTTTCCGTCCATACCAAAGTGTCATAAATACACGTTAAATATCCAAATATTAACTTTGTTAATACAGTCTAGAATTTCCGCGGATCGATGTTATACGGTTCAACTCTAAAACCAAGATACCATAATTACCTTAATAGAGCAAAATGGTAGCCGGTTCGCTAACCATGGATAGAAGCTGCACCAGTACACGATTTTGATAGCTAATTGCGTGTATCGGAGGGTTCGCCCTTTCGGTATCTCTGTGGCTCGGTTGAAACGGAGGCGGGAGCTGTCGCGCGGGTAAAGAGCTTCTTCGTTGGTTGTGGTTACGCGAACGAAGAGAAGATGAGACGAGGTGAGAAGGAGCAAGGGTAAGGCAACGTATATACTATAGTATAGTACAGTACGAGAGAAAGATAGGAAGAGGGAAGAGCGAACTGAGAGAGGGACCCTTCTCAAACTCGGTCAACCGAGGCGCAGAGCCTCGTCGTCCTTACGGCTTTGATTCTCTCGTCCACGCGGATGCCCCGTTTGCCGAGGATACACCGAACCCTGTGCTGAATAGAGAAGGACGTATAGGCAGCGTGAGAGGATGATAAAAAAAAAAAAGAAAAAAATCGTAGTAGCCCTTCGAGCGCCTTCCAGGCAACTGAACTAAATTATCGTGTAACGAAAGCGAGAAGGAGTGAGAGAAAGGTGAGAGAAAGGTGAGTAAAAGAGATAAAACGAGAGTGAGAGATGCAAAGAGCCTGTAAGTTGAAAGTTCGGTCAGCGACGAAGCGAACGGTCGAGGAGCCGTGGAGTTTCTGGACTAGCTTTCGATTTGAATTTGAAAAGGGGCGGCCCCGCTGGCAAATTCTTCGTAGAATTATAGACATCCCGGAGGGGATTCGTTCTTTTTTTTTTTTTTTTTTTTTTTTGCAACCCGGAAGAGAAAACACGCGCGCGCGCTTTGGTTCTTTGCCTCGGCGGAAGAGTATACGCCTTATTGGCCGAACCCTTTGTGACAGGGCGCCGGACCCGCTAACATTTTCCTTGGACGGTCTCGAGGGATTCACAGCCACGAGACTCTCGATAGGCTCGCGTGTGCGGATGGACTGGTCGTTGTATATGTATAAAACGTTTAAATTCTCAGATGATTTTTGACACTTTGACTAACGAAAATTTTTAAAGGTATTCAAAATTCCCACATAGAAAAATATATATGTAACATATACGTTAAATACATGACGCCAAAAATTTCTATATGGTGCATATATTCTGCATATATGTGTGCAAAAATATATTCAAAATATATGGGATATATATATATGGAATATCTGTAAAATATATTTCATATACGTTTAGCGCCAAAAAGTTCTATACGTCGAATATATCGTGCATATATTTCTATTTCCATATGGGTTATCTTTGCTCACATAGTTATATAAATATATATGCACTATATATTTCGACATATAGCATTTTTTTTGCACCATATATTAAGGGATTTTGCCAATGTGACGGCCCGAAAAATAACCCATTTTCACGATTTTTTTTCGGACGGTTACTATACGCCGATGAATTTGAAATTTTTATGACATATTAAGGTAATCACGAATGACAGAAAATCATTTTTTGTAAGACGATTTTTATTGGTTAAATATTTTTTTTTAATTTTTGAAAATTGTGTTGATAAAAATGATAGCTTCATGGTGGACATCCTAGAGGTCGCTAATTTGATCTAAAAAAACCCAAAGGATTATTAATTAGTATGCGATTGGCTATCGCGCTATGGAGGCTTTTTTTAAAATCAAAATTGACAAAATGGCGGCGGTTTGAACAGAAAGTACCGATTTTAGCCGTTTTTTCGACAGTTTTTCTTTAAAAAAAATGGGAAGATTTAAAAAAAAAAAGCTTCCATAGCACGATAGAGAGGAGCGTGAAGAATGTTCTCCTAAAATTTGAAAACGATCGCTTGAAAACTGTTCCCTGGAGAATGTCCACCGTTTTGAAAAATGTCGTTTCGAGAAAAACGCGTTTAAAGTTTCGAGTGTAGAAATTTCATACACCTAAATTGTGTACTTACGACTAAGGTAAATGTCCCCATTCCCGTCCATGCTCCCTCTGCCGACCACTTCGACGGAAATAATTATTTACGCGAGTGCTGCGCAAAAATAACAACAATTGAGCATAGTACAATATTCCGAGGACCCTATGTGTGAGAGTATTGCAACGTAAAGAGTAAGTACAATAATACAATCCAAGTTTTGTTCGTATTTCCAAACGCTTGTCGCGAACCGAGCGTATTCTTAACAGTGAGGTTAAGTTGCGTTGACCGCTTCAATAGTCCGTACTGCATCCGGAATTTGTAAAAATCGAATAATTTTTAGTGCAAACGATAGATTATGAGTTCAATTACTGATCCAGCAAAAAAAAAGTTATAAATAATTTATTTTTCATTTTTTTTACGGTGGTCGAAGTTAGGCACAACGAAATGCCTGGCTGCCCCCATTACCGTAAACGTTATTTAGGCAGTCAAAAAAATGTCTTTATTACAAGGTTTACTTTCTCGGTGATAAAAAAGATTGATATAATTCAATTCTTACAGGATCGCTGCAAAGGACTTGGACTTTTTTCCCTCACTGATCAAAATTTTGAAATATCTCAATTTTTACAGCATCGCAAAAAAAAAGTGTATGTGGAGACGGAAATGTAACATAAGTTCCGAAAAACGAAGTTTTTTATAATTATGCAATAAAAATATTAATAGTGCAATCCCAGATCATGTTTATTTATATTTTTAAATTTTAGTACTCTTCGGAATCTCCGTTTCCCTAGTGGTCGAAAATGGGGTCATCGCTGGTCGGGATTGGGCACAGCTGTGTCGGCAGAGGGGACACTAATAAGTATGAATTAATCAGCCTCTATCTGGCGAAATAATTGGCGGAATCGATTGAATAAACCATTTTTAGAAAGAGAATTAACTGAATTTTACAATGGTGCAAAAAAAATCTCCAAATTTAAATTCGTCGCAACGAAAAAAGCCATACAGTTGTCTGGTTTGCCTTATAGGGTACGGGAATGGGGACATTTACCTTAATCGGCGATGCCAGGTCCATAAAGTATGCCAGCGAAGTATTTCGAATTTCGCTTTAAAAATTTGAGAGGATGTTTTTGACCGTATATACTAATGGATAAGACGAAAAAAAATCGATTTTTTTCACACTGGAAAGATCCCTTAAGCATATATTATACATTTTTTTTCTGTTTGGGTGTTAATGATATCTGCGATAAAAATGAAATTTTATAAATTTTCTTCTATTCAAGACCAAGAGATTAACCTATTTTTAAAACATGTTTTATATTATTTATGATAGTTTATACCTACTTTATTATTTTCTATGAGTTGATGTGTTACCATAGATTTCTAACAAAAAGTTGGAATTTTTTTTTTCGACCTTAATGAAAATATCGTACATATTCATTTCGAAAAATAATTTTATATTTTTTTGCGGGTCGATTTAACATATGTTTTCGGATAAAGAGTTCAACTCAAGTAAATTACGTAAAGTTGAGGAATTCTATTTCTCAATTGTGAGAAGTAGAATTATTTTCAAAATTTAATGGCAATAATTCTGGGCACAACAATAATAATGCTAGAAAGCTATTAGTATTACATTAAATAACATTACATTACATTAGTAAATAGATAAATAGTCTAACTGTTGGAAAACTTATTTTTTATGTTCAAACTAAATTGTCGATATTTCCGAAAACATATGATTTTGCAAAATATTTTTATATTTGTCTTGATTTCTTTTAAAGATTACAGATGTTCCTAATGACTAAATGTAGAATTTCATAAAAACCATAAAGTATGTACTAATCTTCAAAAATCTAAAAACGATAACAAAAATAAATTCAATGTCACTGAAAATATTCATCATAATCATTTCGAAAAACAATAATTCCAAAACTTGATTTTGTTTTATTTTTTTAATTTAAAAAAAGACTGACATTTTTAAAAATCAATATGATTTTATAAAGAATTAATACATTTCTGGATGTATTTTTACACGTCTGGAAACTAACCTTTTGATATATTTTCAGAATTATCGATAGCGCGAAATTTTATAAAACCGCCTTCGAAAAATTCCCGAAGACAAAAATTTAAATGCCAAAAAAAAAAAAACCTTCAACAAAATATATATAAAAATCTTAACAAATCGAATAATTGACCCCCGACAGTGATCTAAAATAGAAGTGACAGAAGGTTGTAAAGAAATGATTATTTACGACCTGAACTTCGCGAAGACCAAGAAGTATGTTGATATTAATAAATAGTCCTCAACGTACAAAAGTAACGAGCTTTGAACTCGACAACTCCGTTGGACAGGAGTTCTCTACCCTTCGCTAAAAATGCCAATGAATTAGCGAGATCCCAAGCACATGTCCAGGGTCCGACATTCACATGGTAAGAAAAAGACAGCGTCAGAAAATATCTCAGAAAAGATATCACGAGGAGTATACATATAACCGTAGTTTGCACGTAGTAAAATATCCCGGAGCGAGCAACATGTATCTAATTTCTTATTGTCCGATTTCATAGGTATCTCTCGTGTCCCTCGTCATTCATTACCTATTTTTCTTTTCCCTTTCTTACTAACACACATACCAGTCTGTACCTTCACTTCTTAGACCGTTTCGAAGGGTCATTCGGAATAAGCAAAGAAATGACCGAAGCACGAGCACGGTTCTATTTTTTTCCCTATGAAACATGCCCTGAACGTTCTCCACTCAGTTCCCCATGTGCTTACTGTCAAAAAGGGTTGTCTCATCGTGAATTTATAAGAGAAAATACATGCAATAAAATTCGCGCGACTAGTATACGGTAAGTTAGTTATGTGCGAGAATCACCCTTTAGGAATTGAAACCCTTGGGACAATAAGTTGTAGCTTTAGGTGCAAAGGTACTGGCAAGAACTGGCCACTGGTCAGGCGCCGTTTTCCCGACCTTTCGAGGCGCACTCGCCAGGACGATTTAAATATCGCCACGATTTAAATATTATCTTGTAAAGGGGTGAGTTTAATGCTTTTATAATTGTATTCGGGGGGCGGGCAGGGTCATCGGTCGGACATCACTGACCCTTGGGATGACCCGGTCAATGTGCGCACTCCGTTCGCGGCATAACCTTTGGATTGCACCCGTAAGGGAACGGAACGTCGGGCTACGAGTTTTGACCGTGAAATCCAGAGCAGCGCGCACGGGCCTTACCGGTTTTGGATTTTTAGCTCCCAGCAATACGCATTTCCGGTGCACTTGACCACACACTGAATCGGTCGGGTCGTCTCTCGGCAAACGGCGTGGCATTTTTTTTCTCTCTTGTACTTTATATGCGGCCCTACAGCGTGTCCGATTAGTGACAATTGAGTTGTTTTCATTTTCATTTTTATTCTTCGACAATGATTTTTTTTTTGGATCATGGTGTAACAACTCATTGGAAATTTTACGCTGATACGAAAGTGACGGTTTTTGTTTTCTCATAGAGGAAGCTTCGTTTTTGTGCGAAACATTATTTTGCTTCCTCATAGAGGAACCTTTGTTTTCATGAAAAATTTTTTTTCGAGATTTTCATGTCAGTACACTCAGAATGGGCCAAAACATCGAGAAAAGTGATTTAGAAAAAATGTCTGCATATGTGTGTGTGTGTGTGTATGTTACACGATCGAAAAATGTAAACCTTTATAACTCGGGAATGTCTTGAGATATCAAGCTGAAATTTGGACCATAGATAGTGGGATCAAGCCTCATCGTTCATACAGATTTTTGTTAAAATCCACTTCATCGTTAAATTATTACGCGTTTTTTAATTTTTTGAAAAATGTCTGTTTACGCGATACCTCTTCCAATTTTCGAGATATTGATCTTAAAATTGGTATGAATGTGAGCTTTCATACGCCGGTGATCGCTATTGAATTTGGTTAAGATCGGTTGAACCGTTAAAATTTTATGATGTTTTGAATTTTTAAAAAAATTGACATTATCGCTCTATTGTAACTTTTGCAAAACTTAAGATAGCGAGCTCAAATTTTGTATATAAATGAAACAATATTCAGCCATTATATATGTATAATTTAGTGACGAACGGTATGAAATTTTTGATTTTATGGAATGTTGAATTATTTAAAAAAACATACATTATCATATTCACTTTCGGAAACGCTCTAATAATCACGAAATAACGTAATAACGAAATAGAAAAAGCGAATCCACAACATGTATATTTATCTAATTAAAACAAGGATGCAAAGTAGAATCTTGCACATTGCTTCCTCTTTATTTTTCGCGTTTTACAAAGCTTCCTCTATGAGGAAGCCAAAAATTGAATAACATACTTCCTCATAAAGGTAGCTTTGTAAGAAGCGAAAAATAATGAGGAAGCAATGTGCAAGGTTCTACTTTGCATCCTTTTTTTTAAATTTATGGATGGTCGTGTGTGTCACTCAAAATTTATACTTACATGTCTCAAGAACTGCTTTAACAATCGGGCTGAAATTTGCAAATATGTGAAACAGGTTGACGTCTTTGTTTGTGATAATTTTCAAAAAAATTTAAAAATATGTTTCAATTTTATTTGACTTTGCAATTTTCGAAAAATGTCTGTAGGATCTCTAGCATCTGCAAACTTTTAGATGTTGAGCTAAATAATTTTTTATGAATCAAGCTATGTTAAAGGAGGTTTGGTATTGAATTGGGAATGAATCTGTAAAAAATTTTAGCTTTTATGGGATTTTGAATTTTAAAAAAAAATATTCGTTTTGCTCCGATTCACGTCAAATCTCACCAAATCAACTGAAATTTTCTACAAATGAAAAATAACATTCAGTACTGCTATCTACTAAATTTGGTCATGATCAGTAAAGCGGTTTGGATTCTACGTGATTTTGAATTTCGCAAGAACATTTTTCAAGGTTATTGTCATTGATAAGAAATTGGACACTTTTATAGTCAGGGCGATATTTTCGATCAGATAGGTTTTCAAAATGTAGTGAGAATCGTTTTGTTTTTTCGATTTTGGGCGCCCTAAAAATCAAGATTTTCGAATATATGGAATATTTAACCGGCAATAACTTTATTTTTGTCTGGCTAATCTTCAATTATTTATTTTTCTCTAATACAACTCTGCGAAACTCTGCAAATAGTGTAAAGATCGTAACGATACCTTAATTTTTGCGACCGCTTTGAATAATGGTCGAAAACAAAGCAAAGGGTCATTTTCAATTTCTGCTCCATTTACATGTCAATACAATAATTTTTATAAATTACAAACAAAACAAGCATAAGTTTTAGTCTCCACTCAAATTCCATTGCAATTATAAAAACGTTGAATTTGTCGTCAACATCGAAAAATGTTAAATCAACATTTTCCCCAATACAGAAAATTTCGAATATATCATAAACTTAACTTTTCCATACCTGACGAAAGAACTTCAGTCTTTCTTTGCTACCAAATTTGTCCTCTTCGTCCACCTCCAAACACCACTTGATATAATTTCGCAACAAACCCTTTTGCTCCGCTAAGTCCGAACGTTAGAATCGGTCCGAGAATTTTTTGTTTAAATTCTCCGAGACGTTGCAATATAACGGTTGGTCCTGTAAATTGAAACACGAAACCCTCCTTGGGTCGAACTACCGATGTGCCTCGTACAACTGTACGTTGTCCGCCGTTGGACCCTTCTAATTGTTTGGGAGGCCAGACGCCGCGGGCCGCGGTCATATCGCATATTTCATAGATCAGATATATGAATTCGCAACGTTCAGTCATGCCGTTCAAGCTGAGCAAGGCTTACTACAATGTACATCATCGAAGTCCTTCATCCCTTGAGCGCGTCCAGTGCACCCTTTTCCTTCGTCCTCGAATCGTCTCGTCTCGTCCACTTCATCATGGTGAACTACCCCCACTATTCTTACATTCTATATTTATTGTACACACATATCTGCACCGCATACATACATATACACCAAACATTTAGTAGTATACAAGAATATTTTGAGTGAAAGGCCTTGCTTGACGCCATTGTTCTTAAAATTTATGCCAAAATGCACAAGAAAGGGAATTAATATATGCGAGAGTCGGCGAACGTACATCACGCTTGAATAATGGTGTCCACGTTACTAAATTCTACGGGCTAATTGAATTATTGCCGAATTCACGAACCGTTGCGCATTGCCGAAATATCGCCGGCGGTGACCTAAACGATCGGCGAGCTATAGAACGATCGCGGGAATATTGCTTTCTCGTTGACTGGTGGTCTCGTCGGTCTCTTCTTTGTCGTTTCACCGCGGACGATCTCAAAAAACGACCTAACAACGTTTTTTTTTAAACGTGGTGGTAGCAGTACATGAGGAGGGATAACGGAACCATCGGTGTAGGTTCCAGTGAATGGCATGTGAAAAATGTTGGATGGAAAAGGACAACCGTATGCCAATCACTGTTCTGGATACAAAATATCTATAGGATAAATGGTCATTCTACGAATTCTGTTGGGCAACGACGATCGATCTTGATATTCCACGATCCGAGCAGTTCTGGTTGAATTCGGATTGTAAGTTGTATTCGTCTTGGGAGAAATCATGGATTTGGAGGATATGCGATAAGTGGTCCTAAATTGTAGTTATTCGCATCTTCAGTATCGATGAATCAGTAGAAATTCCATGCGCTGGAGGGCAAATGTTGAACCGTCATTCACTTTGAGCAGTTTTTAACACATATTTTTCAGGAATCGTACAAGCGAATTATCCAGAATTCCGTCTTTGATAATCAACAAGGGGTGACAGAATCTGGAATACAATCTTGTATTCGTTTTAGCAGAAATCAAGGATTTAAAAAATCTGCGATATAAATGATCCTAAAGTAGCATAATTTGCTTTGCGATAATAGAAGAGTAAGTAGAAATCAAAGTCCAGTGCGCCTGATGGAAAATGTTGGATCGTCATTCACTTTGAGCAGTTTTTAACACGTTTTTCAGGAATCGTACAAGCGAATTATCCAGAATTCCGTCTTTGATAATCAACAAGGGGTGACAGAATCTGGAATACAATCTTGTATTCGTTTTAGCAGAGATCAAGGATTTAAGGAACCTGCGATATAAATGATCCTAAAGTGACATAATTTGCTTTGCGATAATAAAAAAGTGAGTAGAAATCAAAGTCCAGTGCGCCTGATGGAAAATGTTGGACCGTCATTCACTTTGAGCAGTTTTTAACACATATTTTTCAGGAATCGTACAAGCGAATTATCCAGAATTCTCTCTTTGACAATCAACAAGGTGTGACAGAATCTGGAATACAATCTTGTATTCGTTTTAGCAGAAATCAAGGATTTAAAAAATCTGCGATATAAATGATCCTAAAGTGACATAATTTGCTTTGAGATAATTGAAAAGCGAGTAGAAATTAAAGTCCCGTGCGCTGGATGGAAAATGTTGGACCGTAATTCACTTTAAGCAGTTTTTAACACATATTTTTCAAGAATCGTACAAGCGAATTATCTAGAATTCTGTCTTTGACAATCAACAAGGTGTGACAGAATCTGGAATACAATCTTGTATTCGTTTTAGCGGAAATCAGGGATTTAAGGAACCTGCGATATAAATGATCCTAAAGTGACATAATTTACTTTGTGATAATAGAAAAGTGAGTAGAAATCAAAGTCCAGTGCGCTGGAAGGAAAATGTTGAACTGTCATTCATTTCCATGTTCCGAGGTCATCAGCATCAGGTAAACCATGACTTACTGGAATCGTATCAGCGGATGATCCAAGAATTCTTCTTAATACTCGGCAACGACACGGAGAAAAATTTCTGTATCGTAACAACATAAAACGGTAACAACAAAAATCGTTTTGTTAAACTAACAAAAAGATTGGTCAGCACAGCAAAAAAATTTGTCAGTCGAACAAAAGCTTTGTCAATCTAACGCAACGATTTTTGTTGTCTTCGTTTTATGTTTTCACAACACAGAAATTTCTCTCCGTGGAGTGACCGAAAGTCAATTGTAGTCTTGTATTTGTCTTAGCAGAAATCAGTCATTTCAAGGACCTGCTATAAGTGATCCAAAACTATAGTAATTCGCTTTACCAGCACAGAATTTTTTCAGATTTTTAAATTATGGCACACGGAGAAAAATCATTTGCTAGCATAGTGACAGCAAACTCTATTTATTGGTCTGACAAATAGATTTGCTGGCCTAGCAAATCTTTTTGCTGGCCTAGCAAATCATTTTGCTGGTCTGTCAAATTTTTTGACAAGCCTAACAAATAATTTTTGTTAGGCTAAGAAATAAGACTTTGCGGTCACTATATTAGCAACTAATTTGTTGATGCAACAAAAGTTTTCTCTCCGTACATGCTGGAGCTAGAATGTGGCTTGTATGGTGCTGGAATAGTCTTAGTTCAGAAAAATCTCATGAATTCCTAAAAAACTGAAACAATCCTAAAAAATCCGAGTTTACATAAATAAACGTTTGACCAGTCGCCTGTAGCAGATTTTTTTTTCTATTTTTAAATAATTTAAAAAATTAAAAAATCTTAAAAACTATAACAGGAAAAATCTTGCCCACTTTGGCTATAAGCTCGAAAATTCTTTAACCTAAATTTCCTCTATGAGGAAGTAAAAGTGAGTAGAAATCAGAATCCAATAAGCTGAAATGCTAATCTTGATCCACCCGTCGTCATCCACTTGGACATTGCAAGGCTATGATGCAACTGGTAAAGCATATCCTACCGGAATAGTACAAGCGAAAACCTAAAAAATCCGAGTTTACATAAATAAACGTTTGACCAGTCGTCTGTAGTAGATTAATTTTATTTCTATTTTTAAATAATTTAAAAAATTAAAAAATCTTAAAAACTATAAGAGGAAAATTCTTGCCCACTTTGGCTGTAAGCTCGAAAATTCTTTAACCTAAATTTCCTCTACGAGGAAGTAAAAGTGAGTAGAAATCAGAATCCAAAAAGCTGAAATGCTAATCTTAATCCACCGGTCGTCATCCACTTGGACATTGCAAGGCTATGATGCAACTGGTAAAGCATATCCTACCGGAATAGTACAAGCGAACCATCCGGAATCGTTATTAACAGTCGACAACGGGTGACAGAGCATGATCGGGGTCATTCTTGCCGCGTGCGGTGTGATCTCAGCCCTTGGACACTTGGGTAACCCACCACCAGCGATATCCTTCCCTTAGTCCTTTCGTCGTCCTCACGACCCCGAATTAATATTCAAATCTGTATCAACCGAGGCCCATTGCATATGTATACGACAAGCGCCGCTTCCACTATACTATGGATGTGGATTATCCTGTATGCTGTGTGTCCTGATGACGTAGTTGTTCCAATGACTTGGACACCCGTCGTCCAATATTCCAACGGACGTTTTGCTTGTGTTTTCGCCTTCTTCTTCTTCTTCGTTTTATTTTTTTTCCCTTTGCTTGGGGAACCGAGGATCGTTCTAACGGCGTGTAACGCACGTTTCATGGTCTGCAACAACCCATTGTGTTTCCTGGGCCAGAAAACCTGGCCACTGTCCTCTCGACGACGATGTACCTGCATTCGAGGATGTCCATGCAAATTCTGGCTGATGATTCGCGGGTCCTTCGCCCCTCCAAACGTCTCTTGGCTCTTGTGAGTTGGGAATTTCTATATGCCTCTCGTTTATCGTGCGTGAAGCTATTTTTTTTTCGTTCCTGCTACTGCGTTTGATGTCAAGTACAAACGGATCTCATTGGACATCGTAGGTCTTAGCCCTTTTTGCAACCGACTCGGAATTTCGGTTTCTATGCTACTGACCCGATTATTCTTGGTTTATATCATCAGTCCAGGTATGCAACTCGATGAACGCTCGCTAATCTTGGTCATGACTGTTCAACGAATGGTTTTTACATCCCCTCCAATGATTTCAATGCAAACGGACGATTTAGTAACGAACTTTTGGACTAAAGGGCCTGGCACTATTTTTGTGGAGCTTCGAAATGTTCAACTGATTATTTCGATATTATAAATAAAAGAGTTTGAAAAGAAAAAAATGTGACAATTTTTGTTTTTGGAAACTATGTCGTTGACATTTTCCAAAACGCATGGATTTATTTCATTTATTGCTTCCTCATAGAGGAAGCTTTGTTTTCATGAAATTTTTTTTTTTTTCGAGATTTTCATGTCAGTAGTCTCAGAATGGGCCAAAACGTCGAGAAAAGTGATTTAGAAAAAATGTCTGTATGTGTGTGTGTGTGTGTATGTTACACGATTGAAAAATGTAAATCTTTATAACTCGGGAATGCCTTGCGATATCAAGCTGAAATTTGGACCATAGATAGAGGGATCAAGCCTCATTGTTCGCACAGACTTTTGTTAAAATCCACTTCATCGTCAAATTATTACGCGTTTTTAAATTTTTTGAAAAATGTCTGTTTACACGATAACTCTTTCAATTTTCGAGATATTGATCTTAAAATTGGTATGAATGTGAGCTTTCATACGCCGGTGATCGCTATTGAATTTGGTTAAGAACGGTTGAACCGTTAAAATTTTATGATGTTTTGAATTTTTCAAAAAATTGACATTATCGCTCTATTGTAACTTTTGCAAAACTTAAGATAGTGAGCTCAAATTTTGTATGTAAATGAAACAATATTCAGTCATTATATATGTATAATTTAGTGACGAACGGTATGAAATTTTTGATTTTATGGAATGTTGAATTATTTTTAAAAATATACATTATCACATTCACTTTCGGAAACGCTCTAATAATCACGAAATAACGTAATAACGAAATAGAAAAAGCGAATCCACAACATATATATTTATCTAATTAAAACAAGGAAGCAATGTGCAAGGTTCTACTTTGCATCCTTTTTATTTCATTTTTGAAAGTGTTGTAAAGGCTATTTTGATAAAATTATTACATTGATCATCCTGAAAATTCTTATATGAAAAAATATAATATATATATTTTTAACTAAAAGAAACAAAATTGAAATATACATTAAAAATCGTTCAGAAATATTAGAGAATATATTTAATAAAACGAAAAATTAAGTTTTCTCCAGGTTTGTTAAGCAATTTATAAAAAAAAATTTTGGCTTTATTATTACACGGATTTCATTTGTCTCACAATGTTTCAATTTTTGCAAATTCCTAAGATTTTTTTCCTATCAATCTTTTAACATGTGTAAAAAAAATCCTCAAGTCCATTTAAGAAGTTAGTTAGCAAATTGAAATAATACACTGTGAAAAAAATTTACTTAAAATTTAATGTACAAGTACTGGAAGTTTTTATGCATAAACTGGTATATTAAATTTAATATACAACTGTGATGTAAAATTAATGTATGGTACATAAAATTCCATAATTCACTTAAATTTAATATACAAGTGTGATGTAAAATTAATGTATGGTACATAAAATTCCATAATTTACTTAAATTTTACAGTAAAAGTACTCGAACTTTTATACTTTGATTTTACTGCAAAAATTAACAAAATAACGAAATAGAAAAAGCGAATCCACTACATGTATATTTATCTAATTAAAACAAGGATGCAAAGTAGAACCTTGCACATTGCTTCCTCATTATTTTTGAAAGTGTTGTAAAGGCTATTTTGATAAAATTATTACATTGATCATCCTGAAAATTCTTATATGAAAAAATATAATATATATTTTTTAAGTAAAAGATACAAAATTGAAATATACATTAAAAATCGTTCAGAAATATTAGAGAATATATTTAATAAAACGAAAAATTAAGTTTTCTCCAGGTTTGTTAAGCAATTTATAAAAAGAAATGTGGGCTTTATTATTACACGGATTTGATTTGTCTCACAATGTTTCAATTTTTGCAAATTCCTAAGATTTTTTTCCTATCAATCTTTTAACATGTGTAAAAAAAATCCTCAAGTCCATTTAAGAAGTTAGTTAGCAAATTGAAATAATACAGTGTGAAAAAAATTTACTTAAAATTTAATGTACAAGTACTGGAAGTTTTTATGCATAAACTAGTATATTAAATTTAATATACAACTGTGATGTAAAATTAATGTATGGTACATAAAATTCCATAATTCACTTAAATTTAATATACAAGTGTGATGTAAAATTAATGTATGGTACATAAAATTCCATAATTTACTTAAATTTTACAGTAAAAGTACTCGAACTTTTATAATTTGTTTTTACTGCAAAAATTAACAAAATAACGAAATAGAAAAAGCGAATCCACTACATGTATATTTGTCTAATTAAAACAAGGATGCAAAGTAGAACCTTGCACATTGCTTCCTCATTATTTTTCGCGATTTACGAAGCTTCCTCATAGAGGTAGCTTTGTATATCGCGAAAAAATTTTATTTCATTTTTGAAAGTGTTGTAAAGGCTATTTTGATAAAATTATTACATTGATCATCCTGAAAATTCTTATATGAAAAAATATAATATATATTTTTTAACTAAAAGATACAAAATTGAAATATACATTAAAAATCGTTCAGAAATATTAGAGAATATATTTAATAAAACGAAAAATTAAGTTTTCTCCAGGTTTGTTAAGCAATTTATAAAAAAAAATGTTGGCTTTATTATTACACGGATTTCATTTGTCTCACAATGTTTCAATTTTTGCAAATTCCTAAGATTTTTTTCCTATCAATCTTTTAACATGTGTAAAAAAAATCCTCAAGTCCATTTAAGAAGTTAGTTAGCAAATTGAAATAATACACTGTGAAAAAAATTTACTTAAAATTTAATGTACAAGTACTGGAAGTTTTTATGCATAAACTGGTATATTAAATTTAATATACAAGTGTGATGTAAAATTAATGTATGGTACATAAAATTCAATAATTTCCTTAAATTTTACAGTAAAAGTACTTGAATTTATAATTTGTTTTTACTGCAAAAAATCATTAATTTTATACCACAATTACATTAAATTTGAATGATGAGTTTATGCATAAAAATTTCCAGTCTTCTCTAAAAGTGTAGATAACAAATACAGATGTGCGAATATAATTCTTCTTATAGAACTAAAGACATTAAATCATTAAGACTAATTTGCAACATGAGAAAATAGTAACTGAAACGTTATGTGTAGATAAATACTAATTTGTCATCATAAGCAGATGATAAATTCCAATTCATCTACTGTTGGGGGTGCAGCCCTAATATATACCCTATAATTCCTGTTTGCTTTTCTCCCGATACTTACACGCTGCCCTACTGCATCCAAAATCTTCCCTGCTTTATTTCGTAACGTCCCTTTAGCCCCTTAAATTCACCGAGTCCGTTACGAATGCTCCAGAATTCCGAATTTCCACGCTCCTCGTCGCGGGTCGCGACATACGATCCCGTAGGCAATAATTCGTCGCGCAATGTGCTTCAGGAATCAAAAATATAAAAAAAAGTCACCGAATGGTCTTGAAAAAAAAAAAAAAAAAAAAAAAAAAAACATATAAGGGCGGAAAAAAAATAGCACATTGATCCCCAGCAGTAAATATAGTGTCCTTTGCTCCATTTATGGTCAAATTGCGGACAAATGACCGCATCTCTATACAATATCCACGTCTTCTTGACATAGCCGAACAAGAGTCGCAAAAAAATCGCCCCTGTGCTAAAGGCGATAGCAAAAAGTGAGAAAGAATGCGTCGATTCAAGCGCATCAGAAGTCAGGTTACAATCCTGAGCGCGTAAAGACCCCAAACGTGCGTTTTGGAGGGATAGATCGAGACGCGGAGTTGAAACTGGCAAAAAAAGGCGCACCGCTGCATTGTCACGACGAATGGGAATAGTGAATGAAATACGATCGGCTTTTAGTAAAATGAGACCAAAATACGGGGTATCCAAGTCTCGCATTACCCTCATACCTCAACACTCCACGAATTCTACGGGAAACTACGAATAGCATAGTGAAATGACCATTCGTGACGACTTTTTTTTGTATTGTTAGGATATGATAATAAAAAAGAACCGATCATCGCGTGCGAAATAATTCTTGCGGTGAATATAGTTCGGTCTTCAAATGACTGTAAATCTTTTCTGTCGTTAAAAATATAATATCGTCTGTTGAAAATTTTAGAAAAAAGTTTTATTCTTTACGTTTTTTATAAGCCTGTAATTGTTTATTTAAAGAATAATTGGATAATATTGTCATGGGAAATGATAAAGGGTTAATCGACGATGAAAGAATTAAAAAAAAAAGTAAACAGGTAAATTCTCGTGGCACTTTGAGTAGAGCATGTTTGCTAAAGCAGTTCTTGAAATATGTAACAAAAGGTGTTTTTATCGAGACGAATATTGTTACAAAGTAAAATCTTCATAAATAATTGGTGTAAATAATAAATAAATAAAAATTATATGTTTTTTCAAAATATTCTCTTGTTTTTAAATTTTTTGTTTTGTTAAAAAAATAAATTAACGAAAATATTGGTAGAATTTTGTAGGAACGAATAGCAGGCATTTTTCATTTATAGATTTTATGGCCAAAAAAGAAGGATGGAAAAAAATGGAGAAAAAAAAATTACGGGATATTTTGCAAATATTATTTTAGTAAGTGGAATTTTAATAAGTATCCGTTTGTTCCTCTGGACAAAAAAGAAATAGCGAATTTTCGCTACGAAATATATACATATACATATTACAATTTTTTTTAAATCATTACAAGGAATTTTTGTATTGCAAATCCTAACTTTCTGTCGTTAAAAATATAATAGCATCTGTTGAAAATATTAGAAAAAAGTTTTATTCTTTACGTTTTTTATAAGCCTGTAATTGTTGATTTAAAGAATAATTGGATAATATTGTCATGGGAAATGATAAAGGGTTAATAGACAATGAAAGAATTAAAAAAAAAGTAAACAGGTAAATTTTCGTGGCACTTTGAGTAGAGGTGTGAAATTATGGGGCAAACGAAGGACTCGAACAAAATTTTTCACAAAAAGATCCATTCGTAGATATCGTCAGATTGTCATTTGCAGCCGGATGTCAAGGAAATTATAATTATCGTCATTGCTAAATAGTAAATATAAATAAAAAATATAAAAAGTAAATATACATTTTTGGTTTTTTATTCTTGTAGTCATAGCTGAGTAAATGTAAATAAAAATATCAAGACTATTTTAATGAATGTGCAAAAATATATTGTTCCGTATATAAAAAAACTTTTTTATTTTTCAAAAATATATTTTAGGACATCATTTTTAGTTTTGATCCGGAAAATATTTTAAAAAATTGATAATCGATAGAATTTTAAGAATGCACTCTACATTTTTATTTCATGAAAATCCAACCAATTTCACACGAAATAAAAAAAATAATTAAAAAATACAAAAGTGCAATTTCTTCACTATTTTTATTCAGAAAAGCGATCAAAAAAAGTCAATTTGATTTTTTTTTAATTCACAAAAAGCTTGAGAATAATATGTTTCAAAAAATGAAACATATAAAAAATACACGCTTCAAATAAGGACGGAGTAAAAAATATAATTGACGAATTTAAGCCTTTTTCATTGGCAATTTAATTATATTTTCCATTTTTATTTCATGAAAATTCAACCAAGTTCATACGGAATTAAAAAAAAATACAAAAGTGCAATTTCTCCACTATTTTTATTTCGAAAAGCGATCAAAAGTAAATTTGATTTTTTTTTAAATTCACAAAGAGCTTGAGAATAATATGTTTAAAAAAAAGAAATATATAAAAAATACACGCTTCAAATAAAGACGGAGTAAAAAATATAATTGTCGAATTTAAGCCTTTTTCATTGGCAATTTAAGGGATCTTTTCAGTGTGACGGCCCGAAAAATAGCCTATTTTCACGATTTTTTTTCGGACGGTTACTATACGCCGATCAATCTGAAATTTTTATGACATATTAAGGTAATCATGAATGACAGAAAATGATTTTTTATAAGACGATTTTTATTATTTCAATATTTTTTTTTAATTGTTGAAAATTATGTTGATAAAAAAGATAGCCTCATGGTGGACATCCTAGGGGTCGCAAAGTTGATCTAAAAAAGAACTCAAAGGATTATTAATTAGTATGGGATTGGCTATCGCGCTATAGAGGCTTTTTTTTAAATCAAAATTGACAAAATGGCGGCGTTTTGAACAAAAAGTACCGATTTTAGCCGTTTTTTCGACAGTTTTTCTTTTAAAAAATGGGAAGATTTTAAAAAAAGCTTCCATAGCACGATAGAGAGTAGCGTGAAGAATGTTCTCCTAAAATTTGAAAACGATCGCTTGAAAACTGTTCCCTGGAGAATGTCCACCGTTTTGAAAAATGTCGTTTCGAGAAAAACGTGTTTAAAGTTTCGAGTGTAGAAATTTCATATACCTAAATTGTGTACTTACGACTAATCGGCTCCCAGATCCATAAAGTGCGCCAGCGAAGAATTTCGAATTTCGCTTTAAAAATTTGAGAGGATGTTTTTCACCATATATACTAATGGATAAGACGAAAAAAAACGATTTTTTTTCACACTGGAAAGATCCCTTAAGCATATATTATACATTTTTTTCTGTTTGGGTGATAATGATATCAGCGATAAAAATGAAATTTTATAAATTTTCTTCTATTCAAGATCAAGAGATTAAGCTATTTTAAAAAGATATTTTATCTTATTCATGATAGTTTATACCTACTTTATTATTTTCTATGAGTTGATACGTTACCATAGATTTCTAACATAAAGTTGGATTTTTTTTATCGACATCAATGAAAATATCGATTTTTTTTTTCACACTGGAAAGATCCCTTAATTATAAAGCGTAAATACCCTTTCGAAAAGTTGGTATATTCTCTCTCTTTGTCAAGAATCTGTCTATGAATTTACCGTTGTTTCACGTGAGTATCGAATATCGTACGGTAGATCTCTATAATATTAGGCAGAAAGGGATTCGGTGTACCGGTAAAATACTACATACCAGGTTTTCAAAACTTCTACGTCTACGAGACGTTTGAAACGCGAGACGATCGTACGTATGTATATAGCAAGTTCTAGCTCATACGTATAAGAGCGAAGGCATTTAACTGCCAATCTCGCCGTTACGCTCGAGTTCCTGACCGAAAAATAGATGATGAGGACACGAAGCTTCTCTCGACGAGCACCCATAATCCGATATCTCTTTTCGATTGTAGTATAACGCCAGTCGCATCATTCAAAAGAAACTCACGACTAGTCGAAGCTAAATTAGTGTGCAGTTACACAAAATCCAACCTGTGGATTTTCCTATCTGTGTGCACAACGACACAGAATGGAAGAAGAACGTAGAAACAAAAACGAAAAATGGCCTTCTCTAGTCGTCCAACCAATGGCGCATAATTGCAGGGCGCAACGGCACAGCAACGTAGAAACCATCCCTGATGCGCCAGGGGTTCTTCAATCTTCGGGGAAATGTGAAAAAATGTTGCGAAGTGGAATTTTGCACATTGCTTCCTCATTAATTTTTATTTTTCATAAAGGCACCTCTATGAGTAAGGTTATTTATTAATTTTTGCTTGCAAAAAATGAAAATTGATGAGGAAACAATTTTGCAACTTTTTTCGTTACCTATATAGTTTTTGGAAAATTCAAAATCACGTAAAATCCAAATCGATTTATCGATCACGACCAAATTTGGTAGGTAGTAGCGTTGAATGTTGCTTTTCATCTGGAGAAAATTTTAGTGGGTTTGGTGAGATTTGACGTGAGTTAGAGCAAAGCGAATATTTTTTTGAAAAATTCAAAATCACGTAAAATCCAAATCGATTTATCGATCACGACCAAATTTAGTAGGTAGCAGCATTGAATGATGCTTTTCATCTGGAGAAAATTTCAGTTGATTTGGTGAGATTTGATGTGAGTTAGAGCAAAACGAATATTTTTTGAAAAATTCAAAATCACGTAAAATCAAAATCGATTTATCGATCACAACCAAATTTGGTAGGTAGCAGCGGTGAATGTTGCTTTTCATCTGGAGAAAATTTCGGTTGATTTGATGAGATTTGACGTGAATTAGAGTATAACGAATATTTTTTTAAAAATTGTAAATCACGTAAAATCCAAATCGATTTATCGATCACGACCAAATTTGATAAGTAGTAGCGTTGAATGTTGCTTTTCATCTGGAGAAAATTTCAGTTGATTTGGTGAGATTTGATGTGAGTTAGAGCAAAACGAATATTTTTTGAAAAATTCAAAATCACGTAAAATCCAAATCGATTTATCGATCACAACCAAATTTGGTAGGTAGGAGCATTGAATGTTGTTTTTCATCTGGAGAAAATTTCAGTTGATTTGGTAGGTTTTGATGTGAGTTAGAGCAAAACGAATATTTTTTGAAAAATTCAAAATCACGTAAAATCAAAATCGATTTATCGATCACAACCAAATTTGGTAGGTAGCAGCGGTGAATGTTGCTTTTCATCTGGAGAAAATTTCGGTTGATTTGATGAGATTTGACGTGAATTAGAGTATAACGAATATTTTTTTAAAAATTGTAAATCACGTAAAATCCAAATCGATTTATCGATCACGACCAAATTTGATAAGTAGTAGCGTTGAATGTTGCTTTTCATCTGGAGAAAATTTCAGTTGATTTGGTGAGATTTGATGTGAGTTAGAGCAAAACGAATATTTTTTGAAAAATTCAAAATCACGTAAAATCCAAATCGATTTATCGATCACAACCAAATTTGGTAGGTAGGAGCATTGAATGTTGTTTTTCATCTGGAGAAAATTTCAGTTGATTTGGTAGGTTTTGATGTGAGTTAGAGCAAAACGAATATTTTTTGAAAAATTCAAAATCACGTAAAATCCAAATCGATTTATCGATCACGACCTAATTTGGTAGGTAGCAGCGTTGAATGTTGCTTTTCATCTGGAGAAAATTTCAGTCGATTTGGTGGGTTTTGATGTGAGTTAGAGCAAAACGAATATTTTTTGAAAAATTCAAAATCACGTAAAATCAAAATCGATTTATCGATCACGACCAAATTTAGTAGGTAGCAGCGTTGAATGTTGCTTTTCATCTGGAGAAAATTTCGGTTGATTTGATGAGATTTGACGTGAATTAGAGTATAACGAATATTTTTAAAAAAATTGTAAATCACGTAAAATCCAAATCGATTTATCGATCACGACCAAATTTGATAAGTAGTAGCGTTGAATGTTGCTTTTCATCTGGAGAAAATTTCAGTTGATTTGGTGAGATTTGATGTGAGTTAGAGCAAAACGAATATTTTTGGAAAAATTCAAAATTTTTATTTATAGATTTTATGGCGAATAAAGAGGGATGGAAAAAAATTTGAGAAAATAAAATTACTGGACATTTTGCAAATATTATTTTAGTAAGTGGAATTTTAATAAAGATCCGTTCGTTCCTCTGGACAAAAAAGAAATAGCGATTTTTTGCTACGAAATATATACATATTACAATTTTCAAAAAATCATTACAAGGAATTTTTGTATTGCAAACACTAACTTTATCAATATCATTAAAATGTTTTGTATTTCAGATATTTTTACTTCACATAATGACATCTTTATAGGGATGGAAAGAAATTTGAAAATAGAAAATTCAACATTATGCAAACATTTTTTTTGTGAGTGGAATTTTGATAAAGATCTGTTTGTTCTGGACAAAAGAGAAATAGCTAAGAAATATATATACTACAATTTTTTATATCACAAGAAATTTTTTTATTGCAAATAAAATTTTCGATCATTATCATTAAAATCTTTTGTATTTCAGACATTTTTACTTTGTAGATTTTCTGAAAATAAAGCTGAATGGAAGAAATTATAGGAGAAAAATATTAACGTTGTTGGCATGAGAACCGCTTTAAGGAATTCCACCCCCTCTTTTCCCTCCAAGAGCTCATCGTGTCGCTTCGGCTTGAAACCCGAAAAATTCTTTTTCTTCGAAATGCTGCCGCCCCTTTTCGCTTTCCATCCGTCGCGCTTCTTCGTCTTTCTTGAACTAACGGCGCGTTACGTTTCTTCCACACAGCCAGTGTTGCTAGTTTTCCGTCCAGTGATGCCGAATTTTTTTTTTTTTCGTGGAGACTCCAAGAGTGCAGCACAGTTCGTTTGCTCCCCCAATGAGCATTGAACGGACGTCGGACGTCATCGTGTCAACGCGGACGCAGCAACATGAAGGATATTTGAGCGCGGGGGCAGACTAAGAGAAATCCGAAAAGTGGTTGCAGATGAAGATTAATCGGTCGAACGGAGCCGAAGCATGTTCTCGTTCGTTATCGCGCAGAGGAAAATCTTTTGAAATCTTATACTTCTTCGCAATCAGCGTCGATCTCCATTACGTCGTTAATGTTTAACGAATCAATAACCCAACATTTTTGTGATTTTGTTTATATTGTTTGCCAACAATATAAATAATAACCCAACATTTTTGTGATTTTGTTTATATTGTTTCCCAACAATATAAATAATAACCCAACAATTTTGTGATTTTGTTTATATTGTTTCCCAACAATATAAATAATAACCCAACATTTTTGTGATTTTGTTTATATTGTTTCCCAACAATATAAATAATAACCCAACATTTTTGTGATTTTGTTTATATTATTTCCCAACAATATAAATAATAACACAACATTTTTGTGATTTTGTTTATATTGTTTCCCAACAATATAAATAATAACCCAACATTTTTGTGATTTTGTTTATATTGTTTCCCAACAATATAAATAATAACCCAACATTTTTGTGATTTTGTTTATATTGTTTCCCAACAATATAAATAATAACCCAACATTTTTGTAATTTTGTTTATATTGTTTCCCAACAGTATAAATAATAACCCAACATTTTTGTAATTTTGTTTATATTGTTTCCCAACAATATAAATAATAACCCAACATTTTTGTGATTTTGTTTATATTGTTTCCCAAAAGTATAAATAATATCCCAACATTTTTGTGATTTTGTTTATATTGTTTCCCAACAATATAAATAATATCCCAACATTTTTGTGATTTTGTTTATATTGTTTCCCAACAATATAAATAATAACCCAACATTTTTGTGATTTTGTTTATATTGTTACCCAACAATATAAATAATAACCCAACATTTTTGTGATTTTGTTTATATTGTTTCCCAACAATATAAATAATGACCCAATATTTTTGTGATTTTGTTTATATTGTTTCCCAACAATATAAATAATAACCCAACATTTTTGTCATTTTGTTTATATTGTTTCCCAACAATGTAAATAATAACCCAACATTTTTGTGATTTTGTTTATATTGTTTCCCAACAATGTAAATAATATCCCAACATTTTTGTGATTTTGTTTATATTGTTTCCCAACAATATAAATAATAACCCAACATTTTTGTGATTTTGTTTATATTGTTTCCCAACAATATAAATAATAACCCAACATTTTTGTGATTTTGTTTATATTGTTTCCCAACAATATAAATAATAACCCAACATTTTTGTGATTTTGTTTATATTGTTTCCCAACAATACAAATAATAACCCAACATTTTTGTGATTTTGTTTATATTGTTTCCCAACAATATAAATAATAACCCAACATTTTTGTGATTTTGTTTATATTGTTTCCCAACAATATAAATAATAACCCAACATTTTTGTGATTTTGTTTATATTGTTTCCCAACAATACAAATAATAACCCAACATTTTTGTGATTTTGTTTATATTGTTTCCCAACAATATAAATAATAAACCAACATTTTTGTGATTTTGTTTATATCGTTTTCCAACAATATAAATAATAACCCAACAATTTTGTGATTTTGTTTATATTGTTTCCCAACAATATAAATAATAACCCAACATTTTTGTGATTTTGTTTATATTGTTTCCCAACAATATAAATAATAACACAACATTTTTGTGATTTTGTTTATATTGTTTCCCAACAATATAAACAATAACCCAACATTTTTGTGATTTTGTTTATATTGTTTCCCAACAATACAAATAATAACCCAACATTTTTGTGATTTTGTTTATATTGTTTCCCAACAATATAAATAATAACACAACATTTTTGTGATTTTGTTTATATTGTTTCCCAACAATATAAATAATAACCCAACATTTTTGTGATTTTGTTTATATTGTTTCCCAACAATATAAATAATAACCCAACATTTTTGTGATTTTGTTTATATTGTTTCCCAACAATATAAATAATAACCCAACATTTTTGTGATTTTGTTTATATTGTTTCCCAACAATACAAATAATAACCCAGCATTTTTGTGATTTTGTTTATGATGTTTCCCAACAATATAAATAATAACCCAACATTTTTGTGATTTTGTTTATATTGTTTCCCAACAATATAAATAATATCCCAACATTTTTGCGATTTTGTTTATATTGTTTCCCAACAATATAAATAATAACCCAACATTTTTGTGATTTTGTTTATATTGTTTCCCAACAATATAAATAATAAACCAACATTTTTGTGATTTTATTTATATCGTTTCCCAACAATATAAATAATAACCCAACAATTTTGTGATTTTGTTTATATTGTTTCCCAACAATATAAATAATAACCCAACATTTTTGTGATTTTATTTATATTGTTTCCCAACAATATAAATAATAACCCAACATTTTTGTGATTTTGTTTATATCGTTTTCCAACAATATAAATAATAACCCAACATTTTTGTGATTTTGTTTATATTGTTTCCCAACAATATAAATAATAACCCAACAATTTTGTGATTTTGTTTATATTGTTTCCCAACAATATAAATAATAACCCAACATTTTTGTAATTTTGTTTATATTGTTTCCCAACAATATAAATAATAACCCAACATTTTTGTGATTTTGTTTATATTGTTTCCCAACAGTATAAATAATATCCCAACATTTTTGTGATTTTGTTTATATTGTTTCCCAACAATATAAATAATAACACAACATTTTTGTGATTTTGTTTATATTGTTTCTCAACAATATAAATAATAACCCAACATTTTTGTGATTTTGTTTATATTGTTTCCCAACAATATAAATAATAACCCAACATTTTTGTGATTTTGTTTATATTGTTTCCCAACAATACAAATAATAACCCAACATTTTTGTGATTTTGTTTATATTTTTTCCCAACAATATAAATAATAACCCAACATTTTTGTGATTTTGTTTATATTGTTTCCCAACAATATAAATAATAACCCAACATTTTTGTGCTTTTGTTTATGTTGTTTAATATTTACCAGCTATTAATATTGTTTAATATAAGTTGTATTTTAGAGCAATAATTTTATTTGGATAATAATTTCTTTTGAAATCTTATACTTCTTCGCAATCAGCGTCGATCTCCATTATGTCATTAATGTTTAACGAATCAATAATCCAACATTTTTGTGATTTTGTTTATATTGTTTAATATTTACCAGCTATTAATATTATTTAATATAAGTAAGTTGAATTTTGGAGCAACATTTTTATTCGGATAATAATATCTTTTGAAATCATAAACTTCTTTGCAATCAGCGTCGATCTTCATTATGTCGTTAATGTTTAACGAATCAATAATCCAAGATTTTTGTGATTTTGTTTATATTGTTTCCCAACAATTTAAATAATAACCCAACATTTTTGTGATTTTGTTTATATTGTTTAATATTTACCAGCTATTAATATTATTTAATATAAGTAAGTTGGATTTTGGAGCAAAATTTTTATTCGGATAATAATATCTTTTGAAATCTTATACTTCTTCGCAATCAGCGTCGATGTCCATTATGTCGTTAATGTTTAATGAATCAATAATCCAATATTTTAGTGATTTTATTTATATTGTTTAATATTTATCAGCTATTATTTAATATAATATTAATTACTATAATATAATATTATTTAATATAAGCAGGTTGACATTAGGAGCAACATTTTTATTCGGATAATAATATTTTGTTGTGCAGCAGATATTAATTACACTATTAAATACATTTTGGAAACCAAATTAAATTTAATATACAGATATTTTATAAAATTCCAATAATTATATTATAAACACAATTTTTATGAAGTGTATAGCATACTGTATATTAATTACTATTGTATATTATTATTTGTATATTAAATTTAATTTACGCGTATCCGCAAAAAAACTTTCAATAGTTTATATTAATTTTTATATAAAAATTGTTAACAATGTGTACACAAAAATCCGGTGAGCTATAAGCTATCGCGAATTAATAATCTGCGGCTAGTTTTTATGCAAGTTTATTATTGTATTTTTAAAAAAATATTTTTGAAAAAAAAAATTGGTAAAATAATTTCCTTCTATTTTTGTGTATAATACAAAAGTTGTTGATATTATCAAAATGATAGCGAGATCTAATGTGAGATGCTTATGACTTAATTCAAAAAAATCTATATTGATTTGGGCCTTTTTAAAAATCATAATTAAATTCCAACATTGAATAACGACGCAATATAAAGATCTATATAAAGAACTTTACTTAGGATCATCGAATCAGTATCACAATATGTTAAGATACCACTATATGCATAAATATACCTATGCCCTAAAAATCCCTTTGATTAAATATGCATGTGCAAAGAAAAATGCTAACGAAGCATGAACCTCGAAATGCTCTCACAAAAAATGATTTATAAATCATTTCCTTTGATCGTAAAGACATCGAATGTCCTGCATTAGCAATGTCATCGATATTTCGCCACTTAATACCGAAATGTACAGTCGTAAAACAGTGTATTTCGGTATATGAAATGAATGGTACGGAATTTATCGCGATAAAGAAAGTGAGAGTGCGGTGATTCTGTTCTGAAGAACGAACGAAATGCCATTTACGAGCTAAATTGATGGCCGAGTGTCGCATTCAATAGGGTTTTTATTTCTGAGCGCCAGCAGATATCATTACAGCAAAGGGACAGATGCTGTAGGGCATCCCCTAGGCTCGCACCATCGCGCACCAAGTAGTGGCTCAGCAGAGCGAGGAGCTCGTCTAGAGTTTGGGCAGAGCCCTTCATTCTTGTACTTCCATCCATTCCCTCTCATCCCCAGCAAGCAGAACAATCTCTTCCCTTTATAGGAGACATACGAAGCTATTCGAATCCTGGGAACCATTTTTTTCATCTTTTTCTTCTTATGCTTCTGTCTTTGTCTTCCTCTGTCTTTCTCTCTTTCACTCTCGATGTTGCTCGTCCTGCACTGTCTTTCGAGATGTAATTATTTTCACAGCTTGGCTCAGCTTTGGATCTATTCATTCTATCGAGCCATCTAGCAAATAATCGTCTGGACTCGAATTGTCGCAGCTGTGAGGATTGAGTAAATTTTGTGTTGAAAATGAATAGTGGAATCGAAAGGTTTTATGTGATTGTTCGTATGGTTTTTGGGTTTATGAGTTGTCTGCTAGGATGGAAAAATGAAGGAATGAAAAATTCGAATTAGTCTAAAATTTGGGGAGATTTAACATTTAGTGTTTGGGAAAAATAGTAATGATAGTTTCTGATTTCAGAATTTCTGACTTTCGGTCGGAAAATCGAAACTAATTTTTTTTTCTTCAAGATATCGAGTTTTAACCTTCACTATCATTCTCAAGTCGCATATTGTACCTCAGAAAGTACCGGTTATATGCCTTTTTACGATGATTTTTGAAAAAGACACTTTTGGTCGGTTCCGATTTCAGAATTCTCAGATCCGACTTTTGGTCGGAAAATCCAACCTAAAGAACCTAAATTCTTTTTTCTTCAAAATTTCAAATTTTGGCCTTCACTATCTTTCTCAAGTCGCATATTGTACCCCAGAAAGTACCGGTTACATGCCTTTTTGCGATGATTTTTGAAAAAGTCACTTTTGGTCGGTTCTGATTTCAGAATTCATAGATCCGACTTTTCGTCGGAAAATCCAACCTAAAGAACCTAAATTTTTTCTTCTTCAAGATATCGAATTTTGGCCTTCACTGTCGTTCTCAAGTCGCCTATTGTCCCTCAGAAAGTACCGGTTACATGCCTTTTTACGATGATTTTTGAAAAAGTCACTTTTGGTCGGTTCTTCACAGATCCGACTTTTGGTCGGAAAATCCAACCTAAAGAACCTAAATTTTTTCGTCTTCAAGATATCGAATTTTGGCCTTCACTATCTTTCTCAAGTCGCCTATTGTACCTCAGAAAGTAACGGTTACATGCCTTTTTATGATGATTTTTGAAAAAGTCACTTTTGGTCGGTTCCGATTTCAGAATTCTCAGATCCGACTTTTGGTCGGAAAACCCAACGTAAAGAACCTAATTTTTTTTTTCTTAAAAATTTCAAATTTTGGCCTTCACTATCTTTCTCAAGTCGCATATTGTACCTCAGAAAGTACCGGTTATATGCCTTTTTACGATGATTTTTGAAAAAGTCACTTTTGGTCGGTTCTGATTTCAAAATTCTCAGTTCCGACTTTTGGTCGGAAAATCCAACCTAAAGAACCTAAATTTTGTTTAGTTCAAAATTTCAAATTTTGGCCTTCACTATCTTTCTCAAGTCGCATATTGTACCCCAGAAAGTACCGGTTACATGCCTTTTTTCGATGATTTTTGAAAAAGTCACTTTTGGTCGGTTCTGATTTCAGAATTCACAGATCCGACTTTTGGTCGGAAATTCCAACCTAAAAAACCTACATTTTTTCTTCTTCAAGATATCGAATTTTGGCCTTCACTATCTTTCTCAAGTCGCATATTGTACCCCAGAAAGTACCGGTTACATTCCTTTTTACGATGATTTTTGAAAAAGTCACTTTTGGTCGGTTCTTCACAGATCCAACTTTTGGTCGGAAAATCCAACCTAAAGAACCTAAATTTGTTCGTCTTCAAGATATCGAATTTTGGCCTTCACTATCTTCCTCAAGTCGCCTATTGTACCTCAGAAAGTACCGGTTACATGCCTTTTTACGATGATTTTTGAAAAAGTCACTTTTGGTCGGTTCCGATTTCAGGATTCTCAGATCCGACTTTTGGTTGGAAAACCCAACCTAAAGAACCTAATTTTTTTTTCTTAAAAATTTCAAATTTTTGTACCTCAGAAAGTACCGGTTATATGCCTTTTTACGATGATTTTTGAAAAAGTCACTTTTGGTCGGTTCTGATTTCAAAATTCTCAGTTCCGACTTTTGGTCGGAAAATCCAACCTAAAGAACCTAAATTTTGTTTAGTTCAAAATTTCAAATTTTGGCCTTCACTATCTTTCTCAAGTCGCATATTGTACCCCAGAAAGTACCGGTTACATGCCTTTTTTCGATGATTTTTGAAAAAGTCACTTTTGGTCGGTTCTGATTTCAGAATTCACAGATCCGACTTTTGGTCGGAAATTCCAACCTAAAAAACCTACATTTTTTCTTCTTCAAGATATCGAATTTTGGCCTTCACTATCTTTCTCAAGTCGCATATTGTACCCCAGAAAGTACCGGTTACATTCCTTTTTGCGATGATTTTTGAAAAAGTCACTTTTGGTCGGTTCTGATTTCAGAATTCACAGATCTGACTTTTGGTCGGAAAATCCAACCTAAAAAACCTAAATTTTTTTTTCTTCAAAATTTCAAATTTTGGCCTTCACTATCTTTCTCAAGTCGCATATTGTACCCCAGAAAGTACCGGTTACATGCCTTTTTGCGATGATTTTTGAAAAAGTCACTTTTGGTCGGTTCTGAGTTCAGAATTCACAGATCTGACTTTTGGTCGGAAAATCCAACCTAAAGAACCTAAATTTTTTCTTCTTCGAGATATCGAATTTTGGCCTTCACTATCTTTCTCAAGTCGCATATTGTACATCAGAAAGTACCGGTTACATGCCTTTTTGCGATGATTTTTGAAAAGTCACTTTTGGTCCGTTCTGATTTCAGAATTCACAGATCTGACTTTTGGTCGGAAAATCCAACCTAAAGAACCTAATTTTTTTCTTCTTCAAAATATCCAATTTTGGCTTTCACTGTCGTTCTCAAGTCGCATATTGTACCTCTGAAAGTATCGCTCACATCCCTTTTTACGATGATTTTTGAAAAAGTCACTTTTGATCGGTTCTGATTTCAGAATTCACAAATCCAACTTTTGGTCGGAAAATCCAACCTAAAGAACCTACATTTTTTCTTCTTCAAGATATCAAATGTAGGCCTTCATCATCGCTCTCAAGTCGCATATTGTACCTCAAAAAACACGCACTTCAAACCATTTTATTGTAATAAAAAAAAAAGTGTTTTTTGTCCTTTTCCGATTTCCCCATTCACAAATCCTTTGACAACGAACATTGGCAGTTTACCACTTTATGTCTTGATGCCATACTTCAACAGTTACAGCTTACCATAAATTTATTCCAAATATGTAGAAACCTATATCCACATCAATTACACACCCCAAAAATGTATGAAGTACATAAAATGACACAAACTTATATCCCCGATTATCCATCATTCACTCTATCAAACGAAAAAAATTTAAAAAATGGATGTATCACAAACATTATCCCGTTTTGAATATAATATCAATCCCTTTTCATTTTGGTTATACCAAGCCCTGCATTGCCATAACATATGCATATCCTTCACAGGTTGCATATCCTAAACCCTTCTTCTATATGTATGTAGATATCATACACTGGTGTAATACGTGACGACATATTCCTCGCCGGTTGGTCGGTGCACATGCCGTCGGCTCCACAGGCAGGCGCAACAAGTGCAATACGTAGAGTATATTTTTTCCTTTATTTAACGACATCGACTCGAGCGTTAGCGGTGAAATCGAGCGTATAGGAGGCATAGAACGGTGCACTGGTGAAGGTTCACTCTCGCTGAACTTGGAACGCTTCTCGGGACCATATAACGTCTCAGCCTCTCTCAAACATACACACACACATATACACATATAGCCCAAGCCTTAGCCCAACAAAGTATGTTAATGTCGCTCATAAACTTCCGCAACAGGTTCATTTCTCCAAAGCGCCGTTTGTGCACCACGAGAAGAAATGATGGCGCTATGGTATCGTCCAGCCGCGAAAATCTCCGAAGAAACGCATCGCTCCTTGACGGCGAGAAGCTTTCGGGCCATTTGTCAGCCCGACACCCTGCAGAAGAAGAAGAAGAATCTCGAGAAAATCGCGCTTAAGTCTCTTGCGTGTGGTCGTATCGTTTCTACGATGTCTCAAGACACACCCTTCAGCTTTAGCCTTTACAACCATATATCCCTTCTACCATATAACGACTCGTATGGCTCTCCAGACACGCGAAAAACGCCCCGTCACAAGATAAAAGTGATCTCGTTAAAAGATGATACGATAGCTCGGCGTTTGATCATCCCTTAAGAGACATTTTTATTTGGCACCTAAAGGGTCGCCTTATTGCTTTGTTTTGTGTACTGTTATCGAATTTTTATGACAATTTTCATCAAAATATAAATATATGCGCAATATATTCGACATATAGAACTTTTTGGCGCTGGATATATTTTATTATTAATTTTTAATTTAATTTTTAAGAGACATTTTTATTTGGCACTTCAAGAGTCGCCTTATTGCTTTGTTTTGTGTACTGTTATCGAATTTTTATGACAATTGTCATCAAAATATAAATATATGCGCTATATATTCGACATATAGAACTTTTTAGCGCTGGATATATTTTATTATTAATTTTTAATTTAATTTTTAAGAGACATTTTTATTTGGCACTTCAAGAGTCGCCTTATTGCTTTGTTTTGTGTACTGTTATCGAATTTCTATGACAATTGTCATCAAAATATAAATATATGCGCAATATATTCGACATATAGAACTTTTTGGCGCTAGATATATTTTATTATTAATTTTTATATTAAGAGACATTTTTATTTGGCATCTCAAGGGTCGCCTTATTGCTTTGTTTTGTGTACTGTTATCGAATTTTTATGACAATTTTCATCAAAATATAAATATATGCGCAATATATTCGACATATGGAAGTTTTTGGCGCTAGATATATTTTATTATTAATTTTTATATTAAGAGACATTTTTATTTGGCACCTAAAGGGTCGCCTTATTGCTTTGTTTTCTGTACTGTTATCGAATTTTTATGACAATTGTCATCAAAATATAAATATATGCGCAATATATTCGACATATAGAAGTTTTTGGCGCTAGATATATTTTATTATTAATTTTTATATTAAGAGACATTTTTATTTGGCATCTCAAGGGTCGCCTTATTGCTTTGTTTTGTGTACTGTTATCGAATTTTTATGACAATTGTCATAAAATATAAATATATGCATAATATATTCGACATATAGAAGTTTTTGGCACTAGATATATTTTATTAATAATTTTTATATTAAGAGACATTTTTATTTGCCACCTCAAGGGTCGCCTTATTGCTTTGTTTTGTGTACTGTTATCGAATTTTTATGACAATTGTCATCAAAATATAAATATATGCGCAATATATTCGACATATAGAAGTTTTTGGCGCTAGATATATTTTATTATTAATTTTTATATTAAGAGACATTTTTATTTGGCACCTCAAGGGTCGCCTTATTGCTTTGTTTTGTGTACTGTTATCGAATTTTTATGACAATTGTCATCAAAATATAAATATATGCGCAATATATTCGACATATAGAAGTTTTTGGCGCTAGATATATTTTATTATTAATTTTTATATTAAGAGACATTTTTATTTGGCACCTCAAGAGTCGACTTATTGCTTTGTTTTGTGTACTGTTATCGAATTTCTATGACAATTGTCATCAAAATATAAATATATGCGCAATATATTCGACATATAGAAGTTTTTGGCGCTAGATATATTTTATTATTAATTTTTATATTAAGAGACATTTTTATTTGGCATCTCAAGGGTCGCCTTATTGCTTTGTTTTGTGTACTGTTATCGAATTTTTATGACAATTGTCATCAAAATATAAATATATGCGCAATATATTCGACAAATGGAAGTTTTTGGCGCTAGATATATTTTATTATTAATTTTTATATTAAGAGACATTTTTATTTGGCATCTCAAGGGTCGCCTTATTGCTTTGTTTTGTGTACTGTTATCGAATTTTTATGACAATTGTCATAAAATATAAATATATGCATAATATATTCGACATATAGAAGTTTTTGGCGCTAGATATATTTTATTAATAATTTTTATATTAAGAGACATTTTTATTTGCCACCTCAAGGGTCGCCTTATTGCTTTGTTTTGTGTACTGTTATCGAATTTTTATGACAATTGTCATAAAAATATAAATATATGCGCAATATATTCGACATATAGAAGTTTTTGGCGCTAGATATATTTTATTATTAATTTTTATATTAAGAGACATTTTTATTTGGCACCTCAAGGGTCGCCTTATTGCTTTGTTTTGTGTACTGTTATCGAATTTTTATGACAATTGTCATCAAAATATAAATATATGCGCAATATATTCGACATATAGAAGTTTTTGGCGCTAGATATATTTTATTATTAATTTTTATATTAAGAGACATTTTTATTTGGCACCTCAAGGGTCGCCTTATTGCTTTGTTTTGTGTACTGTTATCGAATTTTTATGACAATTTTCATAAAAATATAAATATATGCGCAATATATTCGACATATGGAAGTTTTTGGCGCTAGATATATTTTATTATTAATTTTTATATTAATATTTATTTTATTTAAATGAATATAATTTTATATAGTAATTTTTGCATATATATAGGTATGTAAAATATATGCAGCATATAGAACTTTTTGGCAACACATATTATTAAGCGTATATGATACATATATTTTTTTCTATCTGAGAAATAACGTCACAAATATTCAGTTGAAGAAAATTTTAAGGGACAGGAGTTTTTATTTAATATCTTCTATTTTAATCGAAACTTGATGGAAAATTTGTCCAAATAGTGAATTTTTATTAGAAATGCATTTTGTATTTTTATTTCGTTTAAAAAAAAAGGATTTAGCTGCGACAGTGTAAAATAGTGAATGTCTTGAAGTTGTAATTTATCAACTATATTGAGTAAAGGAAGTGTCTAATATTTAAATTTTGTTTATTTAAATTTTTTTCTTGATTTTAAAGGATTTACGATGGAAAATTGAATGCAATACTACCTAAAAATAATTAAGGAACTTATTATTTTAGATTACATTTTTAGTTACAATATTGCGTATTTCCCATAAAGATGAGTGTTATTTGAATGGAAATGCATTTAAAATACTTAATAATACTTAAACTATAAATTTCGACGTTTTTACAAGAATTATGAAATGAAATGAAATAAAATTTATTTAATAATTTATTAATAATAATAATAAATTTATTAATAATAAAGAGTAATTAAAAAAAAGTTTAGTATAGTTTAAAAGACGTATTTAATGCAAATTTTTTATTTTTTATTCGAACATAAAAGCCCAGCATTAGAAAAAATTATTGTTTACAAAATTGTTATGTTGTTACATCATTAAAAATAATAATTACCAATTAAATTCAAGTAAATACAAAATTGTTATTGTAGAAAAGTATTTTTTTTAAGGTGATGGCAGAATTAAATTTCGTTCATCCCAATACCTCAATGTATCTCTAAGGATTATTCTTTAATGAACGCCAAGCATTGAATTGTTTATTTAACAATTTCCCAGCTTGTCTGTCACGCTCGCTCAAAGATCACAGAATTCGAACATGGACAAGGGCTTCGTTCGGACGCGACGACTCGCATTTGTTGTTTCAGGCGTACCGTAGCTGGCCAAAGGCCTACACTTATTATTATTGTACCTGTCACTGTCGATAACTCGACCCATCCGAGATAATTTTCTTGGGCCAATAATCTCTGGTAAATCCTTCGTCTTCGACGCTGTGGGTCGAAGATTTTCCTCAATTTTTCCGTCTTTATCCTTATTTTCTGTTTTCTTTTTCTTTTTCGTTGTTTCCCTGATGATACTTATTTTGTCACCCGTATAACTGCAAAGGAATGAAAATATATGTCAAAGGGCGAGCAACGACATTTTGATACGAATATTTTTAATTATTTCTATTCAAAATTTAATATGTATTCGCCATGTATTAAAACATTGCGAATTAGGATGCTTCGAGATTTTAATTTTTTTTAAGATTTTTGCAGTTTGAAAAAAAATTACGGGTTTTCTCAATTTTTAAATCCGGTCGTAAGTTTTTGGCTAGTTACGAAAATAATTAATTTTCTACCAATAACTCAAAAAATTCCATGGGGGAAAATGAAAAAAAATTGTAAACAATTGATTTTTCGCGTACCTCGGAATCTCGAAAAGTCAAAAATACGAAAATTCAATTTTTGATTTTTTTTTGTCTGTTAGTAGTTTGCTCCGCTGAATACGAATTTACTAATCATTTAAACGACGAATAAAAAAAAATATAAAATATAAAAAAGTGTAAATAAAAAAAAATATAAAATAAAAAAAAGTGTAATTTTTTCGATGTTTTTGTATTTTTTTTATGATGTATTAAGATTTCTATAAAAATTCTTCGATATCTATAACCATTAGAAAAATTCTGATCCTTTAGCACGTGTAAAAAAGTCTACTGAAAAAAATAAATAAAATAATAAATAAAAACAAGGATGCAAAGCAGAACCTTGCACATTGCTTCCTCATTATTTTTCGCTTCTTACAAAGCTACCTCTATGGAAGCTTTGTAAAACGCGAAAAGTAATGAGGAAGCAATGTGCAAGATTCTACTTTGCATCCTTGTTTCAATTAGATAAATAGACATGTTGTGGATTCGCTTTTTCTATTTCGTTATTACGTTATTTCGTGATTATTAGAGCGTTTCCGAAAGTGAATGTGATAATGTATATTTTAAAAAATAATTCAACATTCCATAAAATCAAAAATTTCATACCGTTCGTCACTAAATTATACATATATAATGGCTGAATATTGTTTCATTTATATACAAAATTTGAGCACGCTATCTTAAGTTTTGCAAAAGTTACAATAGAGCGATAATGTCAATTTTTTGAAAAATTCAAAACATCATAAAATTTTAACGGTTCAACCGATCTTAACCAAGTTCAATAGCGATCACCGGCGTATGAAAGCTCACATTCATACCAATTTTAAGATCAATATCTCGAAAATTGAAAGAGTTATCGCGTAAACAGACATTTTTCAAAAAATTAAAAAACGCGTAATAATTTAACGATGAAGTAGATTTTAACAAAAATCTGTATGAACGATGAGGCTTGATCCCTCTATCTATGGTCCAAACTTCAGCTTGATATCTCAAGGCATTCCCGAGTTATAAAGGTTTACATTTTTCGATCGTGTAACATACACACATACACACACACACACACACACATACAGACATTTTTTCTCAATCACTTTTCTCGACGTTTTGGCCCATTCTGAGTGTACTGACATGAAAATCTCGTAAAAAAAATGTTTCATGCAAACGAAGCTTCCTCTATGAGGAAGCAAAAAGTGTAATTTTTTCGATGTTTTTGTATTTTTCTTATGATTTATTATGTATTAAGATTTCTATAAAAGTTCTTCGATATCTATAATCATTAGAAAAATTCTGATCCTTTAGCACGTGTAAAAAAGTCTCCTAAAAAAAATTAATAAAATAATAAATAAATTTTTTTTTTTTTTTAATCTCACCCATAGATTTTTAATTTATTCTAAATGTATCTCAGATATATTTTTCACTCGCATATAATTTCGCATATATCCAACACAGAATATTTGTCAAAAATATATCTTGTATAAATCTAGGATAAATCTTTTATATACATCTTACATATACTTTGATTTCCATATGGTGACGATCGTACGTGACTTTAAAAAAGAATGAAAAGAAAAAAAGGAGAATATCGTGCCTACGAGCCCCCAACAAGTTATTGTCTCTTCAAAAACACACATAAATCTAATCCAAGAAAGATAGTCAGTATGAAAGACAAGTCAAGTTTTTCAAAACATCATTCGGGGGCTCGTTTCGTCTCGCGATTGTATTGATGCGATGTATAAATGAAAATGTTAAGCTTCTCTTGCGTTCATCGAGGCGGATTCACTCGTAGCGTTCAGAATGAACGGAGTGAACTCCCTTCGTGGTGAATCCGAGCTGGTGCTGTGGTACTTAGACTAATCTTGCAATCAATCTTGGGGCGACTCGGTCAGAAGCCAGAGCACAGCTGCCTCGAGAATAACGAGCAAGCATCGAGGCGATTACGTCACGGGAAAGAGATCAGGAGTCTTTCCTGGTTATGAGGAGCCGGAGTCTGTGCATCATGCTCGTAGCATCATCGAACCTCGGCGGCAATTCGAAAGGAGCGATGAGCTCCGAACTCGTTCGAGTTTCGTTTCCCACCCTTGCACACTATAATATAGCCAGCCATAGAGAGACTCGAGAAGCGAAGGCAAAAAGGATAGGAAGAGAGAAATTGAACTCTCCACCCCTTCAGGTGGCACAGCTGCTTTCCCTTCTTTCCTTTCTCTCTCTCTCTTTCTCTCTTTCGACGTTCCTCATCCCTATCTTTATTGCCCCGTGAAGATAGCTGCTAGGTGCCATGTAGCTCTCGAGTTCAAACGCCTTTTTTGCTCCAAGATGCACGATCCTGCTCAACGCATCATCGTCACTCATCTGCTGCTACGTTAAGACGAGAAATAATCGGGGAAAGTTCGAAAAAATCTAGCAAAACTCATATTTTTTCTACAGACATCACAATTGGAATGTTTCTATTTTTTTATCAATGGGATTTTATGGAGATTTGAAAAAATGGATAAATTGGAAAATATTATATATGGTTAATAGTCTTTTTCATCGAAATTTGATTTTTCAATTCGGCAATCATTTTTTTCTACAGACATCGTAATTGTAATGTTTATTTTTTTTTTGTAAACGGGATTTTGTGAAGATTTGAAGAAATGTAAAAATTGAACAATATTATATATGGTTAATAGTTTTTTTCATCGAAATTTGATTTTTCAATTCGGCAATCATTTTTTTCTACGGACATCATAATTGCAATGTTTCTTTTTTTTGTAAACGGGATTTTATGGAGATTTGATGAAATGTATAAATTGAAAAATATTATATATGGTTAAATAGTCTTTTTCATCGAAATTCGACTTGTAATTCGGAAATCATTTTTTTCTACAGACATCATAATTGCAATGTTTCTTTTTTTTGTAAACGGGATTTTGTGGAGATTTGAAGAAATGTATAAATTGAAAAATATTATATATGGTTAATAGTTTTTTTCATCGAAATTCGACTTTTAATTCGGCAATCATTTTTTTCTGCAGACATCATAATTGCAATGTTTCTTTGTTTTTATAAACGGCATTTTATAGAGATTAAAAAAAATTTATTAAATGGAAAATATTATATATGGTTAATAGTATTTTTTGTCGAAATTCGACTTTTCAATTCGGTGATAATTTTTTTCATCAACAAATAAATTTTTTCCATTTCATATGAATTGAGAAAACCTCTCTTATCAGTGGAACAGTATTCACAAAAAAACAAAAATAAGACCTCAGAAAAAATGTTTGTTCGATTCCTCAATCAGCCAAAGTGATACAGAAAAAAGGAGCGTTCTATTCGGTGAGAATGTCATATATGTCATCAAAAAGTTCTGAAAAAAATCCACAATGCAAATGATCTTATTGGGTATAATGCACAGAACAAAACTTTGGAAAGCTTAAATAATTTAAGTGGAAAAATAATAATTTAGTGAAAAAATGATTTTTTCGTACAAACATGATTTGCGCGACCTCTAAATATTTTTTTTTAATTCCAAAAAATTAGAGAACATGTAACTTTCACAAATTTGCTATTAATATTTGTATTGCATAAAACACAGTGAAAGTTATTGAGAATTAGAACAATTATCAAGCAAACTTTTTGCACTTTTATTGACTTTGATAAATATTACACAAAATAAATAAGCAAATTTTTATTATTGTATTATCAAACTCACTCCATTCATCAATAGAAAAAATACCGGAAATAAAAATAGACTAAAAGGAATTGTACGAGAAAAAAAAAATTAATTAGTAACTTTCAACCGACTTCACGTTGGGCGAGTAAAACTTCAGGAAGATTCCTTCGCCTTTCACATCTATGCACTTCAAACCGCATAAACTTCGATTAATTAACGGAATTGCAGAGTCCAGCGCAGAGTAAGTTTCCATTAATTAATTAAGAGCGTACCGAATCCATAGAATTTCGATTTCGCGATATCGGTACGTTCGAAATGATAATATCCTTCCAAAGTTCAGAAGCGTAGAGGTAAGAATATCAGATATTACCAACTTAATAACAGTCATGGGCCGTACAAAACAGAAAAGAATCAGAATGTACATTTAATTTATGCTGTCCAGAAGCTAAAGAGTTCATTATTCACCAAACAGGTTAAAATACCCTGATACATACAAATGTCGGATGAGGTTGTTATCATCCAGTTTTATATTAGAAAAAACCATAAT
Organism: Ephialtes manifestator; assembly: GCA_963970395.1. Taxonomy (NCBI): domain Eukaryota; kingdom Metazoa; phylum Arthropoda; class Insecta; order Hymenoptera; family Ichneumonidae; genus Ephialtes; species Ephialtes manifestator. The sequence goes on along the minus strand of OZ019975.1, from coordinate 30,102,022 downwards.
TTTTGTCAGACTTTGACGAACGATAGCTCATTTTGTTTATTAAAAGATGCTTCATTGATTGACCGGAGACATTTCCTTATAGTATTCTTTGTAAGAAAATTGCAACCGTTTTTTATCTACTCTAACCTATCATCAGATTTACACATGCTTGTAACTTGTGAATAACTAATACTAATACAGAATTTGTCCGGTCAATCAATAAAGCATTTTTTAACAAACAACATAAGCTATTGCTCGTTATAACTAGATTAATATTATGGTTTTTTCTAATATAAAACTAGATGACAACAACCTCATCCGACATTTGTATGTATCAGGGTGTTTTTATTTCAAACCGTGTCTGTGGATGGATTTATATATTAAGAACTAATGCTGATGAGCAAGCCACTCTGCAGAACAGTCGGCAAAACTACCAAAATGTGTAGAAACGCGATTAAAAATTTAGCACTGATTTGACTAGCTAATGTGAACAGACTACTTTAACAGTCAATGGTTTGGATATTTTTTTTAGGGAAAATCGCTATAACTGGAGAACCTATCGGTACGTCCGAAATAATAATAATAATAAAAGTAGAGGTAAGAATTCAGATATTATCAACTCAATAACAGTCACGGGCCATACAAGACAGAAATAAAATCAGAATGTACATTTATTTTTTTTAAGCCAATCATTATTCACCAAACAGGAAATGTCCTCTTAACGAAATTTTAACGATGGGTTTAATTCAGCATAAACAACAATAAAACCCTCGCCCATGATCATAGTTTGTATCATTCTCAAACAAGACATTAATGTATGTCATATTTGCAGTCACATATTAACTTTAACAGTCAATGATTTGGATATTTTCTGAGTGAAAATTGCTATAACTGGAGAACCTATCGGTACGTTCGAAATCATAATACCCTTCCAAAGTTCAGAAGCGTAGAGCAAGAGTATCAGATATTACCACCTTAATAACAGTCATGGGCCATACAAGACAGAAACAAAATCAGAATGTACATTTATTTTTTAAGAGCCAATCATTATTCACCAAACAGGAAATGTCCTCTTAACGAAATTTTAACGATGGGTTTAATTCAGCATAAACAACAATAAAACCCTCGCCCATGATCATAGTTTGTATCATTCTCAAACAAGACATTAATATATGTCATATTTGCAGTCACATATTCACTTTAACAGTCAATGATTTGGATATTTTTTCAGGGAAAATCGCTATAACTGGAGAACCTATCAGTACGTTCGAAATCATAATACCCTTCCAAAGTTCAGAAGCAAGAGTATCAGATATTACCAACTTAATAACAGACACGGGCCATACAAGACAGAAACAAAATCAGAATGTACATTTATTTTTTAAGAGCCAATCATTATTCACCAAACAGGAAATGTCCTCTTAACGATGGGTTTAATTCCCCATAAACAGCAATAAAACCCTTGTCCATGAACAACATAGTTTGTATCATTCTCAAACAAGGCGTTAATGTATATCGTATTTGCAGTCACATATTCACTTTAACAGTCAATGATTTGGACATTTTCTGAGAGAAAATCGCTATAACTGGAGAACCTATTGGTACGTTCGAAATCATAATACCCTTCCAAAGTTCAGAAGCAAGAGTATCAGATATTACCAACTTAATAACAGACACGGGCCATACAAGACAGAAACAAGATCAGAATGTACATTTATTTTTTAAGAGCCAATCATTATTCACCAAACAGGAAATATCCTCTTAACAAAATTTTAACGACGGGTTTAATTTCGTATAAACAGCAATAAAACCCTCGCCCATGAACAGCATAGTTTGGATCATTCTCAAACAAGGCGTTAATGTATGTCATATTTGCAGTTACATATTCACTTTAACAGCTAAAGGTTTGGACATTTTCTGAGGGAGAAACGCTATAACTGGAGAATCCAGTATCGCCCGGGCCACCCCTTAAAATTGCGACTTGGAGCAAAGCGAGGAAGCGGGACAGAGTAAACTCGAAGTCCTCGTGCTGGCATTACACGCTCGTGTCCCTCACCACCGTAGGGTCAAGATCTGTACCCCATCTTCGTCGTGCGCCCATGGCCCATTAGTTGCACTCTTCACCTTATAATCCGTCGTCGGGCCATATGACCCGATGGCAACCGGAACTTTTTACTGGCAACGAGTCCGGCTTCTCTGAGAGTCTCTCTATCGGACTATGATGCTTGGTAGTCCAGAGGCAAGACCTCTGAGACCTGACCGGTCTGCGAATAACCTGATGAAGCGTGCCTCTGTGCTTTTGCCTCCTGTTAAAATATCAAGGCATTACATAGTTCCAATGAAACGAAACGCTGACCATCCAGCTCGTCATCGTCATCCAGCCCGATGAACTGATCGACCGGTTCGTCGAGACTCGTGTATATTACACTGAACAATAAGGCACAGAGTGCGATGAAGATACCAAAGGAGCCTCTATGGTCAACGTTCGTGACCCGTTCGGCTCGTGACGATGACCAACCCAAGGTGTACGCGATCCCGGAAACTCGTGAAACGACTTTGCAATAGTGGCTCATTCCTGTCGTAGAGTCGGAATTTTTTGAACCTCCGTTTACTCTCAGAGTTTGAATAAGGAGACTTCAAACATCCTCTCTTCTGACTCAAAGTAGGATACACGGAAAAAATGGCTTGGTTGGAACTACCAAGTGCTATGGTTATATATGCGCCAGACAATTAATTGGATAGACCAACCAAGGAATTTGTTAGGCTACCAATTTCTTGGTTGGTCTAACCAAGTCACTTGGTTGGTCTAACCAAGTCACTTGGTTGGTCTAACCAAGTCACTTGGTTAGTCTAACCAAAAAATTGGTAGCCTAACCAAGAAATTGGGCGGTCTAACCAATTAATTGTCTGGCGCATATATAACCATAGCACTTGGTTGTTTCAACCAAGCCTTTCTTTCCGTGTAGTTAGTTAATAGTGTTTATTTAGCCTGTGGCTACTTTGATTATACATGTGCAATTGGGAATTCTATTCCTACATCACATTTACATTTCTTAGAACTACATCACATTATAAACTACACAAGTTCTCACCTAAAATCTGTGTTCTGCATGCGGCAAATTTTTTTTTCATTTTCTGTTTTTATTTCTCTTTCTCTATCTTATAATTCAACGCATCCAAAAAGTAGAGAAAATATAGCCGAAAAATCTCCTTCAACTGTGCACTACCAAACTGGCGGTTCACATTTAAGGCAGTCCAATATAGTTGTCTCCGTTAACTCCAAATTAATAATATCTGCCATTTCCGGAGGGTTTGGTCATAACCCTCAGCTTATTCCTTTAGACTAGACCGCAGGCTTCAAAGAGGGTTCAAACTTTTAAGTCGCTGCGCATTTAATAAATGAGTAAAGTATGTTATTCCAGAAGACTCCTGGAAGGATATGAGAACCTCGTTTTACTCTGCAGATTTGATATCCACCCTGAACTTGGGTTAGATTCGAAATCAATAACAGCAATGGGATTGGACTTTCAAACGTCCCAAATTGTATTCACAAGCATAACTACACAAAACTACTGGTCAAATTCAGGAGAACCATAATAAAATATAGTTGACTATGTGATTCTTAAAGGTCCTGTGATGTAGAATCGACTTCTGGTCTGTACTTGTAGATGGATCATGTTCATAGTCCCATGATGTGTCCATCAAGGACCAAATACTCTAACACAGGATGTGCGAGGGAAGTTGTAACCTTTCCATGACCCTCGTTTGAATCCAAATGGCTGAAAATTGGCCAGTCTGAAGGAATTAACGGCCGTTGGGAATGTCAGTGTCAACGGACGTTTAAATTTCAACTTGGGAGCGAATACAAGACGGGGCGAAATGGCATAGAGGCATAATGAAATGTGTTCCAAACGTGTACGAGTGATGTGGTCCGTCTCAACGACGTAGAACCCTCGTAAACTGGAAATGGCAAGTTCTCCAAGTGTCCATATTATTCTCTTTTTGGCTCTTCAGCAGGTACCTGGAAAACTGGACAGACTCGCCAACGCGTGCTAACGACGTTATACTAGTACTTAATATACATATGCGTTGCACCCGGTGTTAGCGCGAGGCGAGGTCGACCTTTCGGTTTATACCTACTCTATACGATATCTATGAGCTGCTTGTATTTGTCTATTCTTCCTCCTTCATTTCATTCTCGTTCAACACGATCCAAAGCTTTTGGATAGGTCCGAGTTGATCCTGGAAACTAGTTTCTGGATATTCATCGGGATACGATGGCCCTTGACAGAGGTCGCAAAGAAGCGCGCGACTCCTGATGACCTCGCGGACCCGCGACTCTGACCCGCTTGTAGTTACCTCGGCAAACTAGATCTTCTCGTTACGTTTTTTTTTTTTCAATCATCATTTTGCTGGCTTAGTTCTCCTACTTGAATAGGCGAATACTCTTAGGGTTTTTGTAAGGCCTAACGTCCGGATTTTACTCGATTGAACCCTGTGACAGGTCCACCGGCTTGTGACCCTGGGCCGATGACCCATCGCTGACCCTACTGACCAGGGACTTGATCACTCGTGTCGGTTATGGCTATATCGTATCTTGACCATGTATCATGGACGTTTACATAAAGTTTTTTGCGATACCGGATTTTTATCCGATTCCATCTAGGATTTTGTAACATTATGCGCAGCTTAAGGTTTGCTAAACTTTGATGGGCCGTCAAGATAAATTACTTCCGAGCAATTTCCGGATTCGATAGTTTAATCCGGATTCGGACGGAAAATATGACAAATGGACATGGCTGACAAGGTATTCGAAGTTCTTTCATCTTCTTTTTCGAAATTATTTCAATGACTTAGTTTCTACCAGAATGGGCGGATACTCTAGGGTTTTTTTTGTAAAGCCTAACGTCTGGATTTTACCCGATTGAACCCTGTGACAGGTCCACTGGCTTCGACCCTGGGCCGATGACCCATCGGTGACCCTACTGACCAGGGATTTGATCATTGGTGTCGGTTATGGCTATATCGTATCTTGACCATGTATCATGGACGTTTACATAAAGTTTTTTGCGATACCGGATTTTTATCCGATTCCATCTAGGATTTTGTAGCATTATGCGCAGCTTAAGGTTTGCTAAATTTTGATGGGCCGTCGCGATAAATTACTTCCGAGCAATTTCCGGATTCGATGATTTAATCCGGATTCGGACGGAAAATATGGCAAATGGACGTGACTGACAAGGTATTCGAAGTTATTTCATCTTCTTTTTCGAAATTATTTCAATGACTTAGTTTCTACCAGAATAGGCGGATACTCTTAGGATTTTTTTTTTGTAAGGCCTAACATCTGGATTTTACTTGATTGAACCCTGTGACAGGTCCACCGGCTTGTGACCCTGGGCCGATGACCCATCGGTGACCCTACTGACCAGGGACTTGATCATTGGTGTCGGTTATGGCTATATCGTCTCTTGACAATGTATCATGGACGTTTACATAAAGTTTTTTGCGATACCGGATTTTTATCCGATTCCATCTAGGATTTTGTAACATTATGCGCAGCTTAAGGTTTGCTAAACTTTGATGGGCCGTCGAGATAAATTACTTCCGAGCAATTTTCGGATTCGATGGTTTAATCCGGATTTGAACGGAAAATATGACAAATGGACGTGGCTGACAAAGTATTCACAGTTCTTTGACCTTCTGGTTACGTTTCTTCATATATTTTTTCGAAATTATTTCAATGACTTAGTTTCTACCGGAATGGGCGGATACTCTTAGGGTTTTTTTTTGTAAGGCCTGGATTTTACTTCATTGAACCCTGCGACAGGTCCACCGGCTTGTGACCCTGGACCGATGACCCATCACTGACCCTACTGACCAGGGACTTGATCATTCGTGTCGGTTATGGCTATATCGTATCTTGACCATGTATCATGGACGTTTACATAAAGTTTTTTGCGATACCGGATTTTTATTTGATTCCATCTAGGATTTTATAGCATCATGAGCAGCTTAAGGTTTGCTAAATTTTGATGGGCCGTCGAGATAAATTACTTCCGAGCAATTTCCGGATTCGGACGGAAAATATGACAAATGGACGTGGCTGACAAAGTATTCACAGTTCTTTGACCTTCTGGTTACGTTTCTTCATATATTTTTTCGAAATTATTTCAATGACTTAGTTTCTACCGGAATGGGCGGATACTCTTAGGGTTTTTTTTGTAAGGCCTGGATTTTACTTCATTGAACCCTGCGACAGGTCCACCGGCTTGTGACCCTGGACCGATGACCCATCACTGACCCTACTGACCAGGGACTTGATCATTCGTGTCGGTTATGGCTATATCGTATCTTGACCATGTATCATGGACGTTTACATAAAGTTTTTTGCGATACCGGATTTTTATTTGATTCCATCTAGGATTTTGTAGCATCATGAGCAACTTAAGGTTTGCTAAATTTTGATGGGCGGTCGAGATAAATTACTTCCGAGCAATTTCCGGATTCGATGGTTTAATCCGGATTCGGACGGAAAATATGACAAATGGACGTGGCTGACAAGGTATTCGAAGTTCTTTCATCTTCTTTTTCGAAATTATTTCAATGACTTAGTTTCTACCAGAATGGGCGGATACTCTAGGGTTTTTTTTGTAAAGCCTAACGTCTGGATTTTACCCGATTGAACCCTGTGACAGGTCCACTGGCTTCGACCCTGGGCCGATGACCCATCGGTGACCCTACTGACCAGGGACTTGATCATTGGTGTCGGTTATGGCTATATTGTCTCTTGACCATGTATCATGGACGTTTACATAAAGTTTTTTGCGATACCGGATTTTTATCCGATTCCATCTAGGATTTTGTAACATTATACGCAGCTTAAGGTTTGCTAAACTTTGATGGGCCGTCGAGATAAATTACTTCCGAGCAATTTCCGGATTCGATGGTTTAATCCGGATTTGAACGGAAAATATGACAAATGGACGTGGCTGACAAAGTATTCACAGTTCTTTGACCTTCTGGTTACGATTCTTCATATATTTTTTCGAAATTATTTCAATGACTTAGTTTCTACCGGAATGGGCGGATACTCTTAGGGTTTTTTTTTTGTAAGGCCTGGATTTTACTTCATTGAACCCTGCGACAGGTCCACCGGCTTGTGACCCTGGGCCGATGACCCATCACTGACCCCACTGACCAGGGACTTGATCATTCGTGTCGGTTATGGCTATATCGCATCTTGACCATGTATCATGGACGTTTACATAAAGTTTTTTGCGATACCGGATTTTTGTTTGATTCCATCTAGGATTTTGTAGCATCATGAGCAGCTTAAGGTTTGCTAAATTTTGATGGGCGGTTGAGATAAATTACTTCCGAGCAATTTCCGGATTCGATGGTTTAATCCGGATTCGGACGGAAAATATGACAAATGGACGGGGCTGACAAGGTATTCGAAGTTCTTTCATCTTTTTTTTCGAAATTATTTCAATGACTTAGTTTCTACCAGAATGGGCGGATACTCTAGGGTTTTTTTTGTAAAGCCTAACGTCTGGATTTTACCCGATTGAACCCTGTGACAGGTCCACCGGCTTGTGACCCTGGGCCGATGACCCATCCGTGACCCTACTGACCAGGGATTTGATCACTGGTGTCGGTTATAGCTACATCATATCTTGACCATGTACCATTGACGTTTGCACAAAGTTTTTTGCGATACCGGATTTTTATCCGAATCCATCTAGGATTTTGTAGCATTATGCGCAGCTTAAGGTTTGCTAAATTTTGATGGGCCGTCAGGATAAATTACTTCCGAACAATTTCCGGATTCTTTGCTCTTCTCGTTATACGTTTCTTCATATACTTTTTCGAAATTACTTCAATGGCTTCAATGGTTTTTTGTAAGACCTAACGTCTGGATTTACCTTGATTGAACCCTGTGACAGGTCCACCGGCTTGTGACCCTGTGCCGATGACCCATCGCTGACCCTACTGACCAGGAACTTGTTCACTGGTTTCGGTTATTGCTATATATCATAACCTGTCCATGTATCATGGGCGTTTACATAAAGATCATGCGATACCGGATTTTAATCTGGATACCATCTAGGAATTTGTAGCATTAACCAGCTTAAGATTTGCTAAATTTTGATGGGCCGTCGCGATAATGACTTCCTTGCTATTTTCGGATCTGATGGTTTAACTGTGATCCAGGCGGAAAATATGATAAGTTGTCTTGTCTGACATGGTATTCATAGTTCTTTGGTTCTGACAGCTCACCTCATTCGTTTACTTACAATCTTGAAGGTCCCATGAAAAACTCGACAACGAGAACCAGTAACAATATATGTATGGAAGATCCCAGTGTGGGACACAGAAGGAATATCGCTCGACACATGCTATGGGGACCGCTTGCCCGCAATCGGGATTTGATGAAACCTCACTCCGTAAATTTTCCCAGAGGTGTATGTTACTCCCGGATATATCACAAGCTGTACGAACCCGCTATTTGCATAGGGCTACGGAATTTCTTCACAGCCGGCAAACCCAACGCGGAGGCGGTTGGAACTGGAAAAAAGGATTCGAAAGGATTTAGTGACAAGTAAAGTGTTCCTTATGAAACAATTATCTGATTTTTAAATAAATTAGCGACATAAAAGTGCTACAGCGTTTGTTTCAATGAAATATGGGATCGATTTTAAAAAAAATGTATTAACAATTAATACGATTTATTTGTATGAAATAAATTCTATTTGATCGAAACAAAATTCTACCGTTTGAAGAAGAATTTTATTTAATGGCTGATCTAATAGGATTTTATTTCGATCAAATAGAATTTATTGCATACTAATAAATCGTATTAAATTTTAATAAAATTTATTTGATGAAAGTAAAATTTCATTTATTTGAAATTTCCTCAACGGAAATTTATGGGGGTAAAATATATGTGAAATATTGAAGACTTTCACACAAAAAAAATATATTTTCGAATATTGTCGGCGTTTTTTTGTCAGACCAGCCATTGTTTCTTATTATATTTGTTTAACTCATTCAGACACTTCATATTTTATAGATCCTAGATCGATATATATAATAAAGATTGTAGACTAGACAAAACATATTTGGAAAGCAAATAAAAAATTTGAAAACATTGTAGCCGCTGGATTAACGGAGAACTCATGTAAAAATGATAGAATTAAGATTGTTCCACTTTTTTTTCAAAATTTAATAAAAAATTTCGTTTCGTAACCTCGAGTATAATTGAAAATAATTTATCGCAGGTCCGCATTTAAAAAAAAATGTGTCTGACGCTCAAATTTAAAGGGTGCGTAAATGAACTCAACAATGGTCTTTATTTAATTAAGGCACCCCTAATTTCATCACCTAACCCCTCTTTTAGTCAGAGGTAAAGTAGTAAAGTATTTTTTTTATTATACTTCTACGAGTGGGAAAGGGATTTTATTTTTTTTATTTTTCTTTTACCAGATTTTTTTATAGGTTTTTAAACAATGAAAAACATATGGATTCAAACCAGATATTACTTCTGAACAATCTCTTTTTATTTGATAATAAATAATGGAGTATTAATTTTTTTCACATATTTTCATATATTTGTTGGAAATTATATAAACATTTCATCCAAATAACAATCTCTACATAGACTTGCTATAAAAAAAATCCCATTACCAAGAAATAATTAACAATGAATATAAAAATTACTTATGTGAATTTTTTCTTTTTAATACACTAATATATTCTGACGAAATGAATCACGTAAATAACTAAACAAATAAATAAAATATGAAAATAATTCATATTTACAACTCAATTGATTGAAAATTTTTTGTGACAAAAATTGGCATTTGATTTATTTCTCAAATAATAAAAAAAAAATGCATGGTTCATTGAAATAAAGGATAATCTCGACGGATATCTCCAACACGGATATCCTGAACTCTGTATTAAATTTCCGTTTTTTTTTTTCGGGCTCGGAATACTTTATTTTATTTTTTTTTCCCTGAGCAGCTTAGCCGTTCGCCAACCGAATCTTTCCGGAATTTTTCACCGGCGGATTTACATGCGTATAACAGGAGCTTAGTTGCTCGTAAAACCGAGGGCGCATATTCTTTCTTTATTTAAACGTACGGTCCCGTGGTCGTCGTGCTAGCTACGGCATATCCAGCGCAGAAGCGAAAGGGGTTTGTCTTTCTTTCATCTTTTTTTTTCTCTCTCTCTCTCTCTCTTGTTCACTCGTGTTCTCCACATATTCCTGTAGTACATATTCCTGTTTCCGTCGCACACCACCCTCTGGCGCTTTGGAGTAACCGCATCGTGGCCGCTGGTTGCCCGTTCGCTTTTTCAGGGGTACTGTAGCCGTAAAACGATATTATAATGGGGTGGCGCCGTGTTGAGCCGGTGTATGCGCCCACCGTTATATCCTGGACCTGTTCTCCGGTCAGAGGTCCAGCGGATGAGAACCGGACATCGGTCAGACGCTGCACGGGTCAGCGAGTGAGTCAATAGGCGTGAATGCATGCGTTGGGCCCTTGTATACATATATTCTGGCTATAACCAGGACGTCTGGTGATGAGTCAATTTCACCGAAGTTACGGTAGTGCACTAGTGACTATGTACCGAAGATCTTACAGGTGAACAAATGTTGAAGATTTCAAAGATACTCCAGTGGTTAGTCAATGTAATGGGATTACCCACATATTCACACAGTGGATATGACTCACGTCTTCATGGCATGTGATTTGCTGTATTTCTTTTTGCTTCCTCATAGAGGAAGCTTTGTTTTTGTGACAATTTTGTTGAGATTTTCATGTCAGCGAATTGAAAAAAATGAAATAAAAAAAATAGTTATTACATTTTAGGGAAACTATAGGTGCCTATAATTCTGAAATAATTTATGAATGTTCTTGATGCTCTAAACAACTTTTGAAAAAATTATGAACACTTTTTGCGAACATGCTAAATTTGGGTGGCCCACTTGGTATGGAATGACCCATGTATGTAACCCCGAAAATTTGAACCCCGATAACTCAAGAACCGTTTTGTATGTCGAGCTGAAATTTGGCACACTCGCTCTTCAATTGTAGCAATTTTCGACAAAATCTGTGCGAAAATGTCGATTTTATGTCGTTTTGAATTTTTTGAAAAAAGAGTGTGGACGCTCTAACTTTCGTAAAATTTTTGTTGTTTATAAAAAGTTATTTATAAAAGCAGATGCACTCAATGTTGTTTGTTATTGAATTTGGCTCGAATCGGTAAAGTGGTTCAGATTTTATGGAATTTTGAATTTTTCAAAAAATTAACATTATCGCTCTATTGTAACTTTTTGCAAAACTTGAGATAGCGAGCTCAAATTTTGTATATAAATGAAACAATATTCAGCCATTATATATCTATAATTTAGTGACGAACGGTATGAAATTCTTGATTATATGGAATGTTGTATTATTTTTAAAAATATACGTTCTCACATTTACTTTCGGAACCGCTCTAATAATAACGAAATAACGGAATAACGCAATAGGAAAAGCGAATTCACAACATGTTTATTTATCTAATTAAAATAAGGATGCAAAGTAGAACCTTGCACATTGCTTCCTCATTATTTTTTTCTTTTTACAAAGCTTCCTCTATGAGGTAGCCAAAATTGATTAACATACTTCTTCATAGAGGTAGTTTTGTAAAAAGCAAAAAACAATGAGGAAACAATGTGCAAGTTTCTACTTTACATCCTTGTTTTAACATTTCCCCGACAAAGCGTTCTTCTTTTCCCAAAATTAAAACAAACGATGCATTAATAGAATACCACAAATTGCCAATTTCTCCCAGTAACTTTTATAAAAATCAAGGTATATTTGAAAAAAAAAATCTATTTTACCAAATAATGTAATTACATAGATTCCACAATAGAATATAATTTATATATCTCACAAACGTCATGCTCACAAGTACATAACAACAATTCGTACGATTTGTGTGATTAAGCATCAAGAAAGGTCCATTGTAGAATCCTCCACACGAAAAGTTTCAAAATGATGTTAGTTGGGGAAGATTTGGACGTTACAAAGTTCCCAAAGACTTTTAGTGCGCCCTCAAACTCTTACTGTCATTGTTGTTGCAATACAATATATAGTTTTCCACCGCAAACTTGGAGAACGATGAGCGCGCCCAAAATTGATTAACCTACTTTCTCATAGCGGTAGCTTTGTAAAAAGCGAAAAACAATGAGGAAACAATGTGCAAGGTCCTACTTTACATACTTGTTCTAACATTTCCCCGACAAAGCGTTTTTCTTTTCCCAAAATTAAAACAAACGATGCATTCCCAATAGAAATACCACAAATTGCCAATTTCTCCCAGTAACTTTTATAAAAATCAAAGTATATTTGAAAAAAAAAATCTATTTTACCAAAGCGACCTATGTAATTAAATTATTTTACCAAATAATGTAATTACATAAATTCCACAATAGAATATAATTTATATTCTACAAACGTCATGCTCACAAGTGCATAACAACAATTCGTACGATTTGTGTGATTAAGCATCAAGAAAGGTCCATTGTAGAATCCTCCACACGAAAAGTTTCAAAATGATGTTAGTTGGGGAAGATTTGGACGTTACAAAGTTCCCAAAGTGCGCCCTCAAACTCTTACTATCATTGTTGTTGCAATACAATATATAGTTTTTCACCGCAAACTTGGAGAACGATGAGCGCGCCCAAAATTGATTAACCTACTTTCTCACAGCGGTAGCTTTGTAAAAAAACGAAAAACAATGAGGAAACAATGTGTAAGGTTCCACTTTACATCCTTGTTCTAATATTTCCCCGACAAAGCGTTTTTCTGTTCCCAAAATTAAAACAAACGATGCATTAATAGAATACCACAAATTGCCAATTTCGCTCAGTAACTTTTATAAAAATCAAAGTATATTCGACAAAAAAAATCTATCTTACCAAAGCGACTAATTGTTTAAATCCATATCATATCCCCCAAATAATGTAATTACATAGATTTCACAATAGAATATAATTTATATTCTACAAACGTCATGCTCACAAGTACATAACAACAATTCGTACGATTTGTGTGATTAAGCATCAAGAAAGATCCATTGTAGAATCCTCCACACGAAAAGTTTCAAAATGATGTTAGTTGGGGAAGATTTGGACGTTACAAAGTTCCCAAAGACTTTTGGTGCGCACTCAAACTCTTACTGTCATTGTTGTTGCAATACAATATATAGTTTCTCACCGCAAACTTGGAGAACGATGAGCGCGTGAGTTCTCTTCTCGAGCGTAGAAAGAGGATATAGCAGTCGTAGGAGAATCCCAACCCGGAAGCCACTCTCGTTGTCAGTTTCCGTATCTAGGACAATGGTGCGTTTCGTTTGGTACTAGAGCACGGGATTCTCTTGTACATACATATATATCTATATATATATAATATATATAAGGATGCCTCTGCGGGGATCTTGTCGCTTTTGCAACCCGGAAGAAATATGCCCCTAACCGTTTCCCATTATACAGTGAAGCTGATCGTCTCCTATAGGGGTTGAAATTATTTGGCTTGGAAGGGGGTTAACATTTAGGGTTGTTACTATAGCGCACCTTATAGACAGAACTGAGGACCAGAAGACTAGTGATGAGAAAGATTGAGGCGTGGGGATGAAGGCAGATAGGAAAAGCAGCAGGGGTTGACGTTCCGGGACGGAAGAGTAAAAACGGGGAGCAAACGATGCCGAAAAGGATGCGAAGGGGTGACTAGTTCGAGGGATGCTGCGGAAATGTTCTCACGGTGAGAAGATCACCTGTATCCACTGGAGGTACATCCCCTGTATAGGTACTATAGCATATATAAGGTATATATGTAAGGTATGTATATGTATATATATATAGTCTTCGAAGCTTTTCATCCATGGCCCACCGAACGAGCTATCCGTATCATCTGGTCCAGATATAGATTCGGATCACTGAGTTGAGCCACTTCCAAGTAAGCGAGAATGCCATCCTCGCACCAAACTCCCAGTACTTATCTTCGATATATTAGGGTGAAGAGGAGATAGATATATATATAGATATATTGAGACACTCGAGTTGGATATTATACGATTTTGCGTTAAAAATAGTAATATTAATTTTATTTTATGAAGGTGGTTTGATTTAATTATTAAAGATTCAAATTCAAATTCAAATTTATTCATATAAATATAGACACTGGAGTTGGATATTATACGATTTCGAGTTAAAACTAGTAATATTCATTTTCTTTTATGAAGGTGGTTTGATTTAATTATTAAAGATTCAAATTTCGATTCAAATTTATTCATATAAATAAAGACACTCGAATTGAATATTATACGATTTTGCGTTAAAACTAGTAATATTTATTTTATGAAAGTGGTTTGATTTAATTATTAAAGATTCAAATTCAAATTTAAATTTATTCATATAAATATAGACACTCGAGTTGGATATTATACGATTTTGTGTTAAAATTAGTAATATTCATATTATTTTATGAATGTGGTTTGATTTAATTATTAAAGATTCAAATTCAAATTCAAATTTATTCATAAAAATAAAGACACTCGAATTGGACATTATACGATTTCGAGTTAAAACTAGTAATATTCATTTTCTTTTATGAAGGTGGTTTGATTTAATTATTAAAGATTCAAATTCAAATTTATTCATATAAATAAAGACACTCGAGTTGGATATTATACGATTTTGTGTTAAAATTAGTAATATTCATTTTATTTTATGAATGTGGTTTGATTTAATTATTAAAGATTCAAATTCAAATTTAAATTTATTCATATAAATATAGACACTCGAGTTGGATATTATACGATTTTGTGTTAAAATTAGTAATATTCATATTATTTTATGAAAGTGGTTTGATTTAATTATTAAAGATTCAAATTTGTTCATATAAATATATAACGTTGTTTACACTGTACGCATTTATAATCGGCTATATAGTGTGCCCGTGGGTGTGCGTACGGTGTGGTTTTGACAGAAATAATAACAAAAGGGTAAAATATAGATAAAAAATTTAAAAAAATATAATAGTATACAAATATGTGAAGTATGTATCTAAATATAAATATTTTTAACAAATTAAATATTAAGATATTAATTAATTAATATTTCTTTTTGGATCTAAGAACACGAGTTGGTATTGAAAAATATATGCGACCTATAGAAATTTTTGGGAGATTATATATATTAAAGAATAGAGGTACAGAGTGCTTTAGTCATTTATTGACAATGAATTTTCAATAAATTTATGCGAGCAGAATAAGAGTTCTGTTTGATAAGGTAAAAATCTTTAAAAAATGAATAAATGGTTGTGGATATAAGAATAGCGATTGTGAATTATAAAAAGATGCAAAGTAGAACCTTGCACATTGCTTCCTCATTATTTTTCGCTTTTTACAAAGCTCCCTCTGTGAGGAAGCAGTATGTTATTCAATTTTGGCTTCCTCATAGAGGAAGCTTTGTAAAAAGCGAAAAATAATGAGGAAGCAATGTGCAAGGTTCTACTTTGCATCTTTTTTTTTATACCTTGTGTCTCTTTTGCAGAGGTGTTTTATACAGCTATAAATCACCTCTGCAAACACCGTTACATCTAATTTTGATTAGATACAAATTTTTGTCGTACTTTCTCAACTTTTCCGGAAGTTATAGCGAAAATCTACATTTTTTTTTAAATGAAAAATGGTGTGAAATCCGAACGACTTTACCGATCATCACCAAATTTGGTACATGGCATTTCTGAATGTTATTTTTCGTCTGTACAAAATTTCTGTTCATTTGTTGAAATTCGACGTAATTTAGATCAAAATCTATTTTTTTCGAAAAATTCAAAATTCTATAAAATCCGAACCGCTTTACCGATTTCGTCGAAATTCAATACCATACAACATTGAACGTATCTTCAGTTATGAAGAACTATTTAGCCAAATCGGCGAACTTTTACGAAAGTTAGAGCGACCACGCCCTTTTTTCAACAAATTAAAATCAACATAAAATCTTAATGACTTCACATATTTTGGCAAAAATCACAACATTCAAAGAGGGGCAGCTACTCTACTTGCGTGCCAAATTTGAGCCGGATCGCTCGAACGGTTACCGAGTGAGAGGAGATTGAATTTTCGAAGCCCAGCACACACACACACACATACATACATACGGACATTTGTTCTAAACCACTTTTCTCGACGTTTTAGGTGATTCTAAGCATACTGACATGAAAATCTCGAAAAAAAAAAATTTCATGAAAACAAAGCTTCCTCTATGAGGAAGCAATAATGAAGGGGAAAGTTAATAAACTAAATGATAATATAAATTAATAAATAAAAAAATGCTTAAGATGTTTTCTTTGATTTTTTTTCGAATATTCGTGATGTTTTAAATCATTTTTTTTCATTCGTATATTCCTATTTTTTTACATTCATTAAGGCTATTATAAAAAGTCCTAATTCCTAAATCCAATTTGTTGTATTTGCATAATGATTTATTACAACTTTCATAAAAAATTATTGTACATTTATTATCGGAAAATTTCCGATAGGACAATTACAAAATAATAAAATACAACAAGAAATTTGTCAAGTGAACAAAACACGTTTTCCACTCACAAAAAAGAAGAAGGCACTTGGATTTTACAATATTATCTTTTACTCCAAAGTATGTCTTTTTCCATTCCAAAAAACTTTGCAAATTGCTTCCTCATTATTGTTGGATTTTTAAAAAGCCAAAATAGATTAACATGCTTCCTCATAGAGGAAGCTTTGTAAAAATCCAACAATAATGAGAAAGCAATTTGCAAAGTTTTACTTTGCAGCCTTGTTTAAAAAAATTTGAAATGGTATTAGTTTGGAACCCCTCGACAGATTCTCGCCAGATCTGAACTGATGCTTAGTTAACCCCCACTCTACTTGTGGACTAAATTTGAGCCCGATATCTTAAAAATTGCGTAAGTTAGAGCACGAACTAAAAATTCAAAATGCCATAAATTTTAAACCCCTTAACGGATTGACGTCTAATTCACTCCCAAACTTGATTTAATAACAGTCTACTTGTGGACCAAATTTGAGCCCGATATCATAAAAATTGCGGGAGTTAGAGCCCGAGCTGACATTCCCAAAAAAATTCAAAATGCCATAAATTTTGAACACCTTGATGGATTAACTCCAAATTCAATCCCATACCTTGTTTAACGACAGTTTACTCGTGGTTCAAATTTGAGCCCGATATCTTAAAAATTCCGACGGCTATCGTGCTAACAAAAAAATGTGCACATACGCACACACACACACACACACACATACAGACATTTTTTCTAAACCACTTTTCTCGACGTTTTAGACCATTCTGAGTGTCCTGGCATGAAAATCTCAACAAAAAAAAATTTCACGAAAACAAAGCTTCCTCTATGAGGAAGCAAAAATCATGGGAAAAGTGAGGTATCCTCCAGGCACAGCTTTCTTTTCGTTTACTCACCACACATACACACACACACACACATATCCTCACTCGGTTGCTATACGAGAGAATCCCTTCGACCTGCTGTCGTTGCGGCTGCTCTTCTTCTCCCCACCACTGTTAATTTTAATTTCCTAGCAAAATCCCGCCTTTGTGAAGAAAGAGGCAAAACCGAGTGAAAGAAGTTGCTCACTCGCTCGCACCACAGAAGAGATTCTTCGGTAGAGGGAGAAAAAGAGGAGGAAGAAGAAGAAGAAGAAGAGCGGAATGGGCTACGGTTTTCCACGCACATCATCCCTTTTACATTTTAATTTCTCCCCTTTTGCGACGGCTTTTCAAAGGTCCGCTGCACCACGACTAGGTGGCATCCCTTTAACATTATAATTCTTTCCTTCTCTCTTCTCCACGTGCATTATATATCAGATTCGCTTCGTTTTTCACTCGATCTGTCCTCCCCTTTAGCGACAACGAGTAACGTACCGATTTATATAGAAGAGGAGATGAATTTCTAAGGAAATGTTATGCCGTGACCTGGAATCAATGCAAAACCGTTAAACGAGATCGCCTTCAGCGCTTGGAAATTTCGTACTGTACATATGCCATCCTTATGTACATACTAGAGTTTATATACGCTTTGATACCTACGTGAGATTTCTCGTTGGGCGGATTATCGATCTCATCGTCGCGAAATTCTTCCTATCGATGCACTGGCTACATATAAGCGATTCTCTGCTTTATACCAATACTCTCAATCATATCCTGGCATACATTAAGGGTCGTCGCAACGCGAGACCTTCGCGGCGATGATTTCTTTCACAAAATCGCTTGGGTAAAGTTGGGAGACCTACAAATGAGATTTTGTTGAGGAACTGCAACGGAAATTTGCATTGTACATCGCATTAAGCCTTTATATCATTAAAGTTTAGGGGAAGTTTTTAAATAGGTGGAATTTGGAACGAATTTGTAAGTTCATAGATTTTTACAGGTAGAAATCTACCGGTTATTTTTATATACTATTTTGATGTAAGATTGGAGTATTTTATATACTGTAAAAAATTTTTGTTTGAAAATTAATATACAGTATATAAAGCTCGGATGCATATACCGTTATATTAATTTTCAGATGCATTCGTCATTGACAAATACTAATTTTTAGTAATTTTCAAATACCAATATCGGAGAATTCTTATACTATTCTCAAATTTACTATAAAAGTATATTAATATGGAATTCATATACCCGTTTCGTAAATCTCATATCGTTTGGTATATTAAATTCACCTGCATTTTTAACAGTGTAAAACATTTGTTTTTGAAAATTAATATACCGTATATAAAGCTCGAATGCATATACCGTTATATTAATTTTCAGATGCATTCGTCATTGACAAATACAATATTTGTATATTAAAATGAAGATTACAATACTCACGTACTGTAATTTTCAAATACTTGTATCGGAGAATTCTCATACTATTGTAAAAATGTACAATAAAAGTATATTAATATGGAATTCATATACCCGTTTCGTAAATCTAACATCGTTTTGTATATTAAATTCTCTTGCATTTTTAACAGTGTATGTGTTACGTACATTATAATGTTTATAGGGTTATGATGAATGCGAAACAATCAATTTATTTTTGTTTGATAATAAATAATGGAATATTAATATTTTTTAAATATATTTACATATATTTGTGGGAATTATATAAGCGTTTCATCAAAATAATAATCTCTATGCACAGATTTGCTATTTTTAAAAATCCCACTAACAAGAAATTATTAATAATGGGTAAAAAAAATAATTACTCTCATTTTTATGGATATTTTTTTTTTTTGCATAATCTCTTTTTGTTTGATAATAAATAATGGAATATTAATATTTTAAAAATATATTTACATATATTTGTGGGAAATTATATAAACGTTTCATCAAAATAATAATCTCTATGCACAGATTTGCTATTTTTAAAAATCCCACTAACAAGAAATTATTAATAATGGGTAAAAAAAAATAATTACTCTCATTTTTATGGACATTTTTTTTTTGTTGAAAAATCTCTTTTTGTTTGATAATAAATAATGGAATATTATTTTCTCTTTACATATTTACATATATTTGTGCGCAATTGCATAAATATTTAATCATTATAACAATATCTCTACATAGATTTGCTAATAAAAAAATCCCACTACCAAGAAATAATTAATAATTGGTAAAAAAAAATGATTACTTTCATTTTCATGACTATTTATAACGAATACCTATGAGCATTTTTTTCATTTTAACACAGTTAATATATTCTGATTTTCTGTAAACATTATTAACCGGAAGTTAATCACGAAATAAATAAACAAATAAGAAAAATATGAAAATAATTTATGTTTGCAACTCGCACTAAGAGTCAATTAATTGGCAATTTTTTGTGATAAAAATGTGCATTTGATTTATTTATCAAATTAAAAATAAAATTCACGGTTCATTAAAAAAACTCTAAAATCTGCATTAAATTTCTGGTTTTGTCGAGATCAAAATATTTTTTTTATTAGCTTATTAATTAAAAAATAAGTGAAAGTTGGAACGAATTGATAAGTTCATAGATTTTAACAGGTTATGTTTATATATTATTTTGATGTGTGGTTGATGAATTTTACATGTGTTACATATCTTATAATTTTTCACAGGCTTATGATGAATACGATCGTCAGTGAACAAAGTACAAGAGTAAATAAAAAAGAATTGAGCGATTAACGAAACTCTCATCGAAACGAGAAGCGAGAAGAGTAACGTCATAGTTATAGCGAGCATCAATTCCATTCACGTGCTAGACTGTAATTAAGAGATAAGATTATTAACGACGGTCATAATCGTAATACACAATATCTCGCGATAACGAGCTTGGGGGGAAAAAAATGAACACACGAGTAGCAGCAATAGCTTGTACAGTAGTAGGAAAGCGTGACTATTAGTTCGAGCCAAGGGGAGACGAGAAAGGGACAGAGAAATCAGAAAAAAAGAGTGTAATAGCTAAGGATGAAAGAAAAAGTGGAGGAATTATAATTGTGAGGCACGATCGATGAGTCACGAAGGACTACAACTATATAACACTATAGTTGTAGTCCAACACTCATTAGGCATTTTTTTTTAGCACCAATAATATTATATATGTGATGCATAAATTAACATAATTATTGTAGGTAAAAAAAATCCATTTTTAATCATTGTTAGTTTTGATTTCAGCAGGATCAACGTTGTAATAAGAAATTATAGAGCTGCGTGATAAAAATGCAAATTTCTGACGATTGGACTATGAATTGACCAATTAGCGAATTTAACAAAAAGTAATATAAAAATTTACGAGAGTTTTCGAACGCGTGGCAGATTTCTGAATCTGTATAATCTGGCGATGACGAACCTGGAGAGAAAAAAAATTAATACAGGAGCAGAAATAACTTCGGATTCGTATCATCGTTGCAAATCAAATGAAACATCTTTTGAGAATGTGTATTTTTTTGTAGAGTGTTAGGAATACGAGTTGGACTATTAACACGGGAAAAACGAGAAATTAAAAAAAAAACCGAAGGAAGAAAAAATAATAAAAATAATAGCGAAGATTATAATTGTGAAGAATGATCGATGATTCTTGAGGAAACAATTGGAATACTGCAGTAATTGTAGTTCAATACTCATTAGGAATTTTCTCAAGCACAATGAATAGCTTAAATGTAATATTTTTAACTTTTGCAGGTTTTGGTTTTTAATTTTCGAAAATAAAAATAAAAAAAAATAGAAGCAAGATTAACAAATAATAGCTAAGATCATAATTGTGAAGAATAGTCCAATACTGATTAGGAATATTTTCAAGCACAATGAATAGCTTAAAAGCAATATTTTATACCTTCGCAGGTTTTGATTTCAGATTTTTAAAAATAAAAAAAACAGAAGGAAGAATAACAAATAATAGCGAAGATTATAATTGTGAAGAATGATCGATGATTCATGAGGAAACAATTGGAATAGTGTAATAATTATAGTCCAATATTCATTAGGAATATCCTCAAGCACAATGAATAGCTTAAAAGTAATATTTTATACCTTCGCAGATTTTGATTTCAAATTTTCAAAAATAAAAAAATGGCAGAAGGAAGAATAACAAATGATAGCGAAGACTATAATTGTAAAGAATGGTCGATGATTTATGGGGAAACAATTGGAATACTACAGTAATTGTAGTCCAATACTCATTAGGAATATTCTTAAACACAATGAATAGCTTAAATGTAATATTTAAAATTTTTGCAGATTCTGATTTAAAATTTTCAAAAATAAAAAAAGGCAGAAGGAAGAATAACAAATAATAGCGAAGATTATAATTGTGAAGAATGATCGATGATTTATGAGGAAACAATTGAAATACTGCAATAATTGTAGTCCAATATTCATTAGGAATATTCTTAAACACAATGCATAGCTTAAATGTAATATTTTAAATTTTTGCAGATTCTGATTTAAAATTTTCAAAAATAAAAAAAGGCAGAAGGAAGAATAACAAATAATAGCGAAGATTATAATTGTGAAGAATGATCGATGATTTATGAGGAAACAATTGAAATACTGCAATAATTGTAGTCCAATATTCATTAGGAATATTCTTAAATACAATGAATAGTTTAAATGTAATAATTTATACCTTCGCAGATTTGAATTTCAGATTTTCAAAAATAAACAAAATAGAAGGAATAATAATAAACAATAGCGAAGATTATAATTGTAAAGAATGATCGGTGATTTATGAGGAAACAATTGGAATACTACAGTAATTGTAGTCCAATACTCATTAGGAATATTTTTAAACTCAATGAATAGCTTAAATGTAATATTTTAAATTTTTGCAGATTCTGATTTAAAATTTTCAAAAATAAAAAAAGGCAGAAGGAAGAATAACAAATAATAGCGAAGATTATAATTGTAAAGAATGATCGATGATTTATGAGGAAACAATTGGAATACTACAGTAATTGTAGTCCAATACTCATTAGGAATATTCTTAAACACAATGAATAGCTTAAATGTAATATTTTAAATTTTTGCAAATTCTGATTTAAAATTTTCAAAAATAAAAAAAGGCAGAAGGAAGAATAACAAATAATAGCTAAGATTATAATTGTGAAGAATGATCGATGAATCTTGAGGAAACAATTGGAATACTGCAATAATTGTAATCCAATACTCATTAGGAATATTTTCAAGCACAATGAACAGCTTAAATATAATAATTTATACCTTCGCAGATTTTTATTTCAGATTTACAAAAACAAAAAGACAGAAGGAATAATAACAAATAATAGCGAAGATTATAATTGTAAAGAATGATCGATGATTCATGAGGAAACAATTGGAATACAGCAGTAATTATAGCCCAATACTTATTAGGAATATTCTCAAGCACAATGAATAGCTTAAATGTAATATTTTATACCTTCGCAGATTCTGATTTCAGATTTTCAAAAATAAAAAAAAACAGAAGGAAGAATAACAAATAATAGCGAAGATTATAATTGTTAAGAATGATCGCTGATTTATGAGGAAACAATTGGAATACAGCAGTAATTACAGCCCAATACTTATTAGAAATCTTCTTAAGCACAATGAGAATAGCTTAAACGTAATATTTTAAACCTTTCCAGGTTTTGATTTAAGCGAGTTTAAAGTCTCAACAAGAAATAATAGAGCTACGTGACGAAAACGTGAATTCCTGACTGGACTATGAACTGACCACACTCAACCGGCGAACCAACAAAAAGTGCGGCAAAAGCTGAACGAAAGAATATCTTGGGACGCGTGTCATGGTCGCGAATCTTCGGATTAAGCAACTTCGTGCCTTTCCGAGCTCATCCTCGAGTGATGAGCGACTCCATATAACAAGATAAAATACGCGCGTGCCACTCAACGATATTGCTCGTTCTGTTCTCCCGCTAACTCAAACGGGAAGTCTTCGAATGAACGACGTCGCTCATTGACCAGAGAATAAAGAAAGGGAACCGGTCGTCTTCACGCTGGTCAATAAGCCAAAAGGCACGTGCTTCATAGTAGCTGATGCTCTTATAATACTTTAGGCTCGCTTTCTTAACGCCATGCATCATTCACGTTACATGGTCCAGCGATTCATTGAAGTGTCATCTGCAAAAGGGGATGATGTCCAGGGCTTAAGGAATCTTTCCAGTGTGAAGAAAAAAATCGATTTTTTTTTTCGTCTTATCCATTAGTAAAAACTGTCGAAAAAAACGGCTAAAATCGGTACTTTTTGTTCAAACCGCCGCCATTTTGTCAATTTTGATTTTAAAAAAAGCCTCCATAGCGCGATGGCCAATCGCATACTAATTAATAATCCTTTGGGTTTTTTTTAGATCGCATTTGCGACCCCTAGGATGTCCACCATGAGGCTATCTTTTTTTATCAACATTATTTTCAACAATTAAAAAAAAAATTTAAACAATAAAAATCATCTTATAAAAAATAATTTTCTGTCATTCATGATTACCTTAATATGTCATAAAAATTTCAGATTGATCGGCGTATAGTAACCGTCCGAAAAAAAATCGTGAAAATTGGCTATTTTTCGGGCCGTCACACTGGAAAGATCCCTTAAAATGACACACATGTCTTCTGCAATATGTTCTGTTTTTTTTTTGCGAAGGGTGCTCCACAAAATCTCCCTCAGCAAGGGAATCTCTAATTCTTTTAATATGTTAAATAAAATGGAAATCGTGAAATTACGAATAATGGCGGAACGAAAATGGAGCAGTTTTGGGGTCACTCGAGAAAGGGAAGATGGGATGGAAAAAAAAAAACGTTGCCACGAGTGGACCGGGTTGACCATCGGCACGTTCCGCACGTGTGTCCAGTCATTCAACGCAGCATCCTATGATACATAATACTACACATGACAGTTTCTACGAGGGGTGACACGGAGATGCCTCTGCACCTGCGCATCCGAAAGAGACCACAATATCATAAACGAATCTGATCTGATCCCAGTTTAGTTATTTCGACGACCGTATCAAGACAAATCATACAAATTGGCAAAGTTACACAAAAATTTTGATGGTCGAATTTAATAAAAAATTTTCGAAAAAAGTCTATAGTGACCTTAATTTTTTTTAGGTGAGCTGAATTGTTTATTGAAAATAAATTAATGTTAATGGGACGGTTGGTAGTTAATTTGAAGAAATTTTTGTAAAGTTGTTTGGATTTTAGACATTGTTGAATTTGTTGTAAATTTTTCGGTATTGATATTATTTTTATCGTTAATAACTTTCTTTAAGGGAGCTGAAATGTTTATTGAAAATAAATTAATGTTAACGGGCCGGTTGGTAGTTAATTTGAACAAATTTTTGTAAAGTTGTTTGAATTTTAGACGATGTTGAATTTGTTGTAAATTTTTCGGTATTGATATTATTTTTATCGTTAATAACTTGGAAATGAACAGTCTTATTGAAAAATGTCTAGGATGAAATTCGTTCAGTTTGAAAAGGGCTAAATAACGTATATAAAAAAATGTTATTGTAGTTTTTCTAAAATTTTGTTATATGACGGTAAACAACGAAGTATCGTTTTGCAAAAAAGCGCAATTTTTTATAATTTTTATATACTTACATGAAAATTCTGTGTAAAATAACAAAATTTTTGGGACCCTATGCAGGTTGGCAAGTATTTTTTTCGAAAAGTACTACGTAATTCAAGCTTTACGTAATAATTTAGGATGTTAAAAAAACTTCAATTACGTAGAACTTCTCATTCAAAAATCTTGCCACTCTGCATAGGGTCTCAAAAATTTCGTAATTTCAAACAGAATTTTTCCGTGAGTATATAAAAATGATAAAGAGTGGTGGTTTTTTGAAAAACGATATTTTGTTGTTTAACGTCATAAAACAAAACGTGAGGAAAACGAAAATAACATTTTTTATATACATTATGTAGCTCTTCATAAACTGAACAAATTGATCCTGAACATTTTTTGACACGACTGTTAATTTTCAAGATATTAACGAATAAAAAAATATAAATACCGAAAAATTCAAATTTTTATAAAAATTCGTCTGTCGAAAACATCGCTCGTAGCGCCAAACGAAAAAATACGTGTCTTTTCTTTTTCAAAATACTTTCTGATAAAAAATTGTTAAAATTATTGAAGGAGGTCAGGGTCAAAGTATGAAAAATTCAGATGGAATGGCCCATATACATTTCATCCTCCGTAAAAATAATTATGTCAAATTGAGATTACAAATCGACATGTGTCAAAAAGTGCTGTTTTTGAGATGCCTTAAGACGAACTATCTTAAAAAATTTCAAAGCGATTTTGAGATCGATGTATACAATTGATTTTCATCTTTCAAATTTACAATTGCATTTCCGCACAATAATTGCGCTCAAATTAGTAAAAAAAACTTGGTATCAAATCGATCTCATAATCGCTTTGAATTTTTCTAAAATTTTTCGTCCTAACGCATCTGAAAAATGGCACTTTTTGAAATATGTCAATTGATGATCACAATTTGGCATAATCATTTTTACGCTGGATGGGAAGCAAATTATAGTTAATACAAATAAAGACGAACCTAAATATATGCATTTAGTCGCGTTAAACAGACTTTTTTTCTAACTGACAAAACCAGTTAAATTTTGTAATTTCCACAGGGCAGAAAATTCTTACATGATCTACAAGAACCTTAAAACTCACTGCCAAAAATAAACTAGCCTCTATTCATAGGCTACCAATTAGCATATATCCGTTACACGATATTTCTGTCCATCTCCATCATCCGATTCGGTCATTTCCTCTTTCCTTTTACACCCTACAACTCAAAGAGTCTTAAGACCAGCTTTAAACAATTTCCCCGCAACGTCTCCTAGACAAGACCGTACAATTATTGTTCGCCTAAATTTCGACCAACACTCACCAGTCATTGACATACATTTGTCCCTTTCTGTCACATGTATTTCCATATGCTTGTCATTGTAGAGGAAGAATTTGTCTTTTGGACGACCAATAGCTGTGTTTCTTATTCTCCACTTCTCTTGATCCGTTCTCCACGAAGGTGCCCATGGATTCGCTACAATTTACAAAAGGTTGTAACGTACTTTAGTGACAGAGGCCATCGGGACTCACAGGTCAGTAAGCACGTGCGGACTACCAGAGGCAACAATTTTTTTTCCACTTCTCTCTTTTTTTTTTCCATCTCCATCCTACTTTATTTATTAGAAACTAGATGGACGGTGGTTTCGTGGTCCTTTTTCGTCCACCGGTTCTACGTTCTTCTTGTAATCAATGGCTCACGTAACGAACTGGCGTATTACCTGCAAACAATGACATAAAAAAATCATAAGGAAGAAAGGAAGTGTTTGTCGGAGGACCAGAAGGCCGGTCATGGTTTGGATGGTGTGTGTCTGACCTGCCCAGTGAAATCGGATAGGACTTGGGAACGCCCATACGTGACCCTTGGTCTATCATCTCACCAACGGCAACTTCACTCTTTCTGGTACTAAAATGTGGAAGGGGTAGTCCAGAATTAAATTCCATTCTTTGTAACGTTTCGCCAGAACGTTGGCTAGTACCTTCGTGCCGAATTGGCGTCGCTGCGAACGGACAATTTTGTGTTTTTTTTTCTCTCGTTTCGTAACTTCGTGGCCTTTGACCGCTCAACACGCGCTTCGCCAGTTTTTCCGTCGAGTTTCTGTGATTCGTTATACGTGGAGAAATTTTTGTAATTCTGGCAATTTTATAAGTGACGATTATTAATTTGCAGTCTTGGCGACTATTTATTTAATTGGACAATTTTTTTTTAAACATTAGATAGTTATGACGAAAAATAATTATCAAGGACGTAAAATCTCAACGCGAAATTTAACTTTCTAAGTGACAAATATTAATTGGCAGTTTAGGGGACTATTTATTTAATTGGACAATTTTTTTTTAAACATTATAAGTGACAAATATTAATTTGACAAATATTAATTTGCAGTCTTGGCGACTATTTATTTAATTGGACAAATCTTTTTTTAATCATTAGACAGTTACAATAAAAAATTATTATCAAGGACATAAAATCTTAACGCAAAATTTAACTTTATAAGTGAAAAATATTAATTTATTTAATTGGACAAATTTTTAAAAAAATATTACATAGTTACGATAAAAAATAATTATCAAGGACATAAAATCTCAACGCAAAATTTAACTTTCTAAGTGACAAATATTAATTGACAGTTTAGGCGACTATTTATTTAATTGGACAAATTTTTTTTTAAACATTAGATAGTTACGACGAAAAATAATTATCACGGACATAAAATCTTAATGCGAAATTTAACTTTATATAAGTGACAAATATTAATTGGCAGTCGAGGCGATTATTCATTTAATTGGACAAATCTTTTTTTAATCATTAGACAGTTACAATACAAAATTATTATCAAGGACATAAAATCTTAACGCAAAATTTAACTTTATAAGTGACAAATATTAATTTATTTAATTGGACAAATTTAAAAAAAAATATTACATAGTTACGATAAAAAATAATTATCAAGGACATAAAATCTCAACGCAAAATTTAACTTTCTAAGTGACAAATATTAATTGACAGTTTAGGCGCCTATTTATTTAATTGGACAAATTTTTTTTAAGCATTGGATATTTACGATAAAAACTAATTATCAAGGACATAAAATCTTAAGGAAAAATTTAACTTTATAAGTGACAAATATTAATTGGCAGTCTAGGCGACTATTTATTTAATTGGACAAATTTTTTTTTTAAATATTAGACAGTTACGATAAAAAATAATTATCAAGGACATAAAATCTTAACGCGAAATTTAACTTTATAAGAGACAATTTTTAATTGGCAGTCGAGGCGATTATTTATTTAATTGGACAATTTTTAAAAAAATATTAGGCAGTTACGATAAAAAATAATTATCAAGGACATAAAATCTCAACGCAAAATTTAACTTTATAAGTGACAAATATTAATTGGCAGTCTAGGCGACTATTCATTTAATTGGATAATTTTTTTTTTTAACATTAGACAGTTACTATAAAAAATTATTATCAAGGACATAAAATCTCAACGCAAAATTTAGATCGGTAAAATGTAAAATTATTTTAAGAATGGTAAATACTTTAAATATAATTATTGAAAAATTTTTCATCGAATTAAATAGAATACTTTTTTTATGTGTAATTAAGTCATGATTTATTTGATGAAGTTTTCAAATTCTCTTTTTTTTTTGAGAAATTTTGTTTTTATGAAACTGGTCAATAATCCCGAACTTTCTTATATATAATGTGAAAACTTTCTACAAAATCGTATAAAAAATTGTGATGCTTTAATCGTTACTGAAATAAACACATTTCTATTTAGTAATTTTTTAAAAATCATATCTACTCAAAATAATCAAACAATTAATTTAATTTAAAAAAAACACGTAATCTATTAAATTCATTAATCAAAAATTATCTTCAAACTAATATATCAATAACTTTTTGGAATTATTATTATTAAAAATCAATTGATATATTCATTGATTTTCACACAAATAATTAAAAATTTTATGGAATCAAATTTTCGGTGAAGAATTTGTGTGTAATGACAGCCACAAGAAAAATAGTGTTGAATTTTGATATTATTTATAGTTATCGATAATTTTTTTTTCGACATAAGACATTCCTATAGGCTATTATTTGTGCTCTTGTATTTGGCGATCGTATCGCAGTGTGATTCACGTGTAATTTTCAAACGATTCATCGCGTACGCCGCCTAATTCCGAGAGATCTAAAGGAGGCAGAAACTCGTGACGAATTCGATCCTTGATTCATATAATTTTTTTTTCCCCATTCGATTTAATATACATCACGTCGTTCTGGGTTAATTAAAAGTCGAGAATTTCGAATGTGCGGTGCTCACTCATGTCTTTCGACACATTATTTATTTATTTATATGTATATATGGTAATCGATAGGAGAACTGCGAGGAATACGAGTTCGGTTTTGTGCTCGATCGTGTGGTCCAGTGGATCGATGCTGTATATCATGCCACAGGAAAGCCTTGGTAATTTTTGAGAATCGCACTTCCACGAAAGGATCCACGTACAAATTCCTCGCATAACTCAAGATAATAATTAAAAACGATATTTCCAACCAATTGTATCAAATATTAAAGAAAATTGAAGACACGTTCTAATCTTGTGCATTCAAAAATCATCTCGATGACAATTAAACAGTATGTCATTTTTTTAAAAATGTGTTGACATAAAAATGTTTATAATTTATTATCCAAATATGTCATAATATTAATCGATCAATAAATTAACACTCTATTTTCTTTTTCCATCCGCTAAATATCATATGAGATAAATTACAGCTGCAGAATATTAATATTAACTCAATTATTTTTTTTAACGTTATATATTGCAGCAATGACGATACCAATGACCTTTTAATTCCCAACTGGTTTTCGACGCGAAAATATTTCGATTGCGATTAATTCTGAAGAAATTAACGAAATGATAATTCATCTTAAAGATCGAATACTGTTGAAGTGGTTTTGTTGCGTGCTTTAATGGTGTTATAATTGTGGGTCATCAAAAGGGTTAATGGTGAAAAAGTACTTTTAAAACGTAAGAATTGGCTACTTTTAGGGAATTCTTAAGAAGATCGAAAAAAATGTCTGAAATGACAGAAAAATCTCATTTGCAATATTTTTTGTGCAAATTTTAATACAGACAAAATATATATAGAAAACGTTTATTTAAAAACCTTTTAGCAAAACTCATTCTGTATGTCTATGCTATATTATTTTTCTATTGAAATTTGTTAAATAAAAAAATATTTTCTGTTCTAATTTCAAGAATTGCATATAAAAAAAAATTCTGGAAATTCTCGTTATAAATCTGATTCGAATATTTCTACTATATTTTTTTAAAAACTCCAATTTGGCAAGGAGAATTAACGAAATGATAATTCAACCTAAAAGATCGATCATAAAATATATATAGAAAATTTTTATTCAAAAACCTTTTTACAAAATTTATTATTCTGTATATCTATGCCATGCTAATTTCCTATTGAAATTTCTCAAATAAAAAATATTTTCTGTTCTAATTTTAAGAATGACACGTAAAAAAAATTTCTACAAATTCTCATTATAAATCTGATTCGAATATTCCTACTATATTTTTTTGAAAACTCCAATTTGGCAAGCAGAATTAATGAAATGATAATTCACCTAAAAGATCGATCACAAAATATATATAGAAAACGTTTATTCAAAAACCTTTTAACAAAACTCATTCTGTATGTCTATGCTATATTATTTTCCTATTGAAATTTGTCAAATAAAAAATATTTTCTGTTCAAATTTGAAGAATTACACATTTAAAAAATTTCTAGAAATTCTGGTTATAAATTTGATTCGATTATTTCTACTATATTTTTTTGAAAAATCCAATTTGGCAAGTAGAATTAACAAAATGATAATTCCCCTAAAAGATCGATCAAAAAATATATATAGAAAACGTTTATTCTCAAACCTATTAACAAAACTCATTCTGTATGTCTAAGCTATATTATTTTCCTATTGAAATTTGCGAAATAAAAAATATTTTCTGTTCAAATTTGAAGAATTACACATTTAAAAAATTTCTAGAAATTCTGGTTATAAATTTGATACGAATATTCCTACTATATTTTTTAAAAAACTCCAATTTGACTAGTAAATTGACAAAATGATAATTCACCTAAAAGATCGATCCCAAAATATATATATAGAAAACGTTTATTCAAAAACCTTTTATCGAAACTCATTCTGTATATTTATGGTACATTATTTTCCTATTGTAATTTGTTAAATAAAAAATATTTTCTGTTTAAATTTGAAGAATTACACATTTAAAAAATTTCTAGAAATTCTGCTTATAAATTTGATACGAATATTCCTACTATATTTTTTTGAAAACTCCAATTTGGCAACTAGAATTAACGAAATAATAATTCACCTAAATGATCGATCACAAAATATATATAGAAAACGATTATTCAAAAACCTTTTAACAAAACTCATTCTGTATGTCTAAGCTATATTATTTTCCTATTGAAATTTGTCAAATAAAAAATATTTTCTGTTCCAATTTTAAGAATTATACATAAAATTTTTTTTTTCGATATTCTCGTTATAAATCTGATTCGAATATTCCTACTCTAATTTATTAAAAACCCCAATTTAGCAAGTAGAATTAACGAAACGATAATTCACCTACACTGTAAAAAAAATCTACTTGAAATTTATTGTACTTTTACTGAAAGTTTTTCTTCACAAACTAGTATATTAAATTTAGTATACAAGTGTAATGTAAAATTAATGTATGATACATCACATCCAACAATTTACTTCAATTTTACAGTAAAAGTACTTGAATTTTAATAACTTGCTTTAATTTGACTGAAAAAGTACATGAATTTTAAACCACACAAATGGTATATTAAATTTCGATGCCGAGTTTATGAATAAAAACATGCAATCTTTTCTAACAGTGTAAAATATCGAATACCGTTGAAGTGGTGGCATGTTATAATGGTGTAATAATGATGGGTCATCAAAAGGGTCAATGGGACCCTGAAGAACCACAACTAGATTATGCCCGGCGTGTGTTCTGCGTAACTTGGCCAATTTATCGTGGATGTTATTATATATATATACATACTAGTAACACAAGTGGCAAAGCTTCCGGTTTTGGTTGTTCTCGCACTTGGAAACGAAGTGACCTGTGCATTCCTCGATTAATCAGGATTAGGCAAAGATCCGACGACCTCCATGGGTCCCATATGTATGTGTGTTGTCTGGATGTCCAGCGTCCATCTACTCTACTAGACTGGTCGTGCGTGTCCGAAGGCGCGTGATGCCCATCAGTCATGAAGCCCGACCATCACGGACGACCAACCGCGTGAGGTGCTGATGTTGCTGGTTCTGTTGGTCAGCCCGGTACATCACTTCTCATGTATACGAGAAGACGGCTATATACCATATAACCCTGGGGATCATTATACTGTCATTAAGTTCGACGGGCATGTAATCGTGGTGACCGGCTTGAAGGTCAGGGGGTCTTGACCGGTGAACCGCAGTGACGACGTGAGGCGTTTGTTACTCGTCAACATACCAATTCAACTTCAACCGGTGACACGCGAACCACAATGGGAAATCGATATATTTTTATTCCTTTATTGTTTCCTGATAGAGGAAACTTTGTTTTCGTGAAAACATTTTTTTTTGTTGAGATTTTCATGTCAGGAAACTCAGAATGGTCCAAAATGTCGCGAAAAATACAAATTGTACAAATAACTATGTGGTAATATTTTTGTTTTTTTGGATATATTTTGTACATCTTTTTTTTTCTTTTTTACTGCACTGTCTTTTATCACTGATGTAAATAAAAAAAGTTGTAAAAGGTCGTTTCCGTTAATAAATAAATAAATAAAAGTGGTTTAGAAAAAATGTTCGGATGTGTGTGTGTGTGTCTCAAAAACGGCTTTAACAATCAAGCTGAAATTTGGCACGCTGGTAGAGGAGCAACGGCCCTTCATATGTATACATTTGCGAAAAAATTGAAAAAGAAATTCTGATTTTATAAGACTTTCAATTGTTCGAAAAATGTCTGTATGTTCTCTAGCTTCCGCAATTTTTCAGCTAATCAGCTAAATAGTTCTGGACAAATGGAGAAATTAACAATGAAGGTCGGTATTGAATTTGAGTGAAATCTATAAAGCGGTTTAGATTTTATAAAATTATGAATTTTCGAAAAAATTTTGTTTTTGTTCTTATTCATGTTGAGTTCCACCAAACCTGCTCAAATCTTTTGCAAGGTAGAATTAACATCCAGTTGTAATAGATATCGAATTTGGTGAAGATTGGTAAAGTGGTTCAGATTTTATAAGACATTGCATTTTTCAAAAAATCTCTGTATTTTCTCTAGCTGCCACAATTTTGTAGATAATGAGCTCAAACAGTTTTTGATGAAAAAAGCAATGAAAAATGACGATCGGTATTGAATTTGAGCGGAATCTATAAAGCGGTTCAGATTTTATAAAAATTTGAATTTTCGAAAAAATTTTGTTTTTGTTCTTATTCAAGTTAAGTTCGACCAAACCTGCTCAAATCTTTTGCAAGGTAGAACTAACATCCAGTTGTAATAGATATCGAATTTGGTGAAGATTGGTAAAGTGGTTCAGATTTTATAAGACATTGAATTTTTCAAAAAATCTCTGTATGTTCTCTAGCTGCCACAATTTTTTAGATAATGAGCTTAAACAGTTTTTGACGAATAAAGCAATGAAAAATTACGATCGGTATTGAATTTGAGCAGAATCTATAAAGCGGTTTAGATTTTATAAAATTATGAATTTTCGAAAAAAATTTGTTTTTGTTCTTATTCATGTTGAGTTCCACCAAACCTGCTCAAATCTTTTGCAAGGTAGAATTAATATCCAGTTGTAATAGATATCGAATTTGGTGAAGATTGGTAAAGTGGTTCAGATTTTATAAGACATTGAATTTTTCAAAAAATCTCTGTATGTTCTCTAGCTGCCACCATTTTTTAGATAATGAGCTTAAACAGTTTTTGACGAATAAAGCAATGAAAAATTACGATCGGTATTGAATTTGAGCGGAATCTATAAAGCGGTTTAGATTTTATAAAATTTTGAATTTTCGAAAAAATTTTGTTTTCGTTCTTATTCAAGTTAAGTTCGATTAAACCTGCTCAAATCTTTTGCAAGGTAGAATTAACATCCGGTTGTAGTAGATATCGAATTTGGTGAAGATTGGTAAAGTGGTTCAGATTTTATAAGACATTGAATTTTTCAAAAAATCTCTGTATGTTCTCTAGCTGCCACAATTTTGTAGATAATGAGCTCAAACAGTTTTTGATGAAAAAAGCAATGAAAAATGACGATCGGTATTGAATTTGAGCGGAATCTATAAAGCGGTTCAGATTTTATAAAAATTTGAATTTTCGAAAAAATTTTGTTTTTGTTCTTATTCAAGTTAAGTTCGACCAAACCTGCTCAAATCTTTTGCAAGGTAGAATTAACATCCAGTTGTAATAGATATCGAATTTGGTGAAGATTGGTAAAGTGGTTCAGATTTTATAAGACATTGAATTTTTCAAAAAATCTCTGTATGTTCTCTAGCTGCCACAATTTTTTAGATAATGAGCTTAAACAGTTTTTGACGAATAAAGCAATGAAAAATTACGATCGGTATTGAATTTGAGCAGAATCTATAAAGCGGTTTAGATTTTATAAAATTATGAATTTTCGAAAAAAATTTGTTTTTGTTCTTATTCATGTTGAGTTCCACCAAACCTGCTCAAATCTTTTGCAAGGTAGAATTAATATCCAGTTGTAATAGATATCGAATTTGGTGAAGATTGGTAAAGTGGTTCAGATTTTATAAGACATTGAATTTTTCAAAAAATCTCTGTATGTTCTCTAGCTGCCACCATTTTTTAGATAATGAGCTTAAACAGTTTTTGACGAATAAAGCAATGAAAAATTACGATCGGTATTGAATTTGAGCGGAATCTATAAAGCGGTTTAGATTTTATAAAATTTTGAATTTTCGAAAAAATTTTGTTTTCGTTCTTATTCAAGTTAAGTTCGATTAAACCTGCTCAAATCTTTTGCAAGGTAGAATTAACATCCGGTTGTAGTAGATATCGAATTTGGTGAAGATTGGTAAAGTGGTTCAGATTTTATAAGACATTGAATTTTTCAAAAAATCTCTGTATGTTCTCTAGCTGCCACAATTTTTTAGATAATGAGCTTAAACAGTTTTTGACGAATAAAGCAATGAAAAATTACGATCCATATTGAATTTGAGCGGAATCTATAAAGCGGTTTAGATTTTATAAAATTTTGAATTTTCGAAAAAATTTTGTTTTTGTTCTTATTCAAGTTAAGTTCGATTAAACCTGCTCAAATCTTTTGCAAGGTAGAATTAACATCCGGTTGTAGTAGATATCGAATTTGGTGAAGATTGGTAAAGTGGTTCAGATTTTATAAGACATCGAATTTTTCAAAAAATCGCTGTATGTTCTCTAGCTGCCACAATTTTTTAGATAATGAGCTTAAACAGTTTTTAACGAATAAAGCAATGTAAAATGACGATCGGTATTGAATTTGAGCGGAATCTATAAAGCGGTTTAGATTTTACAGGATTTTGAATTCATCAACATTTTTGTTTTCGTTCTTATTCTAATTTGTATTTAAAATAAGGATATAAAGTAGAACTTTACACATTGCTTCGTCAATAATTTTCATTTTTCGGAAATCTGCCTCTATGAGGAAGCCAAAAATAAAATAAAGAAACTTTCTCATAGAGGCGGCGTCGCGAAAGATGAAAATTAATGAGGAAGCAATGTGCAAAGTTCTACTTTGCATCCTTATTTTTTATGTCAATGTTCTTATTAGTACAGAGTTTAAAAAAAATTCTGAAATATTGTGACTAACTAAATTTGACCGCTGTTCATTTTTATTTAGTTTCTTCCCTGTTGTTGAATTTACTGTTTAAATAATTTATATTTAGGAAGCAAAAGATAAAAAAAATGATTTCAGAGCTATGTATTTTTTATTATTTTCATCTAATCGGACCTGTTATACTAAATTCCAAATTGTACAGAATATATAGAAATGTGTGCAGAGTATAGTTAGAAACCACCGAAATTATTAATTATTTTAAAAAAATTTTAATTTATTTTATTAATTTGTCAAGTAGAAAGTTTTTTTTTCTATTTCTCAAAATTAATCAACTCAAAAATGTTAAGCATGAAAATTCAAATAGCACATATACATTATTTGCTGAGTGTATTTTTCAGAGACAAAAAGCAGCAGGTCATGCGTCGCACTAATTTAATGACCATTTTTTTTTCACCTCGAGGACATCTCTGGGAACTTTTGGACCATACGTATGAGAATTCAACCCTCGGGATATAAACGCAACGGAGATAAAAGTCCGAAGGGAGATGAGAGAAACAAAAGTGTGGTCCACGAAGCGTACGTGACCCAACCGAGAATTCTCAGGCTCTGATAGAAAAATTCTAACCCTTTCGACACTGGGGATAATGCTGAGATAAGTAGGGATGGTGGTGGACCAGTCCGCGGCAAACTAACCACTCGTGTGATGCAGGTCATCTCACGGTTTTCCCCCCTTAAAGACGGGAACGACGACCACACGACACCGCCGATCATCACCATCATCATCATCATCGTCATTATCATTATGAGAACCGAGTGCTGGGCATTATTGTCCTACAGGACAAGATCGTATGCAAAGACCAGGTGGCCAACGTCAAGGGATCAAAGCCATTAAGCTCTCGGATTAATTGTAATGCAAAAGTTCGAGATGGCCAACGAAAACGCCGCAGGATGGTAAAGAAGAACGTGACACGTCGAAGACCAACGGCCAAAGGTCCATCTCCACATTACAAACACACACACACACATATGCAAAATGCACATATATTTGTCATGTTCGTAGACGAAACTATGAAGGATTTCATTGGCCAGATTTTTTTATCCAGTCAACGATTTTTCTCCTTGGGTTAAGAACGGTTAAACAATGGGTACTACAGAAGGTGTAGTGAAGAAAAAAAAATTCGTCGCTTGAGACACGTTCGAGGATCCTCATTGAAACATTGCTTAAGGGTCATTGTGGGATTTGACGGTTAAAGATAGCGTACCACCTTTTGGTTATGTACTTTGGACAACAGTTTATGGTGGACAATAGATATATGTGTACTCTGTATGGTCCATCAGGATAGAAAGTATATGGGAAGCAGATGGAAATATATATTTTGCAATATATATTTGTTGTATGTATTTTTTTAGATATGGTTTTTCGTGGGAGGAAAAATTCGACCTGTCGTTAATGGATGAGCTACACCATAACCATCCCATTACTTTTAAACTCATGTATATTTGTTGTTCTTTTTTTATAAAAAATTGAAAGATACATTTTTTTTAAGAATCACATGAGAAATTTTTTGATCTTTGATTAGAAACAAAAATATATATGTTTTTAACGTAGATTAGTTGGAAAAATTCCTTATGCTCATTTGACTCTTCGAATTTGGTTCAATCATCGGTTTTCTCGATTTTTGTATATTGTAAACTCATATACAAAAGTCCAGAAAGCTGGATTTTCGTTATTAAAAGATATATTGTTGAACAAATTCAATAGAAAAGTTTTTCTTATCATATTGAATAAATTCTCTGATTTTTCCGAATACATTTATGAATTATATGAAATAGGATTTTGAAATTGCCGTTTTGGAGAATTTCAATAAATTTCTTTTATGAAGCTGTTCGTTCAATGATCTTGATACTTACATGTATGTAATATAGAATTGTCTTACAAAATGCATTTTTAATTTGTGACACCTTAATACTATCACAAAAACTAAAAATAAATTAACGTCAACTTCGTTAGAAAATTCTGTAAAAAAAATCATGCACACTCCGAAAAATCAAGCAATTCGTTTTATACCGAAAAAAAGTTTTTTCAAATTCGAAAAAAAAAACTATTCATCAATTTTTTTTCTTTTACTTCCTTATAGATGAACTTTGAACGAATTAAAGCAATTTTCTCATGAAAACAAAGCTTCCTCTACGAGGAAGCCAAAATTAATAAATAAGCTTACTTAAATACTTAAACCTGGAGAAAAAGGCTTAGTTAGATCAACCAAGGCGCTTGATTATATACACGGAAAAAAGGATTGGTTGGAACAACCAAGTGTCTCGGTTATATATGCGCCAGACAATTAATTGGTTAGACCAACCAAGTTATTTGTTAGGCTACCAATTTCGTGGTTGGTCTAACCAAGTCACTTGGTTAGCTTACCAAGTGACTTGGTTAGTCCAACCAAGAAATTGGTAGCCTAACAAATAACTTAGTTGGTCTAACCAATTAATTGTCTGGCGCATATATAACCAAGGCACTTGGTTGTTCCAACCAAGCCTTTTTTCCGTGTATACGCCAACTAAGTTATTGGTTAGACCAACCAAGTTATTGTTTGACCAGCCAAGTTATTGGTTACAACAACTAAATCATCTTGGTTAGTCAATCAATAGCTTGGTTGGTTAACAAATAACTTGATTGGTCTAACCAATAACTTAGTTGGCGCTATATATAACCAAGCGTCTTGGTTTTTCTAATCAAGTCTTTTTTTGCGTGAACTTAAAATTAATGCGGCATCAATGTGCAAAGTAAAACTTTGCAACTTTTTTGAGATCATTATTAAAAATAAATATTCTTAATGTCATGCGCATGACATTGAGAGCGAAGAAAGTTGAATTTTCATTATTTCCCTCCTAAACCCCACAAATCATCAATCGCTTCCAAATCATGGTTGTGCCCCTCTCAACCCATGTATCCAAAAAGCGTTTCTGTGGGCGAGCGAAGTAGCGCTTTGAATATTTATTGCGTGGAGAAATAGAGTCTCGTCGGTACAGTTGGTTGTTGGTTTATATACACCCCTTTGTACAAAAGCTTGACGTGAATCCCGAGGAGCGTAGAGTAAAGCGCCGAGATGCCGCGACCTTTTTTTTTAGACCATTCTGAGTGTCC
This sequence comes from Ephialtes manifestator, assembly GCA_963970395.1. NCBI lineage: Eukaryota > Metazoa > Arthropoda > Insecta > Hymenoptera > Ichneumonidae > Ephialtes > Ephialtes manifestator. The sequence goes on along the minus strand of OZ019975.1, from coordinate 30,062,846 downwards.
TGATATGAAAATCTCGAAAAAAACAAACTGTTCATCAATTTGTTTCCTTTTGCTTCCTTATAGAGGAACTTTGCACGAATTAGAGCAATTTTCTCACGAAAACAAAGCTTCCTCTACGAGGAAGTCAAAATTAATAAATAAGCATACTTAAAAACGTAAACTTAAAATCAATGCGGCATCAATGTTGAACATTGGAACTTTTGTGAGATCATTATAAAAAATCGATATTCTTAGTGTCATGCCAATGACATTGAGAGCGAAGAAAGTTGGATTTTCATTATTTCCTTCCTAAACCCCACAAAAATGAACCATAATTCCGTATCCAAATCATGGTTGTGCCCCTCTCAACCCACGTATCCAAAAAGCGTTTCTGTGGGCGAGCGAAGTAGCGCTTTGAATATTTATTGCGTGGAGAAATAGAGTCTCGTCGGTACAGTTGGCTGTTGGTTTATATACACCCCTTTGTACAAAAGCTTGACGTGAATCCCGAGGAGCGTAGAGTAAAGCGCCGAGATGCCGCGACCTTTTTTTTAGACCATTCTGAGTGTCCTGATATGAAAATCTCGAAAAAAACAAACTGTTCATCAATTTGTTTCCTTTTGCTTCCTTATAGAGGAACTTTGCACGAATTAGAGCAATTTTCTCACAAAAACAAAGCTTCCTCTACGAGGAAGTCAAAATTAATAAATAAGCATACTTAAAAACGTAAACTTAAAATCAATGCGGCATCGATGTAGAACATTGGAACTTTTGTGAGATCATTATAAAAAATCGATATTCTTAGTGTCATGCCAATGACATTGAGAGCGAAGAAAGTTGGATTTTCATTATTTCCCTCCTAAATCCCAGAAAAATGGACCATAATTCCGTATCCAAATCATGGTTGTGCCCCTCTCAACCCACGTATCCAAAAAGCGTTTCTGTGGGCGAGCGAAGTAGCGCTTTGAATATTTATTGCGTGGAGAAATAGAGTCTCGTCGGTACAGTTGGCTGTTGGTTTATATACACCCCTTTGTACAAAAGCTTGACGTGAGTCCCGAGGAGCGTAGAGTAAAGCGCCGAGATGCCGCGACCTTTTTTTTTAGACCATTCTGAGTGTCCTGATATGAAAATCTTGAAAAAAACAAACTGTTCATCAATTTGTTTCCTTTTGCTTCCTTATAGAGGAACTTTGCACGAATTAGAGCAATTTTCTCACAAAAACAAAGCTTCCTCTACGAGGAAGTCAAAATTAATAAATAAGCATACTTAAAAACGTAAACTTAAAATCAATGCGGCATCGATGTAGAACATTGGAACTTTTGTGAGATCATTATAAAAAATCGATATTCTTAGTGTCATGCCAATGACATTGAGAGCGAAGAAAGTTGGATTTTCATTATTTCCTTCCTAAACCCCACAAAAATGAACCATAATTCCGTATCCAAATCATATTTGTGCCCCTCTCAACCCACGTATCCAAAAAGCGTTTCTGTGGGCGAGCGAAGTAGCGCTTTGAATATTTATTGCGTGGAGAAATAGAGTCTCGTCGGTACAGTTGGCTGTTGGTTTATATACACCCCTTTGTACAAAAGCTTGACGTGAGTCCCGAGTGGCGTGGAGTAAAGCGCCGAGATGCCGCGACCGTTTTCCTTTCGTGGTCTGGTCGTCCACTCGGCTCAGCCGAGTGGACGACCAGACCAAGCAAGCGGGAAGAAGGGAAGAGGCGCGGACCATATCCTAGAGACTAGGCACCGGGGCAACCCGATCCTCTAATACGAGCACATCGCTTTAAACCAGAGGCAGGAGGAGGAAACCCAAAGACCTGGGAGTCCGTGATGTGCAGAGAAGTATAGAGAAGGGTAGTGTGAGCGAGAGTGCTGGATAGCCGGAGGGGTAGCTTGGCCGTTCCGTGTAGCACACGCCGTCGTACGAGCTGAAGGCAGCAGCAGCAGCAGAAGCAGAAGCAGCAGAACCGGTACCGCCGACTCGCTGTGGGGTTGGGTTGGTTTTTGGGGGTTGCCGGTGATTCTAAGAGGTCCGGCGCGCTCACACACGTGGGCGGCAGCACACAGAGGGCTAACGGGACCATAGGAAGGAGGAAGGAGATGGTGGTATGGCTATATACTTATATGTATATGTGTGTGTGTGTATATATATAAGTGGGGAGACGCTAGAAGCAGCAGGAGCAGCACATAGCTCGGTGATGAAGTGAGGTAGGGAGAGGAGAAGGGGTGGCTCTGGTCCAGGGGGTGCGAGTATTGATCTCGCGGCCCACCCTCGTCTCCCCCTACGTCCATGGGGTCGGAAGGGTGGCCCGGGTGGTGGGTAAGATGTCAGCATGCGTACATACAAAGTAGCCTCTGCTTCTCTCTCTCTCTCTTGGTCTCTCTCTCAGCTCTCTACCTCGTCGTTGGTCCGCGCGGCTCCTGCTTCCGAGCTCGGCTCGACTCTCTGCTTTGCTTCCTTGCTATAGTGTACCACCTTCAGCAACCAACGTCGAGAGAGAGGGAGAGGGCGAGCTCTTCATACCTCTCTACCACTCGCCACGTCCTTGCTGACCAGCAGTTACTGCCTACGTTTCTCATATGTGCTACCTCTATGCTTTCTCGAGAGGTTCACCGGAGGATTGAGACGTGACGGTAGCGGTTTTCTTCTTTCTTTTGATATGGTTTTTTCTTTCGTTTTTTTTGGAGGTTCTGACATCAGGTGCAGATGCATTAGCATGCTTGAGATTTGTAAGTGGAGGACATGGAGATTTGGGAAGTTTTGGGAATTGCTGATTGATTATTATCAGTTGGAGGGTTGTAGAGGATTTAGGTATGTCCGGTTTTTTGTTGGGTTTGACAGTTATGTGGACAATCTCTGACTTGGGAATTTTTTTTTGGTGGCAATTTTGGGTTTCATGGGTGTAAAGTTCAGTCCAATGGGCAGAGTTAAAAAAATTGTATCACTCAATTCAATCTTTTTTTTTCTTTCTTGTAGATATAAGTGGAAGGGTTTTTTTTTGGGAATTGCTGATTGATTATTACCCATGGAAGATAGTGGAGGATTTAGGTTTGTCCGATTTTTTGTTGGGATTCACACTTATGTGGACGATTTCTGACTTGGGATTTTTTTTGTTGGAAATTTTGGGTTTTATAGGTGGTTCAGACCAATGGACAAACTTTAAAAAAATGTATAATTATGGAAACGAATTGACGCTTCTGCAAGATTTCAAACTTTCGGTCAACTCGATCTTTTGTTATGGAATTAATGCCCTGTTTTTTAAAGGAATACGTGATTGTTAAACTTTTTTTCTACTTAATTATTTTTTTGTTTCTTTGAGGAACAGTTGAAACACGCTAATTTTGGATTTGTACATTTTACAAAGGATTCATATTACACATAATAAGTTCTAGTATCATTAAATAGGATGATTAATCAAGCAATTACATGAAAATAGCCTTAAAAATCTCAAAAGCAAAGATTCAAAAAAATGTTAAACAAAAAATGTATGTGTAAGTGCATTCTACATTTTTGGAGTTCAAAATCTTCTAAAAACATAATGAATCAAAAGTACCTTATGAAAAGTTTTTCGATTTCTCAATATCATTTCAGAGATGATAAGTTATATATCATTGATAAAGTGGCCATATCGCTTACCGTACATCAACAACTAAGTGAACTATCGTTGGTACCGTATAGCAACCAGGCTAGTGGAATGATGGGTTGTGGCCCATCAGAGTATATACAGCGGTACAGTGGATAAATCTACTGCAGAATAAGACGTCAGGAGTCTCGGACGTTGCGCGCCCCTCTGATCGACTCGCATCCTTCGAATTCCTCAACTACATCGGATGCCCCTGCCGAAACGTCGCATTGATTCACTCGTCCTGTGATTCAATGCATCCATCGTGATTCTCGGATCTTCGATAGTAATTTATCGATATCATCAGTGTGACTTTTATTTTATACTAGCAATAATGTGCTCGCTTCGCTCCCACATCTTTCTATTCATTTGTTATTTATTGTGGCGAAACATGATAATTGCATGTTTATACGATTCGTGATTGTACGTGACTCTATTTCTGCTTCATTACTTCGATATAATCGACTTTCGATGTGCCATGTCTTTTATTTACGGTAAGAAAAATGTATTGTATTCGGGTGGAGTTCAAAATAGCAAATGATAAAAATAGCGAATTTCAAAATAAGGAACGTTTGAATGTACACGGAGAAAAAGGCGTAGTTAGATCAACCAAGGCGCTTGGTTATATATGCTCCAACTAAGTTATTGGTTAGACCAACCAAGTTATTGTTTGACCAACTAAGTTATTGGTTACACCAACTAAATCATCTTGGCTAGTCAATCAATAACTTGGTTGGTTAACGAGTAACTTGATTGGTCTAACCAATAACTTAGTTGGCGCATATATAACTAAGCGCTTAGTTGTTCTAACCAAGCTTTTTTTTGCGACTATCATTACGGAATTCGCTATTTCAGCCATTCGCTATTATGATTATTCGTCATTTTGACCCCCATCTTATTAAAAAGCAATCAAAATAGGGAATGGCTAAAATACCGAATGGCTAAAATAGCGAATGGCTCAAATAGCGAATGGCTAAAATAGCGAATGGCTAAAATAGCGAATGGCTAAAATAGCGAATGGCTAAAATACCGAATGGTTAAAATACCGAATGGCTAAAATAGCGAATTGCTAAAATAGCGAATGGCTAAAATAACGAATGGCTAAAATAGCGAAAGGCTAAAATAGCGAATGGCTAAAATAGCAAATGGCTAAAATAGCGAATGACTAAAATAGCGAATGGCTAGAATAGCGAATGGCTAGAATAGCAAATGGCTAAAATAGCGAGCGGCTAAAATAGCGAATGGCTAAAATAGCGAATGGCCAAAATAGCGAGTGGCTAAAATAGCGAATGGCTAAAATAGCAAATGGCTAGAATAGCGAATGGCTAAAATAGTGAATGGCTAAAATAGCGAATGGCTAAAATAGCAAATAGCTAAAATAGCGAATGGCTAAAAGAGCGAATTGCTAAAATAGCGAATGGCTAAAATAGCGAAAGGCTAAAATAGCGAATGGCTAAAATAGCGAAAGGCTAAAATAGCGAATGGCTAAAATAGCAAATGGCTAAAATAGCGAATGACTAAAATAGCGAATGGCTAAAATAGCGAATGGCTAAAATAGCGTATGGCTAAAATAGCGAATGGCCAAAATAACAAATGTCTAAAATAGCGAATTTTATAATGATGGCCTTTCTATATTTAGACGTTTCTTATTTTGAAATTCGCTATTTTAGCCATTCGCTATTTAGGTCATTTGCTATTTTGGTCATTCAAAATGCGCGCCATACGTAACTCTGCAGCGGTCATAACAGTCTGAAGTTGGCTTTATGTCAAAGCCATCATCGACGACCAATCAGAATGTTTGAAAAATAAACTGGCTCAAGTTTTCGATATTTCGCCTTTCGATGGGTCATATCATTTTTAAGAGGTGATTCTCGGGGGTTTTAAGGGAATATTTCGTTTTGGATTTGATTTACACTCTGTCATCTGGGAACCATTAACTCTTGGTGTTTCATTGTAATATACGATAATATAGTATATATATGTATTGTGGAAAGTATATGTTTCGCTTTAGTATGAGTTTACGTACGTTCACGAGTTTCACCCTTTCTCGGTCGTATCCTTCCCCTATAGATGCCAAGTTATATCCCGGAGATACGTTATATGGTGTGGAGACTATGGCGGAAGAGAGTCACGCATCGAGGGCGGGAAAGCATAATTATCCTTGGCTCACGCGTACTCACGTCCGACCCTATTATCTTAGGCGTTCGTCCTATCTCCCTCTTTCTTTTTCTTTCTCTCTCTCGCTTGTGCAAAGAAAGGGAAATCTTTCTTTGCGTCCGAATCACCACTTTTTCGGCAAAGAAGGAAAAGCTTGTTTTGTCCCTTGAAAAAATGGAAAATCTTGTTTGCCCATTTGACAAATCTCTCTTTTTTTCTTTCTCTCTCGCGTGTAAAAATCTTTCTTTGCGTCCGAATCGCCACTTTTTCGCCAAAGAAGAAAAAGCTCGTTTTGTCCCTTGAAAAAATGGAAAATCTTGTTTGCCCTTTTGACAAATCTCTCTTTTTTTCTTTTTCTCTCGCGTGTGAAAATCTTTCTTTGCGTCCGGATTGCCACTTTTTTTCCAATGAAGAAAAAGCTTGTTTTGTCCCTTGAAAAAATAGAAAATCTTGTTTGCCCTTTTGACAAATCTCTCTTTTTTTCTTTCTCTCTCTCGCGTGTGAAAATCTTTCTTTGCGTCCGGATCGCCACTTTTTTCCAATGAAGAAAAAGCTTATTTTGTCACTTGAAAAAATGGAAAATCTTGTTTGCCCACTTGACAAATCTCTTTTTTTTTCTTTCTCTCTCTCGCGTGTGAAAATCTTTCTTTGCGTCCGGATCGCCACTTTTTTTCCAATGAAGAAAAAGCTTGTTTTGTCCCTTGAAAAAATGGAAAATCTTGATTGCCATTTGACAAATCTCTTTTTTTTTCTTTCTCTCTCTCGCGTGTGAAAATCTTTCTTTGCGTCCGGATCGCCACTTTTTTTCCAATGAAGAAAAAACTCGTTTTGTCCCTTGAAAAAATGGAAAATCTTGTTTGTCCACTTGACAAATCTCTTTTTTTTTCTTTCTCTCTCTCGCGTGTGAAAATCTTTCTTTGCGTCCGGATCGCCACTTTTTTTCCAATGAAGAAAAAGCTTGTTTTGTCCCTTGAAAAAATGGAAAATCTTGTTTGCCCACTTGACAAATCTCTTTTTTTTTCTTTCTCTCTCTCGCGTGTGAAAATCTTTCTTTGCGTCCGGATCGCCACTTTTTTTCCAATGAAGAAAAAACTCGTTTTGTTACTTGAAAAAAATGGAATATCTTGTTTGCCCATTTGACAAATCTCTCTGTTTTTCTTTCTCTCTCTCGCGTGTAAAAATCTTTCTTTGCGTCCGGATCGCCACTTTTTTTCCAATGAAGAAAACACTCGTTTTGTTACTTGAAAAAAATGGAAAATCTTGTTTGCCCATTTGACAAATCTCTCTGTTTTTCTTTCTCTCTCTCGCGTGTAAAAATCTTTCTTTGCGTCCGGATCGCCACTTTTTTTCCAATGAAGAAAAAACTCGTTTTGTCCCTTGAAAAAATGGAAAATCTTGTTTGTCCACTTGACAAATCTCTTTTTTTTTCTTTCTCTCTCTCGCGTGTGAAAATCTTTCTTTGCGTCCGGATCGCCACTTTTTTTCCAATGAAGAAAAAGCTCGTTTTGTCCCTTGAAAAAATGGAAAATCTTGTTTGCCCACTTGACAAATCTCTTTTTTTTTCTTTCTCTCTCTCGCGTGTGAAAATCTTTCTTTGCGTCCGGATCGCCACTTTTTTTCCAATGAAGAAAAAGCTTGTTTTATCCCTTGAAAAAATGGAAAATCTTGATTGCCATTTGACAAATCTCTTTTTTTTTCTTTCTCTCTCTCGCGTGTGAAAATCTTTCTTTGCGTTCGGATCGCCACTTTTTTTCCAATGAAGAAAACACTCGTTTTGTTACTTGAAAAAAATGGAAAATCTTGTTTGCCCATTTGACAAATCTCTCTGTTTTTCTTTCTCTCTCTCGCGTGTAAAAATATTTCTTTGCGTCCGGATCGCCACTTTTTTTCCAATGAAGAAAAAGCTCGTTTTGTTACTTGAAAAAAATGGAAAATCTTGTTTGCCCATTTGACAAATCTCCCTTTTTTCTTTCTCTCTCTCGCATGTGAAAATCTTTCTTTGCGTCCGGATCGCCACTTTTTTCCAATGAAGAAAAAGCTTATTTTGTCACTTGAAAAAATGGAAAATTTTGTTTGCCAATTTGCCAAATGCGACAATCGGTCTGAGAATTTTATTGTTACTCCAAGAGAAGTTTGTTGTAGTTTAGTTTGATTTAGAAATTAGTATTGAAAATCTATGTTTCTATGAACTAAATACTTTAGTTTTGAACAAAACGAACTTCTGGAGAAAAATTTAAAAAAATGATCTTCTAGAATTTCGTTATTATACTTGAAAAAAATTAGTAAATGATTACTAAAAGTTAAAATAGTTCTACCCTTTTCTGCACGGAGGACTGAAAAAAAAAAGTATAATTAATATTATTTTCTTGATGCAGTAAATTGTGATAAAATATATATATTTTTCAAACCTTGAAAAAAAGGGATTTTTCATCATGTAATTAATTTGAAAAGTTAATTGCCCCTCATAATCATATATTTGATTAATTTGATAAAGTTTATGATTCATTTGAAGTTTTTCGTTTTCGCAAGTAAAATTGTAGAAATATCGATTCGAGCTGATTGCGATAACTCTGCACACTTGTGTTTTATTTGCTTCTTCCAAAATGCGGAAAGTTAAAGACGAAAATGTGCAGGGGAAACGAAGAACGTGGCACACAACGTGGCGAGTTGACCTCCAGCCGCTTTGCCCAGAGCAAGCAATCAATTATATCGTGAGCGCGATAACGCGCTGGAATGAGTGAGGTAATGAATTTTCTCGCGTGAAACCCCCGCAAGTAACCCTCGGACCGGAGTTGCCATCCGACGTCGACTTCGCACAGTCGCAAGCGATAGGAAAAGACGGAGATGAAACGAGGGTGTGAAAGGCAGAGAAGGCCAGAGCCGAGGGTGCGGAAACGTTGTCCAGAATTTCGCTCGCGCGTACTCAAGAATTGTACGAACTCACATAGCAAGAGGAATGAGGATATCCGTAAATACACACACCCACATACACATAGATGTCATTCCATACCAAGTGTGCCACGAAAATTTATCACGTTCGCAAAAATTGTTCATAATTTTTTTAAAAATTGTTTAGATTATCACCAACACCCATAAATTATTTCAGAATTTTAGCATCTATAATTTGCACAAAATTTTATTATTTTGTTTATTTCATTTTTTTTTTAAATCGCTGTGTATTTATAATTACCGATCGTACAAAAAATTTGGTCCCGTATAAAATTTAAACTTTTGTATGTATTTTTTAATTAAAAAATTTCTATAGACGCCTAACAAAAAATATTCCATTTTTTGACAAAATAAAGTAATAATATTTTTTTTTCGTTGAGACTGACCATTTCGACTTTTCAGAATTTTAGCATCTATAATTAGCCCAAATTTTTTTTTTTTTTTTTTCATTGTTTTCAATTCGCTGTATATTCAAAATAACCGATCGTACCAAAAATTTGTTCGCGTATAAAATTTAAATTTTTGTATATACTTTTTAATTAAAAAATTTCGATAGCCGGACAAAAAAAATTTCCGCCATTTTGTGACAAAGTAAAGGAAAAATATGTTTTTTTCGTTGAGACATACAATTCCGAATTTTCTCAAAATTTCACAGAATTTTTATTATTATGCTTATGAACTACAGAAAAATTGGTGTGATGACAAATGAATGGCCCACTTGGTATGGAATTACCTATATAGGTTCACATGCGTACACATAAATGCACGTATATAACGACGGGACCAGCAAACACTTGCCGGTACCAATAAAGTAAGTAAACTAGTATCGGGAGTGCATAAACATACACGCAGATGTGTTCGTATATGTACTTTAGTGTGTCAGTGAACACATACTCTTACAGCGATAGTTTTCGTTTGTGCGATTTTCACCACACAGATGCAAAAGGAAATAAGATCACAAATACGTAGCATGTGTATATGAAATTTAACAGAACTGAACAGAAAATGTTTGTTTCTTTTATGAATATAAATTTTTTAAATTTTGATTCTTCATAGATGAAGCTTTGTTTTTATTTTTTTTTATTTTTTATTCTTTCCATGATATGGCTTCAATCGCCTTTTACCGCCCATCCCACCCTTCCTCCTATCACTCCCTACCCGCACTTCGCTAAGCTAACCTAACTTTCCATGCGGCCGCAGCCGACTTAGCTACACTGTACCGCATTCGCCATGAACACAGGGAAACTGCGGAAAACCCATGCTGGTACAGACGGTCATATATTCTTCTGATCTCCCGATGTATATACGAAAGTAAAGTAGTTAAGTGTAGAACACCGAGGTCTCAGAAAAACTGACCTCCCGCACACTGATTGATATGCCAGCCGGTGCACGGCTAAACGGTCACCCATCCAAGTTATGGCCGCAAACAATGCTGCTTAACTCGTGGGACCGCCAGGGCCGTACACCGACCGCACAACCATCAGTGTCGGTTAGATGAAGCTTTGTTTTCGTGTGAAATTTTTCTTTTCTGATTTTTTTATGTCAGTACACCCAAAAAAAACCTAAAACGTCGAGAAAATGGTTTAGAAAAAAATGTGTGTGTGTGTGTGTGTGTGTGTGTTTAGCGATATTCTAACTAAAATACATATAGAAAAGAGATGCTACGTTAGAAGCTATGGAGACATTGACCATTTGATAGTGATTGGTACACGGAAAGAAATGTTTGGTTGTGGCAACTACGTTTTCGATTTGCTGTACACAATGTCTAAAAAATTAGTTGCCTCAACCATATCGAATAGTAATCTCAACTATTCACGATTAGTTCTCGCGAGATTAGTTAGGTTAACTAATCCAATCGTTGGGACTACCACTCGAATAGTTGGGACTACCATTCGAATCGTCGGTATTATCATTCGAATCGTCGGTATTACCATTTGAGTTGCTAGGGAATAGTATATTGTGCAACAAGGGTCGAAAGTTGGCGATTGCGACGAGTGTGAGGTTTGCTGCCCGAGCGAAGCGAAGGCTGCAATCACACGAGTGATTGCAATCGACCCTCGTTGCACATCATACTTTTCGTAACGAGTGCATGAATCTGCGGCACTTGCAATGGCAGTTGCGCGAGACGAACACTGAAAAGTGAGGTTATGTTTCTAGGGACGAAAAGGTCGAAAGTAAAATTCCAAGGGACGAAAGTGAACGAAATGCGAACTGCGCATGCGCGACTCTGTCATTTCACCACGGGTTCACATCTGTCATGCTATGAGCGACTTTCGGCTCGCAAGACTGCCATGGAAAGTGCCGCGATTCATACACGAGTGACGAAAATAGAATAATCGATTGGTTGTGTCAACTCATTTCTTGGTTATGGCAACTATTCTTTTTTTTCCGTGTACTTGTGCAAAGAATGATGTATAAAATTTGCAGGCATACTCCATTAAAAAAAAAAACTGCTAAACACGAATCATTCGTCACCAACTCTGTTCTTGGTCCTGCAAATTTTATAGATGATTTTTTGCAAAATGGCCAATCACTGTCACATGGTCAATGTCTCCACAGCTTCTAACGTAGCATCTCTTTTCTATATGTATTTTAGTTAAAATACCGTTACATACATACATCCACACACACACGTATATATATATATATATATATATATATATATATATATATATATATATATACATGGCTGTAAGAGCAATTTACATGGCACCATCTCGTGGCACGCGGTAGGGATGAGACAGCATGTCGGTAAGTTTCGATTTTGGTGAATTAAAAATCAAAAATACCGTCACAATTTTTATTTTTTTCAATTAGAAAATTTGCACTATATGTAGAGTCAAAAAAAACAGTGGAAAACAAACTTTTCGAAAAGAACCATAGCTACATGTATAGTCCATTAAAAAAAAACTGCCAAACACGAATCATTCGTCGCCAACTCTGTTTTTGGTCCTGCAAATTTTATAGATGATTTTTTGCAAAATGGCCAATCACTGTCACATGGTCAATGTCTCCACAGCTTCTAACGTGGCATCTCTTTTCTATATGTATTTTAGTTAAAATACCGTTACATACATCCACACACACACATACACACACATATATATATATATATATATATACATGGCTGTAAGAGCAATTTACATGGCACCATCTCGTGGCACGCGGTAGGGATGAGACAGCATGTCGGTAAGTTTCGATTTGGGTAAATTAAAAATCAAAAATACCGTCACAATTTTTATTTTTTTCAATTAAATTTGCACTATATGTAGAGTAAAAAAAAACAGTGGAAAACAAACTTTTCGAAAAGAACCATAGCTACATGTATAGTCCATTAAAAAAAAACTGCCAAACACGAATCATTCGTCGCCAACTCTGTTTTTGGTCCTGCAAATTTTATACATGATTTTTTGCAAAATGGCCAATCACTGTCACATGGTCAATGTCTCCACAGCTTCTAACGTGGCATCTCTTTTCTATATGTATTTTAGTTAAAATACCGTTACATACATCCACACACACACACACACACACACATATATATATATATATATATACATGGCTGTAAGAGCAATTTACATGGCACCATCTCGTCGCACGCGGTAGGGATGAGACAGCACCGGAGCATTGTAATTCAAGTAATGTAAGCTTTATGCAAAATACATGTTAGTTAGAAGTGCACGAGATAGAGCCTCATTCCTCTTTCTCATTTCTCTCTCACTCGACTCCGCTGTTCCTTCCTCTACCTTATTCCTATTTTGCTTGCTTCCTCTCAGCCTCTTCCTCTCTCTTTCTCTCTCTCTCTTATTCTGTCTCACCGCTTCGGGTTTCACGTCCAGGCGCTTATATACTACCTCGCTCACTCACTTCGTTTCTACCTTCTTTTCCTCTCGCTTTCTCCTCTGTTATCCTTATTCACCCTCTCAGAATCTCGCTATGTCCTTACTCCCTCGTCCTTTCGTCTCTCCTCGCTCTTCTAGAATCTCACGCGGAACTCCTTTCTCACTCTGACTGTATGTATATATATATATATATGTGTGTATATGGGACATTCCCTACCTATCGGACCAGCTTTCGACCATGATCAACATCGAACGGATTTTTCCGTTATTCACCAGTAAATGGATCACTTAGATTTTTAAAAAAGATTTTTAATCAAATTTTTCACGAATTTATGACTGATAAAGAGAATACAAAAAAAATTTTTTCGAATGATCTTATTTTTTTAGAATATGGAAAATATCGAAAAATTGCTTTTACAAATATTCTTTGATTAGTGTATGTTTATGTGAGAATATTGCGAGAATGAAATAACAATTTCAAATCATGTTTTTTATACAAATAAATCTAAAAATCATTTTTTTTGAAATGTTGGAACATTTTTAGCATTTTCAAAAATTTCGAAAAAATACGACACATAAATATGAATATTTTAAGACTTATTAGGGAATGGGATGAATGCTTGTTATTTCTTAATGAATTATTTAAACTTTTTTAATTATATTTTTTTTGCTGAGTTACTTGTGAAATGTTAGTTTTCTATATCTGAATGTAATTTAATAAGACTTAAAATATTCGTAATTTCGAGTAGTATTAATGAGAATTTTTAAAAAATAATAAAAATGGTAGATTATTTCGAAAAGTCGATTTTTAGTTTTATTTGCCTAAAAAAACATGATTTAAAATTGTCAGATGATTTTTATAATATTCTCACATAAAAGTATACTTCCAAAAAAAGTAGATTCGTATACAACATTTTTCGATATTTCTAAAAATCCTAAAAATCTTTCATGTCCTAAAAAAATCTGAGCATTCGAAAATAATTTTTTTGTTTCAACTTTATCAGCCATAAGTTCATAAAAATATGGATTAAAAAATTTTCTGATAGAATTGTTAATTTTCAAGATATTAACGAATAAAAAAATATGCATACTGAAAAATTGAAATTTTTATAAAAATTCTTCTGTCGGAAATATCGCTCGTAGCGCCAAACAAAAAAATACGAATCTTTTCTTTTCCAAAATACTTTTTGATAAAAAACTGTTAAAATTATTGAAGGTCAGGGTCGAAGAGTAAAAAATTCAGATGCAATGCCCCTTATATTAATTTTCATTAAAAAATGTTTAACAGTGTAATTTTAACTTAAATATTTCCCGAGTTGAAAATTAGACCCTCTTCAAAACCTAAATTGAAAAAAAAAATTGGACATAGACCCAAAAACTCGTCAATTACGTCTGTTATTTTACCTCTGGTTGCATCTGGTTTGAACCTCCAAAACTCGCATATTTTCCCCATTTTAATTCAACGAATGGTGTTGAAAGGGTTTAAATTTGAACTCGATTTTTAAGGGATCTTTCCATTGTGACGGCCCAAAAAATAGCCAATTTTCACGATTTTTTTTCGAACGGTTACTATACGCCGATCAATCTGAAATTTTTATGACATATTAAGGTAATCATGAGTGACAGAAAATGATTTTTTATAAGACGATTTTTATTGTTTAAATATTTTTTTTTAATTCTTGAAAATAATGTTGATAAAAAAGATAGCCTCATGGTGGACATTCTAGGGGTCGCAAATTTGATCTGAAAAAAAAACCCAAAGGATTATTAATTAGTATGCGATTGGCTATCGCGCTATGGAGGCTTTTTTTAAAATCAAAATTGACAAAATAGCGGCAGTTTGAACAAAAAGTACCGAATTTAGCCGTTTTTTTGGACACTTTTTCTTTAAAAAAAAATGGGAAGATTAAAAAAAAAGCTTCCATAGCACGATAGAGAGTAGTGTGAAGAATGTTCTCCTAAATTTTGAAAACGATCGCTTGAAAACTGTTCCCTGTAGAATATCCACCGTTTTGAAAAATGTCGTTTCGAGAAAAACGCGTTTAAAGTTTCGAGTGTAGAAATTTCATATACCTAAATTGTGTATTTACGACTAATCGGCGATGCCAGGTCCATAAAGTACGCCGGCAAAGTATTTCGAATTTCGCTTTAAAAATTTGAGAGGATATTTTTGACCGCACTGTTAAAAATATTTTGAAAATTAATGTATGTATTAGAAGTTCTTTTTCAGATACAGTATATTAAAATTCATTTAATATACTGTAGTTATATTAAATTTCATTTAATATACAGATATGTCGTAAAATTCCAATAATGATATTATAAACACAAGTTTTATGAAGTATTTAGTATACTGTATATTAATTTTACAACAATTTTTAGTACATTAATTAACATTCGTGTATTAAATTTAATATACGCGTATCCGCAAAAAAACTTCCAATACTTTATATTAATTTTCATACAAAAATTTCTAACAGTGCGTAAATACTAATGGATAAGACCAAAAAAAAAAAAATCGATTTTTTTTTTCAAACTGGAAAGATCCCTTAGAGTGAAACGGAATGGCCCATATATAGCATATCTAGTTCCCTGTTTTCTACTCGCTCGCAAATTTCCCTCGCTCGCACCCCTTAGCTTCACTCCCTCATGCTTCGCATTTTCCCCATCGCGAGCGATCTCCCCAGGGTCCTCGGACACTGGCCACCGTCCACTCTTGGACCAGGGATGCTGCTGCTGCTCTCCTCTGCTCTGCTCTGCTCTGCTCTGCTCTGCCTCATCTCGCTTTCTATATCTTGGTCGTAGCACACGCCACACACTCGCGTCGTCTCAACCACCCAACCCACAGGCTCTCGGCACTGTTGGACTCTATAGCACGTGTGTACGTGACGTTGGACAACACTGAGCAAACGTACACATTGCGCCCTATGCGTAAGACAGCAATATACATGTGTATATAGCACTAACACTCGAGTGTCTCGATTCCATATTGTTTGTAGGTGTAGCGCTTTGAATGTGCGCGTAAATTACGCGTGTGTTCTCATTGTCAACGTGTGGCCTCTTAAGATAAGACGACTTTGGAGAATCGATGATGAATTAATAGAGTTGGTTCGACAAAAATGCAAAATAAAATTTGTTTTCTTATTTAATAAGTATTATTTGTAGGTTTATGAGACTGTTTTATTATCACATGAACTTTTTCTATTTTTAATAATAATATTAGTAGTGAAATTGTTACTGGGTGTCTCAGTGGATAAATGAGAACTAATTTGAGTAAATTTAGTGAAATTACTAGGGAAATATGTTTAAAAAATCTGTTAATGTAGTTTTCTTTTTTTTTTGGGAAGTAATTAAGCAATTCCAGGGAAATTTAGTACAAATAATATGGAAAAATGTGAATAAAATCGGTTAATGTAGTTTTCATTTTTTTGGGGAAGTAATTGAGTAATTCCAAGGAAATGTAATAAAAATATTATGGAGAAATGTGAAAAAAATCGGTTAATGTAGTTTTCATTTTTTTTTGGGAAGTAATTACGTAATTGCAGGGAATTTAGTAAAAATAATATGGAAAAATGTGAAAAAATCGGTTAATGTAGTTTTCATTTTTTTTGGGAAGTAATTGAGTAGTTCCAAGGAAATTTAATAAAAATACTATGGAAAAATGTGAAAAAATCGGTAAATGTAGTTTTCATTTTTTTTGGGAAGTAATTGAGCCATTCCAAGGAAATTTAATAAAAATACTATGAAAAAATGTGAAAAAATCGGTTAATGTAGTTTTTTTGGGAAGTAATTGAGCAATTCCAGGGAAATTTAGTAAAAATAATATGGAAAAATGTGAAAAAATCGGTTAATGTAGTTTTCATTTTTTTTGGGAAGTAATTGAGTAATTCCAAGGAAATGTAATAAAAATACTATGGAAAAATGTGAACAAAATCGGTTAAAGTAGTTTTCATTTTTTTTTGGGAAGTAATTGAGTAATTCCAAGGAAATTTAATTAAAATATTATGGAAAAATATTTAAAAAATCGGTTAATGTAGTTTTCATTTTTTTTTGGGAAGTAATTGAGTAATTCCAGGGAAATTTAATCAAAATAATATGGAAAAATGTGAAAAAAATCGGTTAATGTAGATTTCATTTTTTTTGGGAAGTAATTGAGTAATTCCAAGGAAATTTAATAAAAATACTATGGAAAAATGTGAACAAAATCGGTTAATGTAGTTTTCATTTTTTTTTTGGGAAGTAATTACGTAATTCCAGGGAATTTAGTAAAAACAATATGGAAAAATGTGAAAAAATCGGTTAATGTAGTTTTCATTTTTTTTGGGAAGTAATTGAGCAATTCCAAGGAAATTTAATTAAAATATTATGGAAAAATGTGAAAAAAATCGGTTGATGTAGTTTTCATTTTTTTTGGAACTAATTAAGTAATTCCAGGGAAATTTAGTAAAAATAATATGAATAAATGTGAAAAAAATCGGTTAATGTAGTTTTCATTTTTTTTGGGAAGTAATTGAATATTCCAAGGAAATTTAATAAAAATAATATGGATGAATGTGAAAAAATCGGTTAATGTAGTTTTCATTCTTTTTTTTTGAGAAGTAATTAAGTAATTCCAGGGAAATTTAATAAAAATACTATGGAAAAATGTGAAAAAAATCGGTTAATGTAGTTTTCATTTTTTTTTGGGAAGTAATTGAGCCATTCCAGAGAAATTTAGTAAAAATGTTATGGGAAAATGTGAAAAAAATCGGTTAATGTAGTTTTCATTTTTTTTGGGAAGTAATTAAGTATTCCAAGGAAATTTTATAAAAATAATATGAATAAATGTGAAAAAGATCGGTTAATGTAGTTTTCATTTTTTTTGGGAACTAGTTGAGTAATTCCAAGGAAATTTAGTAAAAATAATATGGAAAAATGTGAAAAAATCGGTTAATGTAGTTTTCATTTTTTTGGGAGGTAATTGAGTAATTCCATGGAAATTTAAAAAAGCACTATGAAAAAATCGATTTATTTAGTTGCCATTTTTTTTAAATTTGACTTATTAACAAATAATTGTGAATTTTGTATAAAAACTGTAAAATTAAGTTAAAGTTGACATTTTTATTTGCTTTGCTTTCAGACTCCTTAAAAAATCAGAATCGAGAGAAGTCGGAATTTTTGACAAAACTTTTGAAACGTCATATAGAAAATTCCATGGACCAGATATACAAAAATGATTTTTCAGATTTAGTAAAAACGTTTTTGCATAAAATACTTGTCGAAAATTACAAATTTCTAAAGTCTTAACCCACACATGAATATACATAATATCATTACTCATGTGTAGCTATAGACAATATTTGAATATATGTAATTGGACGCGAGTATACTTTTACCTTTTCCTTTCTGCCAACCTCATTATTCTTTTACACAAACGCATGGGAATGTACGTGTGTTGAATATACGAAATTACAGACGTGAAAGTGGAGATGGAAAAAAGTGTTGGCTATTCCCGGGTACGTATGTAGTATATAGTCGCGAGTACACAGAAAAATCGCCTTCGTCTATATTTACGTCTGTATATGTGCAGATGGTCCTCTTTCCTTTTCCTTCTCCTCTTCTTTTATCAACGTTACCTCAACCCTCCACCTCTTCGCTTCCTTCTTTCACATTTTTTCCATTTCCCTCTCCATACAACAGTTCTTAATGCTTTATCATCCATCTTTTTCCCTCTTTCTATTCGCCAACGATCCCCTTTCGCCTTTTTTCTTCGTCTTGTTCGCCTCAACAGAGAACGCACATGGACACACGCACAGTGTGAGTTCCACACAAGAGGCAGAGCTCCTCGAGCTCGACCGAGCAGCCGGGATTCCGTCGAGCTGCTGGCCAGCCACCCCCTTGACCAAGAGGGTGAACGTGACATTGGCGTAGAGGGTGGTTTTAAGAAAGTTTCATGAATATTTTAACGTTTTCACCGGAATTCACTACACTGTAAAAAAAGAAAATATTTCTTGAAATTAATATACTTGTATTGCACTGTTAGAAATTTTTGTATGAAAATTAATATAAAGTATTGGAAGCTTTTTTTGTGCGGATATGCGTATATTAAATTTGATATATTAATAGTAATTAATGTACAAAAATATTGTTGGAAAATTAATATACAGTATACTAAACACTTCATAAAAGTTGTGTTTATAATATAATTATTGAATGAATATATTGAAGGACGTTTTCATTGAATTCACTACACTGCAAAAAAAAAAAAAAAATACACTGTAAAAAAGAAAATATTTCTTGAAATTAATATACTTGTATTACATTGTTAGAAATTTTTGTATGAAAATTAATATAAAGTATTGGGAGCTTTTTTTTGCGGATTCGCGTATATTAAATTTAATATATGAATATTAATTAACGCACAAAAAAATTTTTGTCAAATTAATATACAGTGTACTAAACACTTCATAAAAGTTGTGTTTATAATATAATTATTGAATGAATATATCAAAGGACGTTTTCACTGAAATTCACTACACTGTAAAAAAAGAAAATATTTCTTGAAATTAATATACTTGTATTGCACTGTTAGAAATTTTTGTATGAAAATTAATATAAAGTATTGGAAGCTTTTTTTTTTGCGGATTCGCGTATATTAAATTTAATATATGAATATTAATTAACGCACAAAAAAATTTTGTCAAATTAATATACAGTGTACTAAACACTTCATAAAAGTTGTGTTTATAATATAATTATTGAATGAATATATTAAAGGACGTTTTCACTGAATTCACTACACTGCAAAAAAAAAAGAAAATACACTGTAAAAAAAGAAAATATTTCTTGAAATTAATATACTTGTATTGCACTGTCAGAAATTTTTGTATGAAAATTTATATAAAGTATTGGATTCTTTTTTTTTTTTTTGCGGATATGCGTATATTAAATTTAATATATGAATATTAGTTAACGCACAAACAAATTTTTGTCAAATTAATATATAGTGTACTAAGCACTTCATAAAAGTTATGTTTATAATATAATTATTGAATGAATATATTGAAGGACATTTTCACTGAATTCACATACACTGCAAAAAAAATACACTGTAAAAAAGAAAATATTTCTTGAAATTAATATACTTGTATTGCATTGTTAGAAATTTTTGCATGAAAATTAATATAAAGTATTGGAATCTTTTTTTTTTGCGGATATGCGGATATTAAATTTAATATATGAATATTAATTAACGCACGAAAAAAATTTTGTCAAATTAATATACAGTTCATAAACACTTCATAAAAGTTGTGTTTATAATATAATTATTGAATGAATATATTAAAGGACGTTTTCACTGAAATTCACTACATTGTAAAAAAATATATATATTTCTTGTAATTAATATACTTGTATTGCACTGTCAGAAATTTTTGTATGAAAATTAATATAAAGTATTGGAAGTTTTTTTGCGGATACGCGTATATTAAATTTAATATACTAATATTAATGAATGCACAAAAAATTGTTGTAGAGTTAATATACAGTATACTAAACACTTCATAAAAGTTGTGTTTATAATATAAGTATTGAATGAATATATTAAATGAAATTTAATATACCGTATTTTCAAAAGATATTAAATTTCAATATTATATTAAATTTCAAATCAGGCATGAAAATTCCAAAAATGCATGTTGATTTTTATGTACTAATTTAGTTATTGATGATTTAATAATCATGTGTTGTAATTTCCAATCACCGGATTATCCGAGTTATTATACCGAGTTTTACAAAATTCATACACGTTTGTGTGGGAAAAATGCAAAAATTTGTTACAGTGTACAGTATATGAATTTTCCAAATATTTTTTACAACAAAGTTTTTATGATTGCTGTAATAATATGTAATATTTCTAGCAACTAAATTACGGCACGATTCATTATTTTGACAGTAGAACTCACTATATTTAGCAAGTTATTACATTTGTTTTTCTCAATTTGTTCTGCTAGGCTTATATGTATATATTCCGCTTATATATGTATATTCTTAAGCTATTTGCTAGCGCTCAACGCTTGATGTCTATTATAGAAAATAAGTGCGCACAAAAATATGCGAATCTAAATTTATATTCCGCAACTAACGAAAACCCAACGTATCTTGACATAATCCGTCTTAATCTTCCCTAGCTTTATGTTAATTAACTTAATATTACGAAATTTATTCGTACCTAGCTTAATATTATAATCTTGCCAAACTTAATAACTTCAAAGGTTTGTACGTGTTGTGGATCTTAATAAACTGGTCCGCCAAAAAAAAATCTACTCTTATAGCATACAGAACTTTTTTCTTTCCACTGCATGAAAAATATGTAAATTATATAGCTTCGATTCTACTTTATTTTTTGTACAGGTTTGCAGTAGCAAAAACAAAATGGAAAAGTTTAAGTTCGGAGGAATCTAAATTATTGTACAATCAAACATATTTTTATAATTGCTGATTTTAAGAACGATATTTTATTTAAAAATTTACACCTGCAAAAGTTGGACGTATTAATTAAAACATGTGGTCGTTTTGTCTAAAATATTTAAACAAAATGGAAAAGTGTAATTTGGGAGAAATCTAAATTATTGTACAATCAAGCATATTTTTATAATTACTGATTTTAAGAACAATATTTTATAAAAATTTACAACTGTCAAAGTTGGAGATATTTATAAAAATATGTGGTCGGTTTGTCTAAAATATTTAAATAAAATGGAAAAGTTTGAGTTGGGAGAAATCTAAATTATTGTACAATCGAACATATTTTTATAATTGCTGATTTTAAGAACGATATTTTATTAAAAATTTACAACTGCAAAAGTCGGATGTATTTATTAAAAAATGTGGTCGGCTTGTCTAAAATATTTAAACAAAATGGAAAAATTTAAGTTGGGGAAAATCTAAATTATTGTACAATCAAACATATTTTTATAATTGCTGATTTTAAGAACGATATTTTATAAAAAAATGTACTACTGCAAAAGTTGGACATACTGATTAAAAAATATATTCGGCTTGTCTAAAATATTTAAACAAAATGGAAAAGTTTAATTTGGGAGAAATCTAAATTATTGTACAATCAAACATATTTTTATAATTGCTGATTTTAAGAACGATATTTTATTAAAAATTTGCAACTGCAAAAGTTGGACATATTTATTTAAAAAATGTGGTCGTTTTGTCTAAAATATTTAAACAAAATGGAAAAGTTTAATTTGGGAGAAATCTAAATTATTGTACAATCGAACATATTTTTATAATTGCTGATTTTAAGAACGACATTTTATTAAAAATTTACAACTGCAAAAGTTTGGACATATTTATTTAAAAATGTAGTCGCTTTGTCTAAAATATGTAAAAAACAAGGATGCAAAGTAGAACCTTGCACATTGCTTCCTCATTATTTTTCGCTTCTTACAAAGCTACCTCTATGAGGAAGTATGTTATTCAATTTTTGGATTCCTCATAGAGGAAGCTTTGTAAAACGCGAAAAATAATGAGGAAGCGATGTGCAAGGTTCTACTTTGCATCCTTGTTTTAACTAGATAAATATACATGTTGTGGATTCGCTTTTTCTATTTCGTTATTACGTTATTTCGTGATTATTAGAGCGTTTCCGAAAGTGAATGTGATAATGTATATTTTTAAAAATAATTCAACATTCCATAAAATCAAAAATTTCATACCGTTCGTCACTAAATTATACATATATAATGGCTGAATATTGTTTCATTTATATACAAAATTTGAGCTCGCTATCTTAAGTTTTGCAAAAGTTACAATAGAGCGATAATGTCAATTTTTTGAAAAATTCAAAACATCATAAAATTTTAACGGTTCAACCGATCTTAACCAAATTCAATAGCGATCACCGGCGTATGAAAGCTCACATTCATACCAATTTTAAGATCAATATCTCGAAAATTGAAAGAGTTATCGCGTAAACAGACATTTTTCAAAAAATTTAAAAACGCGTAATGATTTAACGATGAAGTGAATTTTAACAAAAATCTGTATGAACGATGAGGCTTGATCCCTCTATCTATGGTCCAAATTTCAGCTTGATATCTCAAGGCATTCCCGAGTTATAAAGGTTTACATTTTTCGATCATGTAACATACACACATACACACACACACACATACAGACATTTTTTCTAAATCACTTTTCTCGACGTTCTGGCCCATTCTGAGTGTACTGACATGAAAATCTCGAAAAAAAAAATTTTCATGAAAACAAAGCTTCCTCTATGAGGAAGCAAAATGGAAAAATTTAAGTTGGGAGAAATCTAAATTATTGTACAATCAAACATATTTTTATAATCGCGAATTTTAAGAACGGTATTTTATAAAAATTTCCAACTGCAAAAGTTGGACATATTTATTTTTAAAAATGTGTTCGGTTTGTCTAAAATATTTAAACAACCGAAATCTTTTAGAGTAGTGGCAACTTTCGACGCCAATGTTTGCGAGGAATGGACGGTGAGTGCGCGGATGCAGAATATATGTGCTTGTATTACGTAGTTGCTGGACGTAGAAACGAAGGGGTTGGCAAATGTAAACGATGTTCGTTACCACAGGAGGAAAATGTCCACCTTTCTCTTTTGTGACTACACGCGTTGTAATTACGAAGGGAACATTATTTAATCGTTTAAGTAATGAAAAACGCGTGAGCCTCACATCCGAGAAAAGTTTCTGGCCAGGTTGAAGGGTGTAAAAGCAACAAATTACAGATTTCTCAAATTACTCGACGAAACTCTCGAGTCTCGAGTAACTCCGACCAGGCTGCTCAGCTTTTACTTCTATACTACTTCTGAGCCTCTACTACTGTACCGGAAGTTACGAGGAGACGAAGAAACTTTCGTACTCCCTTCGCGTTTGCACCTTAACCCTGAAATTTACGTTCGTATAGCGGAGTTTAAAGGTCTCTGGGTGGTTCAAGTTGGCGCTAGGGCCGAACGGCTGTTTCTCGCTGCCACAACTTCGCTTTCAAGGTGAACGAGATGAGTGGTGGAAAGAGGAGAGATTATAGAAGTGGTGGGGGGGGGGGGGACGTAAAATACAATTTGGCTGAGATGAAAATTCATTAGAAACAAGAGGAGCTCCAATATTTACGTTACCTCACACGATAGATGTGTTGGTAATTATTTTTAGCAAACATAATCTCAGAAATCAATCATCTGGTATAAGGGAAAAATTATACATTTTTTTTAAAGGATTTACACGAACCCTGTGATGTTAAAATATGGGTCAGTATTTAGGAATTTTATACACGTTTTACATTTATTTTTCATTTTCAAATAAATTTTTTTTTATTTTTATTAATTTTTTTAAAATAAATGTTTATAAATTTTTTTTAAATAATTTTTTTTTGTTTTCGTTGTGGATGTATTTGTATTTATGTGTATGAGCGGAGTCCTTTAGCCCTTTTTTCCTTGTTAGTGTGGTGTGTGAGATTTTCTTAATTTTGGAAATTATATTTATATGTAGCTGTATAATAAAAAAAATAAAAATAGGTGGTAATAGTAGACAAGTTTCGTATTTAGTTAAAATCTTTATGACATTGCGTATTTTTTAATATTATTCGAAAAACTTATCTTACATGTTCTCATTTTTTAATAATTTTTTTTTTTCATGGAAAAAAGCAAGAATTCAATTATTATAACAATTCTATTCAAATTCGATATACTATTATTGAAAAAAAAAACAGTGTAATGTCTGGCCTTGTATACTTCCTCATATTCCACTTTTTCTAGAGTTATCTTCGAGGAAGAACCAATTTTGGATTTGTAAAAAATGGTAAATGTGGAAACAAAAAAAAAATAAATTTGCTATAAAATCCAAACCCCTCTACCGATCTGTATCGAACTTACTATCTAGCATAGCTGAATATTAGTTTGTGTCTGTAGAAAATTTCGGTTGTATTGGTCGAATTTGATTTAAGAGCGAATGACAACGTCAGTTTTTAGAAAAAAAGTTTGAAATTCTATAACAACCGAATCGCTTTATAGATTCAGCTCAAATTCAATACCGATCGTTCTTCAACATTCTTTTCTTTGCAAAGAAAAACTTAGCTTATTAGCTGCAAAATTGCAATAACCACAGTCCGTAAATTATTTATTATTTATTTCAATTAAGAGCAAAACTTGAATAACTAGTTTAATCAAAGTGTACATTTTTATAAAGATTTATCAATTTTTTCCAAACCACTTTTTGATATATTTTAGATAATTTTGACTATCCAGAAATAAAAGTTTCGAATAAAATGTCATGAAAACAAGTTTTCCTCTATGAGAAAGCAAAAACTTAAAAATCCATAAACTTTCGTGGAAAATTTGATTATCTTGATTCCTCGTCCAGGTTTAATGATAATAAGCGCTTGCATCCAATAATTTGATGCTCAAATTGCAAAATAGCATGAAAAGACAACGTTTGGCAGTTTAATGCAAAAATATAACGCAGCAGAATGTAATTTTTTCCGAAGCCCTTTTTTTCGATATTTTACATAATTTTGACAATCCAGAAATAAAAGTTTCGAATAAAATGTCATGAAAACAAATTTTCCTCTATGAGAAAGCAAAAACTTAAAAATCCATAAACTTTCGTGGAAAATTTGATTATCTTGATTCCTCGCCCAGGTTTAATGATAATAAGCGCTTGCATCCAATAATTTGATGATCAAATTGCAAAGTAGCATAAAAGGACAACGTTTGGCAGTTTAATGCAAAAATATAACGCAGCAGAATGTAATATTTTCCGAAGCCCTTTTTTTCGATATTTTACATATTTTTGACTATCCAGAAATAAAAGTTTCAAGTAAAATGTTATCAAAACAAATTTCCCTCTATGAGAAAGCAGAAACTTAAAAATTCATAAACTTTCGTCGAAAATTTGATGATTAAATTGCAAAATAGCATGAAAGGACAATAGGGCGCAGACGTTTGGCCATTTAATGCAAAAACATAAAGGAGCAGAATGTAATTTTTTTCGCAGCACTTTTTTTTCGATATTTTACATAATTTTGACAATCCAGAAATAAAAGTTTCGAATAAAATGTCATGAAAACAAATTTTCCTCTATGAGAAAGCAAAAACCATAAAAATCCATAAACATTCGTGGAAAATTTGATTATCTTGATTCCTCGTCCAGGTTTAATGATAATAAGCGCTTGCATCCAATAATTTGACGATCAAATTGCAAAATAGCATGAAAGGACGATAGGGCGCCGACGTTTTGCCATTTAATGCAAAAATATAAGGTAACAGAATGTAATTTTATCCAAAGCACTTTTTTTCGATATTTTAGATAATTTTGACAATCCAGAAATAAAACTTTAGAATAAAATGTCATGAAAACAAATTTTCCTCTATGAGAAAGCAAAAACTTAAAAATCCATAAACTTTCGTGGAAAATTTGATTATCTTAATTCCTCGTCCAGGTTTAATGATAATAAGCGCTTGCATCCAATAATTTGATGATCAAATTGCAAAATAGCATAAAAGGACAACGTTTGGCAGTTTAATTCAAAAATATAACGCAGCAGAATGTAATATTTTCCGAAGCCCTTTTTTTCGATATTTTACATATTTTTGACTATCCAGAAATAAAAGTTTCAAGTAAAATGTCATCAAAACAAATTTCCCTCTATGAGAAAGCAGAAACTTAAAAATTCATAAACTTTCGTGGAAAATTTGATGATTAAATTGCAAAATAGCATGAAAGGACAATAGGGCGCCGACGTTTGTTCCATTTAATGCAAAAACATAAAGTAGCAGAATGTAATTTTTTTCGCAGCACTTTTTTTTCGATATTTTACATAATTTTGACAATCCACAAATAAAAGTTTCGAATAAAATGGCATCAAAACAAATTTTCCTCTATGAGAAAGCAAAAACTTAAATATCCATAAACTTTCGTGGAAAATTTGATTATCTTGATTCCTCGTCCAGGTTTAATGATAATAAGCGCTTGCATTCAATAATTGGACGATCAAATTGCAAAATAGCATGAAAGGACGATAGGGCGCCGACGTTTGGCCATTTAATGCAAAAATATAACGCAGCAGAATGTATTACAAGCCATATCGTGCTGGTGATGAAGCCACCACCACGTTCTCGGAAGCAATTAAGGAACTTTTTGCGCTCAGATAATCCAGTCTCTCGCGTGACTCCTCGCCAACATTCTGTGTTGTGAATACGACGAGAATGCTTGTGGTCTATTATCAAGTAAGGTGTAAAACGCGTATACTATAACGTATTCTACCTCTGTGCCATTCTACGTCTACTATATATTAGTTGTTATTCGCAAGAACGTTAACCCTGAAATTTTCTTTCACATTATGGTATAACTGAATTGCTATATATATACAAATACACGTCCGATAGCAAAACGCTTCTGTATCACGAACGACGACTCTATTCTGCGAAGCGACGATCGCATGCAGTGCAATATGAAAAAGAAAAAAAAAAAAAAAAAAAAAAAAAATGAAATCGATTCGTCGTTTCATCCTTCGTGTAAACGCGTACGTTTATGATGCATCCTGTTAGTTTCCGAAAACTTTGACTCTCGTCACATAAAAACTCTCGACATCGTAGCAAAATTTCATAAGACACGATATCGCCTCCAGCTTTTTTTTTTTTTTTAGCTACTCCCGCTTTGATAGTCACGAAGAGTTTCTGACGAAGAGTCTGGTAGCCACGATTTCCAATTATTTTGTTGGGCTCGTCTGGAGCGTTTTTCTTTCGAGTACAGAAAAAAAAATTGTTAAATTGTTTTGAAATTACCGTCAGAAATTGTTTCGGACGTCATTGATCATAAGAAATGGTGTGAATTCTAAATAAGGTATTTGATAGAAATAATGTTGATTATCTTTTTATTGGTAAGGAATTATAAGTGGATAGCTATTTATTGTATGTGATTTTAATTTGATCGGGTAAAAAATCTTCAGCTGGGAATTTGAAAAATTAAATGTATCTACAATTTATTATATTGGGATCTTGGAATTTATTCACATCATTATGGAACAAATGATTTTTTAAAATAATCATTTTGCTCTAAAATTCGTAAAGCATTTAAGGGTACATTAATAATAATAAATTAGGTTGGTTTAGTATTTGACAATTTTACAATTTAAAAAAATTGAAAAAATTTACGTCATTGAGATACTGTGAATATTAATTTTTAATAACAATACCGAAAAGTAATAAAAGTATTAATAAAAAAATAATTTAACACCAATTCAAAAAACTTTATTCTTTTTCATCTTAATAAAACTTCATGATTTTTCGGAAAAAATAATTTGTTAAATTTTTTTTTTTTACTTCTTTGATTTTTAAAAATCTTTGATATATGATTGAAAACTTGCGCATGTTGGATATGTTTTCATATAAGAATTCCTTATTATCCATAAAAAGATTCCGAATTATTAATCGAACATTTTCATGAAAACTGCCTATGAATAATTTGTATAAATGGAATTTTAATTAATGTAAATTTGTCTTATTTAAAGCGCATGAATAAAAAAAGCGAATTAATTTCATGAGAAAATAATTAAGTCTTCTAAAACTTAGTTACTAATATATACCACATAAATATTCTTATTTAAATCAATATTCTTGCTATCGTCAATTATTTTACCGTACTTAAATATATCTCTTAGCCTGAAATTCTCCAATCCTAATAGAATCAAACTTTTCTCCGTGACTGTACGTTTAACTACGCTTAAAAAACTGCCAGTAAAAATCAGAATATCTTAAATGAACGTTGGACAGAAATTCACTGCTATTTTAAGGGTTAACACCACTCTAGCGGCAAAAAAAATGGCCTAACTTTGACGATTTATTTTGGGAGTATGAAAAAAGGGATATGATTTCTTTTCAGAGGTTTTATTCAACACATATTGAAGTACGAAAAAAAAATGTATTATCATTTTGACACAAAATGGTAACGTTTCAACGGTCGCCACCAGAAAATTGAAACTTTTGAAAAAAAAATAAAAATTTTCACTATAAAACCAACTGCATATTATTTTTATGATCCTAAAATATTATTTAAACCAAAACAAAAACAGGAAAATAAATTTTTCCTAAAAACTACAACCTAAAAAAAATGTTCACTATAGAATCAACTGCATATTATTTTTATGATCGCAAAATATTATTTAAACCAAAACAAAAACAGGAAAATAAATTTTTCCTAAAAACTACAACCTAAAAAAAAATGTTCACTATAGAATCAACTGCATATTATTTTTATGATCCCAAAATATTATTTAAACCAAAACAAAAACAGGAAAATCAATTTTTCCTAAAAACTACAACCTAAAAAAAATGTTCACTATAGAATCAACTGCATATTATTTTATGATAAATAAAATATTATTTAAACCAAAACAAAAGCAGGACAATAAATTTTTCCTAAAAACTACAACCTAAAAAAAAATGGTCACTATAGAATCAACTGCATATTATTTTTATGATCCTAAAATATTATTTAAACCAAAAAAAAAACAGGCAAATCAATTTTTCCTCAAAACTACAACCTAAAAAAAAATGTTCATTATAGAATCAACTGCATATTATTTTTATGATCCTAAAATATTATATAAACCAAAACCAAAACAGGAAAATAAATTTTTCCTAAAAACTACAACCTAAAAAAAAATGTTCACTATAGAATCAACTGCATATTATTTTTATGATCCTAAAATATTATTTAAACCAAAACAAAAACAGGCAAAACAATTTTTCCTAAAAACTACAACCTAAAAAAAAATATTCACTATAGAATCAACTGCATATTATTTTTATGATCCTAAAATATTATTTAAACCAAAACAAAAACAGGAAAATAAATTTTTCCTAAAAACTACAACCTAAATAAAAATGTTCACTATAGAATCAACTGCATATTATTTTTATGATCCTGAAATATTATTTAAACAAAAACAAAAAGAAAAATCGTATTTTCCAAAATCCTAGAGTGGATTTCCAAAACTCCTTGAGACAAAACAACGTGACCGCTTCATCGCATATACAAACTTAATTATCAAATTGCTCATATTCGTGTCTATATATATTAAGCTGGACGTTTGCAGATTTGAAAGTCGGAGGAGGGGATCTAATCTGCATGGGGTTCGAGAGGCCTCTTGAGTTGAGGGCGAAAGATCTATAGTATCGTATAGCCCTCTCTCGGCCCCGTTATTCAACTCTGGCAATCCACCAACGCTCAGAACGTAGCCAAAGCGCTTACGGGCAGGAGCTAAGATCGTGGAAACGACTTTCGCCGCGTAGCATATACCGAGGGTTGCTTTAACCGGCAGGAGAGCGAACAACGCGCCACTGGCCAAGAGGCGAGGGTGGTTCACGGGGCTCCGGCCCAGCGGAGATGAGCTACGGCCAGTTTTGACCCCCAGCCTCCCCCATGGAGCCCAGAAATTACCCCTTATCTTCGCGCGGCAAGGCCGGAGAGCACGCAGACCACGGCAGGGCATCCGAGGCACCGAATCCTAATGCTCAATCTCAAGATAAACGCTCTCCGGGTTATTAGAGGCAAACCCCACCCCATAGCTTCGAAGCATGCATATGCGACGCCTGGTAAGAGAGATTCGAGAATCAAGAGAGAAAGATATAGAGATATATTCGTCGAACACGAACGAAAGGTCTTCCTGCGATAACGGCTTAACTCAGAGGATGATTTTGAGCTAACTAATCTCTTTGTCGTCGATGATAAAAAACAATTAGCCAATGTAACACTTAAGGAGGTTAGAGCGCTCCACGTTAGTCAAATCAGTGCTATTGCTTCCTCATAGAGGAAGCTTTGTTTTCATGAAAATTTTTTTTTTCGAGATTTTCATGTCAGTACACTCAGAATGGGCCGAAACGTCGAGAAAAGTGATTTCGAAAAAATGTCTGTATGTGTGTGTGTGTGTGTGTGTGTGTGTGTGTGTGTATGTTACACGATCGAAAAATCTAAACCTTTATAACTCGGGAATGCCTTGAGATATCAAGCTGAGATTTGGATCATAAATAGAGGGATCAAGCCTCATCGTTCATACAGATTTTTGTTAAAATCCACTTCATCGTTAAATTATAACGCGTTTTTTAATTTTTTGAAAAATGTCTGTTTACGCGATAACTCTTTCAATTTTCGAGATATTGATCTTAAAATTGGTATGAATTTGAGCTTTCATACGCCGGTGATCGCTATTGAATTTGGTTAAGATCGGTTGAACCGTTAAAATTTTATGATGTTTTGAATTTTTCAAAAAATTGACATTATCGCTATTGTAACTTTTGCAAGACTTAAGATACCCACCTAACACAGAATGTAACAGTTACATAACTTTCGAATTGTAAAAAAACATAACGTTGTTGTGTAACATTGACATAATCATGATGTCTTGTTTTGATAACAATCGTATCTAGTTGTGACACAAAATTCTGTTTAAATAATATGTAAACGTTATAGATTATTTATGTAACAAAAATAAGTAACATTTGTTATCAAGATTTTATTAAAATGTGATGTAATAAACTTACTTGTTACATAAATGTTATGTAGCGTAATATAAATGTTACGAAAATTTTTCTATATCCTGAGACCTTCTTGAGTGAGAAATAATATATCACTGGTGCGTCACTAGTGATGTTATTTTGACAGAACACGTTATTTCGTTAACGTAAATATTATATCAAAGTTACGAATCTGTGTTAGGTGGGTAGCGAAGTCAAATTTAGTATATAAATGAAACAATATTCAGCCATTATATATGTATAATTTAGTGACGAACGGTATGAAATTTTCGATTTTATGGAATGTTTAATTATTTTTAAAAATATACATTATCACATTCACTTTCGAAAACGCTCTAATAATCACGAAATAACGTAATAACGAAATAGAAAAAGCGAATCCACAACATGTATATTTATCTAATTAAAACAAGGATGCAAAGTAGAACCTTGCACATTGCTTCCTCATTATTTTTCGCGTTTTACAAAGCTTCCTCTATGAGGAAGCCAAAAATTGAATAACATACTTCCTCATAGAGGTAGCTTTGTAAGAAGCGAAAAATAATGAGGAAGCAATGTGCAAGGTTCTACTTTGCATCCTTTTTTTTAAAAGCTTTTCTACAATTTCAGATGGTTTAATAACCTGTTCCAAGGTGTTAATCACATAGCAGCATTAGTTCTTGATATTCAAATACATTCACAGCTGTCATATAAACAGAAAATCGATCAATATCTCCAAATTTCCGATGTCATGTTTTTTCATCCAGTTTTGTAAAAGGGTAAACCGTAATATCAGTCCGATTATGACGAAACATAGCTCATTTTCATCAGTGGAAGATCCTTAATCGATTGACCGTCCGGATTTTCTATAGTATCAGGCGTTCAAAAGTTACAGCCATTTGTATACTTGATGTTAGGTTATGATAGGATAAACAAACGGTTCTATCTTTTGAACTACTAATGCGATTTGAAAAAATAGACGGCCAATCGATAGAATATCTTTTAGTAAACAAAATGAGCTATTGGTCGTCATAATCGGACTGATATTACGGTTTACCCTTTTAAAAAACTGGATGAAAAAACATAACATCGGAAATTTGCAGATATTGATCGATTTACTGTTGATATCACAGCTATGAATGTATTTGAATATCAAGAACTAATGCTGCTATGTGATTAACACCTTGGAAGAGATTATTAAACCATCTGAAATTGTAGAAACGCTTTTAAAAATTTAGCACTGATTTGACTAGTGTGGAGCGCTCCAACCTCCTTAAGTCCTTAAGTCCTTAAGTAAAGTATATTAAATTTAATTTAATATACTGTATCTAATAGTTACAGTATATTAATATACTGTAACTAAATTTCCTTAAAGTATATTATAAAAGTATATTAAATTTCATTTTATATACAGATATGTTGTAAAATTCCAATAATAATATTATAAACACAACGTTTATGAAGTGTTTAGTATACCGAACGTTAATTTTACAACAATTTTTTTGTGTATTAAATAATATTTGTACATTAAATTTAAAATACGCGTATCCGCAAAAAAAAATTTCCTATACTTTATATTAATTTTCATACAAAAATTTCTAACAGTGTAAAAACTCCTCGCCATCAAAAATAATTTTAAAAAACCCATCAATTCCCCCAAAATGCAAACATAGCTCAAAACTCTCCAACATTTCAGTAAATAAAATCCGCATAATAACTGAATTTATATTTCATCCTCCTCCACTCCGAACAAGCGAAAAGAAAACCCCCCAAAAAAAAGCAGAAGATCCAGGTAAAGACAAAAAAAAACAAAAAAGAGAGAAGAGCTGTGAACACTGTTGAGGCTCGAGAGAAAGATCCACAATTTTTTTGTGTATTAAATAATATTTGTATATTAAATTTAATATACGCGTATCCGCAAAAAATAACTTCCTATACTTTACATTAATTTTCACACAAAAATTTCAAACAGTGTAAAAACTCCTCACCATCAAAAATAATTTTAAAAAACCCATCAATTCCCCCAAAATGCAAACATAGCTCAAAACTCTTCAACATTTCAGTAAATAAAATCCGCATAATAACTGAATTTATATTTCAGCCTCCTCCACTCCGAACAAGTGAAAAGAAAACCCTCCAAAAAAAGCATAAGATCCAGGTAAAGACAAAAAAAAAACAAAAAAGAGAAAAGAGCTGTGGACACTGTTGAGGCTCGAGGGAAAGATCCACAATTTTTTTGTGTATTAAATAATATTTGTATATATAATATTTGCAAAAAAAACTTCCTATACTTTATATT
Organism: Ephialtes manifestator; assembly: GCA_963970395.1. Taxonomy (NCBI): domain Eukaryota; kingdom Metazoa; phylum Arthropoda; class Insecta; order Hymenoptera; family Ichneumonidae; genus Ephialtes; species Ephialtes manifestator. Next base: position 30,029,454 of record OZ019975.1, on the reverse strand, counting down.
AATTTTCACACAAAAATTTCAAATAGTGTAAAAACTCCTCACTAACAAAAATAATTTTTAAAAACCCATCAATTCCCCCAAAATGCAAACATATCTCAAAACTCTCCAACATTTCAGTAAATAAAATCCGCATATTAACTGAATTTATATTTCATCCTCCTCCACTCCGAACAAGCGAAAAGAAAACCCCCCAAAAAAGCAGAAGATCCAGGTAAAGACAAAAAAAAACAAAAAAGAGAGAAGAGCTGTGAACACTGTTGAGGCTCGAGAGAAAGATCCACAATTTTTTTGTGTATTAAATAATATTTGTGTATATAATATTTGCAAAAAAAACTTCCTATACTTTATATTAATTTTCATACAAAAATTTCAAACAGTATAAAAACTCCTCACCATCAAAAATAATTTTAAAAAACCCATCAATTCCCCCAAAATGCAAACATAGCTCAAAACTCTTCAACATTTCAGTAAATAAAATCCGCATAATAACTGAATTTATATTTCATCCTCCTCGACTCCGAACAAGCGAAAAAAAAAAACCCTCCAAAAAAGCAGAAGATCTAGGTAAAGACAAAAAAAAACAAAAAAGAGAGAAGAGCTGTGGACACTGGTGAGGTTCGAGAGAAAGATCCACAATTTTTTTGTGTATTAAATAATATTTGTATATATAATATTTGCAAAAAAAACTTCCTATACTTTATATTAATTTTCACACAAAAATTTCAAACAGTGTAAAAACTCCTCACCATCAAAAATAATTTTAAAAAACCCATCAATTCCCCCAAAATGCAAACATAGCTCAAAACTCTTCAACATTTCAGTAAATAAAATTCGCATATTAACTGAATTTATATTTCATCCTCCTCCACTCCGAACAAGTGAAAAGAAAACCCCCCAAAAAAAGCATAAGATCCAGGTAAAGACAAAAAAAAACAAAAAAGAGAAAAGAGCTGTGGACACTGTTGAGGCTCGAGGGAAAGATCCACAATTTTTTTGTGTATTAAATAATATTTGTATATATAATATTTGCAAAAAAAACGTCCTATACTTTATATTAATTTTCATACAAAAATTTCAAACAGTATAAAAACTCCTCACCATCAAAAATCATTTTAAAAAATCCATCAATTCCCCCAAAATGCAAACATAGCTCAAAACTCTTCAACATTTCAGTAAATAAAATCCGCATAATAACTGAATTTATATTTCATCCTCCTCGACTCCGAACAAGCGAAAAGAAAGCCCCCCAAAAAAAGCAGAAGATCCAGGTAAAGACAAAAAAAAAACAAAAAAGAGAGAAGAGCTGTGGACACTCGTGAGGCTCGAGGGAAAGATCCACCGTTTTTTTTTTCTTCACCCTTCTCCCTCTCGCAACTCGCTCCATCGTATAGATAATCGAACCCATATCGTTCGTCGTCTTCCTCGTGGTCCTCATTCTCATCGTACGCGTATATCAGAGTCGTTGTGTGTGCGGGGGTAGATATAACGCGGCGAGAGGGATGCGGGGTATGAGGCACAGGCTCTCGAGACGCTTGACCAGGCTCTCGTGAATCGCAAATCGATCGAGACCCCCCGGTGAAATCCCCACGCTTCCTCACCAGCAGAAGCAGCAACAGTAGTAGTATGTAGCAGCAACGTCCGGACGAAAAGCAAGACGAAGCGAGGGCGAACCAAGAGAGGCACGACGAACTACGCGAAGAAGGGAGGCGGAGAGGGAGGAGAGAGCCTGAAAACGTCGGTGGTACGTTCTCCATGGCTCGGGACGAGCGCGGTAGCGACGCGAAGATTAAACCGCGCGTGCACGTACATATACACGCGGATAGAACGCGCCCGAGACTTAGATACGTGCGCGCGCGCGCGTTTCGTAGAGTTCTCTTCAGGGTCCGTGCTACAGACACACGTAACACGCATGTGGGTCATTCCATACCAAGTGGGCCATTAATTTCCCATCACGACAATTTTTCTGCAGTGTAAAAAAAAGTCTGACATTTAATGTTTTAAATTTAATGTACAAGTATAATATAAAAAAAGGATGCAAAGTAGAGCCTTGCACATTGCTTCCTCATTATTTTTCGCTTCTTACAAAGCTACCTCTATGAGGAAGTATGTTATTCAATTTTTGGCTTCCTCATAGAGGAAGCTTTGTAAAACGCGAAAAATAATGAGGAAGCAATGTGCAAGGTTCTACTTTGCATCCTTGTTTTAATTAGATAAATATACATGTTGTGGATTCGCTTTTTCTATTTCGTTATTACGTTATTTCGTGATTATTAGAGCGTTTCCGAAAGTGAATGTGATAATGTATATTTTAAAAAATAATTCAACATTCCATAAAATCAAAAATTTCATACCGTTCGTCACTAAATTATACATATATAATGGCTGAATATTGTTTCATTTATATACAAAATTTGAGCTCGCTATCTTACGTTTTGCAAAAGTTACAATAGAGCGATAATGTCAATTTTTTGAAAAATTCAAAACATCATAAAATTTTAAAGGTTCAACTGATCTTAACCAAATTCAATAGCGATCACCGGCGTATGAAAGCTCACATTCATACCAATTTTAAGATCAATATCTCGAAAATTGAAAGAGTTATCGTGTAAACAGACATTTTTCAAAAAATTAAAAAACGCGTAATAATTTAACGATGAAGTGGATTTTAACAAAAATTTGTATGAACGATGAGGCTTGATCCCTCTATCTATGGTCCAAATTTCGGCTTGATATCTCAAGGCATTCTCGAGTTATAAAGGTTTACATTTTTCGATTGTGTAACATACACACACACATACACACACACACACACACATACACACACACACACACACATACACACACACACACACACACACACATACAGACATTTTTTCTAAATCACTTTTCTCGATGTTTTGGACCATTCTGAGTGTGCTGACATGAAAATCTCGAAAAAAAAAATTTTCACGAAAACAAATGTATACACCGAGAGAAAAGATTTCATTGACGCCAAAATCCTTTGATTTCAATGAAGTAGTGCATTTGAATTCCAAAGAGAATATTTCATTGCCTGTAAATAAAGATTTACTTAGTGAGGATATAATAAAGAAAGAGTTTCATTGTTTAAAAGAGACGTTTTCATTGGTTCATAGAAACGTTTTCATTGATCTCTCTCACGCACCTAACCTCACTTTTTTGTTTTCCGGTTCTCCCGGACGAACGGCTTCGAGTTTCGACGAGCCAGAAGCTTAGCCTATTTCTGCCGTACTTCCTTACATACTCACAAAATTTGAGCTTTATCTGCCGCGTACTTCAGGACAAAATAGGTTTCGAAATTTTGAGCTGGTAAGAAGAAGGTTTCATTGAATCAGGGACGATATCTTTGAAATCAGTGAAAAAGGTTAATTGGTTTAAAGAAATGTTTCTTCAAATCAATGTCACTACTTTTCATTGAGTTTGAGATCATTCAAAGAAAATATAGTATTGAAATTTAAGTATTTCATTTTATTGGCAAAGATTCCCGTGAATCAATGAAACTTTTTCTCTCGGTGTACAGTACGTTCAATAATTTACTTAAATTTAATTTTACAGTAAAAATACTTGAATTTTGCAGTAGGTATTTGGATTTTAATAATTAATAATTGCTTTAATTTTACTCGAAAATTACATGAATTTTATATCACAATTGTATATTAAAATTTAATTACGAGTTTATGCGAATATATACAGCTGAAAATATACTGCGGATTGAAAAAAAAAAATTTGCTACTGGCGTATTCGCAACACGTGACTTTCTCATCACATTTGTTACTGGCGTGAAGTTTTTATCGTGAATTTGTGAATTTCGCATATTTATTGTAATCTATTACATTTCCCGCTATAATTTGTGAAGAACGCGTTTTTAAATTTGAATTCAAGCTACGAGCCGCGCTCGCGAGGTGGCGCGTGCGATGTTCGCGCCTCACTTCACATCTTTCTTTCGTTTGGTGGTATTATTGTCGGCACTTCGATATTTTTACAAGACGGAATTATATTTCAATTATTCATATTCCAAAAGTTTCGAATCTTATGGCGTGTATGAGGCCTCCGCAGGATTTTCAATTCATATAAAATGCTATGCGAGTGATAAAAACTATGATACGATGAGTGTATGAGTGTTTATAGTATAACATCATAACTGTGAATAACCTCAAATATTTTTTTTCTTGCAATTTTCACTTATGGTATGAATATTCATATTATATTTCTCATTGAAAACTGCTCAAGATCATTGATATTAGTTCTTTTGTTTGGTGAATGTGTAACACAATCCATATTTCAGGCAATAAAAATTTTTCACAACATACAGTTGCAGAAGTCTTATGTGAGTGATTGAAAAGACCACTAAATCTTCTCTGTACTAAATCTCTTGTTGTTCATTGCTCATTTGCTATTAATTCTGTCTGTATGTATCATACCAAAGCATAATAACTTTTATATTAACTTGCGGTCCAAAAATAAATAAATAAATTTATTAATTTTTTTCACTATTTCAGGTAAATTATCAGAAGCAGTGAAGATTTTGGATTGGATTTCAATAACAAAACTACATTTTATATGCAAAAAGGCACACACTAAATTTCATTGCGGTCCATAGATTTTTTCAGAAGTTATTGTACTTTCGGACACAGATGCCGAAGACAGCCAGACAGACAGACAGAAATTAGTGAATGTTTTTTTGGAATCTAGAACACTCAAAACATGTATTTCCATCAAAATCCAAGAGTCGATTTTTTTTTGGATTGCAATACTTTCTCTTTTACATACTTCATATGTGATGGAAAAGTAAAAATGAATTAAAAAAACCATCGTTATTAAATTTTGGGGCAAACCATAGGTGCTAAAATTCTGAAATAATTTGTGGATGTTCGTAACACTCTAAACAACTTTTGAAAAAATTATGAAGACTTTTTGCGATTATGCTAAATTTTGGTGGGCCACTTGGTATGGAATTACCCATATATAGTATACGTGCGGGGGCGAGAGCAAGAGAAGTTCCGCTCCCGTCACGTACATATACGCTCGAGGCCCGAGGTGCACATGCCGACGCGCGTAGAATGTAATTAAGATAAATTAGCGTTAAGGGGAATTGGGCTAAAGCTCGGCAGCGTTCGTTCAATGTGAGCGAGGTGAGTGGGAGGAAAAGGGGGAGGATGACCTAGGGGGGGAAGAGAGAAGTGAAAGACCGAGATGGGCTTAAGGAGAGGGAGGTGAGAGATAGAAATTGGGAGAGAGTTGGACACTGAACGTTAATGTAAGGGAGCACGTATTTCGAGAAGCTGAAATGGAAGGACCTGAAGACCAAGGGCTAGCTTCTATAGGCCAGAATACTCGAAAGTGTGGAAGATGGAGAAGGGGAACACGAAGGGATGAAATTTTCACGACGTATGTAACTTCGTTCAGATAAAGGCAAATGTGAAGTCCTGCTGCACAATATAAAATACATTTCGGAATTTTTAAATTTTTAACACAAAGTTTTTGTTGATAAACAATCACAGAAATTTATTGTGTAATTTCGGGAAAATATTTTCTATTGGTTGTTCTATAAAAAAGGAGAAATATAATTTTTGTTAAATTGGAGATTGAGGAAAATTTTTGTGTACAATTCGTAAATTATTTTTTGTAACACGTGCATGAACAGCGGTGCTTTTCATGGCAGTTTTGCGGGCCGAAAGTGGCTAGTTTCATAGCAGTGTTGAAACGATAGGTTGGCGCATGCGCAGTTCGCGATTCCTTCATTTTCGACCCTAGGGTGGAAAATTGGTAACCTCACTTTTCACTGTTCGTCCCGCAAAACTACCATTCAAAGCACCACTATTCATGCACTTGTTACAAAAAGTATGGTGTGCAACACGGGCCAAAATTGGCATGTGCGACTCACACTCGTCGCAATCGCCAACGTTCGGCCCTTGTTGCACAATATACTAATCTGTGGAGATTTGAGGACTACAAAGTTTTGTTTAAAAAAAATTTTTAGGAACAAAGCTTGTTCAATGAGGAAGCAAAAAAACGAGAGGGAATGAAATTCTTATGACGTATGAAACATCGTGCAGAGAAGAACAGTTGTGTAAAGTTTTAATTGTACATGTATGTTTTAATATGTGTGTTTTTATGTATTTATGTACGTTTTGATATGCGCGTTTTAATGTATTTATGTATGTATATATCTACGTAAATTTTCATATTTTTAACATAAACTTTTTATTAATAAAGAATCACAGAAATTTATTGTGTCATTTCGAGAAAAAAATATCAATTTGTTGTTCTACAAAAAAAAAGTACAAAAATGATTTTTTTTAAATTACAGATTGAGAGAAATTTTTGTGTAAAATTCGTAAATTATGTCTATGGAGATTTGTGGCCTACAAACTTTTGTAAAAAAAAATTTTAAGATCAAAGTTTGTTCAATGAGGAAGCAAAAAAACGAGAGGCAATGAAATTCTTGTGACGTCTGGAACATCGTGCAGAGCGGGACAGTTGTGCACAGTTTTATGTCTATATGTGTGTTTTTATGTATTTATGTATGTATTTATTTATGTATGTATGTATGTATGTATGTATGTATGTATTTATGTATGTATGTATGTAAGACTTAATGTGCACAAGGTAGGAAAGGGAAGGTCGGTGCAAGTAAGTTTCGATGTTTCAGCAAACGCGACGAGATTTGCTAGCTGAGGGCTGGCGCGGGTAGACCAAGAGTGTCGAACGACCACAAGTCCGAAGGCATACATAACAGAAACGCCGTAGAAGATCGCGAACTCGTGCACTTGGTTGCCTTTGCACTGTTCTGGGTAATACCTGACACATACACTCAGGTTACCACAGTCCTCGTGAATATTTATGCTGTATTCGTGTACATTGAAATTAGGCTTTTAGAATAGTTTGTTGTCCTTAAGGTAGTAAAACCGTAGGTCCGTAAAACTATTTATCAAACTCAATGACTCAATAAAATAAACGAAATAATACTTAATATATATCATAATTATGTAACATCGCAAAAAAAAAAAAAAATAATCACCTGTTTGATAGCCCAAAAATTCATAGGATTTTATTGTCGATACTTTTAATTTATAAAAATTTCGGGAGGTCATAGTTATTCATCCCCTCAGTAAAGATACTTAAGTGATTTGCGAAATTTGCAGCAGGTATGTAAGCATTATATATTTGAATAAATGGACCAATCAGAGCAATGTATTTTCCCGCTAATTGTGAACGCATGGCAATTGTGAACCTACCCCCTCCCTCAGAGCGGCAATATTGTTTGCTCTGATTGGCCCATATATTCAAATTTATTATGCTTATAATTAAGTAACTGTTGCAAATTTGAAAAAACGAAAGGGTAACTTTATTAAATTAAAAAGTTTGTAAATCACAAAAAAAAACGTGTCATGAATTAAAAAAAAAAAAAATTTTGGATCTTCATTTATATATCACAATTGTTTGTTACATGCTATTGTTGAGTAATCGCTTTTGAATCACTTTGTATACTACAGTAGGGTAAGTACACCGGTTTTGGTCATCTTTAGTCCAGTTTTTGCTACCAACTTTGAAAGAACAATATTCATTTATTTATTTATTCATTCATTTTTTATTTTACTACTTACAATTTTTATTACTTAATATATAGTTTCACTAGTGCAAAATATAGTATAATAATATAACATTTGTACTAGTCTGTGACAGTGAGTATGAAAATTATGGTAAAGTTAAAATATAATTTCCATTCCGCTCTGAGCGGATTTAACAATGGAATGGGAAAAACACTTTAAAATATTTATAAATATTAAATATAAATATAAATATAGATATTATATTTATAAATATTCCTCTCTTAAAAAAGACGTGGCATATCGAACTCGAAAGACTGAAGTCGCTTTTCGAGTCTTCCGATTGGTCGGCGACGGCTGATTCAGAGCCAACTTCAGTCTGTCGAGGGTGGCGCTGCAGTCGCCGCGTATGGCGCGCATTTTGAACTGTCGCTTTCGCTGTTCTGCCATAGCCGCTGTAGAGTCACGTATCGCCAGTGATTTTAATGGCTGCCTCTTTCGTAGTTGTGATATTGAATAGAACTATCTCCATACAAACAAAAAGTAATCGATGAATAGACCATTATTTTTACATAGAGGTTTGAAAGCTTCTCTTTTTTTATTTCTAAACGAAAGCGACGCTGATTTTGGTGATGAATAGAGTTGTAAATCCGTAATTCTTTTGGAAATAAAATTTATAATACAATTGACTTTTTGATTATGTTTTTGAAAATAATAAGTTGCAGCGATTATAATATCCTCTCTTAAAAACACATCACATCGAAAGTAATTATTTTATTAGATGAAATAGGAACGCCGTCCATTAGATATATCAGTACCGGGGAATGTCTAATAAAACTGCCTTTTTATAGCATCTTAAATTGATGGTGATTGGTAGAGCGGTTTTAAAGAGGATATGTAATGATTGTGTCAAAAGTATGTCATGAAAGTAGCGTAATTCTGACTACCTGCTATTTTGGGTAGACATATATATTGATTCTTCAGGATAGTTTTACCTAAAAAAAAGACGCAAAGTCACCAAAGCATAGTTGTTTTTTCTAGTAAATTTATAAATATTGTTGTGTCTGAAATAAATCGAGTGGATAATCTTATCAATTTGTGCAAATAATGTTGAAGTACTGATATGTGAATACAGGGAAATAACGTTTTGGAATATTGTGAAAATGGCGACAACTGTCCCACAAATGATTCATCTACCCTACAGTCATTGTATCCATTGTTTACAGCGTCAAACAGATCATCATCATCAAATCATTCACATATATATATATATATATATATATATATATATATATATATATATATATATATATATATATAGGGCGCAAGCAAGTGATTAGCTTATTAGGTATACCATCTCAGCTAACACGAGGTGTACGCTACTATTACTAGTACACGTATTGATACGTCTGCGTCGTTGAGTAACGATATCTTCGCGGCACGGCGTTCCCAGGCCAGCATGTGCGAGAGACTCGGACTTCGGCGAGGGCGAAGCCAAACAATGCCTGGAGGAAGCTGCCGTTGATGGACGCTTCCGATAGGTGAGCTTCAGCTATCCCAGTTGAACGTGTTCCTTCTCATCCCAACATCGCCATGTCTGAAACGCCGCCACCCCCCTTTCCACCCTCCTCAACCTCCTCGTCTGTCAGAATCTGCAACTCCTGATCATTCTGTCTCACTTACTCTTCAAGCCATTATATTATTTAATTAATCAAGTTCGGGAGAACCCAACCGACCGCTGAAATTAATAACCCTGTGTAGTTGGTTTATGGCCAGAGTTGGGCTTGCGAAGTCCACTTCTCGATCGATCTTCAAATTCAATGGGAAAAGTAAGATCTATTCCTTCGTCTGAAATACCAGAACTCATCAATATTGTGGATTATTGTATATATATGAGGCATTCCACCGCACTGAGAGAAAAGATTTTATTGACGCCAAAGAAATGGGTGGATTGATTTTTACTTTCTCATCACATACGGAGTATGGATAAAGAGAAAGTATTGCAATCCAAAAAAAATTCGACTTCCAGATTTTGATGGAAATAGATGTTTTGAGTGTCCTAGATTCCAAAAAACACATTACCTCATTTCTGTCCGTCCGTCTGTCTGTCTGTCTGTCTGTCTGGCGTCTGTATGTGCCGTCCGGAAACACAATAACTTTTGAAAACATCTATGGACTGAAATGAAATTTTTTGTGTGTCTTCTGCATTCAAATCCTGGTTTTGGTATTGAAATCCAATCCAAAATCTCCACTGCTTCTGATACTTTACCTTAAATACAAAATAAAAAAAAATAAAAATTTTATTTATTTTTGTACCGCAAGTTAATATAAAAGATATTATGCTTCAATGTGATACATACAAATAGTATTACCAGCAAATAAAAAATGAACAACAAGAGATTTAGTATATAGAAGATTTTGTTTTTTCAATCACCCACATAAGACATCTTAAACTGTTGTAAAAAATGTATTGCTTGAAATATGTTACTTTCTTGTGTTATTGTGTTACACATTCACTAAAAAAAAGAACTGCAATGATCTTGAGCAGTTTTCAATGATAACATACTATGAATATTTACACCATATGTTAGATTAAAATTTAAAAAAAGAATGTAAAAATACAAGAGAAACACATTTGAGGTTATCATCACTCTTGATGTTAGACTATAAACACTCATGCACTCATCACATCATAGTTTTTTTATTTATTTTATCACTCGTATAGCATTTTATACCAATTCCAAATGCTGCTCATACACACCATAATATGCGAAACGTTGGAAATATCAAATAAAATGTAATTCCGACTGTCAAACTATCGCAATGCCGACGATAATAACATCAAAGGGAAAGAGAGATGTGAAGGCGCGCGCCGGCGCGCGATGTCACGCTCGCTTTCTCGCGCGCGCGAATTTCGAATTTACAAACGCGTTCTTGACAAATTATAGCTAAAAATGGAGATTACAATTAATGTGCGAAATTCACACATTATTAATCACTATAACCCAGTAAATTCACGATAAAAATTTTACACCAGTAACAAATTTTTACTTTTTCATCACATGCAAAGTATGTAAAATAATATTTAAAAAATAGGTCTAATTTTTTTTTTTTTTTCAAAAATAGACCTAAATTTAAAAAAAGACCTAATTTTTTTTTAAATAAGCCTAAATAAGCTAATTTTTTCAAAAATAGACCCCAGAATTTTTGTGGTCAGTACTTGGATGGGTGACCGCTTCTAACCCGAATAAGTCCCTCGATTCTTGACACGGCGGCGAAGGCGGCGGCGCGATCTTTTTATAATATAGAGAGATATTTATTCATATATAACTACAAAAACGAATATTACGAACTAACTTCACAAACTAATTTCACAAACTAATTTCACAAACTAATTTCACAAACTAATTTCACAAACTAACTTCACAAACTAACTTCACGACAGTAACGTGACGCCAGTAACAATCGTGATGAGAAAGTCACGTTTTGCGATCACGCCAGTAGCAAGTTTTTTTTCATTAATTTCAATGAAATTGTGCATTTGAATTTCAATGAGAACATTTCATTGCCTGTAAATAAAGATTTACTTAGTGAGCATATAATAAAGAAACAGTTTCATTGTTTTAATGAGACGTTATCATTGGTTCAAAAAACGTTTTCATTGATCTCTCTCTCGCACCTAACCTCACTTTTTTGTTTTCCGGCTCTTCCGAACGAACGGCTTCGAGTTTCGAGGAACCAGAAGATTAGCCTATTTCTGCCGTACTTCCTTACATACTCACAAAATTTTAGCTTTATCTGCCGCGTACTTCAGGAAAAAATAGGTTTCGAAATTTTGAGCTGGTAAAAAGAAGGTTCCATTGAATCAGAGATGATATAATTGAAATAAATGAAAAAGGTTCATTGGTTTAAAGAAATGTTTCTTCGAATCAATGTCACTAATTTTCATTGAGTTTGAGATCATTAAAAAAAAGATAGTATTGAAATTCAAGTAATTTATTTTGATTGGCAAAGATTTCCGTGAATCAATGAAACTTTTTCTCTCGACGCGGTTATCGACAGGGTCGCGACCCTCATATTAAAAAAAAAATCCTTTTGAGATGTTGTAGAGGAATATAAAAAAACACTCTAGAAATTTTTAAAAAATTTTAAAATATTCTATTGACATAAAATCCTTTTATGTCAATAATTATGTTATATTTATGTTAATAATTTTTTTTATTCAAAGAAATCGTATTCATTTCAAATAAAATGTATTTGATCCAAATAAAATTTTATTTCATAAACGAAATCATCAAACTTCCGGTCGGAACTTCTACTCCGTTTGTTTTTCTTCATGATATCAAATTTGCAGTTTCACTGTCACGATCGAAAAACACCTTTTTAAAATTTTTTTTACAGCGATTTAAATAAAACAATTTTTCATGGCGTCTGATGTCAGAATTAACAAATATCCGATTAGGAATTGAAAAAAAATGAAGTCTCGAATTTTTTTTTTGAGATGTCGATATTTCACTGTCGAAATCACTACAAAAAATATGTGTAATTAAGATACAAATGTTTTATACTCACGAAAATATCTCGACGACCTTTTTTCTTGTCAAACGTTATCTGAAATTTAAGTAAATTGGTTTACCATTCTTTTAAAGTGGTTTTATTTTTTTTTTTTAGAAAAGCGTGAAATTGTAATTGTAAAAGGTGTGCGGGCCAACCACAACTGCGCGCCTCGACGGAAATGGACTAGCTGAGTGCTCGTTAAAGACGACAGCGGGGTTTCCCTTATCTCGTTCTTCATTTGGAAAACGAAACGTCAGCCTTCCTAGTGATGCGTGGTCTCCGTCTTTCACGTGGACTTTTGTGAAGAAACTATTTTTACCTGAACATTATGAATCCTCTAGCCACGTCGCATATATTCTTGGATGCTGCTTGCCAGACTAAAATCCAAATGGATAACCCAAGAGCTTAGACGAAAGATAAGATATTGCGAATGGTCGTGATCTACAATCTACGAAAAAAAAGATAATCAAAGCTTTAGTTTAGCAGCAGATAACAATACTTGACTGCATTTTCTTTTTAAACTATTTTCATTTTTTATGCGAAAAAAAGATAAAATTAGAAATTTAATACAAATTTTATGTAATAAAATTGATGACACTATTTAGTTTCTCATATTTCTTATTTCATAATAATGAGCTTTAATCATGATTACTAATTTGAATGACTACAAAAAAGTAAAAATAATTTACATAATTTTATTAAAAATTCTCAAAAATTGTTTTACATCAATTTTTTTAATGCTGAAGAGAAAAATGATTATTTTCATAGGAAATTTTACAAATTTTGAACATATTTTTATAGATAGCTGCATATAATTATTGCAGAATATTAAATTAATTTTATAGTAAATATTTCAATCAACTGAAATTCTTAAGGATCAAAATTCCGGTCTCAATTGGACTTCAAATGTGAGATTCTCATTGCTAATATAATAAAGATAATCCCTTAAGGAGGTTGGAGCGCTCCACACTAGTCAAATCAGTGCTAAATTTTTAAAAGCGTTTCTACAATTTCAGATGGTTTAATAATCTGTTCCAAGGTGTTAATCACATAGCAGCATTAGTTCTTGATATTCAAATACATTGACAGCTGTGATATCAACAGTAAATCGATCAATATCTGCAAATTTCCGACGTTATGTTTTTTCATCCAGTTTTTTAAAAGGGTAAACCGTAATATCAGTCCGATTATGACGACCAATAGCTCATTTTGTTTACTAAAAGATATTCGAGCTATTGGCCGTCTATTTTTTAAAATCGTATTAGTAGTTCAAAAGATACAACCGTTTCTTTATCCTATCATAACCTAACATCAAGTATACTAATGGCTGTAACTTTTGAACGCCTGATACTATAGAAAATCCGGACGGTCAATCGATAAAGGATCTTCCACTGATCAAAATGAGCTATGTTTCGTCATAATCGGTCTGATATTACGGTTTACCCTTTTACAAAACTGGATGAAAAAACATGACATCGGAAATTTGGAGATATTGATCGATTTTCTGTTCATATGACAGTTGTGAATGTATTTGAATATCAAGAATTAATGCTGCTATGTGAGTCTTAAGGAGATTGGAGCGCTCCACACTAGTCAAATCAGTGCTAAATTTTTAAAAGCGTTTCTACAATTTCAGATGGTTTAATAATCTGTTCCAAGGTGTTAATCACATAGCAGCATTAGTTCTTGATATTCAAATACATTGACAGCTGTGATATCAACAGTAAATCGATCAATATCTGCAAATTTCCGATGTTATGTTGTTTCATCCAGTTTTTTAAAAGGCTAAACCGTAATATCAGTCCGATTATGACGACCAATAGCTCATTTTGTTTACTAAAAGATATTCGATCGATTGGCCGTCTATTTTTAAAAATCGTATTAGTAGTTCAAAAGATACAACCGTTTGTTTATCCTATCATAACCTAACATCAAGTATACTAATGGCTGTAACTTTTGAACGCCTGATTCCACTGATCAAAATGAGCTATGTTTCGTCATAATCGGACTGATATTACGGTTTACCCTTTTACAAAACTGGATGAAAAAACATGACATCGGAAATTTGGAGATATTGATCGATTTTCTGTTCATATGACAGTTGTGAATGTATTTGAATATCAAGAATTAATGCTGCTATGTGAGTCTTAAGGAGGTTGGAGCGCTCCACACTAGTCAAATCAGTGCTAAATTTTTAAAAGCGTTTCTACAATTTCAGATGGTTTAATACTCTGTTCCAAGGTGTTAATCACATAGCAGCATTAGTTCTTGATATTCAAATATATTGACAGCTGTGATATCAACAATAAATCGATCAATATCTGCAAATTTCCGATGTTATGTTTTTTCATCCAGTTTTTTAAAAGGGTAAACCGTAATATCAGTCCGATTATGACGATCAATAGCTCATTTTGTTTACTACAAGATATTCGATCGATTGGCCGTCTATTTTTTGAAATCGTATTAGTAGTTCAAAAGATACAACCGTTTGTTTATCCTATCATAACCTAACATCAAGTATACTAATCGCTGTAACTTTTGAACGCCTGATACTACAGAAAATCCGGTCGGTCAATCGATAAAGGATCTTCCACTGATCAAAATGAGCTATGTTTCGTCATAATCGGACTGATATTACGGTTTACCCTTTTACAAAACTGGATGAAAAAACATGACATCGGAAATTTGGAGATATTGATCGATTTTCTGTTCATATGACAGTTGTGAATGTATTTGAATATCAAGAATTAATGCTGCTATGTGAGTCTTAAGGAGATTGGAGCGCTCCACACTAGTCAAAGCAGTGCTAAATTTTTAAAAGCGTTTCTACAATTTCAGATGGTTTAATAATCTGTTCCAAGGTGTTAATCACATAGCAGCATTAGTTCTTGATATTCAAATACATTGACAGCTGTGATATCAACAGTAAATCGATCAATATCTGCAAATTTCCGACGTTATGTTTTTTCATCCAGTTTTTTAAAAGGGTAAACCGTAATATCAGTCCGATTATGACGACCAATAGCTCATTTTGTTTACTAAAAGATATTCGATCGATTGGCCGTCTATTTTTAAAAATCGTATTAGTAGTTCAAAAGATACAACCGTTTGTTTATCCTATCATAACCTAACATCAAGTATACAAATGGCTGTAACTTTTGAACGCCTGATATTATAGAAAATCCGGACGATCAATCGATAAAGGATCTTCCACTGATCAAAATGAGCTATGTTTCGTCATAATCGGACTGATATTACGGTTTACCCTTTTACAAAACTGGATGAAAAAACATGACATCGGAAATTTGGAGATATTGATCGATTTTCTGTTCATATGACAGTTGTGAATGTATTTGAATATCAAGAATTAATGCTGCTATGTGAGTCTTAAGGAGATTGGAGCGCTCCACACTAGTCAAATCAGTGCTAAATTTTTAAAAGCGTTTCTACAATTTCAGATGGTTTAATAATCTGTTCCATAGTGTTAATCACATAGCAACATCAGTTCTTGATATTCAAATACATTCACAGCTGTGATATCAACAGTAAATCGATCAATATCTGCAAATTTCCGATGTTATGTTTTTTCATCCAGTTTTTTAAAAGGGTAAACCGTAATATCAGTCCGATTATGACGACCAATAGCTCATTTTGTTTACTAAAAGATATTCGATCGATTGGCCGTCTATTTTTAAAAATCGTATTAGTAGTTCAAAAGATACAACCGTTTGTTTATCCTATCATAACCTAACATCAAGTATACAAATGGCTGTAACTTTTGAACGCCTGATATTATAGAAAATCCGGACGATCAATCGATAAAGGATCTTCCACTGATCAAAATGAGCTATGTTTCGTCATAATCGGACTGATATTACGGTTTACCCTTTTACAAAACTGGATGAAAAAACATGACATCGGAAATTTGGAGATATTGATCGATTTTCTGTTCATATGACAGTTGTGAATGTATTTGAATATCAAGAACTAAGGCTGCTATGTGATTAACACCTTGGAACAGGTTATTAAACCATCTGAAATTGTAGAAACGCTTTTAAAAATTTAGCACTGATTTGACTAGTGTGGAGCGCTCCAACCTCCTTAAATTATGAATATTCAAAAATTTTCATCCTGTTGGCTAACAAATCCAGATATTGATTTATAGAATATTTCCGATTGTTTTAAGTTTTTTATATTTTTTTATTTAACAAACAAAAAACAATAAAAATATTGTTGGTGACGAGCTTTATTTTTAAGATTAGATGCATATTTTTTCTAGTTGTTTTATTGGTAGTGTCGACGATTTTGGTGAATGAAGCAACCTTCCATGTTACGACCTACCCCACGTGCGCCACATCGACAGCGGTTCGCCCCATAACAGAGCGGGAAAAATACCGAAACATACCGAAACGAGTCCCACCCCCGACGGAAACCTACTACCCTTGTCTGTCAACCCTCGACGAACTTTACCGGGTCATTGACATCATATTATACCCATAGTATCCCCATATTAAGGCAATCAAAGGAAAATATCTCAAAGCAAATACGATATGCATTTATATAAAAATGATTACAATTTATTCTCGTATCTTCGCTTTTTAATATTTTATTTTCACTCTTTGGCAATTGAATAATTTCACCTTAAACCTTTAACAGCTAAGCGACTTTGTCGTTAAAATTATATTTTTTCTTAAATTTAAAACACTTTTCTAAATTATAACAGAAAATTGAAAAAAAAAATGTTTTTTTAAATTATTTCTACGTTTAAACAAATTATCATATTATATCCCCACATTAAAGCAATTAAAGGGAAATGAAGCCAAATATATCTCAGAACAAAAATACGATATGCATTTATATAAAAATTATAATTTATTCTCAGGTCTTCGTTTTTTAACATTTTATTTTCACTCTTTGGCAATTAAATAATTTCACCTTAAACCTTTAACAGCTAAGCTACTTTGTCGTTAAGATTATATTTTTTGTTAAGTTTAAAACACTTTTCTAAATTAAAATAGTGGAAAAATTGCACATTGGAAAAAATGTTTTTTTTTTAATTTCTATGTTTAAACAAATTATCATATTATATCCAGTGTATCCCTACATTAAAGCAATCAAAGGAAAATAAAGCAAAATATTGCACAACAAAAATACGATATGCATTTATATAAAAATTATAATTTATTCTCGTATCTTCGCTTTTTAACATTTTATTTTCACTCTTTGGCAATTAAATAATTTCACCTTAAACCTTTAATATCTAAGCTACTTTATCGTTAAGATTATATTTTTTCTTAAGTTTAAAACACTTTTCTAAATTAAAATAGTGGAAAAATAGCACATTGGAAAAAAAATCTTTTTTTTATTTCTACGTTTAAACAAATGATCATATAGCAATATAAAGCAATCAAAGAAAAATAAAGTAAAATATCTCAAAACAATAATACGATATACATTTATATAAAAATTATAATTTATTCTCGTGTCTTCGCTTTTCAAAATTTTATTTTCGCTGTTTGGCAATTAAATAATTTTGCTTTAAACTTTTAACAGCTAAGATTCTTTGCCATTCAAATTATATTTTTTCTTAAGTGTAAAACCCTTTTCTACCTTAAAATAGTGGAAAAATGGCATATCGGAAAAAATATGTTTTCTTTTTTAATTTCTACGTTTAAATACATTTTCCTTTCAGGTAATAAAAATGTATCCTTCATTGCTGATAAAATTTCACAATCGTCACATTTTGCCCTCATCTTTTAATGAAAATTAAAAAATAAAAAAGAAATTATTCCTCCAACGTATCAAATATGCCACACTTGTTAATTAAGGGGTTGAAGAAAAACGTTGTTTTGACTGAAAAGATGATTTGACAGCGAACGTTCATCGGATTTAATTTAAACAACAACTTCAAGACAATATTTTTCAAATATGACATCACAATAAAAATAAAAACAACTTAGAACATAATAATCTTATAAAAAAATTGCTTTTACTTTTATTTTATAAGTTTTAAATTATAACATATCAGATCAGAAATCCATTTCTATGGATTGACTTACGACAAAAAGTAAACAAAATCTTTATAGTAAAATAAAGAAAAAATCATGATTTTTTTAAATAGTAAAAACTTTATAGTAAAAAAAGAAAAAACCATGATTTTTTTAAATAGTAAAAACTTTATAGAAAAAATAGATTTCTGATCTGTCTAGCTCATCATGATTTTTTTTTACTACAAAGTTTTTGTTTATTTTTTTGTCATAAGTCATTTCATCCGATGTTACCTTCTCACATAAATATAGTCATCTCTTTTGTCTCAATGTGCATAACATGAGGCAGAAAAAATTATTATTATTAATCCCCAGTCATCCGATTAATAACAATTCACCACAACAATTAAAAACAAAACAACAAACAAAAATTCGTAACGTATTTACAAACATTTTTTTACATCGCAAAAAAAAAACAAAAAAAAAAGAAAATAATTTAGGTTTGATTTTCCGACCGGAAGTCGGATCTGTGAATTCTGGAATCAGAAACGAAAAAAAGTCACTTTTTTAAAAATCGTCATAAAAAGGCTTATAACCCGTATTTTATGGGGTAGAATATGCGACTTGAGAACGATAGTGAAGACCAAAATTCAATATCTTGAAGAAAAAAATTTAGGTTTGATTTTCCGACCGGAAGTCGGATCTGTGAATTCTGCAATCAGAAATGGAAAAAAGTAACTTTTTTTTTAAATCATGGTAAAAAAGCTTTTAACCGATATTTTCTGGGGTAGAATATGCGACTTGAGAACGATAGTGAAGACCAAAATTCAATATCTTGAAGAAAAAAATTTAGGTTTGATTTTCCGACCGGAAGTCGGATCTTGTTAATTA